>JAZDUA010000145.1:2540000-3140000 GCA_038098605.1 Gryllus longicercus
ACATTAAATGATATTAATGTATTTTTACATTAAATTTAATACTTAAATTAAAATCAAAGGAAGTTTCTTCATTCATTCATTTCTAAATGTGTGCAATGTTTTGTGCAAAACCAAAGAAACGTCATAACATTCAGATATGAATTTAATATTATTTTCATGAAATGTAAAATTTGTTAATCCCCACCTATTGATGGATACGTGCTGCAGATTGTCAAGTGACTATCTAAATATAAGAATGGAGCAAACAAATTAAGACAATAAACTGAAGTTCAGGAAATGAGTGTGGTATAGTAAGTCGAAAGTAAAGAACTGTAATCCAGGAACAAAAAGTTCTTCTATTTTGTAAAGTCGTTATTGAAGGTGTGATAATTGCCAGCTATTGTTTTTGGATATATCTATTCTGCAAAATTAGAAACAACCCTCGGATTCATAAGATGATAAGTTGGAGTTGTATTACTATAACACACTAAATTAAGAATAATAATTAATTAAATAACGTGTTACTATTGATAGAACATTTGAGATAAAATTGTTATATTACATCCTTAAGAAAATTTAATAAATATACAATTGGTCTCAGTAAGACTAAAATTGCATTAATGAAAACATTGTCAAAATAGGTATTGTTAAATAGACAATGGATTGAATCCTTACGCACCAAGTAGTTTTTGTGATTTAGTAATTTTTAGAATCTTCAAACAAGAAAGGTAACATTATATAATTATAATATTACCATCTAGTAATAATATTACTAATAGTTTGTTTCACATTAAATCTATAAATTCTTTGTAAAATATATTTAATAATACTTAGTTTACACGTTAATGATTATTTATGCTCTAAGAGGCATTATATGCCATAAAAGCTATGTCGTGTTAGGAACAGAAGAATTTGCTCTTGAAGCAGAAGTAAAATGAAGCCAGAAATTTCTGCATTACTTTTAATGTAAAAGTATATGAAAGTAATTATCATGAACGCACATTAAATTGAATGTACACGTAAAACAACTTTATATACGTGTACCTTAAAGTTCACGTACAGTAAATTTAATGTACGCGTACAGTAAATTTAATGTATAGTAAATTTAATGTGTGTACATGATAATTACTTTCATGTACCTTTTTGGGGTTGCGAGAGACCCTACAATGAAGTTGGCGGCCTCCAAGACGACGTTCAACACGTTTACATTAAAAGTAATGCAGAAATTTCTGACAGTGTAGTTTTCCGTGGTTTCTTCGGTCTCTGGCTCCTCTCTGGAACAGCAGACGAAACCCGGAGCAGTACCCTAACCAACGGGCCACGGACCGCGCGCGACCTTTCTTTACTCTTCTCTGCCCTACCCTGTCCCATTACGAACACTTAAACTTACATGCACTACAGTACCACACATGCTAGGAGACCGGTCGGGAGCTTAGAGCTTGTCCTGGATGGAGCGGTGCCCTGCTGATGGGAGATACTTCCTTGGGGAAAGTCCCGTTAGTCGACAGGTAAGTCGCCGCCGGATCTCGCCAACCAGTTAGAGAATATTATCGCCATGCACTACACGTATGGGACTAATGACCTTAGCAGTTGAGGCGCCCGTAATCCCTAATCCAGCAATCAAAAAAAACACCATTGCTCTATCATAATTTCCTTACAATCACACAGGCTAAGTTGGCTCAGAGCAGCATTGCCGTTGCCTCTACAGTGACTTTGACAGTTGACGACAGTGGTCACCTCTCACGTAGCGGGAGGCTGCATACTTTTCTTTCAACTTCTGCGCGCATTGAAAATGCGAAATATAGTGAATACCACGCTATTGTCTTACGCATTGCTAGTTGCTTCCCTGTCGGATAGGGCATGTCGGCTTCGCGCGTCTTGATTTTCCGAGCCCTCTCAAGGCGTAGCACGGCCGCCGCTGCCGCGGCGTGCGTGCGTGGAGTGGAGCGGGGCGTCGTGTCACGTCGTGCCGCGTGGCAGTGCGTGCCGGGGCGTGCGGTGCGTTGCAGAGCGTCGCTCCCCGCCACGCGCCGCCGGTGGGCGCGTCTCCCGCCCCACCCAGCACCGCCCGGCCCCGCCCCGCCCCCCTGCCCCGCCTGGCCGCGTACGCAAACCCCGACATCGCACGACGCCGGCGGCCAACGGGGCGGGGGGGGAGGGAGGGGAGTGTGTGCATTGGAGTTCCGGCCCCACGCCCCTACGCACCTCGCCCCCTCACGCCTGACGCACCTCGCGCGCCCTGGGTCACGAGGTCGCCGGCTTCAGAGCGCCGAGTAAAGTGATTCAGGCGAGCTGAAATCTGAAACCGTTACTCGCGTCTCACACTTTGCATTTCTCGTGCCTCGCCAGAAGTCGTCGGAAAAATGTCGGTCGCCATGAAGGACTGTCGTGTGCTGGGCGTTGTTGACTCGTAGAATCGCTTCTGCATCCTCGCTAGTCGCTAGAAATTGCACAAATCCTATTTGTCATCCTGCTACATCAGTAGTTCTGTGCCTTTGCTTTGCTTAATCAGATCGGCTTAAATCAGAAATTGTAATGTCTTGGTAAAAACCTGTTCTCTCCTGTACTACAGCACGTTGAAACTAATGTCTTGTTTAGTGTCAAGTGAGTTTTAAATTATTTAAATTACCAAGTGCCACATGAAATTGATAGAATGGAAGCTCCTGGATAAGATGTGTGATCAATGGGATTGACATACACGCGTTTAAGTAATCCATAAATCTAAGGTCTGAAGTGAAGGCGAAATAATGACATTTATACCTCTGCAGGGAAGGGGAGGCGGTTTGGGGGCAAGATGTAACCAGTCTGATGCTAACCCCTTTCTGGGAAAGAATTGTCGAAAGCCCTTCTCTGTTCAAAGTTTCGTTGATGTGTGAGGATGAAAGTGAGGATGAAATAATATAAGTCATCTTTGTCAACTTAGAGAGACGATTTTTGGCGTCTTTATGATCATCATTAGTCTCGCTATACTTTTATGTGGCAAAAGTCGGGAGACAAAGATGGCTTCCATTCTTACATCTTTCAATAATGTTAACTACATCTTATCAGCATTCTTTCAATATAAGGTGTATATATGTATGTATGTATGTATTGAATACACGAACGACTTCTAGGTAAATACTGATTCCACACCAAGGTCCTAGAACCAACATTTCTACAAGTTCGCTGGGTGAAAACTCTGTCATCAGGGCACTTTAGCTCGCAGTACGTACCTAGACAAAAATAATGATATCCAGGGGTAATTTCAAGCCTTAGTTTCGTTTTCTCATTTAAATATTGCAGCATTAAATTTCCGTTTTTATTTGCATTTTATGGTACTTCTTTTAAGGGTGCCATTTAAATAACGCATTCGTCACATTAATGAGAAATTCTTATTATACTTATGTTTTATGCTTTTTCCCTCATATATCACGTACTGTTTGTACTACTAAAATTAAATCAAATAGCGGATAGAATGGTTCATGTAAATTATAAAATAGTGATACATATAGTGTATGAAATATCTTTTCCAACCATAAATTAAGGTGAAATGTGAGAAATAAAAAAAGTAAAGAGTTTGAAGCGATTGTATCCCAATCTCGAGATAATGTGTAGCACATTAGCATAGATACTAGTCTCAATTTTACATTGCCTCGCAGTTAAATTATTCTCACAAATGAATCTACAAGATACCCTCATTTTTCATGATCTGTGGAAGTAATGGTATGATATCTAATGTTATCTTTACGCATATTGCAAACGAATCGTCCGGTTTCGTGCACATTTTTTTTGTTTCATACACAATGCTTTCTTTCGCCTACATTCTTGCGTCGCAGACAGATAGTGGACAGTACTTTCAGTTCTGTAAACCAAATTAACATAAAGTGAAATGCACGCACTACCCCTCTTTTGGCACTGAACGAAGAAACGTTTGTAAGAGAGGGAAAGAGTGTAACATCGTGTCTGAGTTGCAGTTTGGAATTGAAACCAGGATAATCTGAATGCAGTCCGTGTAGAGAAGCTAATCACTGAGCCATCCAAGGAAATCCGTGATTGTAATTGGAGGGCAGATGAAAACAAGCGAGACAATGGCGCAGAGGCGCGAGTGTAATCTACGAGGGCGCGCGCGTGAGTGCGTGTGTGTGTGTGTGTGTGTGTGTGCGTGCGTGCGTGTGTGTGCGTGTGTGTGTGTTTGGGGGTGGGGTAGGGAGGGGATTGCGTGAGTCAGTCGCGGAAGAGAAGGTCCAGAGAGGGAAGGGAGGAATGTGGCAGGCGAAGGGAAGAGCGAAGGGAAGAGCGCAATAACGGGGGGAGAATCCTGCTGTCGCGTGGGTCGCAGGGCAGTGGAGCAGAAACAAGGGGGATCGACGGAGGTTGGAAGTAGGCAGCTAATCCGAGTGCCAATAAGATGTAGTGTCTTAGATAGATAGATAGATAGATAGACAGATAAATAGATAGATAGATAGATAGATTTATTATTTCTGCAGGTAGGTATACAACCTGGCGGCAGAACACTACAATTTACATATTACAACTAAGAATAGTAATACACTGTAATTTTAAAGCATTTTAAGGCAATAATAACAATAATATAACAATAACAGCATTACCTATACACTTTCTGACTGTCCTGCACGGAATTTTTAACTAATAAATACACTGCACTGCACTTCACTTCACTTCGCTTCGCTATACTACACTTGCACTTCACTTCTCTCTCTACTTCTGTATTGCACTACACTTCACAACATGTCACAACACTCCAATTCAACTACTACGAGTACTTTAAATATAATTGTATATTTAATAAACCAATGCATTTAATAGTGATTATCACAATACTAATAATAATAATAATAATAATAATAATAATAATAATAATAATACAAAAAATAACTATTATAATAAAATTATAATTAAAATAATATTTATTTTAATACGCCTAACAAATGTCCTTAGTTATTCTACTTTTAAAACTGTGTACATCTAGAGGAAATGTTTCCATGGCAGCCGCAGGTAACTTATTCCATTCCGTTATTGTTCTATTTGTGATTGAAAATTTTCCAACATCTGTTGTCTGTGTCCTGAACTGAATTTTGTGCTTGTGTCTTGAGAGGCGGATCCAAGGGGACGGAATGTTTGTGAGGCTCGTGACCTCCTGCGCCGAAAAATAAACGCACGCGTACGTTTTGAATTATTTAACAATTTTTATTTCAATATTTCTTAGAAATTGAGCAACACCACTAATATCTCGTTGTTAAACTATGACTGACTTTTCCGTGATCACGTATGTCATTTTTGTTTTTGTTTTTCGACAGCCAGTTCAACACTCAATTCTATCGTTATCTAAATTTTGAGGATAAGATTATGTGAATTGGAAAGATTGCTAAGTGTGAATTTAATAGTTTTTTTCGTTGTAAGGGTTTCAGGAACTATATCTTCCATTTCAGGTGACTGTAATGTTAAATAATTTAACAACGTATCACTTTTGAAATATCTATATTGAATCAGTTATTGTAAAAACTCCATAACGGACATTTTTCTAAAACTGTTTTTTTTGGGGGGGAATATTCTTTAGTTTATAGGTTAATGATTTAATGTAAAAGTGCCATTACTACAATGCCTACAACATAGTGCAAAGTTCGCTGAAATATGTGATTTATTGTAAAAGTACCTCAACTTCTGTGGCAGAGGAATTTTTACACCAAATTGCATTGCTGGCCAGTAATTCACCAAACGATTAGCAAGTTCTGCTAGTAAGGTTCTCGAGTAGTGTTGTAGAAATGAAATGTTTATGCTTCAGTTGTGTTGTGCTGCTTGTGGCTAAGAAAGGAAAATGTCACGTTTTAGTGGAGATGATGTAAATAACCCGAAACGAAAAGTGGAGTTACAAATGATAAACTGTACTTCAATACCGTAAAGAAACTGTAAATAGTACAATATCAGATATTTCAAATTGATTTCGTAATAACAAATTAATAGTAAGTGAACTGAAAACAGTTGCAATGCAGTTTTCCAATTCAAATAAAAATCTCTGTACTCCGTTGAAAATGAACGGTGTGCCATTGACTGATGTTAAGGTAACAAAATTTTTAGGTCTTTCAATTGG
Organism: Gryllus longicercus; assembly: GCA_038098605.1. Taxonomy (NCBI): domain Eukaryota; kingdom Metazoa; phylum Arthropoda; class Insecta; order Orthoptera; family Gryllidae; genus Gryllus; species Gryllus longicercus. The sequence continues at coordinate 2,546,068 of JAZDUA010000145.1, forward strand.
ATCAAATCTTAAATGCAAAGTCCATTTAAATTAATTGAACGATACATTAAGTTTCTTATGCTACGTTTACAGAATTCTTTCAGATTCAGTCAGCCTTCATACTATTCGCTGTGTATATTTCGCAAATGTTCATTCCCACCTGATATATGGTATAATATTCTAGGGAAATACATCTTATTGCTCCCAGACTTTTAGATTACAACTATCTTTATTAATCTAGGTATTTTACCACTACTTTGTTTCTTGGTGTATGAATCAGTGGTTTTAGGCAAAAATGAGTTACTTAACGGCGGGAATATATTTTCAGCAAACGCCGTTGTCTATAACTACAACACTAGACGTAGTAATCATATTCAACAAGTCACAGTATCAAGAGCTCCCTACAAAAAATTCACATATAATTCATGTACCTTATTTTACAACATCTTTCCAGATGACATTATACGATTAGATTCCATGCAAAAGTTTAAGTCCCAAGTAAAATCTTTTCTGCTGCACAACTGTTTCTATACATTTAGAGTCTATACCGAGCATTCAAACGAAGGTGTATTAATTTTAACAATGACATTTAGTGTATTATTTAGCATTTGGATTTATAACTGTAAAGAACCTGTAGTAACTATTGTACTTCAGATTCTGGGTCAATGCCCCCTCGATCACATTTTCGTCCAGTTTCCCTTGTCTTTGAGCAAATATTGAGGTGGCGCCCATGTTTTGCTTCTGGACATAAATGTAACATCCCATAGCATGTCACACACAGTTTTTAACTGTTTTTGACGGAAATGAATGAATGAATAAATAAAATAAATAAAATAAAAAATAAATGAAATAAATGACATAAATGAAATAAATGAAATAAATGAAATAAATGAAATAAATGAAATAAATGAAATAAATGAAATAAATGAAATAAATGAAATAAATGAAATAAATGAAATAAATGAAATAAATGAAATAAATGAAATAAATGAAATAAATGAAATAAATGAAATAAATGAAATAAATGAAATAAATGAAATAAATGAAATAAATGAAATAAATGAAATAAGTGAAATAAGTGAAATAAATGAAATAAATGAAATAAATGAAATAGATGAAATAGATGAAATAGATGAAATACATGAAATAAATAGGCCCGATTACGTGGAAAATCGTTTTTGAGTCATTCTGGAAAACTTAAACCTAATGTTCACAAAGTACTGGAATAAAAGTAAGGAAATTTTAGAAGTATATTGTTAAACACTTGATTTATATCTTTCAAAATGCGAGTCTCTGTGTACAATTAAACGCACCTTAACTATATTTAACTTTCTTTACGATCGAGGTTATATCGTGGCATATTATTGTTACCCTTGCCGATTGCCACTTTCGATTGTTAACAGCTGTAAGAAGAAGTGATTTATCAAAGTTTTCGAAATAGAAAGAATTGCGATGGTTTTACAATTTTGGGACGTCGATTCCAAAACTCTGAAAAAGAGAATCTATCTTCAATATCTTCTCACAAAGGAGAAGTAAAAGAAGCGTACAAATCACAGTGACTCATCAAAGCGTTATTTTTCCTGTTACTTAATGTGAAAGAAATAAGATACTTTGTTGGAGTTGTATGTTGTATTCTGTGTTGTGAAATTGTATTCTGTAATATAATTTGAGAACGCTGACTCCAGAAAAATTCAGAGAGCAAGCTCCATCAAAGTATTCAATTCCTGAGAAAACGTGTATTAAATCATCCCCAAAAAGGATTCACATTTATTCCGAAAGGAAAATTCATTATCTTCCATCATATTTAACACTAAAAAAACATGAACTTTTCAGAGAAAAAAAATTGAGAGATAATGAAGGTAAACTATTAATTAAACTGCAAGTGTTTTTCAGGAGACTAATTTGCGTTTCGAGATATCTCAAGTTGACTCGTGTATTACTTATGCACTCCTAAATTAAACAAAAAATTAAAAGCCAGGCCTTAAATGATGTAAGAAAACAATCTGCTTTTACAGAATTATTAGTTCACAAAAAAGCAAAAGAGAAATTTAAGTAATGTTTCCCTCATTTCTGTCAAATCTCAAACGAAACGTTCATTTTAAATAAATTGAACCCAAAAGATCATTAAGCTAAGCGTTCAGAATTCTTTCAAATTCAAGTCGTCTTCATTCTGCTCGTTGTGTATATTATGCGAATCTTCATACTTTCCCCTGAAATATGGATACTATTTTGGGAAAATACATCCTATAGCTTTCAGCCTTTAGATTACCTCTCTCTCCGTCTCTACTCTTTTTCCGTCCCTCTCTGTCTCTCTGACCCTGTCCCTCTTTCTCTCTGTGTGTTTCCCTCTCATTCACATTTAGTTACAGATTCTGCGCATCTGAGAGGTTGCGGTAATATCGAGAAGCGCCGGACCAGCAAAAATGTAATACAATGTTCAAGAAGATCTCATCCCGTAGATTACGGTGTGGGCAATATATCTTTGAGGCTTTAAACCACAAAATTTTAATGTTTAATGCCCTAGAACGTTTTGATTACGTGTTATTTAACGATATAGATTCAACAATGCTGCAGAGTGTTGCGAGTTGCAATTTACATGAATATTTAGTTTGTTCTACAGCGTCATCTAGCGGAGATACATCACAATTAAAGGCACCTCAATCTTCTTGGTAAAAAACATAAAGATGTGCCAACTTTCATTGAGAGCGGTCGAATGGACTGCGTTCATAGGCTTTCGCGGCCGGAGTCAATACATTCTTGGCTATCCGGGATGAGCCGGGATGAGTCAATTGAACTGACGTTTCGGCCATCTTGCTGTGGCCTTCTTCAGAGCTATGGCCGAAACGTCAGTTCAATTGACCGAGACACGGCTCATCTCGGATAGCCAAGAATGTACCATTTGGACTGTAGAATTCTAAGCAAACAACAACAAGTATTGTACCTCTGCTTCTGTCTCATTGGCCCCCATTTCGATCTGGTTTTCGTCCAGTTTCCCTGATTCTATCAGCAAATGCTGAGATGGCTCTTTGTGGCCCCTTCTGGACATAAATGTAAATTCACTGTTTGTGCACGTCTTCTAGAGTTCAGGGAGAAATATAGTTATATAAATTATTAATAAAATTTGTTTATTTTCCAATTAAAAACATTCAGTTTCTTTATATATAATGATTTATTCTGTTTCAATTAGAGATTACAAGTCGGTAACGTTTCGAACTTTTTTAGCATTCTTCAGGCCTATGGTGTAAAGAAAAATACGAGTTTTAGTTTACAATACTGGAGTAATATACAAAATGTAGATTGATTGAACATTATTGTAATTGTCACATTATTTTCAAATTCCTTTTAACCACAATTGTACGTCATTAAATATTGAAAAATTATAATGAATGATTTACATTTTAAAATATATAAATTACATTGCAAAGTGTTTATTATATTCTAGTATAAGCAGATGGTCGTTTACATGTATTTGTAATTAAGTTGTAATGTAACAAATTTAAAAATAGGATAAAAACCTTTACTGTAACCGTTGCCTATCTGTGGTCGAGATAACAACGCTACATTCAAATAGCGCGGGCAAGAGGTTGGAATCCCGTATTGATAGACATTCTGAGACATTTGAATTGTGATGTCTTTGCCGACAGATGCTGTGGTGGGAACGACAGAAGACGGTTAGATGGAGACGTACGCAAGACGAGGCGGTGTGAGATTAGCGAGAGCAAGGCGTGGCAGTCCACGCAGGAGTTGAATTTCTTTAGTGGTGATTGCGTGAGGCAAATTATTCTCAAAACCGACAAAGTTTGTGAAAGTTTCACGACTTGCTGGAACAGTAAAAATAACAGACAGCAAACTGGGTGCTGAAGTTGCAAACTAGAAGAATTTGATGGTAATCGGACTGTGGTACGGTGCGGGTAACTTTGAATTGCTAACATAGCAACGCACCACGGGCGGTCGGCGCCGCTAGCTACGTCTCAGGCCTTTGATCTGCGGCCACAAGCAGCGCGTCAGAGCGTTCAGGGAATTTACGGCCACATTTCGACGCGCTGATCTGGAAGCTGCCAACACGAGCGGTATGAGACCCCATGATTCGACGTGACATCACGGTGAAGGAGGACGCCGATGAACAAGATTACGATAAGTACTCCCTCGAACGATTATTTTGCTATAAAATCGCCCGAATAGGTTTAATCGGACGTAAATGACATGCTGAAAAGACGGGACTTGATAGATGGTTTTTGAAAATTCGGCGTGTGAATTAGATATTTGGAGGAAATTCGTGCCAAAAGGAGGAGGAGGTTGCGGGAATGGAACTTTATTAATTGCTCGTGGGTGGAAGGAATAGAACTTAATCACTTTCTAACGGAAGTGGCTTATGAACAAACAAACTCGGCATTATGAATGAAACTATAAGCGGGTGTAAAGCAATATTTAGTTCGGGGATTTTAGAATCGTGCCAGAGAGCAAAAAATTGTGATTTTTTGTTCTGAAACTGGTTCCCGTAGTTTATGGTGGCGAGTGATTGCATTGATTTAAGTGTTTGCATGTTTAATGTATTTGATCATTTTGGAGGGGAGTATTGTGTGATTTTACATTGAACCTTAATGTTAAATTATGTGTAACGGTAAATCTTTTCCCATCTAGTGATGTTATTCATATTACTGTTTGTGACTTTGAAAATAACTTTACAGACTGTGCTTGATGCTTCTCCCTTTTTTCCATTATTGTCAAAGTGTTACAAAGATTGTATAATTCTTTGAGAATTTGTTAATTTTTTTCTCAAGAGAGAAGAAACATTTTGTTATAGTGATTTTGTTATTGTAAAAAAGGCAATTTTTTTGTTTAAGAATAAATGTATTTGAGTTTCGAAATTTTCGGGATACGTACTTCTCTTACTTAGTGGAGAAAGAAAGATTCACGATCCTAAAAAAATAAATATATTTTCACATTTTTTGTCTGCTGATTAGGAACAGACCACAGATGTGAACCCCCAACAGAAAAAGGAAGTTGAGGTAAAGGTTTCATTACAATAGAATCACTTGAATAACAATGAGATGTTCACATATTTAAGCTGGCGAAAATATCGGTTGAAAATATTTTCCGATACATTTTAAAGAATTGAGCGAGGAGAAGCCAGTGGTTTTGAAGTTAAAAAAGAAATTGATGTACTGACGAAACTCAATATGAAACAAATACGTCTTCAAAAAAGAAAAAAAAAAGAAAAAAAGAAAAAAAAAAAGAAAAAAAAAGAAGAGAAACGATGCAACTCCCAGCCTCGTTGGCTGTCGCACCGATGTCTGCTGTGACGCGGCGGTCTGTCTCAATTTCGCGCCTTGATGTAACATTTAACTCGACTCAACCTTCTCGAAAACAATTTTAGTTTCGGCAAATCTGGATCTGCCGTTCTCCATAAAATTCTGCATAAAATCTGGGCAATATTTTGTAACGATCTTCCGGACACTGTATAAAGAAGAAGGTATTGTTTGTACCATGAACCTTTTAATTTTGCCCCTTGCGTAATACTAATTTTAAAGTATTTTTAACCATTTACAACAAAGCTAGATGTAACTTTCGGAACCGATGTAGACTTTCTGAGAAAGTGTTGGATAATAATTTTTCAATGCTTTTATTAGTAAAAAAGTTTATTGAACTTCGATCCTAGATACGTAGCACCATTGATAACAATTTCAGTTTAAGGTCAAATTCAAATAAGATGTAAGCTAGTTGATATGTATGTGAACTAGACGCCTCTGTCATTATAGATCCAGAGTATACATGTCCCATGTACAACTCTTCGTTAAAATATGTAAAATGAAAAATATTATACATTATTGGTCGTTTAATGCTATATGCACTAGGAGTTTCTCGCAAAACGTTTCGCAACGGTTTTGTTGATATTTTTTCGTATTTCTTCAACATCGTTCACACGGAAGCTACTAGTTTTTTTTGTTAAATTTTTTGACCCAGTAACCTGACAACAGTTGATTAAAAACTTCATGTAATTGTTAATAACATGCTTTAATAATTTACACAATGCACAGTATTTTGACTTAAATTGTAGGTTTTTGTCATTTAAATTGTAAATTGCAGTAATATATGTTTCAACTAATATTCCCGGATTTACATGGAGTAATCGATATGAGTACTCTGCCGTCGAAAAACAAACTCGAGCGGTCGGCTGCTCAGATTAGTAATTATCCGTGATTTCTGCGATCAAGGCGAGGCGGATGTCTGAGTAGTACCCTAATAAACGGCCCCCGAACCATAAGCGATCTTAAGTATCCTATCCTCTCCCCCTTGATTCACACACTTACACTTACATGGACTGCACTACCACACATCCTGGGAGGTTAGAGGCGGTCCCGGCCGGTGGTGGGAGATACCTTATTGAGGAAACCGCGCATGCCGACGGGGTGGTCGGCGCCGGATTTGGCACTACTCTTAGGGGATCAACGACCTTAGCGGTCGGCACAACCGACATTACTACTCAATCAATCCATCAATCAAGAGAATTGTGGTTGTTTTATTCACTAGCAGTGAATACGTTCAAGTGGGGATGCAGTCTCTTGAAAACGAACCTGGAAAAGTTCCTAGCCATCGGCCACTTAGAATGTAGAAGGTCAAATAACCCCAGACGTAGAAATCAGTTGGTAGAAGATTCAGTGACCTCGGGCCGCGAGCTCAACTTTTCCCGCGCGCGTTCCCCGTTCTTTCCCTCTCCCCCCCTCCCCGCCCGCGACGGGCCCAGGCGGCGCTCGCGGCCGCATACTATGGTAATGGGCCTCGTTGCGCCCCGGGAGCACGCCGCGGGCTTGGCCGGCGGCCGGCGCATTCGCGTCACGGGCACAGCCTGCTGGCGGCGGCGTCGATTTGGCAGGGCCGCGCGCGCCCGCAGCTCGGGCCAAGGGGGAGGGGCGAGGCGGGAGGCCGCGGCTGCCCGCAGGACGAAGAGGCTTCCCAAATTGATGCCCTTCCTCCCCTCACAGCCTGTTTTAAAGGCGGGAAAAAGGGAAAGGAAATGGAATGGGACTTGACACACTATAGCTGAGACCGTAGAATCATACCTCTAATCGTCCGCCGGAAATCGGGAATTTTTCGACAGACTAAACCCTGGTAACGAACAAGATGATATAGTGTGTCCTAATACAGTAGAGTCCGAGCTTCGCTAATCCGTGATTCCGGGTAATCCGAGGTGGCCTGATGTGCGACAAGTCACCAAACAAGCAGCGATAATCGAGCTGGATCATGACGGGTTGGCAACACTGTGGAAGGTCACGTGTTCGGTGGGCGGTGTCATTGTCGGTGTCAGTCTGCTTCATTGTTGTGACCGGTTCGGCTTCATATATGTACATATGTATGAATCTATTTGTAGTTTTAATAGTATCTGCATATTAAATTTCATTTTGTTATACATTTTAGTTCAAATTTATGTAATGTACAAGGTGGTTCAAATATGACCGGGACTGATTTTTTTTACGAAATACTTTATTAGCAAAAATTTATTTGTACATGTCATTCTTCAAAGTACTCCCCTCCAGATTCTATACATTTTTTCCAACGTCCTGGGAGCATCCTAATGCCCTTTTCATAAAAGTATTTTGGTTGTCGGCATATCCACTCCCGAACACTGTGGATGACTGCGTCATTATCCGCAAATCGCATGCCTTGCAAATGTGATTTAAGCTGTCCAAAAAGGTAAAAATCACTTGGGGCCAAATCTGGGCTGTACGGCGGATGTGGTAGAAGGTCCCACTTCAATTTGCTGATGGTTGCCATGGTTGTTTTAGCAGTATGAGGCCGTGCATTGTCTTGAAGGAATGCTACCCGTTTCCCACCTCTCTTCCGTTTGGATCGGATCTTTTCTTTGATTTCTGTTTCCAAAAGTGCTGAATAATAAGCTGCATTGACGGTGTTAGCTTCTGTAAGAAAGTCTACATGGATAACACCCATCCAGTCCCAAAAAAATTTTGCCATCACTTTTCCCGCCGAACGGATCTTCCGCGCTCTCTTGGGTTTTGGAGAAGAGGCGTGTCGCCATTCACGTGATGCCTGCTGGGACTCAGGAATAAAATAGTGAACCCACGTTTCATCAGTGGTTACAATGGACTTCCAAAATGCATCTCCTTCATTTTCAAACCGCATTAGAAGAACACTGGCAGCTTGCATGCGCATCAATTTGTTCTCGTCCGTCAAAGTGCGTGGAACCCACCTAGCATTCACTTTTCTATATTTTTTTATCATGTCTTCTATACTACCCACACTGATGCCAATTACTGATGCAACTTCTTTGATAGTGATGCGCCTGTTCTCACAAATAACCGCATTAACACGATCAATGTTTGTTGGGGTTATGGATGTTCGCGGCCGACGATTATGAGGTTCATTCTCAACGCGCTCTCGTCCCTCTCTGAAACACTTACACCATTCAAACACACGGGTCCGTGAAAGGCACTCTTCCCTGTACTGTTTTTTGAGTCTCTGCAAAATTTCCGACGGTTGAACTTTTTCTCCAACGAGAAATTTGATGATAATGCGTTGTTCCACGCACCGCGGCACCTTTTGTTCACTCATCGTTCTTGCAAGACCCAGACGCGACTGAACAGTTTCTAACCTGCAAAGGAGGGAGGTGGGGGGTTGTGGCTAGATTCTCTCCAGGCGGCGCAGTTAATGCGTATTTCGGGGTATTTGAAAAAAAATCAGTCCCGGTCATATTTGAACCACCTTGTATTTTCTTTGTTTCCGGGTAATCCGAATTCAGTCGGAACAAATTGGAGCTGCTCCCATTTCCGGCAAACTCTATGTATTTTCAAAAATTGCAAAAGTACAATATTTATGTCTGTGATTTGTCTTGTGAATAAAACCTGTTCTAAAATAATTAGATCACTAAATAGTCTTGTACATTTTTTAAAAGTACTTTTTGCGTAATTTCTGCTTGATATTAATGCAATTTATAAAAAAATATATTTCTCAGAAATACTTCCAAATTTCTGTTTTACATTTTTTCTGATAAAATAAAGGACGCTTAAAAATGCCCAGGTTCAATTTTGGTTGAAATCTTTAAATATTCGAAAATGTATAAGTTAGAAGTAATAGGTGGAACCAGTATGTTTTACGCGTCAGGATAGCTGACTATTGCGTTGCGGGTGTAGCTGTACTGTGCTTGGCGTGTTGTCCCGAAGGACCTGAGTCGGAATCTCGGTGCAGAGAGACGAATTGCTGACTCGAAGCACTTTTGCAGGTCCGTGTAATAGTAAAGTATTGCGTGTCCGTTAGAAATAATGAGAGAAAGTGTGTGCGATGTGAGCACGAGATTTATTTTTGGAAATAATAAATATTTTGAATTGTAAATTTTTGAATAGTAAATAACTTTCATAGTATGTGCAATTTTTGTGATCCTATAATTTAATACCTGTGTAAATATTGGGTAAATGTAGGAGTAGAGTATTTAATTAACCTTAAATTAGAACGATTTGTTTCCTTGGTTTCTGTTGTAGTTTTTCAGCGAGCTTTATGGACGTAATGAACCGCGAGACGCAGCGCTAAAAGCATTCATGCCGGAGCAGCTTCACTCCCAGGCGAGAGCACATCTGCTCATGGGCGCATAATGGAACCGAGGAAGCCAATACCAATAAGAATTAATTGTTAAATATTATGGTGTCTTAGTCAGTCTATCAAAACCGTTTGTGGTTTTGATTCCACAGATGACAAAAGGGCAGAATGATAATAAAGGCTGATTTAAATTTAGAGTTGGAAGGGTGACAGCTTCCAAAGAGAGAGGGTTTGTAAAACGTCGTCCAGCAACTCAGCCTATCCCTCATTAAGTCAATTTGCTATCATAATGAAGTCATTATTCGAAAGAATCAGTCCAAAGAAGCTTTAAGCGTAAATAGTTTAGTGTGTGGAAAGAAGTATGGCAGCAGTAAATGCATACACTCTCTTACAATGCCTGAGTGTGACGAATTAAGAAAAGGCAATTTCTTTTATTTCTCAAGAACATTAAAAACCAAGAGCCTGTTTATTTGTGAACTGAGACTTGTAGACGCGGCTATGTTGAGCTGAAATGTACCTACATCTTCAGACAATGTTGTTTTCTAGCATTACGTGAGAATGTCTAAATGTTTTAATGTTTCGTCTGGGTAGGAAACATCGATGGTATCATCATCAAATCCAAATGCAAAGTTTGTCATATTGTGAGTTATTTGTGTGGTCAAAATAAGTTATTTGTTCGCTCTATAAATGGAGCAATTTGGGAAAAGGATTTACTAGAGGCGTATCTGCGGTATGGCAGACATGGTATGTGCCATGGGCGTCACTCACAAGGGGCGCTGTTTAAAGTATACCCGCTTTAAAGTATAATTTGAAGTATTATGACAATCCTATGCTTGCCTGGGGCACCTAAATGTTTAGATACGCCTCTGGCGTTTGCATAAAAGCATTACACTTTCATAATTAAGTTATTAAGCTTGAGCTTTTAAGGAGCTCTTTTACAGCTCCTGATGTAATATACATATCGGGATTTTTTTTCATTTGACAAACATTTGAAAAGTATTTTTTCTTATAGTACTTATTTCTTCTAGGAACACTTCACAAAAGTAGAAAAATATTTTTATGATGTGTATTCAATAGTATAGTTTACATGAAATAATTTTTAATTTTCAGTTACTTCTTATTTGAAGACAAAATAAATTAGGATGAAAAAATATTTTGTGTCCAGTAAAAGATACAAACAAAATACATTCTTCCTTTGAAATGTTTACACAAATATAGGAGCATTTAGCAAAAAAATTACCATTTCAATATCTAACAGAGTGAATACTGTGTTTTTTTATTCCGTAGACCCCGATTATACAATCATCTCATATTTCAATCATTAATGCAATTTTTTAACATTTGCAGTAAGAAATTCATATTTAGGGGAACTTCTTCGGATTTAATAAGGGAAATGCTCATTAAAACTTTTTTGGTGGAAAATATTAGTGTCTACTTAAGGACAAAAACTGGTTTATTGTGTCAAAAAGTTGATGTGTTGTTATAATTTATTTCGTTTTACAAAAGTGAAAATGTAATATTTTCTTACATAGTACCACATACCTCTCTGACAACAGTGATAGCAATTCATCTTGTCCTAGTATTCAGCGTTTTTTTATGACGAGTGTATTATTTCGTACTCACACTTAGATAGCCAGTAAGATGTTGACGGGAACTGTTTGGTTGAATAATATCTACTTTGCCCCCAATATCTACTTTGCCACAGTTTCGAAGTACATTTCCGACGCAAATGTAGAGAACAAAATTTTTTCTACAACAAAATAAGATTGACCCATATTTTGAAGATAAACTACATTTCTAAACCAACTCCCGTCGTCATCCTACTGCTTACATGATTTCAGCCATCTTTCTGATTATTGGAATTAGCTAGAATGTAAGAATTATCACCGACCTACACTTGGCATGCGGAGCTATTTGCCCCTTCGGAATCTCCCCCAGCGTGGCTATACCCCTGCCGAAACAAACTCTAAGCTTTTGACTGGTCTTCAGACAAGTGATATAGTGTGGTGCAAGTAAGTGACATAGAATATGTAATAGAATAGAAAAAAAGAAATGAAAGATGTGCGCGGTCTTGTCCCGTTTTCTAAGGCACTGCTCCGGCATTTGTCTAGCATTGATCGGAGAAATCTCCGAAAAACTACCTAAAAGAACAGTCGGCAGGTAGAATTCTTCAGACAGCGGCTGAATTCGACCATCTATGAATTATGTCGACTATTCCACTCGTGAAATTGAAACCATACATTTTTCCCATTCATTTAAAATGCCTCAATCACGGCGGTGTATCTCAAAAAGAGTATCGCTTTTTCTATCCGATTTTTCTTACCACTTCTCCCTACTGGCCCATCATAAACTGTGGCTCATCTATCTTAGGATGCGGTATACATCGATCGCTATGTCGAATTTCAATAAACAACGTATGAACCATTTTGATTTTAACATAACTTTCAGTTATTTTCAATATTTGGTGCATTTTGGAACTCTGTTGGACATAATTTCACTCGTGAAATTAAAACCAATACTGTTTAATTATACATAAAAATACTCTTATTAAATGCCAATCGTGTTTGGAAATTCTCAGATAAATTCCCTACTTGCTCCGCAAGTACGGAATGCATCGACAATTTCCAAAGCACTCGTGGTGTTAACCTATGAAACTCCGCCACAGGCGGGGCTCGCAACCTGGGACTTCCCGGTCAGAGGCGCGGCAATTTGTGCGCTCTAATAACTACCCGCACGTGCCTTATTATTACCATTACATGTATTTACTTCACAAGCACAAATCTATACAATTTTGCCAATTATCTTCCCGTTTTACGATTACAAGAACTTTTTTCTTTGCCCTAAGTTGCCTTTTGAGTTCTACCCTCTCATCTGAACGATTGATTATGCTAATGAAGACGTTTATGAAGAAAGTTTTTGTCATGGAGCAGACCTACTGTCTTTAGAGCCTAAGGGAGAGACAAGGTTTCAAGTGACACGTTTTCCACACCGCCTCACTTCTGTGATGTGCAATTAGCAAATATTTTCAACAACGGTGATCGAAATGTATCAGTGCAATTATTGCCTTAAAAATTTATCAGAACTTCCTGGAATAAATGACTGCTAATAAATAAATTAGGTGGAGAGGCTATTCTACCATATTTAATTAAGGTTATTTAATGTATCTATAAACAACGCTTGCGTACCGGAAGATTGGAAGCTGGCTCTCGAAGTACCTATTTTTAAAAGTGGCGACAAGACAATACTTAGTAACTATAGGCCGGTAAGCCTTACATCAGTCGAATGCAAACTTATGGAACATCTAATTTCAAGCTATATCAGGAAAGAATGGGAGGGCAGGGAGTGGATTTATCAGGGTCAGCACGGTTTCTGAAATGGTTTCTCGTGCGAAAGTCAACTAGTCTCACTTCTACAGGGCCTAGCCGACGTAGTTGATGAAGGAAAAAGGGTCGACGCGATTGCAATATATTTTTCCAAAGCTTTTGATGATTTTTTACAAGAAATTAATGGATTCGGGTATAGACACTTGAGTGGAAGCGTGGGGAAACGAACTACTTCGGAACAGGGAACAGAAGGTCCGAATCGGAAGCTACTTATCAACCTCGAGAAACGTCACGTCAGGAATTCCACAAGGAAGTGTAATCGAACCACTGATGTTTTTCTGGCATTCATGAATGAATTGCCGACAAATTTTGCTTCAAATGTACCACTCTTTGCAGATGACTGCGTAATTTATAGGATTATCAACTCGGAGACGGGCGAATATATTTTCCACGAGAGGATGTACTATTGCAAACGAGCTTATTACGAACTTGGAAAGTGGGGAGGAACTCAGAAAGAGAGAAGAGAGAAGAGAGAGAGAGAGAGAAAGAGAGAGAGAGAGAGAGAGAGAGAGAGAGAGAGAGAGCGTTGAGAGTTGAGAGATCTCATAGAGATGGATCGATTCCAGGAGCAGCCAGCAGAGCAACCGCCGGCGCCAAGTCCACCGTCGGAAGCCCCCACGAGACGTCGTGTGCACATCGCGCCATACTCGACGTTCCCGACAGAGGGGAGGGTGTTGCGGCTGGATGCGGCAGTTCAACAACCGCGCCGAGACAACGGCGCGAAACAGCTCCCAGCCGAACCTTTTGTGCAGTTTTGTGAACGCACGGAAGCGCAATGTACGTTCACGCCACCGCGGTGGGACCATTCCTACCCTTACGGGCATCTTTGGTCAATGCTGCAACATGAAGAAAAACAGGTCAAAAAATGACTTTAGCCTACCGGCGCGCGCATTGCGTGTTTGGAAATACTACGTTTATGTTTCAAGTCTTATTTCTCTGTTTCGGATTGCTCTTACTCCAGGAAGTGCTTCGGTCGCCTGTACTTGGCCCTTTGATCGAGTTCGTATGAGGCGATCTCGGAAATGAGATTGTTTTCCGAGTCAGCTGCTTTTCAAAAAAAAAAACCTATATTTTTGAAATGACTTATCAGCATTTATCAGCAGCTCCCCAAAGTTTGTCGGGGCGGCGTACCGACGAAGGCGCCGGCCAATGGGAAACGAGCGACCAACGGGTGGAGCGGCAGCCGAGCAGCGAGGCTATGCGGATACCGGGAATAAAGCCTGGCACCGCCATCGGAGCAGCAGGCAGTGTGTGCGAGAAGTTCGGCAGTACACGTAGGCTTCCGCGTCTCGAGTCCATTACTTCTAGGCTGTCCGGGTGACGCCGCGTCGTTGGCAGATAGGCCGACGTTTCGCCCGTCATGTTGCAGGCTTCTTCAGGGTAGTGACACAATAAAGTTCCGCCTCCGGTGTTATATCTTTTTCAGCGGAGGTGAGACCGGGCGTACAGTGTCTGAACGACTTAGGGAACACATTAGTTATTATAACAAAAACCAAACCCACCGTTCGGCCATAGCACTCCACTCCGAGGTCACTGAACATGCTATTGAATTCGATAAGACACGGCTCCTGCACAGTGAAAATCGATAGTGGCCTAGACGCGTAAAAGAGGCAATAGAAATTAGTAGACGGCCGCACAACATCAACGCGGATGCAGGCCTTAATCTAAACCACGCCTGGAAGTATATTTTTCCACCGATTCCTGACGGCGCGGGGACTGTTCTCCACCGTCCGATCACTAGGACGGCGGGTGCGAGGCCCGGGTTGGCCCAGACCGCGAGCCAATTAGAGGGACCTCTCCGCCAATCACGGCGCACTGGCGTTACCCGACCCCTAAGCTGAAAAAGATATAACACCGGAGGCGGAACTTTATTGTGTCACTACCCTGAAGAAGCCTGCAACATGACGGGCGAAACGTCGGCCTATCTGCCAACGACGCGGCGTCACCCGGACAGCCTAGAAGTAAGTTCGGCAGTGTCTACGAGAGTCATTGAAGTTTTCGGATACTGGTTATAACTTGGAATTGTGTTTGGATATTCTAATGGATTGACTGTCGACTGTGCTACACATTTACATCTAGTTTAACGTGATTCTTCGTTTCTGGATACTCTACTGTTTGTAAGCAATCTGCCTGTGAGCTGAATAAAACTTGATGTTGTTAAATTGTACTTTTCCTGGATAAAATAGTATTCACGTATGGATTTTCAGAAGCTGTGAAGGAAGTTTGAGGGCCAATGACAATGTACCATTCATTTTGAATGTGCGGTGGTACGAAACTATATATTTTAAATATCCGTAAATGCGACAAATTCAGGGATGAAAAGATATGATTTTCTGATTTTCCAGATTACTTTTTTCAAATTTCTCTTTTGTATTATCGTCGTAAATTCTTAATATTCAATTGAAGAGTTTTGTAACTGTCATACGGAATCATTGAACTACTTTCAAGAAATAATATAAAGAGTAATTTATTTTACAACATGTGAGAATAAGCATTTCTCTCCCATTGAAGTGAAATATTCATAGAAGTTTTTCCTATCGTAATGTTTTATCTAAAATTTTATGTAATCGGAATGGTCATAGCCTATAGAAATATTTCCTTATGCTAAGCATTAAAGGAATCCTATTTTCTTTGGAACTATTAATTTCGGTTTTTGTTTTCTAATCTGGAGATACTTCTCAAATCCTTTTTTTTCCAATCCTATGTCTCTTCTAGCACTCTCTCAACTTCTCTCTAACTTCTACATAATTTCATCATCTCTTTGATATTTCAAAACTACAAAAGTCACATTTTCTCATTTAATTTACTGTAATGTATTTTATTATTTTACGATATTGGAGTCGAGATAATAATATTTGAGAGAATATTTCATTGAATTGAATGTGCATATAGCGGTGCTTCTCAGAATGATGAAGTGGAAAATACATTTCAAGATTCGAAATGGTTGGAACTACACATTGTGATGATGAGGCAGGTGGTATTGTGTTATCTCAATCGAGAAAATGTTATTTACATCTTGCGTACATTTTTAGAGAGTTGGTTTTGATATAGAAGTCTTGAAGTGCTCTAAAACACAGGTGCATGGCTCAGCCTGTCTTTGCCCAAGCGCGTGTTAGCAGGGGGAGCGCTGCCTGACCTTGTGAGTCGGACTGTTACATTCAAAATATTTCTTAAACACTAGTCGCCAAAAATCAAAATTACTCAAAAAATGCTTATCTAACGTATGACAATATGTATATCATTAACTTTGTTTTTATACGCTCGTCATGATAGACTTAAACAACACGTATAAACCAATAGTATCCATTTGAAACAAAAAAAACACTAACAAAAATAGTTATCTCTATCTTGTAAAATACAAGTGATAAAATAGAAATGAATGCCTTTATCAATTAGCCTCATTCCGTCATGCACTTCTGTGGAAACTGCATTACAATAACTTCAACCGTTTAGATACTGCAAGAGGTGAACATACGTGAATCCTGTATATTGCAGCAAAAGTTTCAGAAACATTTGGTACAATTTTGAAAAATATGACAATGTCCCAGAGAACGTCATGCTAATTAGCCCGAAAAATTAAGAACAACTCATTTTCTCTGAGCTTCATATCGATGAGAGAATATTCATCTATGAGAAACTCTTGAGAGATCTTTAAGCGGTAGCGTTGTCAAATGGGTTTTGAAAAATTAAAAACTACAATTTTGTCTGTGTCGTAAACCAATTAAAGGTATATTTTTGTTAAAATCTCGACATCGATTTCTTTAAAAGTGTCTTTAGTCACGTAGAAAACGTTTTTTGCTCACAACGAAACTGTAATAGTGTCCGATTGGTTTGAATGATCCAGATTGTGTATTGGCGAGATTGTAATTTGATGCGAAATTATAAAAAAAAACAAAAAAAAACAAAACAAAAAAAACGGACAACTTGTCGTTCATGAGAAAAGTGCCTCAGAGGAGGACTTAAAGCCAGGTCTCGTTCTACTCTAGAGAATGCGGAAGACTGAGTGACGGCAGTGAAATGGAGTGAAGTTTTTTTGCAAACTATATAGCCCATTGCGTAGGCTCAGAAATTTTAGGTGGCAGGCCCACTCGAAACGGTTTCCTCCTCGCAACGGGCTAAGACAATAGAAGTGAGTCAACGTCAGCAGAAGAGGAACCACTCTGAAAAAGAATGCTGGAAAACGACATTAACTAGAGTAGTGCCGTTATTGGTTTCATGATCTATACACGGAAATACGGTTCTATACACGCAAAAGCGGAAAAAATATTCCTATTGCTCTGGGAATAAGCTTATAATTGATTTTTGTGCTGAAAATGAGATAATTGAATTCCTGTCGTTCCCTAAATTCTACTTTCTCGTATACATATGTATATACCGACTAATATACGTAGTATAGAGGAAGTTACGTAATGCAGCGGAAAATCTATTTCGAGATTTCAACGGAAATACACTTTTTGAGGTCCCCTTGTACAATATAATACACAAATGTAATTTTGTAAAATATGTCTCGCGCCTTTAATTTGCACATTTCCAGCAATTTGTAAACAATATTGCATTTGTGTAAAAGTGGTTCAAATGACTTTCAATGAAGTTTTTCGAACACTCAAAAACTTTCTGTGAAAAATGTGAGAAGCAGCTTCAAATTCGCATTTACAGTAACGTTTAAACGCTATTTTCTTAAAAAAAACGGCTCCAATGTTTTCAAGGAAAATTGCTATTTAGGACGAGGTTTTACTCTTCTTTAATATTATTAAAGTAATATTTCGGTTCTACAATTAGTAAACAGAAAAATTGAGAAAAAATAAAATAACGTACTTTGGGCGGCGATAGCTGGAATCTGGCAAATGTATGGGGGCAAGAAAGAAAAGCTCGGCCAAACGAAATAAATTAGAAAACTGACTTGTACCAGAATGTCTGTGCCATTCTGTAGTACCATTAGTTTATAAACAATTAAGTTAAATTCCTTCTGGTTGCTGAGTAATGGGCGCATGCGTTTTTAGGAACATAATTAAAATTCCAGAAAATAATGAACCCTAGATAAGTTGATTTTTCATGTTATTGTCATTATAACAGTGATTTGAGGTCATCGTTAAAGTTGAATCTCAAGAAAGTTATGTTCTCGGTTTATTTATGCTGGAAGATCCAAGTAATCAGAGGATGAAAACATGTTTCTTTCCTATCAAAATTAAATTTAGTGAATAATTTGCTTGTTTCCACGAGGTCAAACATGTAATGTAAATACATTATACGTAGATTGAAGATAAGTTAAATTAATACATTAGGAACAATATAATACATTAAATTGGCGATTTATAATTCAGTTGAAATGAAAATGAAGGGGACCTGTGAAAGTCAATTTCATACAACCTGAACAAAATAAGGCATTCTTCAATCCCTACCGACATTGGTTACTAGGAAAACGTAATGCAGCTTCTAGTGCAGGAATCGAATGGACGGTGTTCCATGGGATAGATATAAAAGTGTCGATTACGGCAACTACAATGTGGTATGGACAGTACATATTTTATTTATGGGTAACATGCATTTTCCGACTTTTCACATTTTGGTTGAGTGTGTTTCCGGCTGACTGGTTGATGCCACTTGGAAGTTTGGTTGAGATTTTCAATATTTTTCTATAAGCCGTGAACCAGTGGAAATGGCTGACTTCTCTGATCGGCAGTTTTCTGTGATTCTTCCGATCAATACCAGACGAATGTCGGAGTAGTACCCCATCAAATGGACCTCGGACCGCGCATGATGTTTTCTTCCTCTTCCTTGTCCATTATGTTCCCCTTACACCACATACAAATACTACTGCATTATTGTATCACTCCTGTCAGGATGTTTGGGGAGAGCTTAGAATTTGCACCGGTGGTTCAGCTGGTGGGAGATACGTGAAGGGATGGTTTCCATTGCAAGTCTACTTGAAAATCGGTGTCGAATCTTCACGTTCCAAGGGGAAGGAAAAGCATCTTCTCTTTGGATTTTAACACGAATTACACTTATGGGACTCGTTACTATAGTAGTTGTCGCGCTTGGAAATTCTAAATGGTAAATCAATCATTGTCAACGTGAACCTAAGGCTCTCGGTCTAGGTTGCTTCATTTGAGGACTCAAAGTTTCATATCGTGGCCTCAGATTGTCGAAATTCTCTCGGACTTGCAGCAATTGTGCAGGACTTTTTGAAGGTGTGGAGGTGGCTAATGGAAATATCAAAATTACATCAATTTGTTCATAGAATGTGTTCTAAAAGTACGATTTGAAAAATGTTTTAAATATATTTTCAATGTGATAGCGAAGTAATTTCGATTTATGTTGGGTCTTAATCTATGAAATGTTAATTTTGTTCCGATTTGTACTTTCCATGGGAGAGAAATTCCTGCAAACCGGTTTTACTCTATGTTGCCTAAATGGAAAAAGACGTTTACAGTCGAGCCAGAAGGAATTATACAGTTGTTTATACTTCCTATAAACATGCTTCACGTTGACATAGTATTGACACAGTATTTTACATTTATCTCAGATCACATTAAATTTTGACGGGGTTCCCCCTAGTACTCATTAGTAATTGCGAAGTATTCAGCTTTCTTCCCGGCCTTAATGTTAGAAAGCTGCGATTCATTTAACGCTGCGTGATATTTTTCAATGATTTTCGCAAATATAATTTGAAAACCGTGTTTGTCTTGAGATCTCATATGAGGAACTCATTCCTTTCATGTAACGCACTAATAAACTGAATCAGCTGAGTAAACCTAATCTCGCAAAACGCTTCCCACGATATTTCAACACGTATTTACTTATTTTCCCACCATTTACTTCCTAGTAAAAGTTAGGTTATTCCCATTAAATTAATTAAACTTTTTGCTTGGTAGTAATGCTTTGACTACTTATTTCAGTATTGAAGTAAATACTAGGTTTCTATTCAAACAATGTCAATAGTGCACATGTGTGTAATGTTGAGAATACGTATGATGTGACATAACCTAAAAGTGGGAGAATTGCCTGGTGTCGCGGGGAAAGGATCGGATGGCGGTTGGCGGAAGTCGGGGCGGGCACACCCACGGCGTCGTTTGCGCTTATGCGAATTGAGGCGTCAGTCAACGGGGAAGACGGGGTCAGTGGGGCGCGGGGCGGATAGGGGTGGGCGCGGGCGCGGGCGCGGGCGCGGCCGGGGCGGCGCGCATCCAAACGGGGCGATTAGCCTCCGCGCGCCGCGCCCCCGACGCCTTCGGCGCCGCCGGCGTCCCTTCTCTTGGCAGCCACTCTCGGCTACTTCCCTTTCAGTTGCATTTCTGTCCCTTCCATTACGTGTTTTACAGATGTGCTTTTAGCTTCCAAACTCAGATGGCATTTGTAAACGGTTTTTAAAAATTAATATTTTCTTTTTTTCTTTCTTTTTCTTTTTCTTTCTTTTTCTTTCTTTTTCTTTTTCTTTCTTTTTCTTTCTTTTTCTTTTTCTTTCTTTCTCTTTCTTTTTCTTTTTCTTTCTTTCTCTTTCTTTTTCTTTTCTTTCTTTTTCTTTCTTTTTCTTTCTTTTTCTTTTTCTTTCTTTTTCTTTCTTTTTCTTTCTTTTTCTTTCTTTTTCTTTCTTTTTCTTTCTTTTTCTTCCTTTTTCTTTCTTTTTCTTTCTTTTTCTTTCTTTTTTCTTTCTTTTTTTTCTTTCTTTTTTTCTTTCTTTTTTTCTTTCTTTTTTCTTTCTTTTTTTCTTTCTTTTTTCTTTCTTTTTTTCTTTCTTTTTTTCTTTCTTTTTTCTTTCTTTTTTTTCTTTTTCTTTTTCTTTCTCTTTTTTCTTTCTTTTTTCTTTCTTTTTTCTTTCTTTTTTCTTTCTTTTTTCTTTCTTTTTTCTTTCTTTTTTCTTTCCTTTTTTCTTTCTTTTTTCTTTCCTTTTTTCTTTCTTTTTTTCTTTCTTTTTTTCTTTCCTTTTTTCTTTCTTTTTTTTCTTTCCTTTTTTCTTTCCTTTTTTCTTTCTTTTTCTTTCTTTCTTTTTCTTTCTTTTTTCCTTTCTTTTTCTCTTTCTTTTTCTCTTTCTTTTTCTTTCTTTCTTTTTCTTTCTTTCTTTTTCTTTCTTTCTTTTTCTTTCTTTCTTTTTCTTTCTTTCTTTTTCTTTCTTTTTAATTTATTTATTTATTTTCATTTTTATCTCATGCCTGTTTTTCCTACTCTGAAATAAGCTACACCACCAATACAGCTACACCACCAATTAATCTACACTAGTGCTTTCTGGCATTTTTCCGTAAGTCCAATAAAAGTGAGACTTGCACTATTTTTGTGTCTTTTTTCTACCAATGTTAAAAAACAAAAGAAAAAAATTGGAGGCCTTTTCAGAAAAAAATATAAACTCCTCTTCCTCAATCAGAAAGGACGCGAAAACATAGCGGTTTTTAAAATATACGTAACTTTATTTAAAGATCTATTTTTTAGAACAGATTTAAGAAAAATTTCTGTCCATAATGTACTTTTGACAGGTTAATTTTCAGTCCATTAAATTTGGGAACAGCACGATGTTTTTATTGTTTTTTGCTATATACAAGGAAAAATGTGGAACGGTTTTTGAGAATTATTTTTAATTGCCTCAAATTATCTTAAAATATGCCTTTGACCTATAGATTTAGGAAACTAATGGCGCTGCAACAGCACATAGTTTAAAATCTTTATCTTTACTCTTGTAGTTTGAAATGTTAAGTTTTTGCGATTTTCTAACAAACTTGTCGTCCCTTTTGTTTGTTTTCCAGTGATCTGATTGACACCAACATTAATGCGGTTTTGAATAGGAGGCTTTGATTGGGCTCGGTGTGGAGAGACCTCCTGGCGCACTGTATTATTTTCAGACACCTCTCAATATTTTTTTTTTTTTTTCAGCTGGCACATCGTAGACTCGGAAGAACGCGAACCATAGAATTTGTCCTTTTTTGTGGAAAGTAGGTGTGACTTTGTTGTGCCAACAGATTTCATCTTCCTACCAGTCATGTGCGAACCCCCTTTGGCGTGTCAGCAGTGCACACGGCCTAGTGTACGAGAAATTATTCCAAAAACGAGCCAGCTGAATGAGTGCAAAGTGACAATCATTATTTAAATTTATTTGGCAAGCTGAAATTAATTTAATTTGTTATACATTTATCATGATAATTGAACATTTTGCTATGGAATCGCGAGTGCAAAACCTTCTCTCTTTTGCCATTATAAAATCATATTATTCTTGGCCAAATGGTTAGTGAAATAACCAAAGATTTCAGTAGAAAATTCAGAGGCTCTTAAATTTGACCAGACACTATGTAAGAACATAAGAACTCGCATAGAAAAATTATTTATTGCAGAATTGCTTGGTACAAAATAAATATAGGTATTAGTGCAAAACTTCTTCACTCATACATTACAAAATATCTTGAAATAAGTGAATAAACAATTTATATATTCAATATATAAATAATAAATAATTTATATATAATAATAATAATAAAACTTCTAATGCATATACAATTCAGCACAAAAATGAATGTTCACTGACAATTTGCCTTCGAGCACAAAAAGCGTATTACACAAACACCTTTAGCACAAATATCAGCTTCTAGTATTGCTGGCATTGATCTCACAAGCTTGCTTGTAAATTCAGGCGTGATTTTCTTCCATTCTTCAGCGAGGATTTTTTGAGCTCTTATTTATTCGAAATTTTATGCTTCTTGACATGTTTTTCCGATTTCCACCAAACGTTGTCAATTGGATTGAGATCCGGCGATTGTGGCTGTGCGCCAAGGCGCTTTGGTACATTATATAACAACCATAACTTGACAATATGATGGGGGATGAACGAGTTATCCTGCTGAAAGTAATATGTCGGCCCCAGTTCAAGATTATTTGCACTTTGTTTGAGATTACTTTCTAAAATTGATAAATATTCAAATTTGTCTATTGAGGAACCAATAAAATGG
Organism: Gryllus longicercus; assembly: GCA_038098605.1. Classification (NCBI taxonomy): domain Eukaryota; kingdom Metazoa; phylum Arthropoda; class Insecta; order Orthoptera; family Gryllidae; genus Gryllus; species Gryllus longicercus. Next base: position 2,568,902 of record JAZDUA010000145.1, read on the forward strand.
AGTTTCCCGACACCTGACGCAGACATGCAGCCCCATGTAATCATGGAGCCCACGCCGTGCTTTACAGTTGCACAAAAAGATATCTTCTAAGGCTGCGTTAACCTTCCCCCACACGTACTATCCATATACAGTCTTATCCAAATATCTTGCCCGTCTTATCCAAATATCGTGAATTTACTTTCATCGCTGAAAATTAGTTTCCCAGAACTCCATAGGGTGGTTTCTGTAATCTATCGCGAACTGCAGCCTATTGTGCCGACTTGCCTTACTAACCCAAGGCTTCTTCTTCGCTACTCTTCCGGTGTAACCTGCGTCTCGTAGTGCATTTCGGAATGTTTCTGTGGATATAGTTCTCCCTGTTGTTGGAACCACCCACAAAGTCATTTTAACGACACTTTGGCGAGAATACCTTCTGATGTAATTGACAGTATATCTTTAATCTTGTTAGTTTGATATCGTATTTCGGCCTCACCCCCTTTTTTATTAATTACTCTGCCATCGTACTTGAATTGGTCCTTTTTGAATAGTAGAATGAAGTTTTCCCACTGTCTTCGCAACACCTCGGGGTGATCTTCCCCTCATGGCTAAATTCACAAAAAGTCTTCGATCTTCCACCGTCGTTTCCCTCATCCGGGCGATTTTCAATTCGATGATGCTCTCCCCAAATCTGACCATCAAGTAATCTCTTTGTCACAACTTTGTGCCCAAGAAAACATTTCAACGGGTACGTTTCAAAACGTGCTTATAATAGTGTACGTTCTTATCTGTGCATCGCTTTTTTGTAAGTATCACATAAAATATTTAATTTTACACCTAATAAAGCATTTTTCTGCTTTCAAAATGCACTAATCCTTCCAGTTCCCAAATATCAAAATTACATAATTTATTTCCAGAAATATTCATATGAGAATAATTCATAATAACATTAAAGGTGTACAGTAAGTTAAATTGTGAGAGCCACTGTAAATGGTCAAAGAAGGGGCGACTTAATAACGACAACGTAATAACATATAATAGCGAAATCGTAATAAAATCAGAGACCAAAGTTGCATTTTAATACATACGCACATACATGTTAATCTAAGTTGAGTGTAAATTTGATCGCTTTCCTATTACACTAATTTATTGAACAAAGTGCATTTTCTGTGTAATACGTGAACACATGTTATTTGCTTTCTATTTATTCATTTATTTACGTCAAAAACAGTTAAAAACTGTGTGTTACGTGCTATGAAGAGAAGTTAATTTGAAGTTACATTTATGTCCGGAAGTAAAACAAGGGGCCATCTCAGCATTTGCTCGAGGATCAGGGAAACTGGGCGCAAACCTGATCGAGATGGGGGGTCATTGACCCAGAAGCTGAAGTACAATACTTGTTACAGGTTCTTTACAATTATACAATCCAAATGATATATAATATTTTTTTAGACACGCGACTCAATTGGAACTATCATGAAGACAATAATGTTATTCAAGCAAAATAAAACTACACCAACTGAAACCAATAATAAGTAGATCAGCTAAACTACCATACAGCATTGCCATTTTGCTATATAAACCTATCATGCGACCACTACTATTATATGCATGCCCTGTTTCGATCAGTGCAGTCAATTCTAACACAAAAAAAAACTCGAAATAATCCAAAACCATATACTCCACACCATCACAAATGCCCCATCGGACGTCTCCAACGCTCAACTCTACAAAGAAATCTGGCTAGAACCGATAACCAACTACATCATATTTGAATCCACCAACTTCTTTCAGAACATTCCAAATATTCCCAACTTAACCCCGCTAAGACTCTGCCAAAATCCAATGCCCAGAAACGCATCAAGAACAACATACATTCCTAAATAAGTTCTCAGATCTCGAACCAAAGTAGAGATATTATATAAAGATACCTCGACCACCCTAGTAGTAACGTAAATTGTATTTTAGGATTATTAGTACGATTATTGTAAGTTAATTATGAGTAAATATTAACAAATATAACAAACGTAGCCTGTATTAAACACTAATCTTTGTATTGCCGTATCCAAAAAATATATAAAACATTTCTTTACGTTTCGTTATTCAACGTTCGGGAATACTCCTCAACTGGTTGAAGTGATGAAACTGTACGTACATTTATGTTATCCAATTATTGGCGGGCTCACGGAAGATAAGTTGTGGGTATTGACAGGGCTTTCTGACAGTTACACGCCCAGATGTTTACAACCTGGGAAGTCTGGGTATTCATTTCCATGTATAGGACTCTCTGTTGAATCAAACATTGATTCCCCCTAAGAACCAGAATTCTAGAAACACAATGCGCATAAGTTATAAACATAAATCATATTCGTAATTTATTTTTTAAATGTTAAGTTTACGGGCGACCTAAAGTTCAAGGCAATAACAAAGGCTTTCGTAGAGTAAACTTTAAGTCAATGGATTACAATAGTATCGATTTAGCTCATGTAAAGAAAATACGCAAAAATCTATAAGAATTATAACACATAAAATTGGGGGATTTTACTTTTGATATCACGAAATGAAGTTAAATAACTTCTTTCACAATAAACGTGGATGCACATAAATAAAATTACAACTGAAAGTGAAAGTGTTGCTATGACCGACGTTAAATGCACGTATTTTTGCCTCTGAAAGTGAATTTTCAAATCCACTGCTCGGCCGAGGTACAAGGGTTTACCCTACATTTATTTCTACATTTTTAATTAAAAATAATGTTTTGACAGTTTTTAAAGTGGCAAAGGTTTTGAAATCTTTTTGATGTATGGGCTAAGTCATCACAGGTTCAGAAGTCATTTTAGTACAGAATTAAACTAATGGTGTCAGTTCTCCAGCCCTAGTTCTTTGCCAAATTCCATTCAATTAAGCCATTAATGGCAATTAAGAGAGTTCCAATATCATGCTCCTTCTGTTATATCATCGAGCCATTTTCCAGATATACCTGTCATCACTCCGGTACCTTATGCGTCAATCAACCGCAATCAACGTCGGTCATGCTACATTGATTACGACTTGCGTTGCGTGAGGATACGTACGGTAGCAACTCCGAGAAAGCTTAATAAGTCCGCTTTTCCATGCAGACACGCAATGTTCACGCGCTTCCAGTGCTAATAGCGAATCTGTTTTCTTTCTGTCACGAGTGCAGTGCTGTGACAGGGAAGGTTTCAGGGAAGCTAGTTTTATCGGTAACTCTTAAACAACAACCTTGTTTCCTACAATTCTAGTAAACCGTTGACCTGAGTCTTCCCCACATCTCCTCCTTGGCCTTACCTGCTAGCGAATTCCACCCTTGGGAAGACATAACGCACTCGCCGTAGAGTTGGCGCGGGGAATCTGTGTATTCGTCTGACGTCACGGAGGAGGGAAACGGCTGCACTAGATGCCGTCTCAAAAATGCCGAATTCCTAGCTTTTCGATAGCTAGCTAGCTAGCTAGCACAAAATGTAATTATGTATATATAAATTTACATTTTGTATCAGAGATCATACAATAAAACCAATCACACAATTAACGCAACCTCAACATGTTTCTGGGGGAAGGGGAGGGGAAGGGGAAGGGCAGGGGGAGGGGAGGGGGAGGAAGTGGGGGAGGGATAGAGAGAGAAAGAGGATAGGGCAAAGAAGGGGAAGGGCAAATCGCGCTCGGTTCGTGATCCATTTGTTAGGGTACTGCTCCAGCATTTACCTGGTATTCATTGGAAAAAAGACGGAAAATTAACGATCAGTGCAGCTGGCCGCTAGGATTCTCCTCCCAACAGCGGCTAAATTCGTTCTATTGTCGAAAATCTGCCCCTGTCGGTACTCGATCCCTAGGGCCTCGCGGTCAGAGTTGTTGCAGAGACGATTTCCCGCCCTTAGTTAACTCCATTGGTCCTTTCTTCCAATGCTATGAATGGAAGTTCGTTCAAACGACCCGGCATACTGTTGATTAACGAACCTAGTCTTCCTCCCCGTTCCTACCAGCCACCCCATGCCGTTCCATTATTACATTATTACATGCCAGTTCAGATTCCATTATTACATTATTTTCTAGCATATTTGTTATTTCTAATAAATTCAGGCCAAAGAGCAGGTGCAAAGCTTCCGTGAGAAATTCCTTTAATTACGAACTATTCGTTTAAAAACGTTTTCCTTTTGTAATATTGCACTGGCTTAATACCCAGTATTGCCCAGATTACAATTGTCTATTAATCACCTCCTCTCTACCCTTATTGGGGATAACCAAGTTTACGGTAACACTTTCATACCGCGTTCCCCCGTATGATTTCTCTCGACTTTTCAACGCCATTCGTGCAAAATTTGATTGCAATCGGATTGGGTTATCTTAGTAGTTCGGTAAGACTCAGAAAACCGCGTAAATCCATTTTTTAAAATTTTAAGATATTCCATTACGTCACGAATTTTTAATATTTTTTTTGTTTTCTTAGTTAATGCAACAATAATGTAGAGAGATATCCTATATGATTCAAAACGTGTGTTCATGTTGAAACTGTATAAAAGAAATAGTAAAAAATGCTTTATTTAGAAATGTCTTCATTGTGTGCATAAAGGAAAATTAACAATTAGAAACAATTAACCTTCTTTAGACAGCTTTTTCCCCGACATTAATCTATAAAAAAATGAAAACCTTAAAAAAAAATTGTAGGACGGGGTTTATTCACAATATTTTGCTTTCGTTAATTATTATTATTATTGACTCATTATTATTCGTTCCATTCCAATTCGTTCCATTAATTGTTGCCTCAAAATTATTGGAAACAATTTTATCCCGTTCTTTGCGTCGTTTTGGATCACTGTGTGCCTCCTTGCGCTCAGCCTACGCTTGTTTTCACCGCGCCTTGCTGTTGATAACGGCTCCCTTCATTTTCCACTTACCTCCCCTTCCTCCTTAAGGCTCTGCTCTGGAGAAAGAGAAGCCGGCTAGAGGCCAGTGCTCCGTAGAAATTCCCTTAATGGCAAGAAATGTCGGCCAATTAAGGTTTGCGTTATGCTCCGCTTGTCGAACAACCGAAGTTGTGTTCCTGGGATGACTGAGCTCTTGATACAGTAACATTTTGCAATGCAGTCGCCTGATCACGTTCTAAGCGTCATGAAATAGGATATTGCAGGGCTGCTCTAATCACTTAATCATACGTTGTAGAGACACTTCTCATTTTATGTTTTTGCAATTGGAGCAGAAGCTGTAAAAATACTGTTTGTTTTAATCGTTGTGCATTCGTTTTTAACGGGTTTGAAAAGGGTTAGTGGTTTTCTATGTCGCATTTCATGAGTGTACCACGTGTTCTAATGTCACGTGTATACTTATTGTTAGATGATAAAGTACAATTCATGGCGTTTATAAAGTACATGTTCAGGCAAATTTACTTCATATTTGGATAGAAATAGTATTTTGAAAATCCTGACTGATTGAATATCTTTGTTTAATTCCTTGAAACTTTTTTATGAAACAATATTGTTCATTCGAATCAAATAATGATTCAAAAGTTGTATTTGCATGTGTGAAATATGTATTAGTTTGAGAAATAGCTATTATGCTATTCAAATAATTTACATTATAAGTACGGATGACATTTTATTTTAATAAATGATTTGTATATTCAAATTAGAAGAATTACCTACCTCTCCGCTTAAGTATTTAAAATACTCTGACAAAAGAGTTCCCTACGTAAAACCCCTATGTAAATGGTCAGAGAAAAAACAAAAATTAATATCTTCAAACAAGCATCGATTATAAATCATCGTTCACCTTTGAGAGTAGAATGCAAATTATTAATATTTTAACCAATCATAATACCTACAATGAGGTATATGCAAATCCTACATGGGGTGAAACTGCTCCAAGTTATCAAGTTAACCACTATCAACAAGCTAAGCATAGTCCAAAATACATATCTCAGATCAACACTAAATGCACCATGGTTAATCGCAAATCAACAAACGAGAATACGTTGTATCAGATTTCAAGGAGATTGAAGGAGAGGGTAACACATCTGGCCAAAAATTGTTTCAACAACTTCCCAAACTCTCCCTAGTCTACAATGTTTAACTTAGGTAGAATCAACAAGAGACCCCGCATTAAATCGAGATTCCCAAAAGACCAATTCAAACTTCCTTAACTTTTATGCATCTCTGTCCCACACATCCGCCCTCCTACTTCCTTCTTACTTAGCTCTATACTAGTCAAAACCCAAAATTCAGAAAAAAATCTAGACTTCAGGATGGCTATATCCTAAAAGCTCTATATTATGACCACCATCACGGGCTACGTGGACCCTTAAGGTACTACTTCGATCCCCGCGAAAAAAATGTTGTCAGTGGTTGTAGTCGCTTATACATTGAATTGACCTGTTAGTTTGCAGTTGCTTCCATGCGAAGGCAATACAGTGCAGCATTAAACGCGTTTAGCATAATTTGATGGTACACCTATAAGTTACAATTCTCTATTAAGTGCCTGAAGTCGGAAATATGCGGATTATAAGGACCATCAGATTGAGGAATGTTTAACAGCAAATGGGGGAATAAAAAGACAAAGCCAAGCTAAAGCTTTCTTTAGCGTCGATCGACTTATTAGTCGATCGACTATAAAAAGGGGACTGAAGAAGAAATCCATTCAGAACACAGGCCATTAAAAACTGTTTCCTAAAGACGAAAAATAAGTCTTTGCAAGGCACCGTGACTAAATCAGTAATTTAAATTTCCTGTTGATGAACTCGATTTCAGATTTATTGTGAAGTCTTAATTATCTATGGGTGGCAGGACTGTTACTGTTTTCGAAGATAATCTCCCAGAGCGAGAATGAGTGAAATTATGTTTTAGGCAACATCAGTTACCGATAAAAAAATAGAATAATAAAAATTGTATTTCAGTTATTGAAGTTATCTTCGTGTTTGCAGTACATTTACATTCAGGTTTGTACAAGAAACCCTAGGAGCACATTAACCAAGTGCAAATTTCAGTATTTTTATGTACGAAAACATTGCGTTGTTTTAAATAGCCCACCCAGCAGTGTAACTTGAAGCCAATTTTCAAAAACAATATATCTTATCAAACTAGTCTCGAGTACTTTACAATAAACACATAGATCTGTAGAAAAAAATTATAAACTTTTTTAGTTTTCAAAGATTAGTAAAGGAAAAACTACAAAGCATTGAAAAATTGGGTCCTAGTAGCAAGTGTTTAGGGTACCTCAAAGTCCTCTAAAGACACAAGTGTCGATCGATAAGAAGTAAATAACAAATACGAATTAATACGGAATTAAATCCAGGGCAAATGAATATGATTTTAAGTGTTCCTATGGGGGAAAGCAGGCTAAGGGGAGTGAAGTTAAAATCCATCATCGAGTATTTCAACCACCGCAACAACGTATTGTGCAACAATGAGGTCCACAACCACAGTTGATAGAATTAAATCAACCTGGATATGTTCAGCTGCAAGTAGCTTAACAGGCCACACAACTACCAGTTCAGCAGTAAAAACGCGAAGAAATGCTACCAGCGTTTTTTCAGCAAAGCGGTCTTATCGACCAAATATATCCTCTTCAACATGACCAATGTAAATAAGCAAATCAGCCAACAGCTCCAGGGCAAAACATTGATTCCTGCAAGTGAAAAAAAAAAAAAAAAAAAAAAAAAACACGGAAAGGGTTCGCATAAATCAAACTCACATTCAAATAAGAATAGCAACTCTGTGCAATACAATGTATCTACTCACTCAAAGTTCTCATTGAAGATGATGAACAAACAGAAACGGAAGTCAATAATAAAAGTCATCCAATATTTGTGCATGTGGCCTGTCACGAGTATTGAACCGCAGTACAACACCCCAATTTTGTGAGTTCAATGGCTTTAGAAAATTAGAAAGTTCTCGAACTACTGTAAAGAAAACAACATTAAATCTCACACATATCTAGATCCAAGTAGTAAAGTGCTATAAATAGTAGTAAAGCACATTTCGTCGTACTACACTGAACAAGATATACATCAACAGGATAGACTAGATTCTATTGCGACACCCAAGCAGAACTAAAGTTTTACGACCTTTGGGAGTATTTTGCAATTCAAGATATTTCGGTCAATATAAGATTTTATCGGATGCTCTTGAATTCGAGTTTCTGCCATTTGATTCAATAATTGTTGACTGCACCCTTTCTAATGAATATCCTCCAATGATTTAATCGTGTAGATTTAACCAGCGTACGGACTAGAGCGTCTTGTGAGCTTTTTTGCGATCACGCTGTCGTCTGCGTCATATTTGGTAACGTCTTGCGCCGCGATGTCCGGATATCTGCGCTGGGAAATCAGGTTCGAGGGAACTGGGTGGATTTGTGCGAACCTTTCCTCGTCCAATTCACGCGAGCGCTGCCGGCCGGTCGGACAACTTTCCAGCCCGCGGACGTCCGCGGGCGTCAGCGGCGCCTCTTTGCTTGCCGCGCCCTTCCATTGAATTGAATTGAATTGAATTGAATTGAATTGAATTGAATTGATCCTTTATTTTACGTGGCGACACTCGGGCCATCAGGCCCGCTCTTCCGTCTGACCACGCAAATTTCGCTACGCTCCTTTCACCAACTAGCAGAGGAAGGAGGTATATTTTGGGCGAGAAACAGGCGATTTTTGAATTTAGCTCAGAGGCGTCATTTAGGCTTGAGGATATTTTACACGCAAGTAAATCTACTAACATGGGACAATCAGTTTTACTTTTCCTCCGAAGGAAGGCGTACGTAGGATTTTTTCGCCCTTAAAAATCCACGGTTTCGATCGGGTTTAAAAACCCGCCAACTTGGGTATACCAGTCCGATACGCTAACCGTTACTCGTACACCATCGCCGCGCGCCATCGCTGGCCCCAAACTTCCATCGCTGGCTGTGAGGGGGATGACAGCAGCGGCACCGCGCGGGCCCACTTGTCCCCAGTACTCCGTCGCTTTTAGATTTATATTTTTAGATTTATTCAATCAAAAAAAAAAAAAAAACAGTAAAAACTGTATATGACGTATGGGGGAAAAATATTATCTGCGCACGTTTTCTTGTGTTCCAGAATCCCTTCCCGTCATTATAACTATAAATAGTTGAAAGATAGGTAAAAATTTAACATAAATAAATAAAAATAAATTTTAAAAATCGCAATATTAGCAATATTTGAAAAAGAGTCATCATCATTTCTGAGTTATAGAAAACTTATTTGCTTCGGTAAACGAATTGCAAGTATGATTTTTCTGCATTGCTAACAAAATAGCAACTCACCCTACCTACAAGAAAAAGGACAGTTCAACAAAACGTGCGCATAGTGAAGCTACATTTACGTCCAGAAGCAAAACAAGGAGCCATCTCAGCATTTGCTCAATGAATCAGGGAAACTGGAGAAAAATCTGATCGAGATGGGGGCAATTGACCCGGAAGTTAAAGTACATTATTTGTTACAAGCATATTAAGTCTTTAAAAAAATTATACAATACAAAGGTAAACGAATTCATTATATATCACTGTTTTATTAAAATAAACATTATTTTTCTTTTTGATATCCAGTCTCTAATTGTATAGAAACATTGTATGTTAACTTAAATTTGTGAACAGACTTCAATTGTTCAGTGTCATCTAGCACTGCATTATAACGTACATGTATTGTATGTGGATTTCTGATAGCGAGATGTTGATACTGACACTTGATGAACGTGATTTTTACGAGGTGCGTTGTTTACGACGTTGTGTGCTTGATTGATTAGTGGTTCCGGGCGCGTCAACTGCTAGGGTCATTAGTCCCGTAAGTGTAGGGCATGTTTTAACGCGGGAGATGGCGATTGTTTTATGACGAGATTCCGCGCCGACCTACGTCGGCTTGTGAGGGTTTCCCTAACCAGGTATCTCCTACTAGCGGGGCACCGTCTCACCCAGGTCAAGCTCAAAGCTGCCAACTAGTTTCCCAGCATATGTGTTGGTGTAGAGCATGGAAGCGAGCGTGTCAGGAAGGGGTGAGAACCGGACAAAATTGATCGGAGAAACAACGTAAAACTACCGATCAGAGCAACCGACTGCTAAAATTCTCCTCCGGTAGCAAGTAAATTCGACGTAGCTATGTAGTCCAAAGTGCTACTATCGTCGGGATTCGAAGTGTATTACCTCCCGGTCAGAGGCACTGCATCTATATTAGTTGCCCCCATCGTGCCGTGAAAAGCGGTGTGGGCGGTGCCTCTCAGTTCATTGATGCTGCTAATGCTGCCCAGTGTATTGGTAGTGCTAGACGTTGAAGCTTTGACCTATAATCCATGATCCTTCTGAGTGTTAACTGTTTGTTGTAAGAATGTTATTCCGTTTAAGTGGTGTCGCGAAAGAGCAAAATCGGTGAAGAAATGCTTTTATCACTGGTCACTGCGTATTTAAAAAAAATTGTAAACGCATCCTTATTTGTAAACTAAATATTTTAATGGTTTGTGTTTAATTAAATCTATTTAACTCTCACACTTCAAAAACGTGAAGTTATTTTATGACTAGCACATTTCAATTTATAACAAATACTTTATCAATTGTCAACCCGCACCCCCCCCCACACACACATTTTTGAAAAGGATTGATAAGAAAAAACGCTCCAGCGTAATAAAAACAATTTACAAAGGTCAATCAGCTTCAGAGCTTGGCTATTATCCCTCTTCGTGCCCTTCGTGAAGGAATCGTGGAGGATTTCCCTGCCGTAAGAACATGAACGATAATTTGACTAACTATGCTACTTAAAGAAGTCTATAAGACTTGCACAGATAAAGAAGTTGTACGTTATTAAGAGTATTCGTCTTCGGAACGCATTGCCTGAGAATTGCTACCCCGCGAGCGAAAAGTGTTTGCGCGCAGAGAAGAGCCACGCCGCTGCTCGCAAAGGAAGGGAGAGTGCCTTCGCGCCCCCAGCCGGCCCCGCCGCCCCCGTGGCACCGTCCCCGCGCCACCCCCGCGCCGCCCGCGCCGCCCGCGCTCCCGGCGTCCACGCCGCCCCGCCGACCCCACCGTCCCTGCCTCCGCCGCCCCCGCCGCCCCCACCGCCCGGCGTACACGCCGCCCCACCGCCCCCGCCGTCCCTGCCCCCGCCGCCCCGGCTGTCCGGTGTCCACGCCGCCCCGTCGCCCCCGCCGTCCCTGCCCCCGCCGCCCCACCGCCGCCGGGCGCTGGACCACATCTGGCGCGGCATCTCGCCTTCCCGCCTCTGCCGCCACCATCGCCTCGCGGTGCACACGATCGAGGCGGGACCGCCGCCCTACTTTGTGCTCCCCATGGCCGCCTCCGCCACCGCTGCCGCTCAGGGAAGCAGGAAAGTTGGAGAGTTCGCTGCTTCTGCGGATAGTGCCTCCGGATTGGTTCCGTTGTCTTTAGGTGTAGATATCTTTCATGTTGCAATCGACTTCGTGGTGAATGTCGCCTTTGTAGTCATTATCGTTGTAATTGTCTTCGTCGTTATCGTTGTTGTTATCGTAATTGTCGTCGTTTGTCGTCGACGATGTAGTTGTCGTGTTGTTTTGGAAAACCATACAAAATACATTTTCCGGATAGTAGCACGCACATTGTTCACGAAACACAAATAAAATACTCTTGTGTCACATTGCAATAAATTAAATAACAAAAGCAATCTTTCTGAACAGTGCAATATATGTGTATATACAGGGTGGTCGTTTTAACTTGAGACAAGTGAATATCTCGAGAAATATGCATCCTACGAAAAAAGTGTTCGAGATAAAAAGTTAATATTATCGTGGGGGACATCAGTCAGTGCTAAAAGTAGCCACCCCCCGCCCCCCCTTTGGGGGGGTCGGGGGGGTCACTTTCATATCTTAAATGGGAACCCCCATTTTTTATTGCAGATTTAGATTCCTCATAAAAAAAGAAGTAACTTTTATTTGGGACATTTTTTCCAAATTATTGATAGATGGCGCTGTAATCGCAGCAAATGCCATTTTTTGATATTTTTGAAGATCGCACCTGAGATAAGAAACCTAACAATGGGTTTAGGTTCTAAAGAATATTTTAATTAACTTTAAAGGTACCTGATTGTACCCGGAGTGATTACGATGGTGAGAGGCAAGGGGACTCACCTAAAACAAGCACCCCGATGGTGAGAGGCAAGGGGACTCACCTAAAACAAGCACCCCGATGGGAACAGTAACTACTACGTCCACGTCGTTGTTCCTGGGTAACGCTAAAAGTAGTTAAGAGCTTTGAATAACATAACAGGTTATTATTTGTTTGTTTTGCAAAAGCGAAATCTAATAATTTCCAATTTTTCGTATTCCAGTCTATTTTTTGTTATTACAACGCCATCTATCAACAATTCGAGAAAATATCCTTAATAAAAGTTACTTCTTTTTTCATGAGGAATACAAGTCTGCATTAAAAAATGGGGGTTCCCATTTAAGATTCCAAAGTTGCCCGCCGCTCCACCCCCAGGGAGTGGAGGTGGGGGGTCATGTTTTGAGTCATACGATAAGTTTTTGAAAAATATTAAACACATGTTTTGCAGTTTTTCGATCCAATGTGAATTTCGCAAGATATGAGACCGTTTCCTTCATTTTTCTAGGGAATCGGGATAAATAGTTTTTTCCGATTTTAGCGCCATCTATTAATAATTTGGAAAAAATGTCCCAAATTAAAGTTACTTCTTTTTTTATGAGGAATCTAAATCCGCAATAAAAAATGGGGGTTCCCATTTAAGATATGAAAGTGACCCCCCCGACCCCCCCAAAGGGGGGGCGGGGGGTGGCTACTTTTAGCACTGACTGATGTCCCCCACGATAATATTAACTTTTTATCTCGAACACTTTTTTCGTAGGATGCATATTTCTCGAGATATTCACTTGTCTCAAGTTAAAACGACCACCCTGTATATATATATATATATATATATATATATATATATATATATATATATATATATATATATATATATATATATATATAACGTGTCAAAGGCTGTGTTGCCGACGTTTCGACCATCTTGTGGTGACCTTCCTCAGGGATGGTCTTCACTGAGACCACGATAAGTTGGTCGAAACGTCGGTTACACAGCCTTCAACACTGGGTTGTCATTGATGCATCGTTGTATCTTTGACCGCGGTGAATAAGCTGATAAGTTTACTTCTTCTGAAAATGAGAAGAGAGCTATTGGATTCTCCTAATTGTTTTCTACAGGTAAGTTAAATTTCTTTTAGTGCTGGGGCATGTGTATTTACGAACATAAATTTAATAAAAATCATAACCTCCAACAAGAAGACTCCAATAAGAAAGGATGTCTTATTAATTTTGCTATAAAAATAGTTTGTGTTCATCAATTTAGGTCTGTTTATTCACGCTATATTTGTTAAGATGTTATCAGGTGATATTTCAAATTTTACTCTGTGTTGAAATTTAGTTTTCATGAAGTACCTGCATATTCATGTTCACTATATACATCCATTTCTGTATTTAGTCATCATCTCCGTCTCAGACTCCTTTGCTTCTACCAGCAAGCATAGCTGATAACGACCTTGCCGTCGTCACCTCTTCATCGTGGGGCAGGAGGGTGTAGGTGTCTCAGGGCATCAATTGATGTCACTGCGGTGCCTCTGAGCGTGGGGTCTTAGGGTTCGAGACCTGACGGTGGCAGAAGTTTCGACACTAGCTTGTCAGATACGGCGAGTTCAGCCGCGCTCTGGAGGGGAATACTAGCGGCCGGCTGCTCTGATCGGTAGGTTTCCGTTGTTTCTCCGATCAACACCAGGCAAATGCCGGAGCAGTAGCGTAATAAACAGTAGCGTAATAAACGGGCTATGGACCACGCGCAATCTTTCCTCCTCTTTCCTTGTTCTATCCTCACCCCTTACTTACACATATTTCAATTACATGCATCACGCTACCATACATGTCAGGGGACCAGTTGGAATCATACAGCTTCTCCCGGTTGAAACGATCCCGCGCTGGTATAGCAAGTTGGAAAACTCCGCTAGCCAATGGGTTGGCCGGTGCTGGACCTTGCCAAGCTTTCGGGAATAATGATTTTGGCAGTTTACGCGCGCGGAATCACTAATAAATTAGTCAATCATGCTGCAGGGACTTAGAAGTGCTTGGGAACAACGACAGTGAGGTTCGTGCACGTTCATTTGCTTCGAAATTGGGTTTTTTATAAGCTCCAGAATGTTAGCTATGCTCTGCTGGCTGTTAGCATAGTTTTCCCATATCTGTCATATTACCATGTAAGTTCAAGTTTGAATATTTCAACACCGTTCTTTATATTACTTACTCAGTAAGGAACTGATTCCGATATATTGGTTATTTTTCACAGCACTGCTAGAAGAAAATTATTCGTTGTTCATAATTTTGTAAGTGCATCAAGTATCTTTAAAATCAAGTGCATCAACAGAAAGTTAAAACATGTTCGGAATGCTATAATTTAGTTTAAGATTGATGTATGGTCGTTTATAGTGTCAAGCGGTTGCATGTTGTGAAAGCAGGAAATATTTTCTAGTTCATAGAGAGGAAAGGAAAAATAAACTAGAGTTGAAGGATGTCTCGTCTCTTGTGAAAACGCATGAATTATTAAGCATTATTTCTGCCTGGCGTGCATCGTCGACCTGAAATCTTGGAATATGATGCATCTGCTAGCGGAAGAACTCAGCGGATTTTCCTTCAGCGTCGACAGTGGGGATGGCAGCCCCCCAGGAATCGGGTGGTCCATCTCATGAGCGCATCTTCATTGGTATATATCGCTTCGCTTTTCGTAATTATTTCTACTGTACTCAGAAATTCTTTTCACTAAACTTCTGCCCGTCTTTCTCTCCCTCTCTATCTCCCTCTCTCTGTCTGCTCTCTCCCTCTCTCTTCCTCTCCATCTCATTTTCTCTCCCTCTCTCTCCCTCTCTCTCCCTCTCCCCCTTTACCCCCTAAATATATAATTAATCAGTTACATGAACTTATCATACTTGGCGATTTCAACAGTAATAGCAACCTATGGGCTCCAAATTACTGATGAACGAAAAACTTCGAATTGAAACTATGAATGAAGAAAGTGATTTATCTCTTTAATATAATGGTGAACCCACACACTTTAATATGAGTAATGGAAGTATAAGTGCAATTGATCTCACAATTGGTTATAGAGCCATTTCTTCTCAATCTAACTGGTATGTTCTTGAAACTTCTCATGATAGTGATCAATTAAAAAATCAAAACACGCCTTCAACCAATACAAAAAGCATAAAACTGGAGAAAATAAAATTCATTAAAAAAGAATGAGAGCAACTGCAAGAAAAGTGATTAAAGAATGGAATACAAAGTCATGGTTAAAGTATGTATCAAGTTTTACTATCCACAATACAACATAAATAAATCATGGGCAAAAAATCAACGCTATTCAAGGAAAGAAGAACAATATATACTTTCTACGAGCTAAAAATATTAAAATCATGACACTTGAACGTGATCTCTACGACGTGTGTTGTAATTATAAATTGGTAATGGCCTGGATCTCTGGAAAATGGCATAATAAGCTTTGAGGAAGTGATGACAACTCCAGAAGTACTAGGTCGTGTTGTAGCAACTTCGCACATAGGATGGATCTATGGACACACTCCAGCAGGGGAGTGCAGAGAAGATGGCCACCACTGGAGATCATAAATCATAAGTCTAGCAAACTGCACAAAATGTAAATATTTACTCCTTCAAAACTTGCAAATACTTTTCTAAAAAAGAACAGATGATAAACACTGGCGAATTTGCGCATAAGCGCAAGAGGCACGTGCCTACGGCGACAAAATACTAGGGGCCGCATAAGTTGTGGACTAAATTTCTCCGTATGAATTTCTAAAATTTATAAAATGAATAAATTAT
This sequence comes from Gryllus longicercus, assembly GCA_038098605.1. Lineage (NCBI taxonomy): Eukaryota > Metazoa > Arthropoda > Insecta > Orthoptera > Gryllidae > Gryllus > Gryllus longicercus. Next base: position 2,584,748 of record JAZDUA010000145.1, read on the forward strand.
CCATATTGTAAACTTTAGAATGTATGCAGATTTAAATGCATGCAACTTTCATAATCTGAAGATGTGTTATTTCGTTCCTATTTTTTAGTGGCAAATGTAGACCTTACGTAATTAAAAAAAAACAACGTAGAACAACGGTAGAATAATAAACACGCATAACTACGAAAAATCCAAAAAAATAATAGATAATAAATAGTTGTTTCTATATTTAAAAATATATTATTAAAAATCAATTGATCTCCTGTAGAAAAGTTGAACAAGAACAATTTATAATTAAATCATATTTAATTTTAATCATAAATATGTGCCCAATTTTCAAACATAAATTACATTCTCCAGTTTATGAAAATTGCAACATAAAGTAGGAGACGTACTATTGCAATGAAATTTATTCCAAAGATTAGGAATTTCAGAATATACAAACGATTAGAATTATGAAACTGTACCTGCATTTTGACGTTGAGTATTTAGTACGGTGTTAAAACCTCCACGCGCTGCCATCAGAGCATCTACACGTCATGGCGTGAATTCAGCCTGGATATGCTGCTGTGGAACACTGCCATGCGGTTTCTCTGCGTGATCACAAAGCATCGACAGTAGCTGCAAGAGGACCAGAACGAACAAGTTGCCGACCGTTCATATACCAGACTTGTTCGATGGGCGACATGTCAAGTGAACGTGCAAGCAAAGGAAGCAGTGGTAACCGTCTTTCTTCGCAGAAAGCTTGCACATTCCTCGCACATGCGATCGGGCATTGTCCTGATGAAATATGGCGTGTGGAGCTGCTTGCAGGAGGGGCAGTACCTCGCTATCGAAAACCTCCCTGATGTAGCGGCTGTTGTTCAGATTGCCCTCAATACGTATGAAGCGAATTCGCACATTGTAGCCAAGGGCGCCCAAAACCATCATACTTGGCGTTTGTTCGCTATGGCGCGGAACAATGCAGACTGGCAGATAGCGATCACCACGGTAGCGTCAAACACGTAAGCGGCCATCGCTGTATCACAAATTGAAGAGGGGCTCGTCCAAAAACACTACATTTTGCCACTCAGCATTCCAGTGAACACGTTCATGTGCTCATTGCTGTCTGAGGCGTTGGTGGTTTCCGGTCGACGGAATCCGACGCAGTGGTATACGTGCCACCAATTCAGCCTTCAGCAGACGGCGTCGAACCGTCGGCGAAGACATGACCACACCCGTTGCAATGCTCCAAAGTCGAGCCAACACTGTATACGACGCCGTTGTGTCGGTTACGGCCATGCGGACAAGATGTCGGCCATCTCAGGCTGTGGTCACATTTTGTATCGTCGCTCTGTACCTCAATCCGCTGGATCTGCACACACGGTACGACAAACCGGGCTTTTGGAGCCCGATAATTCCGCCCCTTCCGAACTCACTCCGATGCTATTCGGTCCTTTGGCGTCGACGAGGCTTACCGGCACTTGCATGCACGTGAGCATACACCAACTGAGTCTGACGCAAAACTGACCTGGCACACAAAGCAGGGCGCTGTTAGGACAACATGCACGCCATCACTATGAAAATTTGGTAACTTCTTATGGACACACTGTTCTACACATCACCAGTTTTTCGTGATTACGACCATTCCTTCTGGGTGTTACAATTTTCACAAACACCAGTGTACTTCCTTGTTATTTGAAAAAAAAATAGGCGGCAAATTTTTGCGTGCCTACAGGCGATAAAGTTGTTAATCCGCCTGTAGTGATAATATCACGAACAAAAACTGGTCATGGTCATTTTAGTCACAAGCACCTTCTAACCAGAGATCCCCCTCCCACCTGTGAACCCTGCAATACTTCTCTCAACCTCCATCATTTGCTATACCATTGTAATCCATTTCACAACATACGCAAGCACAATATAGATGAACAAGAGCAAGAACTAATCCTAACACCTAGGGATTATAAAACAAGAACTACAGTTCTGTAAATCAAGTAATATCCTAAATAAATTCTAACCTTGCTAAATGTATTTCAAAACTGCAGAATTGCAATTTTGTATTTCCCAATGTATGTTTATATCATGTTATTATAATTTTCCGTACTATTGTGTTTAAACACTGTTTTTATAAGCGATGGAAATATTTTGTTTTGTCTTTATATATAGTTACTAATAACCATAGATTTTAATGCGACTTAAAAATAATAAAAATAATAAATAATAGTAATAATAAGTAATAATAGTAAAAATAATAAAAAAACTAAGAATTGTTCTCATCATCAGGAGATGTACATACATAAAAATACGCCCTGAGGTCTTGGTCAATTTTTTAAAATATTGTTGGCTAAAACATGTATATCAAACTATGTTTCAATTTAAAATTTACTAATGATATGAACTTCAAGGCTGAAAGTTATTTTTTTTATATTCAAAAAAATATGGGAAGTTTGTTTGCTTGCTTGCTTGCTTTGCTTGTTTGCTGCTTGTTGTATGATATGGTAAGTTTGTTTGCACGAACTACAATCAAAGACTTTACTTCACAGGAAACTTCTTAATGAAATTATTGAAACGATAGACCTGCGAGTAGTCGTGTGGATTAGGGAATGTCTCTGCGGTTCAACCCAGCAAGTTCCAATTAATGACTTTCTATCCGACGATGTTAATGCGACGCCTAGCGTCCCCAGAGAAACGTGTTAGAGCGACTCCCTTTTACTTTCTCGCTGTAAGAAATAAAAGATCAAAATCTGGGTTTGGACAAGTTCATAGGAGTCGAATATTATTGATCGGTTATACGAACAATGACCCTTGAAATTCAATCTCAACTTATATGACTGTTACATAGAACAGAAGGGAAATATCATGGGCAAAAAAATAGAACTTCAATCGATAACAGCCGCTGGCGTCGTTAGACAAATTCGCTTACTACGCTCAAGTCACTGAGATTAAGCTGATTCGAGACACGCGGGTTCCTGGTAGGGTGACCGCCTAGAAACCGCGGAATCTAACGGCGCCGAGCTCCTGGCCGAAGGGATAAAATACACTAGCCGAAGGGATAAAAAGCGCTCAACGCTCAAAAAAGTTTAAGGAGACGCGTAATGTCAACGACGACGCCTAAAATAAAAAAAAAAACTTAAAGGAAAACGTCTCTTGAGTTATTCATACAACACACCATGCGCTTGTCAATTTTCCGATCGTCTTTAGAATAATTAATTATCAGTCTCAGACAATTCTGACTTTTCTTCCGTACATCCATTTTTCTTTTTTTCTTTTCCCAGGACAATGTTGGTTAACAGCTCATGTTGTCCAGCTGCCTCTTTCCAGCAGCGTTTTGTACTAATCCTGTTCTGCATAGTTGTGAGCCACGAAAAGAAACAACTTCGAAGACAACGTAAACAAGCAGTTAAATGAAGATATAGTGAGTCACGTCAAAAGTCCCCTCACTTTCCTTTTTCTACCTTCTGTTTTAACAATTGAAGTGGAAATATTCTGGATTACCAGTTGAATATTTAGTGCATGAAACAATTTTATATCTAATTCCGTACATAGCCGTATTTTCTTTGCCTTTAGCAACTGTGTACCGGCCTTTAAATTAATTTTCTTACGTGTTGCAGGCAATTTTATAGTCATTTTGTTTCTTTGAATACACTTTCCCACACAACAGAGTTAGTGCAACATCTCAAATTGTCCAACTACTGCTATCAAAACGAGCTCTTTGAATCAAACGTGCTCTGCATAAGCGACTCCTTGCCGCGAAAAGAAGAAACACTCCGTAGGTAATGTAAACAAGGAGATGGGTGAAGATGTAGTAAGACGCGCCTACAGTTCCGTTCATTCTTGGTTTCGACCTCTGTCTCAGCAATTGATGACCTTATTTCCTAAGTGATGTATCTGCATTTTTGTTTGTTTTCTAGTTTACATACTTTTAACACGCTTATCCATCATGGTGGAGATATTGTGTTCACAAATAAAGTTTCATCTATGATTACGATATTCGAAAATTATTGAATCGTATCTAGGACTGTAAGACTGAATGAAACTAATTTCCGTACTTGAAAATTGTTTCTTAATGATGTCACTTCATTCAGGTATTTAGAGTGTCCCGTTGGTTATTTAGTCGTGAGACAGAATATTTCATATTTAATGCTTTGGAGTGCCGTACTTCATTTGTCCTTACCAACAATATGACAGCCATTATTGTAATGTATTTTCTAGACGCGCATCCATTTTACTGTTTGCTTCCTCCCATGCCAGAGGAAGTTCAACACTTCAAGTTGTCTAGCTGCCGCTCTCAAAGCGAGCGTTTTCCTTTGAACGCGCTCTGCTTCAGCGACAATGGACTGCGGAGAAAGTCCCCCGTGGTCAACACAAACAAGCGGTCCGGCGGAGGCGCAGGGTGGCGTGAAGAGGTGCGTGGCGGGGCAAGCAGCTACCGTCTGCCGCGTCGACGCATGATGCAGGGCCAGGGCTGCCGGGAAAGCCACTGGCCGCACTCGCCCGAGCTCCACGCGCCCAGACGCTGCTGCCCAGGACTCGTAACCCAGTTCCATGCTGATCACGCGGAGCGAGGCCAGATGCACTTCAGAATACGATTTATTTATTTATTTATTTATTTATTTATTTATTTATTTATTTATTTATTTATTTATTTATTTATTTATTTATTTATTTATTTATTTATTTATTTATTTATTTATTTATTTATTTATTTATTTATTTATTTATTTATTTATTTATTTATTTATTTATTTATTTATTTATTTATTTAGTTAGTTAGTTAGTTAGTTAGTTAGTTAGTTAGTTAGTTAGTTAGTTAGTTATTTAGTTAGTTATTTAGTTAGTTATTTATTTATTTAGTTAGTTATTTAGTTAATTATTTATTTATTTAGTTAGTTATTTAGTTATTTATTTATTTATTTAGTTAGTTATTTAGTTAGTTATTTATTTATTTAGTTAGTTATTTAGTTAGTTATTTATTTATTTAGTTAGTTATTTAGTTAGTTATTTATTTATTTAGTTAGTTATTTAGTTAGTTATTTATTTATTTAGTTAGTTATTTAGTTATTTATTTATTTATTTAGTTAGTTATTTAGTTAGTTATTTATTTATTTAGTTAGTTATTTAGTTATTTATTTATTTATTTATTTATTTAGTTATTTATTTATTTAGTTATTTATTTATTTAGTTATTTATTTATTTAGTTATTTAGTTATTTAGTTATTTATTTAGTTATTTAGTTATTTAGTTATTTATTTAGTTATTTAGTTATTTAGTTATTTAGTTATTTAGTTATTTATTTATTTATTTACAAAATAGCTCGTTACAAAAGTAACGAGCTATTTATTTGATTTGACTATTTTAATGATGAAAGAACTAAGCTCATCACTTCTCTTGCATCCAAAATGAAAGTCGAATCTCTCAAGAAAATGGAGGCATATTATGAACCTAGAGATAGTGAAGCTTAGTGTCCAAACACAATGTAAGGGACCGTGTCGGCATCTGGGCAGTGGGTCAAAGAAAACTGGACGAAGACCTGATCGAAATAGCGGTCATTGACCCAGAAGTGGTTTACAATACAGTAATTACAATACAGTATTAAGTCTTTTTACTGAAGGAATTTTGCTTGCAAGGCAATGATGGATTAATATAATTTTTATGTAAATTGTTTTCGTTTTAATTCCCGGCATAGAATCTTAAGAGTCCATATCTCTTCAGTCTACAACAGGTTCCCGAACTGACTCTCACGAATCTCTGAGGACTCTCCTTGGAACAGCTGATGGGTTCCGGGGAAAATAAAAATACTTGAGACTGAGTGCATAACGTCAGGGTGGTCTCCAGAGTTTTAGTAAAAAGTAAAATAGTTCTTATCTGTTTTAATCAAAAACGTTATATCAAGTTATAATACAAATATTGGCAGTCACATATGTGCTAAATAAAACATATAAGAGGAAGTGGCAACGTCTGTGGTGTTGAGACCTTGCTACAATATTTTGTAGATTAGAATAAATGAAATAATCTAACCACAATTAATTTTTAATGGGATATTAAAACATATCTTCAAACTTGTGTCGTTTTTTTTTCAGAATAGAAAGAAATACAAAAGTCTGAAAAGTAGATACCTGCAAGAAAAATTTATTAAAAATAAAAAATAAAAAAGTTAAAAACAAAACAGAATTACCCGAAAATCATGGATCACACGCGTGTTTCAGAAATTAAGTAAATCGAATTTTCTAGTCTACGGAAATGTAGAAAAGTCGGTGAAAGTTTTAAAATATAGCTTTTTTAAATAGAGCATTAAGTACTGTAAATTATAGTTTAGTAAAATTTTAAATTTTTTAAAATTTCTAGTTTCTTAAGATGTCAGTTTTTTTTTCTTAATGGAGAATATTTATATTTGCATTAGAAGCTTGAGAAGGTTCGTATTAAATTGTTAGCAAATGTTATCTCAATTCAGTCTACAAGTTTTGAGACGCTCCTTAATTCTGCAAGACAATTTCTCCTAGTTTTTCCATTACATGTGATTATAGCCATTTCAATAAATACCACTCCTTTTATTGAAGGAATTTTACATGATGCCTCAACATTTCAAAATTTTCTAAATAGTCGCTCAACATTTTTTGATTGAAGTTTCTCCTTGGATAGCGTACAGGGCGCATAAGGTTTCATTTTCGTTAAAATTATCGTTTTTCGAAAAAATGCCAAAGTTCAATTTTTTCGGCGTTTTCCTACAATTACAGTATTGAGGATGGAGATTTTGTTCTTTATCTAATATAATCTTTAATGACAGATCTTGAAGTCAACAATTACAATTTTACGTAAATGTGAGTAGTTTTTGCGTAATTTTGCGTCAAATATAGGCGGTTTAAAAATTTTTTAAACGACTTTTAAACGGCTCCAATTTTTTTATTTAAATTTTCGCCTCGTGTGTATTAAAGTTGTGTATCAAATGTATTTTCGTAAATTACAAAATGTTAACATTGATACACAATTAATTGATTTTTACATATACTACAACGTTTTGGGGAAAGTTTGGGCGTATAACTTGGCAGTTGGTTATCACATATCCATTTGTTTCATCTGAGAGAACGTAAGCTGTAACACTAATCCTGCTTATTAAAATTACTATTTGGTGAAAATTGACTAAAAATCTAATTAGAACATCCACAAGCATTAGAGTCAAGTTGTATGTTTCAAATGATTTAATGCATATAAATACGTGTATGGTCCAATTAAATTCACGATCAAAATTCGCCAACATTTTCCTTCTTTCTTTGAATTAATTGTCATTTTCATTAAAACGTTTGACTTGCAAAAATTGATGATCTTTTATTTTCCTTCAAACTCTTGATGATTCGTTTTATGGGCTCCATTTTAAAAATACTAAACCGCCGGCAATTACGTCGTTGTATTATGGTATTGTAAGTGGCAATGCAATTTCCGTATTCGGAGAGATCTCCAGCTGGAATAACAGTTTAAAGGGACATTATTATGTAATGATGCCTTAACGATTCCAAGAGAATGTAATGAAGAAGGATCTAAGTACTTATTTAATCGTTGAAGACAAGATGGCGTATTTCATCATCGGATTTTCTAGTACATGAAACCTTGCAACCGAGAGAGCACAAAAATGTGGTCGTGGTATTCGTAAAATAAACTCAATACATTTACGCGTACATTAATTTATTTACAGTAGATTTAAAAGACGTGAATTTGGCATGTTAGATAAGACTGTGCTATGATATTTTAGGTTATTGGTGCCAAAGTACTGTATACACATAAACTGCCCGTCTCAGGAAGTTAAGAAAAATATCTGGAAATATAAGATTGTGATAATTTTAATCATTGTTATATGAGTTAATTGACTATCCTAATAAAAAACAATGAATGTGTTACTGTGCAACAAGTATCTAGTAAAAGGCAACAGAAAAAACAACATAAAACATTACAAAGTAGTTCTGGGATAATGAGATTAAGAAGACATTTTTTAAATCGATTTTAATTTATGTCATTTATTTATAGTCGCATCGACAGCTGAGATCATTAGCGACTCAATACTTGTTCATTGCTTTAACTACAGTTAATACCTTGTTGCTAATTAATATAGAGTACAAATATGGGTATGGTACATAAATTTAACAAATTTTGTCGTCAGTTATCATATTGTCCAAAAATGAATACTAACATTAAGAATGAATACAATTTATACATTCACACGGAAAAGCACATCATACTTCAGTAAATCAAAATATATAATTATATACTTCAAATGCAGTTTACATTTCTAATATGCTTTTGAATTAAATTTTAATCAATATATTTTATATCTTCACTGAATTGGAGGACTCTATCTTGGTAATCCATAGATGTAAGAATTGACGCCGGGCTTATATTCTGTAGGTATTTTTGTCTGGACTGATTGAATAGCTGGCATTGCTTAATGATATGTGATATATTAATAGGAATATTACAGTGCTCACATATATGGCTGGGTTTCTTTCTATTAAATGTAAGTGGCTTAGTTTGTAGTGACCAGTTCTAATCCTTGTAATAGCTGCTTGCTCTTTTCTGTTGATATGTTTTTTTTTTACTTTTGAGATGGTGGAAATTATTAATTTGTTTATGAAGGGCACTGGATCTTAAAGTTTTCCAGCTGGTATTCCATCTATCTTGCATTGCTTTACCAGTGAGTTTTACTAAGTCTTCGTATCTATTGGATACAGATAAAATTGTATTTGTGGCTTCTGAATTAGTCTTTATCTTGTTCACGTTCTCTATTACATTCTGAGTTGTTCTAATTTGCTGTGGGTACCACACCAGTTTCATTGTCTTTCCTGAGATTGTCATATACTGATACAGTTCATTTACGTTTGTTTTCATTTCAGAGTTTGTAGTTTTCTTGTTTATAATATGTAATGCAGTTAGGGAACTGCATGGGAAAAGAAATGTGTTGTCTTGGAATTGTTTAATGACTTTTGACGCTGTCATTAATCAAAGATCAGTTGTATCCTGGCCGGCATTAAGATGAATTTGATAATTGACTGAGACATCACTTGAGATTGCAGTAGCCCAGAATTCATGTCATTCTTTGTTCCGTTAGCGTAAACATGATAGTAGTTGTTATTTTTGTTTATAATTTTAGGGAATTTGTGGTCCCAGAATTCTTCTGTTTGTTTATTTTCATGATCGTTTTTTAAAGACAGTTGTGCTACAAAATCCTGGATTGTCCAAGAAGGGATTTTGTACTGTCTTTTATTTTCAGTTTTGATGCACTCCATACTTAGTTCCGCAAGAATTCTCCTGACTTTTGCGTGAAGTGATAAAGTTCCCCGCAAAAAAAGTGGTGGATAAAATTTTATCTTCCCAACGGTCCAGACAAACTTGGACACCGTTCGATACGTGGGATGGGGGCGTTGATCAATCGCTACTGTCAGAATCTTAGTGTCTATGTGGTTGGCACCAACTGCCTTGGGGCGGGAAAGACCATCTTTCCCTGCCGAAGGAGAGATTTTCGAAGTCTACTGTATTTAATTTTTCAGATTCATCTCGGGGTCCTACTTTGTAACTTACCACATTTAAGTATACATCTTGAGAGATTGCAATGGTATTTTTTTTAAATTTTTAAACTCGATGTTTGGGAAAAAATTAAAAAATAATAATATAGGCCAAAAAAGCCGATCAGATGGCCGAGATCGCTAAGGCAGTAGTGCCGGAGTGGTTTCGGACCAGAAGATCGCGGGTTCGAGTCCCGCCTCGGGCATGGGTGTATTTGTGTTTGTGTATGTCTGTATGTGTTGTCCTTTCACCCCCCATTATCATCATATCATCATTTCATCTTCCATACCCCCAGGGCTAACAACCGTGGGGGATAAAAATCGGATCCAGCTAAAAAATGCTGGTCCCCCAAAAGTTGTTGCAAGCACCTGCCACCGCGATAATAAATAAAAACTGAGCCACGGTAAATGCAGGATGCTTGCATGCGTGGTCCTAGTCGGCCGATTAACGAGAAAAAAATAGGCCAAAAAAGATTATTAAAAAAATTAATGACTTCAATACATACATCAAAAGAAAGAACATCGTTTGTTCTTTAAAGTCGCACAATATTACATTTTTGTTACAATAACAACACGAGTTAAAAATGATTAACTTTAGCAATGCGAGCATTTTATTGAAAATTTTGAAATTCAAATAATCTCGAAAAACAATATTTGAAAAAAATGAAAAACATGCGTTTCATATTTTTGCTTATACACTTCACAGAAAATAAGTATAAAAATCTGGGACTTCTAGGTCAAATTTTCCTTAAAGGCTATAGCCGGGTAAGATGGTCAAAAGTGCCCCCGCACGAAATGAGTAATCAACTAGTGAGTGCTTTTACTAACACAAAAAGACTATTTGTGATGATATAATTCAGTCCCCATCCCCTCATCTCGCCTCTGAAAATGAGAAAACCTGAATTTTCACAAATTATTTTTTTAGCGAGATTTTTCCTACAAACTTATACCGACAAAAATACCCAATTAAAGTGGAGTAGTTTCTCTTTCATATGCTATTTTTTAAAATATTTTTTGGCGCCAAATTTGAACGTAAAAAAATTCCTAAATGTAAAAAAATGGAAAAAATCGTGAATTTCAGTATGTTGTTTAGAGGTGGCGATCCCAAAAAAATCTCAAAAATGCCTGAATTATATACCTATTATCCCAGTATTTTTCCAGATTTTTTTATTGGTGCGCCATATTGAAAAAAAAATAAAAATCACATTTTTAACCTATTTTTGGCATATAAATACATGATTATTCGTTGTTCTATTACGAAAAAAATTCCAGAAAGTTCCTGTGATATCAGCAGGTATATCGGATTTTTTTCAGATTTTTTTAATGGTGCGCCATATAAAAAAAATAAAAACTGCATTTTTACCCTATTTTTAGCATATAAATACATAAATATTCATTGGTCTGTTATGATAAAACTTCCCAAAAGTTCCTGTGACATCAGCAGGTATACCAATTTTTTTTTCAGAATATTGTGATTAGTATGCCATCTATAAAAAAATAAAAACTGCATTTTTAACCCATGTTTATCATATAAATACATAAATATTCATTGGTCTGTTATGAAAAAAATTCCCAAAAGTTCCTATGACATCAGCAGGTATACCAAAATTTTTTCAGAATTTTTTGATCTGTGTGCCAACTATAAAAAAATAAAAACTACATTTTTGAGCTATTGTTAGCATATTACTACATGAATATTCGTTGTTCTGATGTGATAAAAATTCTCAATAGCTCCCGTGACATCAGTCGGTATAACAACATTATTTCAGATTTTTTGACTGGTGCTCCATATTGAAAAATATTGAGAAAACAATTTTTTCTTGTTTTATAAATATAAAACAAGGAAATTCGACATAAATACGTCAAATAGAATAAGCTAATAAAAATTAAACATTCATAGATGTTGGGTTCGCCGAAGCACTGTTGCCAATAATAAAGATCGACAGTCAGTTATTAATTCCGACAATCAGTTTTGACGCGCATACTTCTCAGTTCTTCGACGTGCTTAGTAGGCGAAAGTAGGCGAAAACGTGCGTTTTTTCTTAAATCGTGAAATAAAATAAAATCAAGTTAAAGTTTTGTTTTATTAATTGTAATAATTATCATTGTGAAGTAAGTAACCTTTATACATTCTAGATTCTAGTATATGTTATAACATTTGCAAAAAGAATTATATTAAGTTTATGGTTTCATTGTTTTTAATTATAGAATATGTCTACTGAATCACTGGATGTACCAGCAAAAAAGGCGAAAACGGATAATAGTAAATGTTGTCGTTGCAGCGTATATTTAAGGAAAATTGCAGGAACTAAAGAGACAATTTCAGAAAGTGAAGTTACATCTATAAGCAGTTTTTTAAATAAGAATGTTACAGCTGGAGATCAATTATGTCCAAAGTGTAAGAAAATTATTGGCAAAGCATTACGAAACATGCAAGAAACAAAAAGAGCGGATTACTATGAGGCACAGTTAACTTGTTCGCAAGATTCTTTTCATTTATCGCTTGATGAAGTTACACCATCAAATAGTCAAGCAATCTCGGAATCAACAGATGAGTATACGTATAATTCGCCGCAAAAAGTACCTGTCGAATACATTGAAATGCCATTTCCACGAGTCGTTAGTACACACAAATATTGTTGTTTATGCCATGAAAAAAAGAATATAGTACTAATACCATTTGATGCTCGAATGCAAGTGTTTGCAAAAATGAGAATTATGATTCCAAATGGCAATAGATGCTGTAAAGCTCATTTAATAAAGAAACGGTTTTATGATGAAGAACTTCAAAATATTAATGCTGTTGCTGATTCTTGTTCTATGGATGTACAAGAGGTTGCTAAATTCATGGAACAGTTATCAATCGAAGTAGATTCAAGTCTTCATGACAAAATTGGCAATTATTCTATGAGTGACGAAAAATTGAAGGTGTTAACAAGTTTAAATTGGGAAAACATTAACATGTTAGCTGAATTGTTAACCTCAATGAGAACATCAGAATCTAGAACTGTAGTCCAAGCACTCGTATTTTTGTTTAAATTGAGGAGTGGAAATTCAAATAAATTAATATCTACTGTTCTTGGTTTGGAGCGTGAACAACAAGTTTCTGATTTTATCACATCAGTGTTAAATTCATTTGAAAAAGATGTTTTGCCCAACCGATTTGGATTCCAGGCGTTCAGTAGAGAATATTTCATAGATAATCATACTGCCATTGTCGCAAAGAAACTACATAATGTTGAAAATAATCTCATGATCATATGTGACGGAACGTATTATTGACACCAGAAAAGCAAAAACGACGACTATCAGCGCAAATCTTACTCCGTTCAGAAAGGCTTACCTCTGTGTAAACCTTTTACAATCTGTACCACTGATGGTTTTGTAATTGACGTACCGGGACCGTATTATGCGAATCAAAATGATGCTACCATTTTAAGAGATATTCTGTCGAAAACAGATGGCTTAAAGTCTTTACTTAAGGATGGAGATGTGTTCGTTTTAGATAGAGGATTTAGAGACGTCAAAAATGAATTGGAAACTGATGGTTATAAGGTATTGATGCCAGCATTTAAGGGAAAGCAGAAACAACTGTCAACAAAACAATCGAATGAGTCGCGTTTGGTAACTAAAATTCGTTGGCCAGTGGAAAGTGTTCACGGCGTTTTAGGTAAAAAATATAATTTACTGCACAATCAGTTGGACAACAAACTATTACCAAAAGTTGGTTCGCTATGCAAAGTTGCATGTTACCTAAACAACACATTTGGCAAACGTTTAAATTCAGACCAGGATATGGTGCAAGAAGTTGTTGATCAAATCAATAACAGGAAAGATGTAGAGAACACGTTGGCAAATGAAATTGACGATAATAAATGGAACCGCAAAACTGTGCCCTTTAAACAAATCACTTCCGATGATTTGTTAGATTTCCCGGAAATGAGTGAAAAGGAATTGAAAATCTTCTTTACCGGGACATACCAATTATCACAGGCAATATCATATTTAGCAGAAATGTTAAATGGCAATGATAATATCAAACTGCGTTTCTTAAAGAAAAAACCAACCATCGTGAAATTCGAGGTTCCATCGAGGCACAAGAAAAGAACAGTTTATAAATGCTTTATAGAATATAACCCCAATAGCATCGGAAAATCGGGTATTCTACGATATGCATGTGACTGCGCTAATGGTAGACGCACTATCGGTTGTTGTTCGCATTTAGCTAGTATTATATACTATTTGTCTCATGCTCGTTACCTGTCTCGCATTCTCAAACCAGCTGAAAAATTGAAAAATATTTTTGACGCCGATGGCATTGTGCCAACGTTAGACGATGACACCGATGAAGACTAAACTGTGAGTGAAACTTCAATAGTGCATTCTATAAATTCAAATATTTATAATTCAACTGTTTAAAAATTGCGATTTATTATAAACATCTCTTTTGTCAATATTAAATAAAATTACATTACATAAAATTTTATCAATAAAATAAAAAATATTGCATTTTAATATTTTTTTTAGGAATATATATTTAGACTTTGGCACCAAAACCAAATTGAAAAATATGTATATACAGTATATACATTCTTATTTTAAATAGAAAGTAAAATAATTATATTTAATACAAAATTATGGTTATAAAAGAATAAATTCACTATTATATGGCATAAATACGGCAAAAACAAGAAAAAATTGTTTTCTCAATATTTTTCAATATGGAGCACCAGTCAAAAAATCTGAAATAATGTTGTTATACCGACTGATGTCACGGGAGCTATTGAGAATTTTTATCACATCAGAACAACGAATATTCATGTAGTAATATGCTAACAATAGCTCAAAAATGTAGTTTTTTATTTTTTTATAGTTGGCACACAGATCAAAAAATTCTGAAAAAATTTTGGTATACCTGCTGATGTCATAGGAACTTTTGGGAATTTTTTTCATAACAGACCAATGAATATTTATGTATTTATATGATAAACATGGGTTAAAAATGCAGTTTTTATTTTTTTATAGATGGCATACTAATCACAATATTCTGAAAAAAAAATTGGTATACCTGCTGATGTCACAGGAACTTTTGGGAAGTTTTATCATAACAGACCAATGAATATTTATGTATTTATATGCTAAAAATAGGGTAAAAATGCAGTTTTTATTTTTTTTTATATGGCGCACCATTAAAAAAAATCTGAAAAAAATCCGATATACCTGCTGATATCACAGGAACTTTCGGGAATTTTTTTCGTAATAGAACAACGAATAATCATGTATTTATATGCCAAAAATAGGTTAAAAATGTGATTTTTATTTTTTTTTCAATATGGCGCACCAATAAAAAAAATCTGGAAAAATACTGGGATAATAGGTATATAATTCAGGCATTTTTGAGAATTTTTTGGGATCGCCACCTCTAAAACAACATACTGAAATTCACGATTTTTTCCATTTTTTTACATTTAGGAATTTTTTTACGTTCAAATTTGGCGCCAAAAAATATTTTAAAAAATAGCATATGAAAGAGAAACTACTCCACTTTAATTGGGTATTTTTGTCGGTATAAGTTTGTAGGAAAAATCACGCTAAAAAAATAATTTGTGAAAATTCAGGTTTTCTCATTTTCAGAGGCGAGATGAGGGGATGGGGACTGAATTATATCATCACAAATAGTCTTTTTGTATTAGTAAAAGCACTCACTAGTTGATTACTCATTTCGTGCGGGGGCACTTTTGACCATCTTACCCGGCTATAGCCTTTGTGCGCTTTGACGTGGAATGGCCCATCTATGAACTGTGGTGTTATGAATATAAATAATATATTGTTTGAAGTTAAGCGACATTTTTCTGGGTTGTCGTCAATTTTGTTTCTTAAGGGTTCAATGAGATCTTCCAAAGTTTTGGTTCAAACATTTTCGTTAATGACAATGTCTTCTTTTTTCTCTTGTTCATGTTTTTGTTCTTGGGCTGTTTCGAACCATCATTGCTTAGAAATTTGGACTTACTGTCATTTGTCTCTTGTGAAGAAATTTCTGAGAATAGTGTTCTTTTCTGAATGGTAGGGAAGTCATTTGTATTAAACAGAGGCTCGTCTGCTTGGTTTGGGGGGGCTTATAATAGGCTCAGTGTTATCATCCTGTTTATGTATAAAGGATTCGTTAGATACATTAGTTTCTTCTGCTAGTTTCTGAAAACTTGTAGTTGACTCCGAATTGTCGTCATGTTCTACAAGGGAGTCATTCATTTCATTAGTTTTTCTATAACTTCAGTTTCAATTGTTTTGTTTGGGCATAGGTCTTCAAAATGCCCGGATTATTTGCAACTGAAACAAATTATTGTATCGGTCGAGAAGTAGATTCTATATGTAGTACCATCATAAAATGTAAATGTAGATTCTGGTAGTTTGTTTACATTATTTGAGTGTACATATACCTGTCCCCGAAAGTTCATGATATGTCCAAACACTGGATCTAAAATACCAGCTTTGAGAGAACTGCTTTAGATGAGCATTGAATATCTCTTTTTCTCTTCATTTTCAGTTGCATCATGGGGAATGATGGGGCATACATTTTAAATAATTACTCTCTTTTGTATGCTAATGAGGAGTCTGAGTGGCAGTTCTTTGTTACATACGTAAAGGTTCTTAAAATTATCAGTTATGTAGTCTATAATTTGTCTAGAACTCAGAACGATATATATTCTGCTCTTGGAGATACGGGATACGAATCTTAAGTCACTTGCATTAACAATAGAGGCTAACGTACTTATGTAGTCTTCCATAGTAATTCTTTCTTGAGAGTCTATCACAATGGCCTAGTCTTTAGTCGGAAACATCTCGGTTGATGTAGCGCTGACGTAGGGTTTCTTGGCTTGGATGAACGTTTGATATAACCTTGGTTATGTTGACTTTTTCGGAAGATGCCATGGCAGCAGGTGCCGAACCATGGCCACGGCTGCCTGATAAACAATGCGTAATATTCCTTTTATGGAGTTAGTAGAACTAAATTTAGACACAGTTTGCTACCCGTGACAGAGTATATTATGAGATATTACAACTAGCGGGACTCGCACAGTTCAGCGATGTGCTCGGTACGACAGCCATAAACGAACTGACGGAATTTTGTTTTGTTTCCTCTATTCTCAAATAATAGTAAAAACTATATGTAATGAAACGGAGAAAAGTATAATTTGCGCATTTGAGAAGGCAATGAAAATGGGTAGAGCAGTTAAAGGAGGAACAGATGTGTGACATGAAAAAGGGAACCAAGTGCACTTGACGTGAATGAGGAAAAAGGCAGAACTGGACTGGTGTATTAAGGACAAAATAAATCATTCATCGTGATAGGTTATTTATTACCGAGATTATTTTCAGCAGCTCATTTAGGAGTACAGAAACACAATTTGTATCAAGGAAACATAACTGTTTTCGAACGAAACGAACAATTACGAAGCAAATTCGTGTCAATTGGCAATATAAAACAGCTCATACTGTCATTAGTCACAAGAAAAAAAATAGAAAAACGCAACAATACAAGAATCGGAATGAGATTCACTTACATCAGTATAATACTGATGACTGACAGACGGTAACTCAGACGGGATGACTGAGGGAAATATAATCTTTTCATCTTTGACTTCATGAATTACATAAGAGAATTGATCAGACGAAATGGAAAGGCGAAAGGCTAAATGAATGATCAACACAAGAATAAGATCAGCTTTAAAAGGTTAGAACGATAACAATAGACAACGTTGATGTGGTGACGAACATAAGCAACGAAAACGCCAAAATGGTCGTTAGACAGGTAGTGTAAGAAGCGTGAAAAAAGGAAAAGGAGAAAACAGTGATGGGGAGGCGACAGGTGGTGAAGAGAAAAGGAAAGGGGCGAGGTAGTGGAGAAAAGACAACGAAGATGATGCAGGGGAGTGAGGAGAGTTGGAATTTGAATTTCTCTTTCAAAATTCAAATTCCATCTCTCTCTAAATTCGAATTTGGAGAAAGGTGGAATTTGAATTTGGGGCGACGTGAAATTCAAATTTGGAGAGAGGTGAAATTCGAATTTGAAGAGAGAGAGGTGGAATTCGAATTTGAAGAGAGAGAGGTGGAATTCGAATTTGAAGAGAGAGAGGTGGAATTCGAATTTGAAGAGAGAGAGGTGGAATTCGAATTTGAAGAGAGAGAGGTGGAATTCGAATTTGAAGAGAGAGAGAGGTGAAATTCGAATTTGAAGAGAGGGAGAGAGGTGAAATTCGAATTTGAAGAGAGAGAGGTGGAATTCGAATTTGAAGAGAGAGAGGTGGAATTCGAATTTGAAGAGAGAGAGAGAGGTGGAATTCGAATTTGAAGAGAGAGAGAGGTGGAATTCGAATTTGAAGAGAGAGAGGTGGAATTCGAATTTGAAGAGAGAGAGGTGGAATTCGAATTTGAAGAGAGAGAGGTGGAATTCGAATTTGAAGAGAGAGAGGTGGAATTCGAATTTGAAGAGAGAGAGGTGGAATTCGAATTTGAAGAGAGAGAGGTGGAATTCGAATTTGAAGAGAGAGAGGTGGAATTCGAATTTGAAGAGAGAGAGGTGGAATTCGAATTTGAAGAGAGAGAGGTGGAATTCGAATTTGAAGAGAGAGAGGTGGAATTCGAATTTGAAGAGAGAGAGGTGGAATTCGAATTTGAAGAGAGTGAGAGAGAGGTGGAATTCGAATTTGAAGAGAGTGAGAGAGAGGTGTAATTCGAATTTGAAGAGAGTGAGAGAGAGGTGGAATTCGAATTTGAAGAGAGTGAGAGAGAGGTGGAATTCGAATTTGAAGAGAGTGAGAGAGAGGTGGAATTCGAATTTGAAGAGAGTGAGAGAGAGGTGGAATTCGAATTCGAAGAGAGAGAGAGGTGGAATTCGAATTCGAAGAGAGAGAGAGGTGAAATTCGAATTCGAAGAGAGAGAGAGAGGTGGAATTCGAATTTGGAGAGACATGGAATTCGAATTTGGAGAGACATGGAATTCGAATTTGGAGAGACATGGAATTCGAATTTGGAGAGACATGGAATCCGAATTTGGAGAGACATGGAATCCGAATTTGGAGAGACATGGAATCCGAATTTGGAGAGACATGGAATCCGAATTTGGAGAGACATGGAATCCGAATTTGGAGAGACATGGAATCCGAATTTGGAGAGACATGGAATCCGAATTTGGAGAGACATGGAATCCGAATTTGGAGAGACATGGAATCCGAATTTGGAGAGACATGGAATCCGAATTTGGAGAGACATGGAATCCGAATTTGGAGAGACATGGAATCCGAATTTGGAGAGACATGGAATCCGAATTTGGAGAGACATGGAATCCGAATTTGGAAAGATATGGAATCCGAATTTGGAGAGACATGGAATCCGAATTTGGAGAGACATGGAATCCGAATTTGGAGAGACATGGAATCCGAATTTGGAGAGACATGGAATCCGAATTTGGAGAGACATGGAATCCGAATTTGGAGAGACATGGAATCCGAATTTGGAGAGACATGGAATCCGAATTTGGAGAGACATGGAATCCGAATTTGGAGAGACATGGAATCCGAATTTGGAGAGACATGGGATCCGAATTTGGAGAGACATGGAATCCGAATTTTGGGAGAGGTGGAATATTAATTTGTGGAGTACTCATATTGGAATTTGGAGAGAGGTGTAATTGAAACTCGAGATACGTGGAATTAGAATTTGGAGAAAAACGGAATTGCAGAAAGAAGCGCAAATAGAAAAACGCGAAGGAGGAGGAGCCGGGGGAGTGGTAACGAGTGGAAAAGGGGCCGAATGACGTGCAGCCGCCCTCCATCCGCGGCGTCCGGGCGGAGGGCAAGCGCTTTCTCTCGTTAGCACCCCGTCGCACGTCGCCTCCACTCCCCCCGGCCCCACCCGCAGCACCCCCCCTTTCGCGCCACGTTCACGCCCACGCTCACGCCCACGCGCACGCTCTGGTTGGGCGCCCGCGGCGTCGTCTTGTCACGCACACCACCCGTCCCTCAGTCCAAACACAAAAACCCGCCCGGACAAGTGTCGTCGCGAATTGGCCTTTCTATAGACCACGCGGACGTGCAGTTATACCCATCAAGGCCCACCCATATTTTTCCCCTGGGGATATGCACGTGAAATATTGTTAGGGGGCGTCCAGTTTTACACCCCAGGGTTGTTAGCCCTGGGGGTATGGAAGGTACGATAATTAGGAGTGGCGTGAAGACGACACACACATTCAAACACAAGTAAACCCATGACTGAGGCGGCACTCGAACCCGTTATCTTCAGGTCCGAGACCGCTACGGCACCACTTCCTTAACGATGTCCGCCATCTGACCGGCTTGACAAACGTATTTATTTATTAATATATTTGCATAACGTGAAAAAGAGTAAAAACTCATTTCATTTCAATTTCGCGAACGGAAGTAACATTGAAACTAAAATTTCTCAAAGTAATTTTTTTAAGAAAAAATGGATCTGCCAATGTTCATTTCATTGATCATAGAATGCGGGGTTTGGAACGGGAACTTCCGGACATGCTGTGAACAGTTTTTAGAAGTTAAAATGAATAATATAATTTTTCAACTCTTTCAGTCATACAGGATAGGTGGTGCCTCCACGCGCCAACTATTTATTCTCCAATTGTTTCAAAACAAATCAAGGATTTCTCAATGAAATTGTTTCATTTTATTTTCGAATACTTTTTTGAGAGCTCTGTTCGCAATTTACGCCCCTATCTCACCTCCCGCGTTGTTTTTGCTTCTCTTCATCTTTCATCTCTTCGTCATCTTTCGCGCCTTCATAAAATGGGCAGATCGCATCTACACACAAATACCCGTCACTCACTTTCATATTAAATTTCTCAGGCATAAATACGAAATACATCAGCACTAACGGAGTAATCTCCATACCAAAGCACAGAGAATTGTAGAAAATGTTTTAATACGTTGATCATCAATTCCTGTAATATTTATTTTTTACCATTTAGAAAGACGTTTGGGGCTGTCATCATAATTATGTGTCCTATCGCGGTCGAGGGATTTTAATTCGATTCAATTCAATCATGGAATAATATCCCATGAATATTGTTTCTCCGAAAGTCGACAATACTATTCTCACTTTAGTCACTTTATTCACACTATAGTCACTTATCACAAAAATAATTTTTTAAACTTTCAATGAAGTTTTTGGCAGGTTTTGGTTACTTGTCGCCTGATATGTTCTTTCATCATCAATTATGGAACGTAAACATGCTGTCATTGATAAGCTCATTCCGCATACCGCATCTGCAAAATAAAAACATAAACAAAAGCCTGGACGCAAACGGAAACCAAAAACTTCATATACAGCATCAAAGTAGAAGCCCTGTGGGCATGTTTATAAGTTCATATTCCAAGATGAATATTTTTGTGAGTCCGTTTGAATTTCAAGAGTGTTTTTTTGTTTTTTTGTTTTTTGCAAGACGCAATATAATAATTATCAGCAAATGATCAATGAAACTAAAATATTTTTTTACAAATCTAAACGCCTTGTAATACTATATGCTCCCAAGTATCATTTCGCCCATAGACATTCAACTTGTTCGCGTAAGTAGATTTCGAAATACTTTTTCCTACTCCGCATCATAGCTGCGGGCCTGTCGCGTCTCTTCTCTGATCTGTCGCAAATCGACCTAATCCGACGCTTTCATGAACTGATTTCAAGCTCTCTTGCTAATTTCCTTTTGACTGGGTTCATTGAAAATCCATTTGTGTAGGACTTGTTTCTCCGGGCTACACCTTGTTTTCCATTTTTCTCCAGCTACGAAGCCAAAATTGATTTCTCAGTCCTTCCCCCCCCCCTTTTGTTTTTTTGAGCGCTCGCCACGTAGGACCGCGAGCGGCGGACCGCAGACTGCTGACCTCTAACAGCCTGTCGACACGTAAGCAGCTTACGTGCGATGAAGCGTCCCGAATTCAGTCCTGGATGGAGATTTCGGTATATGATAAGACATGTCAAAATTATTCAAATTGATCAGAATGGTCGCGTAGGTATTTATAATTCTTCTCACTTCTATCATATCTCAGTTCTATCATATCTCAGGTGATCACTTTTTTATTACAGTCAATTTATGGTGCCGCTAGAGGTACGGTAATTATCGTAAATGGATGTTATGTTATATTATTATAAAATTGTCGCACAAACGTACAATTATGTCAGATTTGTACAGTAATGATTTTCTCATTAAATTCTAATACTCATTTTGAAATAAAAAATTTGATATTCTTATCTTTGTATATAATGTTCAGTGTTGTCTATTGATGTACATTAATTAATTATTTCAATCAAAGTAAACGTACACTATAATCATGATAATACGTATGCAACATTATTTAGTAATAATCAAAATACTACCTCATTTTCATACAAATTCTCCCCATTTATCCGTATCCTTTACGTTCCACATTCAACAATCCCTTATATGTTTCTTTAGGTTATAGGGGAAACCTGGGGTTACCAGGGGAAACCTGGTAACCTATTTTACACGACCATGGCAACCTTCACAATGTTGACCTACTCCATACTACACTGCATAAATAGCATTTCTTGAAACGAAATTTAAAAAAATTCCCACTAGAATTTGTCAATATATTGCGATGGAACCTGTCACTACGAGATATCTTAGTGAACCGAGAATCATTTGATTTTAACCCATCGTCGGGCATGTGGTGAGCGCAGCGCAGTTTTCCACATTTCGCTAGCTAGTAGTCGGTGATCTACTGTTCGAAAAGGGTGATTTACTCTTGCTGGGTTTTTTTAAATACTACTACCAAAAATCGATTAAATGACTCAGAGAGTGTCGTAAGTGCCCGTCAGTGGAAGAAGTGAGCAGTGCTCTCTACTTCCATCTACGGCGTAAGTATTTCTTGCTACGAAATTATCTAATTAGTATTGTGTAAAAGAAATAGTTGTTGAACACAGACTGATCACAAATTGGTTAATAGTTCATAGAGAAATCCCATCTGGATGAAGAGGGAGACGTTAGATTACTGTGTTAAGGGCTTTAATATTTGAAATGATTATGGGCTCGTTTCTTCCTTTTTATAACTGAAAAAGTAGAAGAAACGTTTTTCACATACCAGATTACAAAACGAGTTTATACTGTGTCACCATAACTATCTGTTACTATGCATCAAAATAGCTGGAAAATGCGATTGTACCCGCCAAGGACAATATTCTTATCAACCAGAGTAATTACTATAGTGTTCGTAGTTAATTGTATACACCTTGACGTCTGTTAAAAAATCTAATGAAAATGTGAAGTAAAATAGTTTATAATAAGATTAACAACGTATAGTAAAAAATATAACAAACATATTGAGAAATAAATTGTTGTATTTTACGCATTCGAAAGAAAAGAAACGGCGCCTCTTTAACAGGCATTCAAGACAATTAATTCTGAAGCGAGCGGCGCGCTTCCCTCGACCCCCAGTGCACCTGCACGACCTTCAGTCCTCGACCTGGCTCGACCTGGCGTGGGTCCGCGCGGCGAAGCGGTGGCCGGGGAAAGCCCACCGGCATCGGGCGTTTTGAGGGACGTGCGCACTTTTATGACGTGGGAATCCGCGACGGTGGCTTCCCCTAGCGACGCGAACAATACGGCGACCTCAAGGGGCCACGAGGCGTTGGCGGCAGGGGGCGAGTGTCTCGCGGCCGTAGGAGGGGCGCCGGCTACGAAAGCGTTCGCTTGGATTGATGGATTCTTTTGGAATTGGAGGTCACATCAACGTCTAGGTCATTAGCGGCCACTATTGTATTTAACGTTATGGGTGTGAAGATGTGACATGGTATGTGGGGATGATAGGGGATCCTTCGGTCTTAACGATATCGGCTACCGGACCGGCTATTGATGTATTGTTATGCGCTTCCGATCGACAGCTTGCGGGATTCTCCCTGCAGGTATCCTCCTCCTGACTGGTCTTCCAATACACACACACACACACACACATATATATATATATATACATATATATGTATATATACATATACATATATGTATATATATGTATATATATATATATATATATATATATATATATATTGTAACACTCCCGGTCGTCTCGTGAGAGAACGCCCGGTAAGCGGCCCTGAAATAGCTCAGTCGGTGATGGAAGGAATTGTTAACAAATACTGGTAACATGAAAGAAACACTTGGATCACTGGTAAAATCACTTTTATTCCTGGGCAAAATAATTCAAAATGCCCCAGGGAAGTTACACATTAAATAGAATCGGAAATCTGAAAATTAGGTGGACAGATAAGAGGATGAAAAGTTAGTAGCCAGTATAAAGCTTAGAAATTAGGAAGACTTACAGTTAGCATCACAATGGTAACAAATATTACAGATTATTGTGTCTTAGCGCGACACCGCATTACACCTTCGCAGGGGGCCCGGCCGGGGCGATGTCCTTGTGCCCACCCAGGCACCCGCGTCAGCTGGTCTGGCGTCAGAGGGCGACACCCTCAGAGGCGGCGGCGCGGCCAAGGGAAGGCGGCGGCGCGGCCAAGGGAGGCGGCGTTGTAACGGCGCCTGGCCGTCTAGTTGAGCTCGGGGTCGGCTGATGGCGTCACCCAAAAGGCGGTGGCGCGTGGCTGCGTTGAAACGACGTCTGGGAGAACTGGCAGAAACTGGTAGACTTGGAGCGGCCGGGCGTTCACAATCTCAGGAACGTAGTGGTCGATCATGCGTCTCTCTGATTTCCGTGATAATAATTGTCGGACACAACTTCGGACAGTTTAGCAATCCTTCGGAGAAACATTCGCCTCACGACGAATTCCCACCCCAGAGAATTTTCTCTGTCTACTGCAGCCGGCTCAATGCTCAAAACTCGCAGCAAAATAATAAAATCCCACATAGGCACATTCGCCCGAATAATCCCACCCCAGATAAGTTTTTCTCCCAACTGCCCTCAGCCTAGAACTCAGGCTCCTTCCGACAAAAAATACAAGTCTTTCAGAGACACACTGGTCTCTCCCCGACGAATAGTTATCCCCCCAGAGAAGATTCTCTCCCGACTGCTCCCCGTCTAAAAGATCTGGCCCCGTCTGATGCTCTGCACTTTCTGATATTCTGTCAGTCGAAATTGCATTAGGTTAACTTTTGCCCCCACCCAATTTTCTCGTATGTTCTAGCTCTTATGATAGGTGCGTCGCTATTGGCCAAAAGAAATGTCGCATTACGTTATTTCGACCAATGGTGACAGGGGTAGTGAATGGAGTTCCGACTCTTTGCATAACTGTGAGCGTCCAGGATTTTCTTTGCCCTTCCAGAACATGCTCGCACAAGACGGGCGTTGTCCGTGAAAGAATTTGTCGATTTCAAAAGTGATCTAGAAGGTTCACGCAGCTGGGCGTGCGAACACGTGCTCCACAGTAAATCTGTCGGCGCCGACCCTCTTAACGACTTTCTTAATGTGCCGGAGGCGGAGACGGCTGTCAGATAGGCAGGGTTGCGCGCGTGAGGCCATGTCGCAATCTGTTCCCAGTCGAACTCATGGTGGCCGAGTCAGTTTGTTTAATTTAATTTTCCTGGCATGAGGAAATCGGTTTCGCTACAATATATATATATATATATATATATATATATATATATATATATATATAAGGGAAGATGACAAGGACAAGAAAAGGAACATCGCGCTTCGTCTGTGGTCCGTTGGTTGAGGTACTGCTCTGGCATCCGCGTGATATTCATTGAAGAAACCATGGAAAACTACTAATGCAAGTAGTCAAATCTAGAACTCCCCAGTGTACCCATCACATGATGTGTATCCGGCCCGATTTTTGCCAAGCCGAAAAAGATTCTTGGTGTTAAGCCCAATATATACCTATAGGTTTTCATGCAGTTCAGATTGCACGTTTTCTGTGTGAACAATTGCGAGCATTTTCGTAATTTTTTCATGCAAAAAGCTTACAGTGTGACTCGAGCGCCTCTAGCGGACAGAAATGTTCGCAAACCCGAGCCATGGTAATCGGCCATTTTGATTTTGTAGTTAGATTTGTCAAGGTGCGTTTGTGTGACGTGAAATTGTGATAAACTAACTTTCTTCTCCATGCCCTTCATGGTTAATTGATACTTAATAATCATCACACAGTCAAATGTACGCACAAAAATACCGCCTTTTAAAGAACTTGGACGGCGCAATTCAGTTGTTACCCTGCAGACCCCCTAGCGGGATCTTGGGTTATTCATACAGAATGCGCATAGACCGTGTACTCGTATACGCGACATTTGCCTTTCATACTTCCAGTTTGGGATCTTAAAGTTTCTGTACAGAAACTGTATGAGTATCCGCACGAAAACTGTACCGTGTATACTGGGCTTTAGAACAGAGAGGATGCATCTTCGCTCCGCACGGCCCGGCACGCAAGCATATGTTTGACGAACGATTCTGAAGTTTTAGCGAAATGGCTCATGGGTAGTGTCGCCTTTGGTGGTCCAAATGCCACATCGCGTGCTTCATTGCAGGCGCGCGTTCCTGAATCGGGTCTACCGGACTTAGTTTCCGCGACCATGCTTTCTTTTTGAATCGGATTCTCGAGCACACGGCCCGGATTAGTCGGCCTCGGACCGAGACGACCCTACGGCGGCAAGATTTTCGACACTGCCTACATAGCTCGGCCGAGTTTAGTCGCTGTCTGAAGGAAACTTCTAGTGGCGAGCTGCTCCGATCAGTAGAAATCTCTGGTTTTTCTGAACAACACCAGACGAAGGCCGGAGCAGTACGCTGACAAATGGACCCCGGACCGCGCGCGATCTTTCCTTCCTCTTCCTTGTCCTATCCTCACCCCTTACTTACACACGCTTGAACTTACACGCACTACACTGTCACACATGGCGAGAGACCAGACGGGAGATTAGAGTTTTTCCAGGAAGTGCTGGTGAGATATTCTTGGGTCTGCAAGAACCCTGCTCCCTGCCGATGGGTTGGTCAACTCCGGATCTCACCGTTCAGAGGGGAGAGTTCACCACCACCTCCCGCAATAAAAATATACACTATAATTACGGGATTAATGCATTAGAAATTGATGCGCCCGGAATAACTAATCCACCAGCATAAATGTTACAATAGTTTCTTTGAACTACATATAAAGAAGTGAAGTACTCTGTCGGCGGTAATCGAGTAGAACAAAAATATATATGTAAGAATGCATTTAATGTTTTGAAATGTATATAAGTTCGTATTTTTTTTCATTTTTCGTAATTCAGGTCTCAAATTCAGTGTTTGCCATGTGCTTCTGTTTATCGAGATAAGCTTCTGAAAAGAGACCAGTTATCGGCCGCTATTGATTAGTTTGTGCTCAAACTATGGAACGTGGACACTCACATGCATACATTTCAAAGAACACGATATGTGGTCAACAAATTACAATTGCATCTGTGAAACCTTTAAGCTCTTTGCACGGAATTCACTGCATCGCCGCTAGCTCTCCCACTTATGCGTCTTCTTAGGAAGTCAATATCACGTTAGCTTTCTGAAGGAAACCGTAAAAGGAATGCTATTCCTCCTTGTGATGCAGGCGTCCCCGCTGTTGAATCTTGCAACAAAGACGCTTTAGGTTGTGACCGGGAACGAAATAGGCTCGACGCTCTTGTTGGAAATCTTTATCAGTTTGAAAGCCACACGATGCAGAAAACGTAGATAAATCTCACATTTTACCTTCGTTCCATTTCTCTTCCAACTGTTATATCTAGCACGAAATATCTAACTGCAAATATAGGCGTTCCCGTTTTCATATTTTAGTATGTCTTTGAATTATTCAGTGTTTATTTCGTAGACTTTTTTGTATTATTTGCCATTTGTTTTTCAAGCTGTGAAATCGCAAGTCTAAACACAGTTATACTGCTTCTCATGCGTTACATGTAGATTGGACATGAATTTCCAATTCCTCGCGAAGGCTTTTATGTGTGGGATCAAGATCGTATTCCCGCCCGTGGGAAAACGTTTGTTCCACATTTGATTATATGGTGAAGGATTACAACAGTATCCAAGTGGAAATAAATAGGGGAAAAATAAAAAGAACTAAATATACTTGATAAAATTCTCCTTCAGTGCCGGCGCCGTAAGTCGAATTGCTTAATTACGCTATGTACATTCATGCAACTCGAGACACCACGGTATCCCGAATGGGTGACCACCTGGGACTAACTGCACCGAGCCCCTGACCGCAAGAATAAAAGACAGTTTACTGACTGCGACGTTACGAGACCATTGACAGAACTTAACGGAAGATGTCTCTCTCTCTCTCTCTCTCTCTCTCTCTCTCTCTCTCTCTCTCTCTCTCTCTCTCTCTCCATATATATATATATATATATATATATATATATATATATATATATATATATATATGGCTCTCTATATACGCTCAATGCTCAAAAAGGGCTAGGAGACGTTTTGAGAAATAAGTGTCCTTGCTTAAACCAACTGTACCTGAAAAGGTGGCTCAAAGCATCAACTGATTTTTTTGCAGTGCTTCTGACCGAGAGGTCCTGGGCTACATAGCTAGATCGAGATCAGCCGCTGTCTGGAGGAAAATGTCTAGTGCTCTGCTGCACTGATCGGTAATTTTCTGTGGTTTCTCCGATCAACATCAGGAGAATGCCGGAACAGTACCTTAAGAAACGAGCCGCGGTTCGCACGCGATCTTTTCTTACTCTGTCTCGTCCTTTCCTCCCCCCTTACTTACACACACGTACACTCGCATGCACTACACTACCACACATGTCGGGAGACCAGTCGGGAGCTTTGCGCTCGTCCCCGCTGAGGCGGTGCAACACTGGTGGGAGATTCCAAGTTGGGGAAACTCCCAGCAAGCCGACATAGACCTCGCCAGCCAGCGGGTGAATATCACCGCCTCCCCCCACGTAAAACATGCAATTACGGTACTAATTAACCTGGCAATTAACGCGCCCGGAATCACTAATCAATCAATCGTTGAACAAACTGTTTAGCGTGTCCGGGATTTAAACTGGAAACGTTCCAGGATCTACAGCTTATTTTTGTCGTGAATTGTGAAAGATGTGAAAAAGTAGACAACAAAAACGAATGAACAGTGCCTGTGGTTCGATATCTTTTCCGACAGCGTCCGTCACATCGCACTTTGCCTGGCACAGAGTAGACTTGTGCATAGCTTTACTAACCTCTCAAGTGATGCACCTGATTTTGCCCTGTGGTAGGTGTCATCTTAACTAGAGATGTACTTTTCATGCACTATCGAATGCTAAAATGTCCACACACACACACACATGCACTAACAAATTCCGATACATATTAATGTAGGGTAAAAACTGACATGCACAATTAAATTTTGTATGTTTTCTTTTTTTATTTCCTTTTATAACCGTGAAGAATTAACGTTAGAAAATGCATCTCTCTATTTTATCCTTTTGTCACAAACGTATGTTTTTGAATCCAAAACATGCTTTTTGCGTCAAAAGACTATAGGGCCATGCTTCAACGATGATATTTGAACCAATGTGATGTCAAATTCTGCATTTTTTATTTTTTTTACAAATAATATATTTTACATTTTGGAGGAATTGCAAATCAGGAGTAGAGTTTAACTTTTTATTTACTAATTTATCCCCCGCAGTCACACTCACTTCCCCAAACAGTAATTCCAAAGAGTATTAATATTTTCAACCTTTAATTATCCTACTAGTGTCAATGCTACTATTTCCAAGTTCTGAATTGCTATACGAAAATATTTGACAAAATTGTATGAAATATAAATTTTTTATAGCCAAGTTTATTTAGGGTTTATTTATTTTTATTTTTTATTTATTTACTAGTTTGTTTCTTGCTCCTTAAAGATAACATTGCGTAACGCCTTCTCTCGATGAAGAAATGACTACCCCTGTTGCACCTACTTTTCAAAATTCTTAAACATTCGAGGTCCCCTGGAAACATATTTAACCAAATCAAACTATCTAGTGCGAAATGTGAAAAATGATTGCGGCTAGTGAAACACAATATCCTTAAAACTTTACAACGCAATATCCTAAAAAATATTCAAAGAATTCTCAGGGAAAGATAAAGTTATCATTACATGATTAAGATAAGGTTGTCATTACAGGACGGAACTTTTCAAATTAACGCATACTCATCTAATGACTAGAAAATCATCTCATAAATTCTATTTTTTTTCTAAATGTATAACAGATATTAATTTACTGCCTACTATAAAAAAGTACCAGGCAAAAACAACGTAAGAAGACAGATTCGATAACATTCTCAATTCTAGAGATTATCAAAAGAAAGTATGTATTTCATTAAAGAAATAAATATTTAAAATATCATATAGCGTAACTACTTACTATACTCATGCTTGTTTTCTTACTTATTTTGAATATGAATGTATTTCTCAATTTTATGACGTAATTGTAAAATTTATCTCTCTGTTTATTTGCTAATGACTTCGATGTCGATTCGGCAATTAAAAATAATTAAAACATAAAAAAGGAGAAAAACATCCACAGTACAAACCTAGGCAAAACGAGCTGAGTGATAAAAAATATTCTAATAAGATTTTTGTATCTCTCTGCTTTTTTTCTTTAGGTTCGTACAATGTATGTTGTTTTTTAGTTTATTTTTAGTCGCACCAACAACGTGGTTATTAGCGTCTATTTCTGTTACTAATACATTTTTTCCTTTTTACAAAAATGATTTTTCTTTGTTATTTTCCATTGATTCTAACTTCGAATAGAAAGAAACAAGTATTGTAAATTGAACCAAAGTTTTTTAACATGTCTATAGAAGACATTGTATAATTTTATAATTAAAGTATGACACACAATATATTTTTTAACAAGTGGTTTGTGACGTATTTCTAGATATTGGTATGTCACCTAGCATTTATTGTTGCATTACCTACTTTGAATATTGTTCTTAATGTTTATTGCTAATAATATTGATCTTATCTTGAATGTGTTTATAATTGTTTTATCCACCACTGAAAATGTGATGGGTTGACGAGCACTAAATGTCTGCAATAAAGAAAATCAATATAAGTACGAAATATAGCATAAAGAATACTACATCTTACAAATCCTTCCAACCCTACAAAGCAACTAGGTCTTCATTATTACGATCAGGCAATGATTTATAAAGTTCTTGTATCATCTCTACACGTTTACGGTTCGATAAATCACGCTGGAGAATATCTAATTTAGAGTTTTCTGTTCGATGAATTGAACGAATAATTTTCTGAAGCACTATATGTGTTTTTTTGAAAAAACGTGTTAGAAAATGGAAAATGTACGAGTTTAAGTCAACTTTCTAAAGCAGAGTATCACATCAGCGCAACGCTCAATTAACGAACGCCATTGTCTTTCAATCGTCAACGCGCAGGTGGAGTGTTCGCTATGTGACGGTTTCTCTCAGTGTGTTTTTCTGGAAGTGCTTCAGGGCTTTTCTTCCCAAGGCCATAATGAGACGGTCTGTGACCATTTACACGATGTGGCCTGTGCGGCATTTCTCTTGTGGCGGTTTCGGGGGCGACCCATCTACCTTTTCAGAGTTACTCAGAACTCTTTCCCAATGGGGTGACAAATACACGCGTTTAGAATTAGTTAATTAGAATCTAACATAGGACACGTCTTTTATCCTTCGTGAAATGATAAGTTGTAGAAACTTCCTCAATGGGAAAATAGATATAATCCTCTCGTTTAAAATATATCTTGTGGTTTGTGTAAGTAAACGTGTGTTGCAGATCAAACACAAAATATCAGTGCAAAGAACGTCTAAATCATCAAACTCTGTTTTAATAATCAGGCGCGAATCAACGGGGAAATGAGGGAAATCCTCCCCAATTAATAGTTAACTAGTAGTTAGTAACTATTAATTTTAACTTCTCACGAAACTTTTAAGTAACTAATTGTGCTAAATCGGCTCGTACTTTCTCGTCCGACTGTAGGAAGTCGACAGAATTTCACAAACTATGTGTCAAGCTTTTTATTAGATTTCTTTCTCTTTTATTTTTATTCTCTTTAGATATTTCATTTATCTTCTTAAGTACTTATTAACCGTTCCGTCTCCAGGCGGGTGTAAACCATCCATGCCCTATTCTTTTGTTTCGGGCACACTGTAATTGTGCAAAACGTCAGTGTCCTACGATCACTCGCTTGGCACATAGAGAGACATGTTACTCCTTAAACACAGTTTCCGGTTGTGTAGGACAAACTCAAATACGTGGAAGTCGCCGTAGCACCGCTTGTGAAGCCTATGGTCAAGCGGAGTATGAAAGAGGTATGAGCTGTCATATGCCTCCGGTGAACAGTCGAAGACATTTTCCATATGCACCACTATACAGCGAGAATCAGGATTCCCACTCCTAACTAAAAGGCTAAGAAGAGAACGCGCTGTTATTTTTTTCGATAAATTTTAGGGATTTCTACAATTTTTTCTTCTGTCACACATTTTTAGGCTTCCTGCACTTCACCATTTTAATTTTTTTCTCTAGGCCAATGGAGGGTGGTATGGCACTCTTCGATTCGCCACCGCGATTACATCAGTAACATATCCAACAGCTTGAGTTACTGAATTTGTTTTGATAAAAACAGTTACGTCATTTTTCTTTACTTTTAGGGAATATTAAAAACATTTAAGGGTATTTTATTGATTATTTTTGGTGATTTTTAGGTCTTCAAAATCCGCCCCTTTGTTTTTATGTTTCTCCATCCTGGGGATACTACATAAAATGTCCGACTTTGAGTAGACTGTGATCGGCAAATTAAGATAATTTTTTATTCAAAATGTTATGGTCGAATGTGTCATATTACAGATTATGTAAAATGACACAGACTTAAACTCAGCTCATGCTGCGGCGGCGACGTCTCTGGGGTGCGGCGTATGCTCTGCAGCAGGTAGCGGGAACAGTCGTTCTGGCTTGAGACCAACGCCGCATCGTAGTCGCGTCCACAAGTATCTTCCTAAGCTCTCACTTTCAGATGCGATGCAGCAGGCGCTCATAATTCAGTCTACTTTGGTAACGGTGACACATTTTTGTAATACTCGCCGAAACTTCTCGGAATTGTGAAGTTCCGGAAGCCGCGAAGCGTCATTTCGAAACTGCAGTGTAAAATCGAAAAAGTGTCCTTCAAATTTTCAAATTACGCAAGCAAATGTGGGTGAAACTCAACCACAAATCACATCTGAAGTGCGGTTTGACAATAAAATAAATAAATAAATTAATTAAATGAATTAAATGAATATCCCAATTTTTCGGTACATGGGACCCCAAAATTTGTGTTTCCGTTGAAATCTCGAAACCAATTTTCCGCAACATTACCTGACTTTCCCTACACTTCGTATATTACTCCGTATATACGTACACTCTTGGGAACATTGAGTTTCGCGTTGAAAATGCCTTGGCCCGAGAGGTTGATGGCACTGGACACGCTTAGTTGTCGACAGCGCTCTCTAACGTTTGTTTTGGAAACCACTTTCTGTACATCGAACTATGAAGATTAAAATTATTTTATGGATAGTGCTAATTTGCACTCTTTAATATGAGGTTAAAATCGTTTTCGTTTTTTTTTAAATACACAAATGTAATTTTTGTGAAAGATCTCTCACGCCATTAATTTCCAGCAATTTGTAAACACCATTAAATTTGTGAGTTAAATTACCTTATTCTTTACAATACCAAATGAATACAAGTGTATTTTATAATTTGATGCATTTATGAACACAAATGCGTTAAAAGATTGCTAATGAAGTAACTGAAATCTGAAACGTTTTCATGTGAAAATAGCTACAAATTACACATTTTCAAAAACGCTAAGACGATTTTTTCAGGAATGGCTCCACATTTACCTCCAGAAAAATTTTGTATAAGAAAAAGGTTATGCTATTATTTTATATTCTCTCATTTCATTTAAAGTATGATTAACAAAAAGTTGAAAAAATGACAACAAAAACATGCGTGCTTTTTGATGAAACACTATTTTGTCGATATAAATATTATAATAAATAATTCTAAATCATTTTATTAATGTAGGCATATGTAAATATATTTTTACAAATATTTTCGCTAATTTTATATCGTAAATGATACCATCTCGTTACGGTTAGTTCTAAAAATTAAGTTTTTTATAGTCAACTGAAAGATATCATAAACATATATCTCATAAACATTTCTGAAACGAATCGATCAGAAATATATTATGATTAAAAATACATAGGCTGATACAGTTTTTTAGTAATATTTATTATAATTCATACATATCATCCATTTCTAAATTGGGTCTTCTTCTTTGGGTTATCTTCGCATCCGCCCCAGAGGTGGATTTACGCATAGGCACAGTAGGCACGTGCCTACTGCGGCAAATTTTCAAGGGCGGCAAATTTTCAAAGGCGCAAAATTTTCTTGATATTTTCTAAAACAAATTTAGGTTCTCTAAAAACTATAACAGCTTAAATCATATTTTTATTTTAAAAATATCATATTAATATTTAATACATGCTATTTATTTGTCTACTTCATTAGAGCATACCTTATGATTTCGGAAGTATATGAATCTGAAACTAAGGCCCGTTGACGAAAGAAAACATGTTGCAATTCTAATTGTCATGTTTTAGTTTCCTTTTAATGTTAACGTTTCAGTGTTGAAACGTTAATAATGTTGAACGTTACTTGCTATGAAGATACAGTTTATATCCAAAATTAGCTAATCCAAAAAAATATTTAAATTAAGAAAACAATGTGCAAAATATAATGTTACTTTTAAAGTTAAAACGTTTAAATTAATGAAGAATTGTTACTGAAACGTTACAACATGAAATGTAACATTAATGTTAAACAGGGGGCGGCAAATTTGATGTGCCTACAGGCGGCAAAAATATTAATCCGCCCCTGATCCGCCCTCGTGTCCACTCTCTGGCAAAGTGTAGCCAATCGCTGCGTCCGGCCTCCGTGCACTGCCATGCGCGCTCCGCAACTGCCCAACGCTCACTCATTTCGTGGCCAGTGGCGAAAGGTAATTTGTGATTTACGAACGATGGTCAAGGTAGGGAGAGGTTATTGGTGATTCTTCTGAAAGTTCCTTGGAGTGTTGACAGTTGTTAGATTCTTTGTAATGTAACAAAAAGTTGTGCATCAAATGCATGTGGCGTGTAATTTGGTCTAAAAAGGTTATCCAGAGTAATTCCAAACGGATTAATATTTGCGCCAAGTGGTTGTGGATGAAGATTTCAACAGCAAATTGATGTATTTAATTAATCCTGTGAAGTGTTGCGTGAAATGCTGCGTAACATTGAAGCTTATCTGTGATAGTTATTTTAGGAATAAAATATTAGATAGAAATGTGTTTCCTGAAATGCATTTCACAGTTCAGTGAAGTGAAAGGTGAGCACCAAGAATTGCAAAAATATTGTTTGCTGCGCGAGTGTTCACGCTCAAAATTGAGTTTGATGCGATTTGAAGTAATAGTTTGTGGAAAAAAGCTTGTGAAACTTCAGAAGTGTAAGCGTTCTGCTGGACTCCACATAACTGTTGTTTGGATTTCTACGTCGCCGTTTGTTCTCCTCGTTCCTGTATATCCCTTGCTCCTGCCATGTGGTTCGAAAATTTTAAAATCTCAAATGCTAGTTCTATAAGTTCTAATGTCGAATAGTCATAAGCGAAAATAAAAAAAAATGCTCTTTAAACTTTACATGTTTGAAAGCAAGACTACGGAGAAAAACTGCAATGAATAAAATAGTAAGCTAATATAGAACCAATATTACTTGCAGATTTAATTGCGTATTTATCATGCTTTGAAATGAACTAAAATTATCTTGGTTACAGAATTATTGAGAATTGGAAAATGTTGCCAGCCTAGTTTGAAATTAAAAAATTACTTGTGAATTAATTTCTTAATTAAGAAATTAATAAAAAAATATTTTATAATTTTAATTTTCAGGTCTAGCCACAAACTATGAAACTGATGCAGAATTTTGAAGAAGAAATACTGTGAATTGTTCGCAGGTAGTACAGTGTAGAGCAGGTTCCAATCGAAAGTCGCAGGTCCAATCTCAGTGGCAGAAGAGGAGCAACTGCTTTGGAACCTGGAATAGGTGAGTGCTTTTGTGTGGAGCCTGTCCCGTCGGTGACACAGAGGGAAGGCAGAACGGGGGGGGGGGGGCAGATACATTTCCAATGTGTTCACTTACCCATTCATCAGGATAAGTTCAATTGTTGTGGGGCAACAATATATTCAGAATTTAAACTAAAACAAACTGCTATTTTTTGTCAGGGGTGCACAAAACTGCATTTTTTTAAAATTTGTTATCTGTTAAACAGTTTTTGTGTGTAAACAGGGAGTCTCGCCAACTGTCAGCCACCCGCGTACGGTTCCCACTTCTAAACGGTTCACGAAATATAGTTTTCGCTCAACGATGTGGAATCATGTGGCAAGAAATGTGCCGTGAGGATATTGTTCGAAATATTTTTCATTTCCGAGAAATTTAATCATAATTTTTTTTTAAAATGGGACCATGTATCTCACTAGCAATAGATGGATCATAAATAGACAAATGCAATGATGTAACAAATGTTAATGTTTCGATAGTATTTTAAGTATAAAATTATGATTTCCGTCATCGACTTTAAATTAGAACTAAGATTTCTTGTAGCAACTGACTCCTTGAGGGCAGGTTGCCTTCGCGGCGCCGGCACTTTTACGGGGAGAGGCCGCGAAGGTCACGTTCGCCAAAAGCAACAGTTGCGACGGAGGCTACAGAAAAAAATTGCACTTTCAAACGTGCAAAATTGTTGCACGTTTAAAATCTCAATCTTTTAAATAAATTAAAAATTCTCTTTAAATTCGCTTAAAATTTCATTCTTTTAAAGTGGAAAATTGCACGTTTAAAATCTCAGGTCAGAGAGTATAATTTGTTGCTGCAGATTGAGTCCTGGGAAGAATTCAGCATGGACGAAAGGTGATTTGTAATAAATTTGTTTATGAAAATAAAATAAGTTTTCTTGGCTAATGCACTGAAAAAATGCAGTATTGCGATCTAAATGATAGAGGCTCTGCCTACAACGCGGCTCTCCTGGATCCAAGATCATTGATTCAGACTGACAAGACGTTCTTCATGTTAGTGTCCAAACTCACGTTTCTTCGCCTGTTCAAACTTGATCATAATCCTGATTTTCTTCACATTGACATATTGTCAGTAATATCTGAATCAACGAGGAATAGTTCATGAGTTTCCAAAACTTGGTAATTTGAGTGCAAGTGACAATCAATTATGTCGAAAGGTTTAATTATGACAGAAAAAAAGCAACTGAGACCCCGAATTTCGTGATACTGATGAATGAGTCATACACTGTTGGTATAGTCTGTGATGTGAAGAAATAAAGGAAGTCGCCTCCGTCAATTTAATATATTTACAGACTTTTGTCGACTTAGCAGTCATCATCAGTCTACAAATATAATGTAAGATAAATAAAATACAAAGGAAACACAAAATAAGGCAAAGTGGTAAATGCCTGTGACATTCATAAATTGAGAATTTATACCTTATTATAATATTTTTGACTACTCAAGATCATCATCTGGGCCTCTGATGTCTGTGGTTTACGTTGTAAGAAATGTGAGCTCTAAAAAAAATCTTGTATGTAATTGTCGTAGTTCATTTAGTTAGTACTACGACGGTATACGTGTGGCGAGATTGAAGCAAACTGCGGTCAGAGAAACCGGTTTTTATTATACCACCTTCGGTTAGTGACATCCTTCGACGCAGTTCTGTACGTACATCTGATGCGGAACTTCTGTTCAAGATTGGCTTGCACTCTAGAAATGATTAAGTTTATTGGTATCTATATAAATGCTGGCCTCCTTGGGACAGGGGCTGCGAGCAACGACGAAATGGGAGGAACAGGAAGCTGTGGATTAGAGTCAGCATGGTTCGATTTCGGTATGAATTTCGCGCACGATTTCGCGCACGATTACATAACTTTCTCTTCTTGCGAACTATCTTCGTAAGAGCGAGAAAGTAAAAAGCACAGTTTTGCTTTCGGGATTCGTTGGGTGTTTTACGGCAGTATTTTCACGAATATCTACTTAACATTGTAAAAAGGAGATATAACTAGGTTCTTTAAAATGTTGATAGGTCCATGCATTGTTTGTCAATCACCTGGTCTTTTATTGTCTTAACTTTTAAAGTGACATCTTAACAGACTATTTTAAAACTAACTGCTCATAGCGTTTCGGAAGTTGACACTATTTCCTACATCTTCAGATTCTATACATACAAAAATCATACACTGAAGAGCCAAAGAAACTGGTACACATGCCTTATATCGTGTAGGGTCCCCGCGAGCACGCCGGAGAGCCGCAACATGACGTGGCATGAACTCGCCTAATGTCTAAAGTAGTGCTAGAGGTAATTGACACCATTAATCCTACAGGGCTGTCCATAAACTCGTAAGTGTAGAAGGAGGTGGCGATCTCTTCCGAACAGTGCATTCAAGGAATCCCAGATGTTCTTAATAATGTTCATGTCTGTGGACTTTTGGTGATCAGTGGATGTGTTTAAATTCAGAAGTGTGTTCTGGATCCACTCTGTAGCAATTCTGGCTGGACATGCGGACTGTCACATTGTCCTGTTGGAATGGCCCAAGTCCGTAGGGATGTACAATGAGCATAAATGGGTGCAGGTGATCAGACAGGATGCTTACGTACGTGTCAGCAGTCAGTCATATCTAGTCGTATCAGGGGTCCCATACCACTCAAACTGCACACGACCCATACCATCACAGAGCATCGACCAGCTTGAACAGTCCCCTGTTGAATTGCAAGATTCATGAGGCTGTCGCCATACTCGTACACGTCCATCCGCTCGAAACAATGTGAAACGAGACACGTCAGACCAGAACACGTGTTTCCGGTCATCAACAGTCCTATGTCGAGCCCAGGCAAGGCGTAAAGATTTGTCGCGCAGTCATTAAGGGTCATTCATTATCAATATGCGTCCGAAACTCCATATCGATGTCACGTTGAATGGTTCGGATGCTGACGGTTGGTGATGTCTCAGCTTTGAAATGGGCAGCAATTTGCGGAAGGGTTGCACTTTTGTCACGTGCAATGATTCTCCTCAGTCGTCGTCCCGTTCTAGCACAATCTGTTTGCGATCGCAACAATGGTGGAGGTTTGATGTTTTACCGGATTCCCGATATTCATGATACACTCGTGAAATGGTCGTACGGGAAAATCCAAATGTCATGGCGATCTTGGGGAAGCTATGCCCCATCTCTCTTGCACCGTCGCCGACAACACCACGATTAAACTCTCTTTAATCGTGTTATCCTGCCATTGTAGAAGCAGGAACCAAACTAACAACGGTGTCAGACTCTGGTTGCTGTATATCGTTGCCGGCTGGAGTTGCAGGAGACCTTAAGTCGTTGCCGACAGGAGCGCCGTATTCTGATTGGTTTCAGATCTCTTTATTTCATTATGCATGGCTGTACCAGTTGTTTGGCTCTTCAATGTATATTAGACTAACATTCAATCAAATATTCGGTTTGCCTACAAACCAAATATGTTACCAAATACTTGCTACAGATTGTTCAGAATTATTCAGATCGAATGGAACTTAATACATACGTGTTAAATTAATACTACTTTCTTTTTGGTGCTTGGAATAGTCTCTAATTACGTAAAAAATGTAATGGAGTTAAAATTAATTTAGTAACTTAAATTAGTTTACTTGGCCCTTAAATTTAAAAAAAACGATATTAATCATTTATTGTCATCTGGCAATATGTTGTAAAATAATGTATTGCATGTTTGGATCCGACTGGAAGCTGTGTACTGTTGATATGGCTCGAATGAGCTATCAGCCAACTCCCTCCACTTACCTTGGCAGCTTTATCAAGTCGGAGGACCACTGCAAATAATGGGACGCGGACGCACTCCCTGTAAATGTTAGTATCTCTAGAGGTCGTCACTATTACCTGGAGATTTCAGTTGGCATGTACTCATTGATGAGTACGTGTAATTAAAACTAAGTAAAATACACTATTACGATTACATTACGAGTACTATTACGATTACATCTAAGTTGAGAGCATTTAAATCATTACAATAGCCGTAGGCATGTCCAGTTGAAATTATAATTAACATTAAAAGATTGTAATGGCCGTTAACATTTACAGTTGAAGACTGTGTTGCTAGTAGTTAACATTAAATGATAGGAATGGCCATAAGCATATACAGTCGATTACTGTTGATTGCAGTTAGCTCTTAACGTGATTCCAGATATAAAAGAGAGCATAATATACTAGTGCTGAAATGACAACATTGTACATTAAACACAAACACAATCGTGATGATGCAGTGTCGTCTTGGAGATTGCACACGTTATCAGGCACGTGTCGTGAACTGCTTGCAAAGATGTTGGGCCGACGGTGGCTTGCGCTCTAGAACACTGGCGACTAGAAGCTTAGAAACATCGTGAGTTATACTGGCAAGTGCAGGAAATAACTTGAATGCCGCGGAAGCGGACACAGTTTGACAAAAGGCATGTAATTGTCGCTGCTTATGATAGGACAACCTGCAGCACATGTTGAGAGAACATTTTAAGCTGAACTCATGCACTTACATGAAAGTTCAACCTGATGTGCGTTGCAATACTTGTGCCATAAAAAAGTTATCATGGCCACATTAACTGGATGGTGTCGGAGGTGGTAATGAATTAACACGAACTTAGCACGACGCATATTACAGTATTGTTATTTAAAATTTACTGTTGAATTGAGTTGATGCATTATTTTACGTAGCGAGACTCGGGCCATCAAGCCCGATCTTTTCATTTCGCTACGCTCCTTTCGCACTAGCGGAGGAAGGAGGAATTCTTGGGGACGAAACAGGCCATTTGAATTCAGCTCTGAGGCGTCATTTAGGCTTAGGTATCTTTTACATACAAGTAAATCTACTAACATGGGACAGCCGGATTTACTTCTCCTTCGAAGGCGTTTGAAGGATTTTTACAAAAATTTCTACAGAAAATGAATAAATTTGTAAAACGATAGAAACAATCTTTAAGTTATTTCAGCTGAGGTCAATTAATTCAAATGCGAAATCTGTAGTTACTGTACCAATGACTTAAGAAAAGAGTAAACAATTTACGGGATTAGATCTCAAACATTTTCAAACCTTTAAACCGAGAGCTTTAATTTAAACACATCAGCTCCTCTAGATGACAAGGATTAACACAAACAGCTTATTTGGTACCTCTTCATCTAAGTCCCGATGCCTCGTGTCCGCCGGCGATGTCCGCGTGCAAATCGGTTGCCCTTGCCCCCGCCTCCGCCCCCCCCCGTGTTTGCATTCGTGATCGCCCCAGGCCTATAATGTTTCTCTGATATCTCCACTGACACCTCCTGCGTTTGAAGTGTGACAGGGCTATCAGCGGCCGCACTAGCATTATAATGAACCAGGGAAACACACTGAGAGTGAAGCATGCATAGATCTTCACATTATTCACAACTAGTGAGTGTTTCGTATCCCCTTGCAACGCATAATCGCACCCATACGTAGCCCCCCCCCCTAACACCTGGGACACGAAAGCTAGTAATATTCTTTTTTTATTTATTGATATATTTGACACCAAGAAACAGTTTAAAACTGTGTATGACATACAGATTGCAGAAGTGCAATCTGGGCAAGTTTTCTTGAGCACTGGAATTATCAGTAATACATTTGAAACCTGGATCTCCCATCTCGGTAAAACATTTCGTCCCGCTTACAATCTTCTGACCAGTTAATGTGTATGTTATTTCCCGTCCCGGAATTGATCTAAGCAGTAAGCTGATGTGTGATGTAGTTTCAGATTAAACAATGTATCATAAATTAAATATTGTCAGATTCTATTTTTAGAATTATAATACGAACGTGTTTTCCTTCCGATCTTCCGGTTAAAGACCAGAATGTGCCGCCTGCCAAAGCTCAGCATCAACAAGAACCGAAACAGGACTGAACACGCGCGGAGCCATTAGCAACGCTTCCAGAAGGAGGCGGCAAGGCAGCTCCAATTCGTGATGAAAAACGCATTAGATACAAGATGCAGGCTCAGCAAACGAAGACAAAATCTGTTTTTTGTGAGGAGAAACCACTAACTTTGATCGTGTCACGGTGTGTGTGTATGTGTGTGTGCGCAATCCACGACTGGGAATTTCTCTAAGCAGTAAGCTGATGTGTGATGTACTTTCAGAGTAAACAATGTATCATAAATTAAATATTGTCAATATTTTATCGTGAATTAAACTAAAAGATACATAATACGGATATTGTTTTCCGCACTGCTAAGTCGAGGTCTAGAGGCAATTGTTTGGAAGAACAATTACGACTGAACTACGCCCTATCAGCTCGGAGGACAATATCCATATTCACGTCGGGCGTACAAGTCTTACATTGCTTCATGATATATTCACAGTCCGGAAATGTAGTCAATTAAGGACATATTGATATTTCTAATATTTTTCGCGAGATGACATGGTCCCCTTAATACATTTTACATTCTCGCCGTAATACGTAATTAGGTAGTAGAGAGGAAGTGTTGTAATGTGCGGAAAAAAATCACCGATTTTTCATGAGAAAAACTCGTATCGTGTGGCACTGTCGTTGGAAGAGTGGAGAAATGTTATTCCTATATGTAATAAATTACTTTCTGTAACACGCTGCGGAGTCAGAATTTACCAAAAAATAGGTTCACAACAAAACATGTTTAATTAGGTCCATCCATACCGTCTAGAGAAATCTACTCTGGGAAGTATGGGTCCGGCCTGCGTCTATGGTAAAGGCTAGCTCCAAAACCGTTCAGACGATTTCCTCTGAAATTGCTATTCCAGGATCGTTCTGGGCGTACTCGAAGCTCTGGGAATTTGAAATGAAAATTTTGATTTTTGATGGTAGTTCAACAACATTTCCAAAATTTTCACAAAAAATGGCTGGGTTTTTGACTGCTAAATTTCTTCTTAAATTTTTTTGATTGAACTTTTTCACAAAGATTGCACCGAGAACGCTTAAAAATATTTCCCCCCTTCAAATACACCATAAGACGCTAAAAAATGGCAGAGGCCCAATTTTTGCCAAACTGTTTTCGACAATTGTAAAAAATGAACATCGCAAAATTACAATATTGATCCAGAGATTTTCATACTTCATGGATCTGTTCTAAAAAATAGATCTTTAAAAATGAATTACAATTGAAAACGAGTAGTTTCGCATAGATATTTCTTAAAGTTAATAAAATTTATAAACAAAATAACAAAAACGACTCCAAATATTTTCTTAAATTTGTTCGCTTGGATGGATCAAAACACTCAATAATGGCGCGGAGACCTGTTCGCCCGGCAGGAATGAATCGAGTGCCGCACCCGAGATCCACTTTAGCTTCCTTCCACTTCCTGCTCGGAGTTCGACGCCGCGCGACCCACTGGCCCAGCTTCTCCGAGCGAGTTCAAGAGTCTTCCGCAGGTAGCGCTACCGCCAGGTCCTCAGGTGGACGAAGTGTGCGCGTAGTTCGCTGGTAGCGCCACCCTGTTGTCGCGGAACGCGGGCCATCCACAAACCCAAGTTTCCGGCGCCGTACTTGCCGTATGTAGCCCAAGCAGGTTAACGTTATGCGGATCGCTTGCTTGTCGTTGGTGATGCATTTGAATTTGAGATCACTAAGCAGTGTGCGAGGAATGTGAAATGTAATGACACGGCGCTGATATACTGGCTCGCTGGTTGGCGGGTTGGAAGCGCATGGCATACGAACAGCGAAGCAGGTTGTAGATGATACCTGTAATATGACAACCATATTATTATTTGCACCTTGGTAGTCATCTGACGCCATGCAGACAGGATATGGGATGGGGTCGCTGGTGTTCGCATTGGTGACACCAAATTGTGGTTTAGGGTTTAGTTTTTTCCATCTCTATCATTACGAGAAAAGATCCGTAGAAACTGCCAAATGCATTCTCACATATCTTATCTTCATTTGTGAGCACTTGAAAAATTGGAGTGCGTTAAGTGTATATTTGTATTGAACCCGGTCTTCAGGATTGTATCAATTTTCCCTCCAATTGTACTCAAATATCAATTTTTCACACCTTTAATCTATATTTCAATTTGTAATAATTTGATATCATTCAGATGAATTCAAGTCAATGATTGCGTTTTACTGTTAATAAAATTAAAATAAAATCTCCTTTTGATGACCTGATTTTCATTATTGAATATTCTATCAACATTTATGAAGCAACTTTTTCCTGTAATTCAGCGATAGAAAGCAAATCCAAGGAGAATGCAAGTGAACAGAATGTTAAAACACAAATTAATAGTTTATTTCAGGAAC
Source organism: Gryllus longicercus (assembly GCA_038098605.1). Taxonomy (NCBI): domain Eukaryota; kingdom Metazoa; phylum Arthropoda; class Insecta; order Orthoptera; family Gryllidae; genus Gryllus; species Gryllus longicercus. Next base: position 2,628,636 of record JAZDUA010000145.1, read on the forward strand.
AACATAGGCCCGGGAAGAGTAACTTTTCAGTTTCGACAACAAATCTCCGATGGCAGCTATATATCACAAACAGTGAGTCATGATTTTAGATGGTTTTTCCAAAAGCCTTTCAAAAAGTCAGGATTTTTTGAAAGAAGAACTCGTATTGTGGTCCTAATATCGAAAATGTGGAACAATTTAGTTCCTATATGTACCAAATTGCTTCCTAAAACGTTAAGACCATTTTCTCCAAATTATATACTTCCCGATCGATCTGGACTAATTCGACACCCAGCGAATTTGAAAAGGATATTTTGATTTGGGGGGGGGGTACTTCACATGGAGCATTAATAATTTCCAAAATTTTAATAAAATGGGTCCACAATTTTGGATTTTTTCCCTTGGATCGCGCAAAGGTCCCTTTAAAAATGATGCTAGTACTATATATTTGATATTTGCTGGTGTCTGAATTTTTCAAAATTGTAATAGTTACAAATAACGCAAAAAATAATGTGTTGTTGTAGTGTGTCGCACAAGACGTTTGGAAAATAATAGCTTATACTTTTGAATATTATATCTTATGGGGCATTAACAATATTTTCCAAATTTTTAAACAAAACGGGCCCACATTTTTGGATTTTTTCCCTCGGATCGCGCAAAGGTCCCTTTAGAAATGATGCAGGTACTATATATTTGATTTTTGCTGGTGTCTGAATTTTTGAAAATTGTAATAGTTACAAATAATGCAATAAATAACGTGCTATTGTAGTGTGTCACATATAAAGTTTGGGAAATAATAGCTTGTACTTTGTATATTATATCTTTCTCTTTTCCCAATTGAACTTAGTTGCAACGATTAGTTACGCTAGTGCTACTTAATTATAAATTGTTATTATGCATGCGGAAACAAATTTTGTTATTTTTTGATAAACCAATGAATTATTTTTCACTTACCAATTGATAGCTTTGAAATTTCCTTTGTGCTGTTTTTGTGGCTGTAGTAATGGTTTATAAGTAGGGCGGTGATTTACATATTTGCATATTTTTCTGTTAACTAAAACATTCAGTTTGAACAAATTGTATAAGTTTTGAGACATTTATAATCAATTTAAGCTATTTTATTTTTTCCATATTTTCGCGTTTATCACCATAATTGCACATTTTTGCATATTTAGGCGATATTTGAATTTTGTGTAGCATATTCACCCCTCATCGGCGAAAAGAAACCCAAAAGTTACAGTTCGGTCAGCGTGTAAGCGGCTCTGACAGTTCTCACGCCACATGCTATGGTATGTCATCTGACCTTCCATTCCTCTACACGTTCGGGAAATGCCTCGCTATCTTTTACTATGTTGTTCCCGACATCAAGATAGACCTTTTAAACATTTATTTTGACATTGTTTTTTTGTGGGACTTTAAAATTAGTTACTTCAATCTTTCACTTCTGGGGACGCCTTTTCGGCTCCCCGGCCATCGAACCTCCGTCTGCCGGGATCCTCGAAGAGGTCCCGGAGCCACCAAGTTATTCCGCATGTCATAGCGGGGCGCGCCAGACTTGCTCTCGGTCAGGGACCCGCGCGCTTACAGTAGGGTCCCCTAGCTCCGCTTAGGGCCACTTAGCTGCGCGGTGGACCAACCCTCCCTCACCACCACTCAAATAAACGTAAGCCGAAGCACGCCCTAGCCACAGAATATTCCAATACAACAGCAAAATGGCGCCCCAAAAAATAGATCTCTCCTCCGCTCCCCCCAACGAAAGGTAGCTTGAATGGCAGCGAAGATGAATAAAAAGCACAGAACACCCCAAGCCCGCCTCGCGACGACCTTCCCCCGCCGCCCGGCCCCCTACCCTGCCCTCCGCCCCCCGCCCCTCGCTGATCCAGAATCCGCTGCCGACTCCCCACGCTGGCCCCCAAACCCCTGCACTACAACATGAACGAGATGGACAAAGAATCATTCAGGGGGAGGATATCGCTGACACTCCTAAAACATCTACAGAAATTATCCCCCAGAGGAAATCAGCAACACGATGTGAGTGCACGCAGCGAGCTCTAGCCCTAAAATGGCGAGCTCCACCCCATTCCCTACGCAGCCCAACAGACCGGTCACCTGATCGGTATCGAGGTCGATGAGCACCAGACCCCCAACAAACCAGTGTGGAGCCTCACCGCCTTCGAGTGCGCTTGACACAAGCACAGAGGAAGAGCTGGGCGACCCGACGAGCTGGTCCCCTGCCGGCAGTGCCGACTCTTCCCTAGAGAGTGTCTCGCTGGCAGCACAGGCCCCTGACGTCCAGGTCTTCAGCCCGGACCTTCCCACGATCGAGAAGGAAGAATTCCCCTCCCCAGAACTCCCCTCACAATAGATTCCCCCAACCCACTCCCATCGGAGGCCCGTCAATCCACGCCACCCCACCACTCTAACTCTCTGAGGCCGGGCCCGGGAACCCCAGAGATGCCAGCCCCCACCACCACAAGGACGGAACGTTGGCTGAGCGGCTGACCAAGGATGGCGACCTGGAACGGCCATCTCCAGTTCGCAACGTGTGCTAACAGTGGTCCCGCCCACGGAGCTCACCCTGGTGCAGCCGGTCATCAAGGGTCGAGACATCGTAATCCGACTGCCCCCGCCGCCCGCCATTAGATGCCCGTGCTGCCCGGAGTATAGGGAGCCAATAGCGTGCCACCCACATCTAGTGGACCGGGTACGCACAGCAACAAACCACATCCAAAACCAACACTCGCAGCTCAGGACTGAATATAAATGTCTGGTCTGCGGTGACTGGCAGCGGACACCCGCCCACGCGAAGTCCTACCGATTCCTCCTCTCAACCCGCCTCAAGATCTCCCCACTGGTTCTCAATCCCCCCCACCGCCCAAGAACTCCGTCACACCCCTGATACCCTCATCCAACCCCACCTCTTCAGAGAGACTGAGACGCTGGCCATCCAACTGTCGCTCCAGGAGACTGTGTCCTGTCCGACCTGCGAAAGGATCACATCGAGTGCATTGTCACTGAGGGTGCGGCAGAGAGCGACGGTCAGGTACATGGCGGTGGCCCATCGAGTCACAAAAAACAATGCTGTTCTGCGTAGACTGCAAATGCTATGTTGCAGAACAGCACTCTTGGGAACAACACCGCGCCACATGTGCTGAAGCGCAGAGCGCTGCAGCCTCCCCCCCCCACTCCCACGACATCAGCCCCTCCGCGAAGGGTAGGTGTTCAATAGTTGCGACCACCGCTTCGCGGCGGTCAGGAATGTGGGGCTGCATGGCTGCGCCCACGCAGCGCGCTGCCGGAAGCAGCAGGGAGCAGAGGCCCACAGCGGGATCCGGCCGGATACCCTACGGGCCAAGCAGAGGAGGATGAGGTTAAAAAGAAGACCTCGAACTGCTCTACTCCCAACCCCCGCAACCCCCACAGTCACAACCAACCAACCCTACCACCTATCCCCACCGCCACACCTGCCCCCGCCCCGGCGCCTACTCCCAGTCCCAGGGCCCATAGCCCAACCACCCCCACAAACCCATCAAAAACGCTGCCGCAGCGAATGGGTGGTCTGTGTTGTTTGCAGGCAAGGCAATCGCGGTCCGGCGTCGTCCGGATTTAGTGCTAGGTAAGGGACACCAGGCGGTGTGCTTTGACGCGGCAGTATCAAAACTCGCTAGAGGACAAATACGCAGAGAAAGCGAGCAAATACCAAGAAATCCGCCCGGTGCTCCTAAGCCGTAATTTCCTGGAGATCGAGTTGCTGCCACTGGTAGTGGGAACTTTGGGTGAGTGGTGTGAGGGTAGCTCGGCCGCGCTTGAATTAAATTAATGCCTTATTTTACGTGACGAGATTCGGGCCATCAGGCCCGCTCTTCCGTCTAACCACGCAAATTTCGCTACGCTCCTTTCACCAACTAGCGGAGAAAGGGGATATTTCTTGGGCGAGAAACAGGCGATTTTGAATTTAGCTCAGAGGCGTCATTTAGGCTTAAGGATATTTTACGTGCAAGTAAATCTACTAACATGGGACAGCCGGCTTTACTTCTTCTCCAAAGGAAGGCGTACGAAGTATTTTTTCGCCATTAAAAATCCACCAGCTTGGGTATAACAGTCCGATACGCTAACCATTACACCATCGCCGCCGCTTAACAAAGTGGTAGCAAAACCTTCCGTTAAAAGGACGCGGGAAAAGATCAGAGGCCATAAATGGGAGCGTGGCCTGCTACTACTTCCACACCTCCCAGATCGATCTGATCCCCGTGGAATACCGCCGCACATGCTAAATTACGTGACTGGCGGTAGGCGGCGGGGACCGCCCCGGCTAACAGCCCGATCGTGCGGAGGGGAAACACCGACGCAAGACAATTGCCGCAAAGAGCGGAACCCATCAGTGAAAGTGTAAAGAGTAAAAAAAATCAGTGAATGTGTCGCGAGTTGAGGGGGAGAGGGAGGACCCCACCAACTCGTGCAGGAAGAAAAGAGAGTATTTTTTAAAGAAGTTTATTACACTTACCCGCGTAGTGAACCCTACGTCCTGGGAGCGGGTGGCGTGACGACGGCTGGCTTCGGCAGGTTGACGCGTAATGAGAGGGGCGAGGTGCGAAGCCCTCGCCATTTTATAGCCTCGGAACGCTGGCGTCGGCAAGTGACAACTGGTCACTCGCCGGCAGCAGCGTGTCGCGAGGGCCGGAATGCCATATCGCGACAAATGCGTGTGATCCCACAACTATGACGCGGAATGGACGCATATGGTTAGTATAGATTAGGTTAGGTTAGGATAACTATAGGATCACAACAAGGACGCGACAGGGATGCATGTGGCTAGATTAGAGTATTGTTATTTTGTATAGTGTAGGTTAGGAAAATTAGCGTACCTTGTAAATAGTGACTTATATAGTAGATTAAGTGATTAGCAAGAGTGAAGGAGTGAAACCTTAGACATTCGAAGTCTCAAGAGAAGACATAAACAACCTTTAGACAATATAACTATTGATATAAGCCTAAGTGATGTGAACTTGACACATGTATAATGACAAATTGCGAAAATAAATGTTTTATAATGGCAGAAATACCGTGCTCATAGTGCTCTAAAATCGACACTTCGAAAATTTTCGTGATCGTTGAAAAAATTTCAGTCCCACTCCCGAAACGGACCTGGCCATCTTTTAATATGTTGTTCTTCACGTCCTGAGAGACGTTTTAAACCTGTTGGGGCATTTTTTTCTCCCGGACATCGAAAATTTTTCAGTCCCACGTCTGAACACTTTCGGAAAATGTCTCGCCATCTTTTAATATGTTGTTCCCGAGGTCGAGATAGACGTTTTAAACCTATGTTTTTTGTACATTTTTTCTTTCAACAATTAGGTGATTGTTTATAACAAATTCACGTCTCATGACATCCCCTTGTTTTTTGGCGCTGTAACGATGCGCCTAATTCCCCAGACTAGCCCTATTTCTCACCTATAAAACCGAGTGTCTCTCTCTCGTACGAGTCGTGAGTTACGAACTTTCAAAGTGGAAGGAGACTTTTTCGAACCCAAGTTGCAACAGGTTTTTATTTTTTTACGGCGTAACGAAGCGTCAGAGCGAATCAGCATCCCTTACCTCTTCGATAGTACCTTTGATTGCGCGTCGAGCGGTGTTGTTGAAACTCATTTTACAATAACAATTTCCGAGACGCGGCTATATGTTTAAACAATTGCTTCAAGACCTCGTTTTTGTTGACGAGGTCTTTTTTGCGTCGTCGGTACAAATACGGCGGCGGAAACCGCGAGTCGATATCTTGATGCGTCTTAGTTATTTGTTTATAAACAATTTACCCGCGATCTTTAATAGCAACGAAACGAAGCGTCCCACGGTTTCGACCCTCCTTACGTTTTCGTCGCCAATTTAGGTTTTCTATCGAACAAATGCAACCTGGTCTCTCTACCTCCTTCGTTTGCGGAGAAAACAACAATTTATCTTGCAAAACTCGTAGCGCCTAAACGAAGCGTAGGAGCATAAAGGACGTTTTCTCTAGTACCTCACACGTGATTTCAGTTGACGTGAGTGGAAAAAAAAATCGAGTACTCGGTTCAACCCCGGCAACACCCAATATTTCGTTCTTTCGATAAACAATTTCGACTTATACATCGTCAAAGAACGTTAAAAAGTACGCGTCTTTTCGCGCAAACCGCGTTTCGATCGGACAAACCGTTCTCGAGATATAACTTTTCGCGCGCTTTTCCCCTCCGCTTTTCCGGTCACCGCTGCGGTTTTCACTCTTCTGCCCGAGATATCTCGAAAGCGAACGCTGCTAGCGACTCGGAGCTCCCGAGATTTCGTCTCCACGATCGCTACCGCACGGGGTTATCGAAACATTTTTCGCCGGCCAGTTTTTCGCTGTTTTGGACGGGTACACATTTTTATAAAATTTGCGAAAAAGTACCAAAGAGACCTCTTGAAAAGAAGCGTCTAGCGCCAAAAACCGCGTCGAAATGCGATTTTGCCTTCTGGAGTTATTCGCGTTCTTAGATCACCAAACAACTTGCAGCTATAAATTACAACCAATACCTCGAACTTTACAAATATCTAAAAAAATATTTTCCTCCCATTCTACATTGCTCAAAGGGTTACCCACACTCTTCAAATGACTACTGCATAGTTCCATTAAATACTTTTTTAAGGGCTAAAACGAGCAAATCATGTATAAACTATATATCAGCATGTTTAGGAGAAGACAGAATAAAATGAAGCAAATTATAAAAAATAATTCTTTTTCGATTTTGCATGTCCTTCTCCCCTTAAACTATTAAAGAAAACGGCGATATATTATTGTATTGGAAATACATATTGCTAAAAAGTTAACGGAATCCTTTTGAGTTGTAGTTTTTAAAGCGGTGCGCGGCGTGGTCCAGGATTAATGTTACATTAAGTACAAATCAGTTCTATCACTACAAACCTTCACGAGAACTCGTGTAGAATGTGTTAACTATGAAGAAAGAACTTACCTTCTTTTTACGTCCCTGTTACCCGAAATGACGAAAGGAGAAAGTTCGGTCTAACAGAATCACAAAAACTTAGTAATAATTAAAAAGGAAGGTGGGCATATTAACAGACGCTTCGGGTTAAATCATGCTGTTAAAACGCTTCTAAAAACACACAAAGAAAATGAAATCACCGAAATGGTTTCTTAGAGTGTGTTTGATTTTGATGACAAACTAACGATAAATTGGCAGAAAATCAATTTCGTTTTAATTGCACCAGCCCTAGAGTGAGAAGAATTAACGATTTTTGCCAATGATGTATTTCATAGTTTTTAAGTTTGGAAAGTAAATCAAATTTGGAGCAAAATGAAACTGTCTAATGACCTGGATAAGTTACTAGACGTTGAGTCTTATTCAGTGGCGGTTCGTGCTTAGGTTGCACGTTTGCACAACGACCAGATAATCCTTAAATACTCATATGTTAATAAAATATAAAATAAATTAACATATGTAAATAATGTTATGAATGTCTTTTCGATTTACTATCATTGAATAATCGAGATATTGCTGCAATAGCAATACATGAAGCAATACATATCTCTTTTGCATGAAGTTGTAAGCCAGGCACTGATGTGTGTCGTCAGGCTCTTATGGACGTTTAACATTGTGAAGCACCAGCCATTCGACTAATCGCGAGACACAATTCGTCAGCATTGAAAGCACCCGATCATTTCTGTGCGTTTTAGACCGCAACGGTACATGAAACCCGCCCATGCATCACAAAGCGGGCGTCACCAGCCTTGTGGGATTCGAAGGGGGAATCGTAATTTTCTGACTTTATAGCTGTAAATTACGCATGTTGTTGATGATATGATATGGCAGTCGACTTGTGACTGTATTGGATTCACAATTTAAGATGGTTGGTGAATATATTGTGTATAATATACAGTTGATTGACTAAAAATGTGTTTAAAAAATGCAGATATTTAGTGGCAAGGTCGACTGACTCGGAACATTTTTTTGTAGAAACTCTGAGAGTGATCTCGTGCAGTTCTGGCCGTTTGTATCCTCGAAGTGATTTTGCGTCAAAACGCATACAAGTGTGTGTGTATTCGAACCACTACTATTTGTGATATTATTTTATTGTTGTTATTGGTGCTGTCGCCGTCGCTTCTGCCGCTACTGCTGCTTGTGAACTGGAACTGAACATTCTTATTCCTCCACGAAATATGAATAACTTCCGATTTTGTGTTTTTTTTGTGAGATTTTTATTCTTACTTTAGTGAAAATTTGGAAAATTCATTATTTATTTCCTTTGTATTAGACAATGAAAGCAGAGTAAAATTTAATAATATTCCTTTTGGCACATGCCCTATTGAACGAACACAGGAAATTGGAGAACTGGAAGGCGTATTCCAAATCCTCAGTGTTATTCCAAATGGGAAATTCAAGTGTGTGTCTTATTGTAAATGCAAGTGGTAATGTGGGTGGATCACAAAGGAGATCTGTTTGGCTTTTGCGGTATATTATTTGTAAGTGGTAGGGTAAAATAGAAATAATCTTCCTTGATAAAATATGTATTTTACACTACATTCAGGTAGCATTCAGGTAGTACACTACATCAAAAATGTTTCGATGAGATTTTTCCATATCTTTAGTGCTCCCCGAATATTCAAGGATCTTACAGTCTTAAATTAAATACGTTGCCCATTAAGACACTTGAATATTTGGGGAGTACAGAAGATAAGATAAAAAATCCTCGAAACATATTTTCTGTAATGCAACATCTAAATGTAGTTTAAAATACATATTTTATTGTGCAAGATTATTTGTATTTTATTCATCCATACAGATTTTCATAATATTTCTGCGGTAACCGCCGAGTTTATTTGGAAGTGACGTACATGGATAAAACTGTTTTTTAATAGCATAAGGAATCATCTTTTCGTTATGTTTAAATTATTTAAACCACATAATTGGGAAATCGAAGAAACATGATTCTTCGGGCACCCACATGTAACAGTTTAACATTAGTTGGTACAACCAGTGTAACAAAACATTAGATAAAACATTTGTTTGAAATACAATTCCGTCTTTAAATGGAGTTGCATCCCCCATCTTTGGGGCACCAGCAGTCACAGGTATCATCCACTCAGAAGCAAACTTATGACCACAAAAATGTAAGTGTTGACGTTCGATTCAACAACTGATTTTGAGACACAAACTAAGTGCTCTACTTATCTCAGAATATTATTTATTTTGACAATTTTTCTGGTTAAGGGCGTGACTAGTTCTCCTGTATCTTTCTTTCTTTGAAGTAGAATCCGACGTAAAAGTACTTAGTGAAGGTGTAAAAATTCTTTATTATTTTCTTTTAGCGACACTTTCTTATTCTCCTTCTGATCGAAAGTTGGGTAAACTTTAAATACACCAGTGACCACATCTGTTTATTTGAAGAACGCTGATCCGGGCCGGTCTTGAGGCGGCAGCTTACATTCTCTGCATTTGTAGCAAGCAGTGCAAGTGCCGCGGCACGGGTATTCCTCATCGTCCAAGCAGTCCCAGCAATTCCTGCAGATTCTGCGACAGGACCTGCGGAGCAAAAGTGTTATTAGATCAGGGTCCGTCGGCGCTTTCTTCCTGGAGTACGCATCGGTGGCGACGCGTTCCAACAGGCAGCTGTTTGCTTTATTTTTTTTTATTATATTTTTTTTGCTTCTGGGCGAGACAACATTAATGTAATTAGTCACATAAGTGTGGTGCATGCTATATGCCGCGAGGTATTGGAACATAGGTATTGGACGACAACCTACACGTTGGCTTGCAGGGAGGTTTCTTTATCCAGGTATCTCCTACAATGGGGCACCGCGCCATTAGGAACAAGCTCTAAGCGCCCGGCTGGTCTCCTAACATGTGCGGTTGTGTGTGCAGGTAAGCGTAAATGTCCAAGGGAGAGGGTGGTGAAGGATGATGGTGGAAATATCGTGTACGAGCCGTGGCCCGTTTTGTAAAGTACTGATCTTGCATTCGCATGGTGTTGAACGAAGAAACAAACAAACAAACAAACAAACAAAAATTGTTGTCCTGAGCCATCTCAGCCTGGCTGATGAATCTCGAAGTAGAGGGAGCGCGATGGGGAATGTTGGTAGCAACTGCTGCTGAGCTAGAAGAAATTCAGTGGCCAGCGAAGCAGGTCTGTCTGGGCCCTCATTTTCTTTCATTCCTATCATTTTAAAAATGTCTTTATCTCTAACTGATTTGGAGATAAGTTGCGTTTATTATATTTTTCCAGTTTTCGCGTATTACCCTTTTTGTGTTTCGCCAAGCAAGTATATTTGCCTATAATCAATTTGGCATCAAAGACGTGAATTACATTAGGGTTCTACATTTTCCACAATCATACGTTAATATTCTCATTTTTGGAGCCAACTGGCATCAATTCAGAACTAATTCAGAACTTTCTGTTCACAGCCCCTTTTTCCCCCTTCCTTCCCGTTTTGAGCTTCGCTTTCTAATTTCCTTTGATTCATTGAGCAAATGCTGAGATGGACCCTAGTTTTGCATGTGAGTACAAATGCAACTCACTACCTGCGCATGTTTTCTTGAACTCCGCGAGGTGTTAGTGGGAATTTTAGTTATTTTGTCAACAGTACCAAAAAATAATCGTTCTCCTTATTCTCGCGATAGTGAATCAATTTCTTCACTTGCCGCCCGATTACGGGTAATAGCCTAAATCTTGGGCTCATTTACCGTTGCAAATAATTGCTGTTATACTGCAGCACATATTTCTTGTTATTAAATTTTGCCAAAAACGTTCGTTGTTATATTCATTCATAATTCAGGTTAGTTACGTAAAGGAACTGTGAATGAGATTCCAGAACTCATTAAAACATGCAGAGATTGTACTTTGCACCAGTATATTGTACATAGTGTTTTATCGAGTTCATCTCGTTACTAACGACATATTTGATGTTAGTTCAATTAAGACCAATGTTTTATCTGTCGTTCAAGCTGTATGAGTGAATCATAAAATAACCGTCCTTTTATACTTAATGCTGCCGAGTGTCTGTAGTTATTATTTTATGGAAACGAGCACCGTTCTTTAATGTAAGAGCTGTATACACTGAGTCAAAGTTCCACGAACTTACTCATTGCACAAACTCAGAGTTAGTGATTAATTACGTGTGAAACGTTAGCATTATATGTGTTCATAACAATTCTTACAAAAGTTCAATAATAAATTTAGTATATTTTTAACCCGCCGTGTCCGAAAGACCTTTTTTTTCAAGCTAACAATGTGGATATATATTACGATGCGTCCGTGAAATATCGCGAAGAATGTGCGCTTACAGGTAACATACACAAAATTAACAGGCGATGACAAATATTTAAGACCCCTGCTCAGGGCGTACTATGGTCTTGAGAATGTTTTTTTAAATATGTATTTTTTAATGATGTTTCATTTCTCGTATATGACAGCTTCTCGAAACCCACAAATTAATCTTATACTTTTGTACACATTTTTATTTTTTTTTATAAAGATGCTTTGTAACAGATTTTCCTTGTGTACACAAAGCGTACGGAGCTATTTCTCGTAAATCATGTTCATAATTGTCCCTCGGGCATCAATTCTTAAATCAAATTTCTCTGCCAATGGAAGGACTCATGGGATTTCAGTCTATTCAAAAGGAGATGACACATTCACAATAATATCTTTTAGTAATCTTCAGATTACTAACTTATTCGATGTCGCAATTTAATACTTCAAGTAAATTAAATAGCATATATAGTATACACGGAAAAAGTCTTTATTACTAAACACGGAGTCGGTTGGACACTACTCGAATTGCTCCGGACCGATGGAAATATTCTGGTTGCGCCACTGGTATAAGCGTTTCTATTTGTCTGGCCACATGGAACACCAGAGAAGAATCCAAAGCATATTTCAAGGGGGAGACAATTTCGATTCGGACTTCAATAATCATTTCTTAAATAATATTTTTTCATTGTTAGCTTGAATTTAAAAAAATGTAGGAGTATGGAAAAGCTGCAATAAATGTACGATAACTATTTTGAATAAATTGTGTAAAATTACAAAAAAAAAACGTTTGCTTTCGGGAAGCATGGCCCCTGTGGTCTCCCAACTTTAGTTCGTTTATCAATGCACATGTAAATATTGCTCTGGTTATTACTAGCGAGCGAAAATTTCGAGTTTTTCAAATGTTGGTAACGTCGCTTTTCATGGTACTTCTATTCGTCATTCAACTATGTGTAGACTGACTTAGGTGGCTGAGGGCATCAATAAATGTCACTGCAGTGCCTCTGACCGGAAGGTCCCAGGATACGTGTCCCGACTGTGGAAGAAGTTTCGAAACATCTTGCAAGTTGCACCCTTGCTAAGTCGCATTCAGCCGATTTCTGGAGGAAAGTCCTAGCGGCCGATTGCTTTGATCGGGAGTTTTGTGGTTTCTCAATTCAACACCACGCGAATGACGGAGCAGTACCCTAAGAAACTGGTCACGGACCGCGCGCGATCTTTCCTTCATCTTTGACCTATCCGCGCCCTTACTCACACACACACACACACACACACACACGTGGATGCACTATACTACACATGCCGGGACGCCAGTCTGGAGCTTAGACTTTTTCCGGCCCGGGCGGATGGTGGGAGATAACTGGATGGGAAAACACCATGCTAGCTGACGGGGTCTGACGGGAAGGAAGACCATCGCGCCGTATCTCGCCATCCAGCGGGGGAAGATCACCTCCCCTTCCCGAGTTAACATGCACAACATTTACGGGACCAATGACCTTAACAACTGTTGCTGCCGGAATCTCTAGAGCTTAAATTATTATTTGATAGTTACCGAGATATTTTAAAATGTATTTTACATTTTATATTTATATGCATTTAAAGATTATACCTCTAACACGTTCTATCGTCACGTCTTACACACATTTATTTGCACTACACTTCCACACGTTTTGTTGAACTCCCCTTTTGCTTGTAATGGTAGGAGTAGAGGTAAGGGCGAGTTGCGATTTTGTTAGCACTACAGAAAAATCATACTTGCAATTCGTGTACCGATGCAAATAGTTTTCTACAACTCAGAAACGAAAGTGACTATTTTTCAAATATTGCTAATCTTGCGATTTTTAAAATTTATTTATTTATTTTTATTTATTTATGTTAAACGATTACTCACCTTTCAACTATTTATAGTTAAAATGACGGGAAGGGATTCTGGAACTCAAGAAAACGTGCGCAGATAATATTTTCCTCCCTACGTCACATACAGTTTTTACTGTTTGTTGACTGAAAAATCTAAATAAATCTAAATCTAAATGTCAGGAACCAATCGGGAGTTCATAGCGTGTCCGGCTGAAGCAGTGTCTCGCTGTTGGGAGTTACTTAGTTGGGGAAAACCCGGAATCACTAATCAATCAAATCAGATAAACTATGCTTACCAAGTGGGTGCACGAGGGGTTCTAGAGCTTTGAAAAAAAAACACAAGCAGAATATCCTCTTTCCCAAGCGTCACATGTAGTTTCTAATCTTCGCGATGGCAATAATGCAAAGGAACGAGGTCCGCCACCGGCCCGCCGCAGCCGCTTACCGACCTGTTTTCGAATCTCGCGCAGTTCGATTCCTGGGGCTCGACGGTGGTGGCGCGCGCTCCTTCGCACAGCAGCTCGAGCAGCAGGAGCAGCAGCAGCAGCCCCGCCAGCACCGCGCGCGCCGCCGCCGCCATCGCGTCTCCGCCGCCGCCGCGCCTACGCCACGCGTTTTACGCACGCCTCGGCCCTGGCCTCCACGCAGGCACCCGCCCCGCCCCCACCCTCTCTTCCCAACTCCCCCCCGCCCCTCTCCTCCCAACCCCGCCCTGCCCGCGCGCCCGGCTCCGCCCCTCTCCACTCCGCCTCCCGCTCCTCCCATCCCCGCCCCGCCCCGCTCCCCACCCCGCCTCTCTCCTCTCCGCCCCCAACCCGCCCCTCTCCAGTCCCCGCTCTCTCCAGACCCGCTCTCTCCAGACCCGCTCTCTCCAGACCCGCTCTCTCCAGACCCGCTCTCTCCAGACCCGCTCTCTCCAGACCCGCTCTCTCCAGACCCGCTCTCTCCAGACCCGCTCTCTCCAGACCCGCTCTCTCCAGACCCGCTCTCTCCAGACCCGCTCTCTCCAGACCCGCTCTCTCCAGACCCGCTCTCTCCAGACCCGCTCTCTCCAGACCCGCTCTCTCCAGACCCGCTCTCTCCAGACCCGCTCTCTCCAGACCCGCTCTCTCCAGACCCGCTCTCTCCAGACCCGCTCTCTCCAGACCCGCTCTCTCCAGACCCGCTCTCTCCAGACCCGCTCTCTCCAGACCCGCTCTCTCCAGACCCGCTCTCTCCAGACCCGCTCTCTCCAGACCCGCTCTCTCCAGACCCGCTCTCTCCAGACCCGCTCTCTCCAGACCCGCTCTCTCCAGACCCGCTCTCTCCAGACCCGCTCTCTCCAGACCCGCTCTCTCCAGACCCGCTCTCTCCAGACCCGCTCTCTCCAGACCCGCTCTCTCCAGACCCGCTCTCTCCAGACCCGCTCTCTCCAGACCCGCTCTCTCCAGACCCGCTCTCTCCAGACCCGCTCTCTCCAGACCCGCTCTCTCCAGACCCGCTCTCTCCAGACCCGCTCTCTCCAGACCCGCTCTCTCCAGACCCGCTCTCTCCAGACCCGCTCTCTCCAGACCCGCTCTCTCCAGACCCGCTCTCTCCAGACCCGCTCTCTCCAGACCCGCTCTCTCCAGACCCGCTCTCTCCAGACCCGCTCTCTCCAGACCCGCTCTCTCCAGACCCGCTCTCTCCAGACCCGCTCTCTCCAGACCCGCTCTCTCCAGACCCGCTCTCTCCAGACCCGCTCTCTCCAGACCCGCTCTCTCCAGACCCGCTCTCTCCAGACCCGCTCTCTCCAGACCCGCTCTCTCCAGACCCGCTCTCTCCAGACCCGCTCTCTCCAGACCCGCTCTCTCCAGACCCGCTCTCTCCAGACCCGCTCTCTCCAGACCCGCTCTCTCCAGACCCGCTCTCTCCAGACCCGCTCTCTCCAGACCCGCTCTCTCCAGACCCGCTCTCTCCAGACCCGCTCTCTCCAGACCCGCTCTCTCCAGACCCGCTCTCTCCAGACCCGCCCTCTCCAGTCCCCGCCCTCTCCAGTCCCCGCCCTCTCCAGTCCCCGCCCTCTCCAGTCCCCGCCCTCTCCAGTCCCCGGCCCTCTCCTCCGCGCTCTGTCCGCGCCCCCGCCCCGCCCGCGCCCCCCCCGCGCCGCTTTACAGTTGTTTCCCAAGGGGAAGGGAGCACTAATTGACCCCCGGGTCGTTTTTTTTCATTTTCTTTCTTCGGGCAAGGCGTTACTGCTTCATCGTTGAAGACTCTCTCCCACCAGCGATACACCGCCCCCAGCCATACAAGCTCTAAGCTCCCAACTGCTCTACCGCCATTTGTGGTAGTATAGTGCCTGTATGTGTCTGTGTGTAAGTAAAGGTTGGGGATAGGACAAGGGAGGTGAAGGACAGAAAGCGAGCGGTCCGTGGCCCGTCTGTCAGGGTTCTGCCCCGGCATTCGCCTGGCGCTGATACGAGAAACCACGGAATACTACTGATCACAGCAGCCGACTGCTTCAATTCTCCTCCACACAGCAGGTGAATTTGACCTGCAGAAACTGCAGTCCTGCCACCGTCGGGACTTGAACCGTAGGACCTCCCGGTCTAATGTACTTTCTCATTTTTAGAAGCTTGCATTAAGGACTTTCATTTTTAGAAGCTTTTGGAGCCCTTAGGGACACTTTCCTCTTTAGTAGCTTATAGGACTTTATAAATCATTCGAAATTTGCGATCTGCGTAATCGCTTCATGGGAACTCCGGCGTTCTATTAAAAAGAAGGCCTGCCCATATTCAGGTTAAAATTTTTATTTCAGTATGTGCAGTCGGAACACATAGCGAATGTTGAACTAGTTTAAAAAATAAGAATGTTGCAAGCTGTGACTCTGTGGAAATGGCCACAAGTACAGAAACCCTTCAAATTATAATGCCCTACATCAAAAACTGAAAATATTTGAAACAAACCTGCAGGAATGATTGTAGTATATTACTTTATACATGAATTAATAGTTTTTAAATAAAATATAAGATTATCCTTCTGCAATGTTACAATTTATTCTGTTGTTAAACGTTTTCCAACTTTCCCAATTTGCGATCTGAGTTCAAGAAAGGGATTGGTATGCGGCTGTTAATGATTGAACTGTGCCAAGCACAAACATATTTTTGGCGAAATTCTGTCATTGTTACTTTGTGACTCGCTGTAAATTGTTCTACCAAGTGTTCAAATTTAATAGGTGTATTACGGGCGGGACGAATTAAAAAAGCTTTTGAATGAAGTAGTATCAGCTCTTTTCATGTAAATTACTAAAGCTACTTGGTCGTAAGTAACAAATGGTAAGCATTTAAAATGATATCTACTGCATATATTTACCCAGTATTTTCAAAACAATAGCAGTGAGTTGAACACTGCAATAAATTGAAGTGGACTACGGCATGTTGGTTAACTTTTAACCTTGATTTCTCATTTTGAGCTCGGTTGCAGATGCAGCCTTTATGCTTAGCACCGCAGTGAACCCATCCCCGTGGCGGCCATGCAGGAATCCCTCTCATTTGGCGCGGGCGTAAAGCTGTGCTTTGAAAGACTATTGTTTCCCCACAACACTCGTTTCCAAACGCTCTTCTGCCTCTGCAGTTTCGTTCAAATTCAATGACTGTGGCGAATATCGGTTACACTGAATTTCGGCTTCGGAAACAATTCCGATTTCCGTCTGTGAACTACATGAAGTAAAACAGACATCTCAGCTTGAATATATATTGTGGAGCACTAACAACCGACGCCCATGTACATCTCACGATTTTACAAACAAAAATTATTTGAATTCATTTTTACCTCCTCGCTACAGAGTAGAAAGTTATGAATTGCTGCACGAAAAACAGCGACTTTACGGTAGAAAATTTATTACAGGGCCCTGGTAATGCAAAAGTGGAAAAATACAACTGCTAAATTTAGAAAAAAATCTCTAACACGTGGTGTAGCCAGAATCCATGTTTTGCGGGTACCGAAAAATGAAATAATAGCATATCCGCCCGTTCGTCCGTCTGTCTTTCCGATTGTGAACAACGCTAGCGACTAAACCCTTCGGCTGGTTTTCTCTAAAATTAATATTCTCCAATTAATCTAACTGACGTTGCGGCTCCTTGAATTTGAAATCGATATTTTAATTTTTAGGGGTACTTTACAAAGGGCCCCGGTAAATTTTCCAAAGTAAAAGAAAATAGCTCCATATTTTTGATTAAATATTTTTGTTGGATCATGTAAAGAAAGTTTAAGAGAATAGTGTAGGTGTTCATTAAAAACCCTTATTTCTCGAAAAATGCAAAATATTTTCCTACAACTACAATTACGAAGATAGAGATTTTTTTCTCTTAATGAAATCTGTTCATTTTAAATAGATTTTGAAATAAGGTCACTTTATTTCGAAAACTTTAGTACTTTTCGCGACGTTTTGTGTGAAAGTACGTACGATAAAGTACGCGCTGTTTTAGCACCACTAGTTTTAGCACTACTAGTGTTAATGCGATCTCTGCCACGCGGCAGGCGTTGAACGAGTAGCACAGATAATTGCGATGTGCGTAAATTATATAAATGAAGCGGTGGACATGCTGTGAATACCCCATCGCTCAACCGTGGACCCTCCAGTACAGTCTTTGCTGTTGCTGTAGCTGTTGTTTCTTGAAATTATTTTTGAACACGCTGTACGCCAAACGCGGTCTTTTATGGTTGTTTTCCGTGTGCGAAAAAGCTAATTTTTTTCGCAGTGTCTGAAACATTCGGGGACGTGAGCGAAACATAGGAAAACATGTGCGAAACATCTTTAACGATTCGCCATTGTCTCTCGTCTTTACGACATCTTTGTTTATTATTTACAAACAGTAGTGTTACGCCACTGACTGAAATCCATTTACTTTTGTAGAAGTAAAGTATTTGTAGTTCTTTGATATACATTTTTATTCCTTTACTTGACGCATTGCGTTTCGGTCACGGCGTGATAAAAAATAATATACGCAACACGGGCGCGAGGTGACTCCCGCACTACTCTCGGACGACAAACTCGACTCGTGCATGATTCACCTGTTTCGCGCCCTCGTTACGTCAACTACTATTCCCGCTTTTAATTGCAGCAATAGCAAGGTATAATTTGAATTATTATATTGACGAGTAATTTGTTTCATTTCTTCACCATGAGATTTCTTTAATATATTGTTGAACAGGACACTATCTTTGCTGGGTGTTTGTTCTTTTTTGAAGCACGTGACTTCAGAGGCATCGGTGCGGTGCATCGGTTGTATCAGCCTAGCTGCGCGCCTGGAATCCTCGCATTTTCATTTTTTTCTATGGCTGCAATTTTTTCTATTTTTTCTTGGATTGAATAAAGTACACTAAATATAGCTCAGGATCAGTTTTCAATTATCTCTCTGAATTTTCCAAAACTCTAAACATTATTGTCTTGGACGTCATTGTGTTACCACAACATTGTCATACGTTTGTATTCTTAACGAAATCTGTCCTTTCAAATTAGATCCAGTGGTTGTTTGGCATGAGGTATTTCACTTTGTGGATGTGCTCATAACTGGCTAAACTTAAGTACGTGAAGTAGATTTCCAACGAGGGCAAAAATTTTGCAGTCTCTAAGAGCAATCTCTGTTGTGGGTTCAAATAGGATTACAATATTACATAATAATATTGCAAATAATTCGTGAAAGTATGTACAGTTGCAGCAGTACTAGTTTTACAACAAAATACTTTTGTACTATTACTCTAAATCTTACGGTGTCTTATTACGGGACTCTGTGAATCTCGGAGCTCAGAAACGTATCTAGGCACATGGAAAGCATACAAGTTGCGTGTCTGTCAGAATACTTCAAATTATAGTTGTTATTTTTCAGCGGGTACACTCTAAATAGCGCCCCTGGGTTTGGCGCCTATGGCACGTGCCATGTCTGCCCTACTGTAGATAATCGTCAGTCAAGGACTCACGGCAGGTCGTTGTATTCCGTATTTTCTTTGTTTGTCGCAGGTTTTCTCGATCAATGGGGGAAGGACGACATGCAGATTGGGTATGTGGCCATCTCTCAAGAACGAAGAATGGTAATGACAGGAAGGGGAAAGATGGATCGCGTGATCCGTTTTTGGGATACTGTGCGGCATTCCCTTGGAATTAATCGGAGGGAATCATGAAAACGATCGATCATAAGAGATGGCTGCTAGAATTCTCAAGTAGGCAATTGTTGGGTTCAGTATAATTGGCGTCGAAAACCTTACCTTCTTCGGTAATCGAACCTAGGACTTTCTGATTTTAGAAACGTTTGCTGTAAACTGGCAATTCAGGAGACACAGATATTTCTGTGGCACAATCGAAAAAAAAGGCGAGAAATTATTAAATTATATTCTTATCCCCCATACATCAAAAGTTTTTACTTTTTTGGCAACTGTAAAACAACGCTTTCATCAAGGATCCAAACTTTGCACGCTTGCTAAGAATCAAACTCCTAAGATAGATGAAGTAGAAATACAATTTCCGCGACCCATTTCTGAGTATAATCTCATCCAGTCGAAGAAAAGCGAAAATAATAGAAATTAACTAAAGATCACAAGCGCAAATTAATCATTATCGACATAATCTTCTCTTTGTGTCATATATAAATAAAAATTGAATTTCTGTTTGTGATTTCAAAATAACTGTCTTTTTGTAATCTCATATGTTTTTATATAATTTATAAACTAATTCAGTTATTTGTACAATTTTTGATTTGTGCTTGTCCAAAGTAATCTCTATAAAGACTGAACCGATTTTGATGCCGTTTTCACTGAAAGGTAGTGTTTTTTGTCGGGCATAAGAGAGGCTACTTTTTAATTATTATTTTATATAGAGAATAATATTTGTTTTTTCGTTCAAAACAACCGTTTTATTCCGATCTTAATGAAATTTTGTACACGTGACCTTCGAAACAAGAGACAAGTTACTACCTGCATGAGATTTTGTACGCCTTTCCCCCTTTCTTACCTCTTAGATTAGATTTTTGTGTGTGTTTTCTTTGCGTGAACGAAAATACCTTGATAACAATGAGGAAATTCACCAAAGTGAAATAAGTGAATTCACGTGTTAAAATCCATTCACCAAAGACAATAAATTACTAATGCAAACAAGTGTCTGTAACTTGGGAGAGAAAATTACTATTTCCAAATGTTAATAATCTTACTTGATAGTAGTTTTTTCATCATTCATATATTTAGGATTCAGAGATAGGGATGGGATTCCAGAGGTCAAGAAAACTGGTACTTCTCTCCATACGTCACATACAATGTTTACTATTTGTTAAAATAAGTCAAAATAAATCAAATATATGTTTCTTGAATTCTTTAAAATTTTGTTCTATTAATTTATGATGTTTTGATTCATTCCGATCCACTAATTAATCTTTGAGTAATTGATGGTCGAATGGAAGTTTGTCAGTGGAAGTTTGGCTGGAGTATGTAATAATGAAAGGAAAGTGTTTGTTTGAAGACTTTTGTGTTTTGAGTTTGTTGCAAGAATATAATGAATTTCACGAAAATGTGAAAATTTCATTGTTTTGTATAATCCAACTAAAAAAGGGGCCAATATGAGCAATTAGAGTACGCAACAATGCATCTCTTCAGTTTCCATAGCGACGATGGTGGGAGGGACGGTGTTCGTAGCCAGATGGGCGGAACTGGACGAGGCAGACGATGGGAGCTGGCGTGGGGGAAGTGTTGAGAGGGTGGGGCTGGGCAAATGGGCTGGGGATGAGTGAGATCGGACGGCACGGGGAAGGTACAAGACGCGGCAGGGCGGCGTGGATGAGGGCAGTCGATCTCAGGGAAAGCGGGGATACTAGAAAAAGAAAATATTGCTTTCATTGTCTAATGATTAATGATTAACCCGATCAACGAAGGATACTTCAACTAGTTACAGTAACGTAGTATTAACAAATGTAAAATTAAAGAATAACTAAGATGAAAACTATAAACCTTCGGGGGGAGAATAACGTGGGAAACCGTCGAGAAAGTATATGAACAATTCTAGAAGGAGGGGAAAACCAAACTCTGAACCATTTAGCTAATGATGATAAAAAGAACTGTGGACAATCTGCTGGCTGATCCGGTGGTCGAAATCGTTAAGGCAGTAGTGCCCTAGCGATCTCGGACTGAAGGATCGAGTTTTCATGACCGCCTCGGGAATGGCTATATTTGTGTTCGTTCTTTCACCCACTATCACCACCATATCATATCATCTTCAGTTACCATAACGTTAAATCCAGTAGTGGTCACTAATGACCTATTGATGCGGCCTTAAATGACTAAAAAAAATAACAAGAACAGTTTCATCAGCTGATATTATGTCGTGTCATTTTCTTCTAAATAACGTCTCATGCATATTTTAAACAACTTTTATTTAGCAAATAAATAAATAAATTAAATAATATAAATAAATAATTACAAGTACATATTCTTCAACTGTGATAACATTTCTGCACTGTGTACATTCAATTGAAACAGAACAATTACAAACACAGCAAACAACAAACACAAAACAACAAATATAAATATAATGCTAATTATATAATGAAATTCGTTGGAGATTTCGTACCTAACTAATTGAATTATCGGTTACATTTATACAAACGTCTGCAATTGTTTTCAGTTTCTCAATACTGAATAGGTTTTGTGAACAATATTACATTTCATGTTTATATTATGAAATTTTTTTTGGTTTAGTGATACTGTTCCACTAAAAATATATGTATTTTATTTATCTGGTAGTAACCAAATTGCATGTAATTTTGACATGTATCCGTATTGTTGAAGATCTTTGCAATTAAAAGCTTGTAGTAAGGGAATGTTTGATTTTTGTTTCATTGTTCATTTACAGAATTATTCCTAATTGTAATAGAAAAACAACCTTCATGCACGCGGGTAATATGTTATTATTGAATTGCATTAATTCAATAAAGTTTTATAATTCAAATCTTTTTGAGTAGTCACAAAGCGTTTGCGTAGCATAACTAATGAAGAATTATTTTCCTACTTGATAATTTTTCGATTGTGTCCAAATTTACATATGATGTTGTCACATAACAGAATTCTATCTTCATACAAATGGAAGTACCAAATTAATTGAAAATATTTAAGGTGAAATCGTATATAATATTATTGGTATTCGTTTCTTGGTAATTAATCATTAAAAATTTCTCCGTTTCTTTGAAATTCAAAGGAAGATCCAGAAAATATTTCAGGGATAAATGGAGAGTTTAAATTCTTAGCACCCTAATATTTTTTTAATTAAAATTAAAAACTGGTTGGTTTGAAATAAAAAAAATGTATATTCGTAATGGAAGCTCTTTTGCAATCTGATATGAAAAATGTGGTAATTGTTTTGAATAAATTGTGTAAAGTACACAAAACAATTGGATTTGGGGGTATCTCCATACCTCCAAACCTGGATCCGCCACTGCGAAAAGTCTGCCAACTCAATGATTTGAGAACCAGCATCCGAACTTCCGAAATGTGAGTTTGTGGGTGTAAACCCGGCTTCTTGCCCTTTTAAAATATGGAAAATCATCATTGTGCAATTTCACGCATGAAGCACGCAACACAACTTTGAATAAATGCTCGACAAACATGTTCAACAGCTCTTGTCCTAATCAAATGAGGTATTTGTTCAGCCAGATAACGAGGGATAAATATGTGCCAGTTTCTTGCTTCGAATGTAGGAAGGAAATGTATAACTATTTCTGGAATGTATAGATTCTATGACATTTTCTGAATAACATAAATATAACCCAAATTTAAGACATGTGTGAAATAATTTACCACCACGAAGTATCTCAAAATACCCTTTTAATAATATAAGAATATCTTTGATATGCTTTAAAAGGAAAAGAAAACCTTGAAGGAAGGGAAGTTAATTCCGCAAATGATTTAACTATGCGTGCAGAGGCATAACTTACGAAAATATGCGGATTTAAGCAACATTAGATTTGCTGTAAACATCACTAATGCCTTGATTTGAACTTGCATTATATTATTTTGTGATACATTATTAATGAATTCCAAGCAGTTTGTCTAGCATCTGGTCTCTAATAATATCTGCTGGGTTGGATGTAAAACTTGGAATAACTTATCAAAGCGTGTCAATAAGCGAAAAGAATCTCATTTTCTCTGATTATATTGGACACTGTTACTTTGTGCGAGGACATTTAGGTAAAGGTATTTGGTATTTACTAGGCTGTCCGGGTGACGCCGCGTCCATGGCGAAGGTGCCGACGTTTCGGTCGCCATTCTGCGACCTTCCTCAGGGCGTATTCAGGAAGGTCGCAGAATGGCGACCGAAACGTCGGCACCTTCGCCATGGACGCGGCGTCACCCGGACAGCCTAGTAAATACTGACTCCGGCCGCGGAAGCCTATGCTCTCAAAGGTATTTGGTATTCCTGAAGGAATAAATGTTATGTATGGGGTGTTCTATTCCCGTTCATGATGTATAATGGTATAATCAACAGGATTCGCGCAGTGATCCAGACAATGCGATTTCGCTTATTACGACCTCTCTTCAATCTATCAACCCTTATCGAGTATTCATCAATAATTTAGAAGTGACAGATATTCAACGCCATGGTTAGGATAGCAACGAAGGGGGAACGCTTTCCATTTCTCCAAGGTGTTCATACATGTCCGCGTACGTGGCAATGTTGCCCGTTTCGTTCTGCCCCTCCGAGCAAACAAATATCGGAAATTGATACTACAACGAACAAGATCATTAGGTCCTGATTGCTTTTGAGACAGAAGTTCCTAAATGCCCGGTTACTGAATATCTATGCACGTAACCGTATTCCGGGTCCGATCACCTACAGGATAGGCTGAGCTCGCTCAGACCGCACAAAACAATATTTTTGAAATTAATTTATTAAATGCTTATTGCTATCTTTATTCGAAATTCAACTATCTTCAGTAAAATAGAGTAAAGATCTGGAAGCTAAAAAACTGTGCGCAGTTTATATCCTCCCACCCCCTTCCCCTCGCACCTACAATTTTTACTGTATTTGTCAGTACATACAAAATATATATTTTTTAAAGATGAGCAACAGATGGAAGGGGTTGAGGGGGGGCGAGGCAGTCAGCCGCTGAGTTCAGAGCACGAGATGGGGTAACCGGTCGGGCAAAAAAGGCTCTGTAAGTGACGTCGGGTTGCTGTTGAACACGAGACGCGCAAACATGGACGGGCAAAACTGGGATCTCGTTTGATTATTTTGTGTTCTCTGGCACGTTAACAGCTAGTAACCCAACCACCAATCCCGTAAGCGTATTGCAAAATATCTCCCGGAGAGTAGAGGTGTACCTCCACCTCCATCATTCGAAAATGAAATGACAATCATTTAATACTATTGATGAAATATTTTATCTCGAATAACAATAAACGTGCTTACACAATACAAATCTTCCTCTTGTTTAAAGTGAACGAATTTCATTTAAAAACCACTGTTACAATTTTCGTAATACAGCCTTCATCATATTTATTCCGTTTTGTATCAAGTTCACAGTGCAACTCTGCAGAAACTACAACTACAACTACAACTGCAAACTGTACTCTGTTGTTGTATACTTTTATATTTTATATTATTCGGACGTGTCTAATTGAAACTGAGAGCTATTCTTAATTATGTGCACTCTTTGGGAATTATCAAATTGTCTCATCTCTGAAATCTGGTACACACACCTACAAACATCTATTTTCAATATATAAGAACTATAATTAGTGTTCATGACCCCCTTCATCTTATCCGGTGAAAAATATTTCCACTGGCCAGTTTCTTCCCGTGGTCATAGTCATGATCATCATTCGCGTCATTTTGAAGGCGACCGGCAGACTGAAAAGGCGTTTATTTAATCGCGTTCGCAACGTTTGTCTCTATGGGACGTCTGTGACTTTGCATAGCTCACTTTCACTAAGTGGTTCATTACTTTTTTCGCTTTCACAATGACATGTTTTACTAGAAACTCGTAACATTTCACGTGAGTGAGCAGTTTGTTACTTGTACAATTTGTGGATGATATTCTTCTGTCGAGTCCCTCACATCAGAAAACGCCGTGATGAGAGCTAACCTATTCACTGTTCTTCTGTATGTCGGACACACGTGACAGTTTATTACACTTGAGAAACGGACTCAACACCGTTAGTTTTCCACAAATATCTGGAACGGCGGTAGATCACCGATGTGATGGGATGAAGACTAAGCGCTTGGCAGACATCAGTTGTCGGCGCCGACTGGATGTAGGTCAGCTCATATGAGAAGGGCATGCGACATTCACTGGAACAAAAACAAGGAACGTATTTATTGAAACGTTTATGAGCGCATCAAAGGAATTCAACTGAAATTATATTCCCAGAACATCTGGCCGCTGATTAATGAATTTGAAATGTACAGATTTATGTTTCACGTTTGAATAGACATATACCACCAATTTCAGTTCAAGAAACAGGGGTGGATATGAACAATTACGAGAGGAATCTAAACCCTACACATGAAATAACTATAAAGGCAACTTCCTGAAAGCAACATCCTGGCTGCCTAACCCACGGGGAAAATTTTAAAATAAGACATTGCAGTATAAGTGTGTGTGATATCATAAGGGTATTCTAGAATAAACATTGAATTTTGGTTATAAGAAGACCTATGACATAGTGCCGCATGATTAGGTGCTCTACGTACTGTCACTGTACCGTATTAATCCAACGATGGGCAAATGGAATCCATCCATGAGCAAATTGAAGACCACTATCCGTGTCTCGGCCAAAAAGACAACGGTGATCCCCAATAAAATAAACATAAGGCGTGGAATTTTTCAAGGTGACATTCTGAGCCCGTACTGGTTTTGTCTGGCTATGAACACACACTCAACACTCCTTGAAGATTTACAGGATTCGCACTGAAAGGCGCTGAGAAGACCCGTATAACGCACTTAGCCTGAATGGTTGACATTAAACTCTACTCAGGTGCGATGCACGTCCTAGACATGAAATAAAAACCATTGAAGAATTTTCCAGAGAAATTGATATTGATTAAGGATTGATAAGTGCAAAATTCAAGAAATACAGAAGGGTAAACTCGCCAATGAAGCTAGATACGATGCTGTAAGCGAAGAGATAATATCCATTCTGAAAGTCAATGAATTATACAAATATTTCGATATACAACTGATGATATGCATGATAGCAAATAAGCTGAAGGTATCGTTAAAAACTGAGTTCACGAACTGACTCAAGGCAGTTCTAAGAACTTGCCTCCATTCTCGAAACCTCACTGTTGCCATCAACAAACACTCTTCCCATTGTTACATTTTCGATGGGTATTCTCAAATGGTCCTCAACAGACCTCAAGGAAATGGAAAGACAGGTGCAAGTCCAAATGACATGTGCTGGTTGCCACCACCCAAAGAGCGCTATTCAGAGTATGACACTGCTGCAACTAATGGGAGGGTGTGGTATTGTAATGTTGACAAACCACCACGCTAAGCAGATAGCAACCATGATAAAGTATTTTGCAGGGAAAGCGGATACTTCTCAACTCCACAAAGTGGAAGTAGAGGCAGATAAACACTATACTCCCCTAAATCTAAAGCAAAAAAAGAGACAATCCAACAGTCATCTTTTCAACAAGAAATGAAGTCCTGGAGACAGAAAGCCCTCCACGGTGCATATCGTACTGCAGTTGCCAATCGAAATGTCGACGGGGAAATGTACAATTGACTCAGCAGAGTAGGATATTTGTACCTTGAGAGTGAAGGCTTTATGCTGGCAATCCAAGATCAGGTGGTCATTGCAATGTTTCATCTGGCCGATTCTGCCACGCCAAACTAGTGAAAGATTATTGATTACTTATGTTGCCTGTGAGTTTTCAAGTTTTGTGGAGCAATGTCAAAGAAGTTCAATAGAAATACAATGAGCGAGATGAAGTACAATTGTCGGTGTGGAACCGAAGTCAGCGGAATTGAATGCTAAATATTGGAATGGAAAACAATGCAATGAAATAGAAAGTAATAAGAATGCTATGCAGTTAAGTGGATTTGAATAAAAAACAAATGGATTTGAATAAAAAACAAATGGAATTGAATAAAAAACAAATGGAATTGAATAAAAAACAAATGGAATTGAATAAAAAACAAATGGAATTGAATAAAAAACAAATGGAATTGAATAAAAAACAAATGGAATTGAATAAAAAACAAATGGAATTGAATAAAAAACAAATGGAATTGAATAAAAAACAAATGGAATTGAATAAAAAACAAATGGAATTGAATAAAAAACAAATGGAATTGAATAAAAAACAAATGGAATTGAATAAAAAAACAAATGGAATTGAATAAAAAAACAAATGGAATTGAATAAAAAAACAAATGGAATTGAATAAAAAAACAAATGGAATTGAATAAAAAAACAAATGGAATTGAATAAAAAAACAAATGGAATTGAATAAAAAACAAATGGAATTGAATAAAAAAACAAATGGAATTGAATAAAAAACAAATGGAATTGAATAAAAAACAAATGGAATTGAATAAAAAACAAATGGAATTGAATAAAAAACAAATGGAATTGAATAAAAAACAAATGGAATTGAATAAAAAACAAATGGAATTGAATAAAAAACAAATGGAATTGAATAAAAAACAAATGGAATTGAATAAAAAACAAATGGAATTGAATAAAAAACAAATGGAATTGAATAAAAAACAAATGGAATTGAATAAAAAACAAATGGAATTGAATAAAAAACAAATGGAATTGAATAAAAAACAAATGGAATTGAATAAAAAACAAATGGAATTGAATAAAAAACAAATGGAATTGAATAAAAAACAAATGGAATTGAATAAAAAACAAATGGAATTGAATAAAAAACAAATGGAATTGAATAAAAAACAAATGGAATTGAATAAAAAACAAATGGAATTGAATAAAAAACAAATGGAATTGAATAAAAAAACAAAAGGAACTGAATAAAAAACAAATTGAAAAAAGTGGTATCTAATGGAAAGCCATGGAATGCTATGGAATTGTGTGGAAAGCAGTTGAACTGAGTGAAACACAATGGAAATGAGCGTAATGCAATGGAATGGAGAGAAACGCAATGGAATTGTGTGGAATGCGAAGGAGTCGTCCGAAACACAATAAATGACATCGCGTGGATTGCGATGGAAGGGAGGGGGATGCGAAGATCTGGAGTGGCGCGCAAGGGCGTACCTGGTGCGGGGCGCCGGAGGCTACCAGCCGTTGACCCAGGAGCCGAACTCGGAGCCGAGGGAGTCGGGCCCGCCGCCGCCGTAGCCGTAGTGCTCGGACGCCAACCCCTCGTTGTACACGTCGTGGTCGGAGCGCGTGGCGCGCAGCAGCAGCCAGCGCGCGATGGTCAGCAGCAGCGCCAGCTTTCCCGACAGCAGCGCCTGCGCACGCCACACACGGCGTTGCCAACTTCTCCGACGCGAAATCCAAATGGGAATCAGGGATGCCTCCCATTGCCGGAATTTCTCGATGCCCGGCATTTTCGGACTGGTGTATTGTATTACATGTAATACACTATGTATTATATAAATTCTCGGCTATCTGGGAGACGCCGCGTCGTTGGCTGGGAGGCCGACGTTTCGCCCGACATGTCGGAGGCTTCCTCAGGGCAGTGACCTGACCTCACTGCCTTGAGGAAGCCTGCGACATGTCAGGCGAAACGTCGGCCTCCCAGCCAACGACGTGGCGTCTCCCGGATAGCCGACAACTTATGGAATCGAGCCGCGGAAGCTTATGTGTACATATGTATTATACAGTTTGTTACTTTAGGATCGAACTTTGTACTCCACGAAGCAAACGCCTTTGCCTTTTGGCTCACGCCTTTTGGCTTTTGGCTGCAACATATGTATTATATAGTTTAGAGCTTCATTACTGGTGGAACATGACAGAACGGCGATCTGGTATCTCGGCAACAAAATAGGAAACAAACAATAAGCAGACGACATCCACTTGGGGACTAAGATATTTATTTCGACCATCCTTCGTGAACTAAGAATTGTATACTGTTCCACTTCACTGTAACGTTTCTACGAAGACAATAAAATTATTGGTAAAAACCGATGAAATATCCTAATGTTGTAATCTTTTATTTCCTATTATCATTACATTCATATAGAGCCAGTGCTACCACTATTACTAATTGTTATTAAATGCGATTTATAATTATTAAGTTATACTCTAAATATACAACTATTTCTATTAAATTAATAAGAAATGTGGGGCGCGTTCCGGGACCTACATTTTTATAAATCAAGCAAACTTGGCAAACCAAACTTATGAGACTATGCCCATGGGATGGATAGTGTGTTAAGTTGGTCCTAGCCCATAACGCAATTTATTGACATTCTCTACCTACGAGATTCTTTTACCTTACCAACCAGTGGTAGGAACTGGGAAATGACAGTGAAACGCGATAGTTAATGTTGCCATCTCTGGGAATAGAACCCGGGGAGGCCAACATATATGTATGTATAATTGATAAATTCTTTAAACGGTTATTATTAATTTTAAGTTAGTTTCGAGATTGTGGTAAGGCTAGCCGTCGAAATAATAATTCTGGACGAGTGATGAATTTTCGGAAACTTTCATTACAATTTAATATTTTTTTGTATCCTATTGTAGGTCCCAAATATAGCAATAAGTTACAAGAGAAGAGGTGGAATGTAAGAGTGTTATGTTTTGTTATGGTAAGACATGGTTATGACATGTTAAGTTGAGTTAAGTTAGATTGTCTATAGTAAACTAATACACACAACCGAACATTTCAAAGGTCAGAGTACACAAAGATGAGAACACATTTTCTAGAAGAATAGACTGTCGAAAGAAGCGAGAGAATTTACACAAATGTAATTACGAAAAATTCTCAGACATTTCAACTTTGGATTTACGTTTTTTTTTCTTTTTGCAAGTCAAGATAATGGTCAACTCAATATCTCATTCCAAAATATACCTCTTAATCTTACATCTACATTAGGAAACTTTAGTTCCCAAGGTAACTGTACCGAAGATTTTATTTCAAATTCCGCATATCAGAGATCTGAATGTGTGAACTGTTCAACAAAGAATCCAGAATATCAACTTTCAAACATCAATGTCCGGAAAAGCAACCCAATTACTTCATTCTCCCACCTACTGGTGAAGTTTGGAAATACACCTTTTACCATATCATTTCCCTCTTAATTCTCCTAAAAACGGATCAATATTACACGCAATTTGATTTTACTCTATTAACACGTTAAGAGCACAAATTTGTTATTCTGCAAATTTATTATAGCTCTGGAAAGTACGCTCTAGAAAGAATCGACGGGCTACTTTTGAATCAAATACAGAAATCATTGTCATTGTAAATATTTTATGATAATAGTTCACTATCAATATCATTAATTATTTCCCGTTTTAAAAGTATTGGGAACTTTTATTTAGAATATTAATAAGGTTTTCATCAAAGAAGGGTGACCACCCATATCTCTAACGCAGCAGACAGTGTCCTCTTTTTCCGGCTCTAAGAACTGAGGTTCAAATTCTCCCACCTTGTCCGGGGGTTTAAAAAAAATATTTTATTTAATTTTTTGTGGAGCGGTTTCGCGGCAGTTTTCTCTGGATTCTCCCACTGCCCCTGTTTCACATTTCACCATTTATCCATTATTCATTTATAATTTAATAGCGTTATCGCCCATCCGTGAACTCATTAATCCACAGAATTTATGGCCACAGATACGCGTTCGACGGGCAATTTCAGAATAAGATGTGGAATGAATTATAAAATGTGTGGTAAAAGCCGGGTTGAGGTAGGATCTGCAGGTTTTCCCATTATTCCCTGACTCTGAAAGAACTATTTATTATCATTCATCTCATCACTATCAAACTCATTTGATTGATCTAGCCCTCAGATTCAAGCACTGGCAATCATAATAAATGGTGTCCCAAAATGTACTCTTCAATACCGGCACACGTTTTAGTATTGGAATTGATAACAAGAATGACCACATGAAATCCTGAAAAGAGAGATTCCATTTTACAGTGTACTCGTAGTATCGTTGAAGATTGTAATACGTGTCCCGGTTTTGCGTTTTTGTAACCAGTTCTTTGAAATAGAGAACAAGTTAAGGTACAATAAACACTCTGTTCCTCAGATGAAACTTGTCTGTTCCGAATTAGTGGAGAGACTATATGAAATTCATGAGGCCAAAACACATCAACGCCACTTGGACACCAGACGCACATCCTGCAAGCAATTATTCGACTCTTGCGTGCAGGCAAAGAAGACTAATATGAATCGCAATAAAAGCCATGTAATTTCACAATTATTTTTGATTTTTGTTACTTCTTTTTGCTCACGAATCATATTCATACCTGGATGTTTGCGTCAATATTTTTCTGCTGTAAATATCAATGAAATCATAATTTCATACTGTGAGTGCTTAGTAATGTGCATTTGCGTATCACATCATTTCTTGGTCGTTTCTGCGATTAATGGAATGATTGGTTGATAAGTGATTTCGGGCGCGTCCACGTCTAAGGTCATTAGTCCCGTGAGTGTAGTGCATGTTCCCTAGAGAGGTTGCGAGATTCTTTCCCCGGTGAGATCCAGCGCCGACCTACCGTCATCTAACGGTGTTTCTTTAAACAGGTATCTCCCACCAGCCGGGCACCGACCCAGAAGGGACAAGCTCTAAGCTCTCGACCGGTGTCCCGACATTAGTGGTAGTGTAGTGGGTGTATGAGTAAATGTAAGTTGTGAGTGGAGGAGAAGGAAGAGGAAAGGAAAGTGTGCGATACGCGTTCCGTTTATTAGGGAACTGCTCTGGCATTTGCCAGATATTGATCGGGGAAACCACAGAAAACTACAGATTAGAGGAGCCAGAGACGCTAGAATTCTCCAGAGAGCAGCTGAATTCGATGTAGCTATGAAATTAGTCGAAAAGGCTGCTACAGTCGGGACTCGAACCTGGGACCTCTCATTCAGAGACACTGCAGTGATATCAGTTGACACCCTGAGCCACCTCTCCCGGTTTAATGGATTGATGTTTCCTGGTATAACTACTATGGTCATTAGTCCCTTTAATGTTATGAATGCTTTATGCAGAGATGTGGCGGTGTACTTTTGCCAGCTGGTTGGTGAGATCCTGCCCAGACTTTCAAGTGGGCTTGCAAACTATTCCTCCTGCAGGTATCTCCCTCAGCGGGCCAGCTAGGCGGGACAACTCCAAGCTCCCGACAGGTCTCCCGGAACATGTTGTAGTGTGGTGAATGTAAGTGTGTGTGTGTGTGTGTGTAAGGGGTTGAGATGAGGCAATGAAGAGAAAAGGAGTAATCGCGTGTGTCCGTGGCCCGTTTGTTACGGTACTGGTACTGGTCCTGGTTTTGATCGGTGAGACCATGGAAAACTACCGGCAGCTAAAATTTGTACCCCAGACCGTTTTCAACCTAGCTAGTTTTCAACCTAGCTATCTATATAGAGTCGAAAATCTGTCACCGTCGAATTTTAGGATCTTCCAATCATAGTCGCTTTCCCACAGCGGCAAATAGCGGCTCTGAGATAACTCAGCCGAATGTCGTTTCCATGGCTTCCTCGGATCAATTAGTGTCGGATGCCCTAGCAGCACTCTAAACAACGCGCCACTGGCCACAAGCAACCCTTTCTATCTACTCCTTCCTCCCTCGCTTACATTCCTGACTTCAATGTGAAAAACCCCCTCATCCAAATTGCGTACGTATATCTCTTTGAATGACCTGTTTTTCATTAACTATTTTATTAATTTTTTTTGAAAATGGTCCGGCAGAAGAGCAGGCTAAATGACCTGAGCCTCGCCTGCAATAAAGACATTTATTTTCTTCCCCATTACCTTTATTCCGATCACGAGTAACGAGTTATCAGCAGATGACCCGTCTCGTACGGCCTCTCCCCATTTATCGGCCTATCCAAATGACATATCCAGGATTCGAAATCCAGCTACCAGCCGGGAGTCCCTCGTAACACTGTGAACGCCTGGTGCTGGCGTAATTAAAAATAATCGAAATACAAAGAATTTCCCCTCAATTGTACGCAAAGTTGAGAATGAACATTAGCAAAATACGAAGACTGACCATTCTGGAACAGCTTGGACAGAGCGCAAACACACATTCTTCGTGTACAATTGCACCGAAAGGCGTAATCTCTCACAAAATCTCAAATTATTTTTAATCAGTGGAATATTTTTTCATATATTATTTCATTTTATTGTTTTGTTGGTTTTATTGAGAAGTTTAAGGAATGAATATTTTATCAAAAATATACAAAGTCGTAGTTTGGGTCTTTTAATGATAATTAAGATTATTGATATATTTTGAAAAGTATGGTTTAAAGAGAGTTATTTTTGTTTACCATTGTATTCATAGCTTTGAGAAAGTACTTCCCGTACGATACAGTTATTTTTACATAAACATCGTTTTCATTACTTTATAAGTTATTATGTTTTAACCAGGTATCCGTAACATTTTTCACAATTTTATCTCGTGTTAAACTTTGTTGAAACAGATGTGTTATATTAATGTAAACACACACTATATGATCAAAAATATTCGAACACGTCCAAAATGGTGTTATGGTGTGGTCGTGTTTTTCATGGAGAGGGCTTGCACCCCTTGTTGGTTTGTGTGGCACTATCACGGCACAGGCCTAAGTTGATGTTTTAAACACGTTCTTGCTATTAAAGAGAAATTCGGCGATTGCATCTTACAACACGATCGAGCACCTTTGCGTACTACACGGCCTGTGGCGGAGTGGTTGCACGATAATAACATCCATGTAATGGACTGGCCTAGAGAGCGTACTGACTTGAATCCTATCGAACAACCTTTGGGATTTTTTGGAACGCTGACTTCGTGCCATGCCTCACCGTCCTACATCGATACCTCTTCTCAGTGCAGCACTCGGTGAAGAATGGGCTGGCTTTTCCCAAGAAACGTTCCTGCACTTAATTGAAAGTATGCCTGCGAGAGTGGAAGCTGTCATCAAGTCAAAGGGGTTCCAACACCCTATTGAATTCCAGAATTACCGATGGAGGGCGCCACGAACTGGTAAGTTATTTTCAGCCTCGTGTCCGGATACTTTTGTTCACATAGTGTATATAGTGTATTACAACGTCAACAAGTAGAGAATACTCAGTTTTGTAATCATATGTTTCTTTGGTTACGACTTCGGTTAATCAGATATTTTGACTGCATTTTACTTATAATTGTCGATTGACGAAGCAAAAAATATGATAAAAATTAATAAAATAAGAATTCCATTAATAATTTTTTTAAAGGCGAAAATTAATGAAATCTGCTTAACATAAGATACGTTCTCTTAGCATTTTAGCTATGCTGTGACAATTTCCTATTCACAGTTTGAATAGTTTCGCTCAAGTTTGAATTCGATAGCACTGACATCAAAAATTGCTGCAAAGATACATTGCAGCTTTTATTTGCAATTTCTAAAGAATTCTCTATACGATACAGAACAATGACAAAAGCATGTGTGGTCTGAGTGAAATAGGAAATGATAAAGGATCAAACAGAACATCTAAATGTAACTTAAATTTAACATCTCCCCATAGCACGTCACAGTTTTTAACTGTTTTTGACGTAAATAAATAAACTACCTAAACATATATGGCCTTCTGTCTCCTAATGTCCCGCGTCTTCTTTTGTATTAGAAGACGTTCTTCTAATACTTCTTAAACGTTATTCAAACGTTTTCTCTATCTTTCCCTTTATTTCGTGTCTCCTCAATGTCAAAGAACTGTGCGTCTCTCTTCTACTTTGTTTAGATATCGTAAATGATTATTCAAATACACTATATTATTACTTCAATGATATTTTTAATTTGTTTCGCACATTTGCATTGATCCCCGATCATCGTCTATCTCAGTGTATCAATCTCAAATTCCTGCTCACCTGTATCGCCGACCATCCTAACATGAAGAGCGTCGGCGGAACCACTAACATTTGGATCAACAATGGTACTAGCAAAATGGCCGGAACTTTTGTGTGGAGGATTCCCTTCTGCTTCTTCTTTTTCTTCTTCCGATTGTGTCCACCCCCTCCACCAAGTCCCCCTCCGCCGCCGCCACCGCCGCCTCCGACTCCACCCCCGAGGGATTCCAAACCGTCTTTTTTGCTTCGCCCTGGAAAACATACGAATATTAATTATGAATTTGTCTTTGCGTTATTGACAACACACAATTAAACAAAAAAAAAGGTTTAGAAGACCCCGAAACATATGCTTTTTTTTCATATTCTTTTAGAAATAAATGGACTCTTAAGGCACAGATACATTTATAAGCAATGATGTCAAATGTGCAGTCCCAGTTTTAATTTTTTCAGAGTGTAACAGGTTATTCTGAAATAAAGGATAGTGCAATATTCAGGCTAGCTCGACCTACCCTTATCTGTTATTTCAATGTACGTAAGTGAATCAAATATAAACGACCCTTCATTTAAAAAAATATTGAGTGTAAACTACATACACACATACAGTACACATTATTTTTCCGGAATACACATTATTTTTCCACATACTTTCTAAATTGGAAATACATTTGCTCAATGAATTGGCACATTAATATCAAAATCGTCAAATGAAGAGTGTTGGGTCACGAGGCTGTTGCTCAAGAAGGCTTCCACTTGTTGTCGTCTCACTGCTGCTTTCAGCGACCCAAAAGATAACAATTGCAGTGAGAGAGGTCGGGCCTGTAAGGAGGGTGTTCAAGTGGATTCCATCGCATTTCCTCCAATTTGTCGCGCGTCAGCACTGCAGCATGGGGCCGAGCGTTGTCGTCTCGAATTCGTTAGGCAATCCTTTTGGAACTATGAGCAACCTTAATTTGTATCAAAAGCTCGCAGTGATGCGCAGCATTGATTGTCCTACGCACATGCATACGCAAGAAATCAATGTGCAAAACACTACGCCCGCCACAAACACAGATGCAGGCTCCTTGCCGTAATGCTGGGCCGAGGACGGCGAATAATGTTCCTTATTTTCAACACGTTCACGTCGTTTCTTGAACGTCTTCCAGGAAGCAAACACGCGAGCCTGGCTGTTTTATCCCCAAACTGTGCAGCCAATGGTTGAAAATTTCCGCTGGTTTCACGCCTTAATGAGTAAGAAACTTAATGATAATGCTTGCTCAGGAGGGTGAACCCATTGCTCCAACATCGTCACTGATAGCGCCGAACAAGTCTGGACGTGTCACAGTTTGCTCTCCTCAGTCATCACATCCCCATCACGTCTCTCAAGCGGCCGCCGCCCGCTGAATTCGCAATTACACCCGCAGAATGAAAAGTCTCGTTTAAATGCGATGCATCCTCGTATTGGCGCTTTCGGATCGGATTAATCCAACTTTTGCGAGCAAGCGGTATTCCCAGGTCTGGGTCCAGTTTTCATTTCTTCTCCACCTCTGGGGGTAAGGGAGACTTGTCACGAAAATGACGTGTTCCCGTATGTGTACCTAGCTTACTTGGCCTGCCTGAGCCTTTTCGTTTGTCACACAGCTATGGGAACCTGAGACGATTTGTATTAGAAAGTTGCTGCTTCATTTTTGCTCCGTCCGGAAAACGAATCCGGGACCGCCTCACAGGAAGCTAACCCGCTGTGCATGAACCACCCGAGGGGCCTGTTTTTGAATGGCAGTTTTTTTAAAATAAAAAATAATACGTAAATTAGCAAATCGCCTAATCCTATTCTGGCGCGTCATCTGATATGATTATTAGTCCCGTAAGTGCAGTTCATGTTAGATCTTTCGAGATGATCTTCGCCCCCATACGTCACGAAAATTTTTGTTACTGTTTTTTTTACTAAATAAATCTTTATCTAAAATCCTCTCCTCTACAACATAAGATCCGGCGCAGGCCCCGATGCCTGCTTCCTCGGTTTCCCCCTCGAGAAAACTCCGCCGGTTTAGTTCGTGGCAGCGCATTTTGAACACAGAAATGCATCCAGATGTCATTAATGAACTTTGGGAATGATTTTATTTGTAATTGTATATAGCGGCATGTTCTTATATTCGGCCATCGGATAACTGTATCCCATTGTAGAATAAAAGTCTCTATCTGTTGTTGGTCTTCACTTGATTGATGTTTTCGGACACGTCAATTGCCACGATCATTAGTGTAATGTAATGAATATTTTTATCCCGGGAGGAGGCGGTGATCCTCCCCGGTAGATGGTAGATTCGGTTCCGGCGTTCGCGGCGTCTTGCGAGGTTTCCCTCTCCAGGTATCTTTCCCGGCGAGACACCACCTCATGCAGAACAAGCTCTAATCTCCCTGCTGGGGTCCCGATAAGAGTGATGGATGGTGTAGGTGCATGAAAGTGTGTGTGTGTGTGTGTGTGTGAGGGAAAAGGATAGGACAAGGATGAGGAAGGATAGATCGCGCGTGGTGCATGACACGTTCGTTAGAGTATTGCTCTACGATTCGGTTTGTGTTGATCGGTGAAACCATGGAAAATTACTGATCAGAGAAACCTTCCGCCAGAATTCTCCCCCAGACAAAGTCTGCACTTGACGCAGCTATATAGTTACTGTCAGAAATCCGCCACTGTCAGGACTCGAACACTAGAACTTTCCGGTCAGAGTCGCGGCAGTGACAGCGGCAATGTTGGCTCTAAGCTATCTCAGCCGGTTCATATCATCAGCTCCCTGGCACTTCAGGCATCTATAGTGTACTCAATAATACAGAATTATACAGAATATCTCAGAATAATGTTACAATATGCAAGGACTTGTAGATGGGTCTAATATGACCTCTTTCTGTCAATGAAAATATAGAGACTTATTGCTTATTATGGAGATATGCATGTTAAATGTGATATTTCCCTTATTTTTAGACATCTCCTTACGCACGGAGGTACAGTAGGTCATGTTTTGACGCAGCCGAGATTTCATGTTCCTTCTGAATATACGTGCACATCAGTAGATGGGATCACAGGTGCAAAATAAATTTAAGAACGCAGAGAACGATTGTCGTGAAACTTACTTTCACAACTAGAACGTTAACGAAATAGAGTAGATGGCCTGCAAAGACCTTTGAACCCTTTCCTCGAAGAATTCAACAGCTTAGGAAATTACTTCACGGTCTTATTAAGTAAATGAAGAACTTATCCAGAAATAGTAGGTTATGCATAAGTGCTATATTGTGAAGGGAGGTGTCCTGCAGTGCAGAGCAATTACGAAGGAAATGATTAAAGGTCGTAGTGAAGTGAATTGCACTCCAGTACAGTGTAGAGTGGCCATAATTGTAAAAATATTACAAACTGAATTCAACAAATATTCAGTGCGGAGTAATATTATAGAGTTTCTTTTTCTTCATGTAACTTAATGTTTTATGAATCAGTCAGTTTTTATATTCTTCTTCTTCTTCTTCTTCTTCTTCTTCTTATTATTATTATTATTATTATTATTATTATTATTATTATAACACTATTATATAATGTTTGTTAGTTATATGGCCTTATTTATTTATGTAATTAGCTGCTGCCGGGTTATACCCAATTGCAGTTTAAATTAATTTATCTGATCTTTTATCTTCCCATTCTTTAGATGCAATTTCCACGTTAAGTTAATCAGGCAAAACTTATTTTCGACTACTGTAAATGCCTTTGAAATATTTATTGTCAGACACCTGCATTCTGGACAAGTGAATAGGCGCATTAGTGACAATGTGACTCAATCGTACTCTCGTACGTTGAACGTCGATTGGAGAGATTTCAAAGACTGTATGAAAGGGCCACGGCTCGCAATAACAATTTCAGTGCACGTGCAGAGGGACGTTTCTTTGATTTGATTTATTAAGTAAAAAAATTGTAAAAACCGTATGTGATGTATGGGGAGAAGATCACCAGCGCACGTTTTCTTGAGTTTCAGAATGTCTTCCTATCATTTTAACTATAAATAGTTGAAAGACGTGTAAAAGTTAAAAATAAAAAATAAAAAAGTAATTTTAAAAAAGCTTTGGCAACATTTGAAAAACGAAACATTTTCATTCCCGAGTTATAGAAAACGTATTTGCGAACAAACTGCAGTCTTGATTTTTTTGAATTGCTAACAAAATAGTAACTCGCTCTTACCTTTACTCCTACCACTTGAAGCAAACGGATAATTCTACAAAACGTACGCATAGTGAAGCTACATTTACGTCCAGAAGCAAACCAAGGTTCCATCTCAGCATTTTCTCAATAAATCAGGGAAGCTGGACAAAAACCTGATCGAGATGAGGATCATTGACCCGGAAGCTGATGTACATTATTTGTTACAAGCATGTTACGCCTATTTAAAAAAATATACAATACAAATGTAAACTAATTATGTACCGCTGATTTGTTAAAATAAACATTATTTTTGTCATTCAATATGATTCACAAATAGACGTTTTGTCTTCCACGTTTCTCAGTGTCTTTTTTATTCTCTTCAAAGAATGATAGTGTGTGTCGTTCACACGTTCCCTCTCATCGTCACTCTCGCTTTCTCTCTTTTGGAGACATCCCCGACGGCCCGCTCGGAAATCTCTTCTCGAACAAAATGCAAATCTGCATAGGTGTACTCTCAGTACTCAGTCTCAAAAAAAGTGCAAGACACTATAATTTCGTTCAACGCAGGATACGATGTCAATTAACACCACTAACAATTTCATGATATTTTCATATGCTAGTTGTTTAGAGAGAAGGGATGAATTCATATAGAAACCATTTCTATGAATTCTACATGGGTATATACCAGTTTCGCCGACCCGGTGGCCGAGATCGCTAAGGCAGTAGTGCCGTAGCGATCTCGTACCGAAAGATCGCGGTTGTATTGTGTTCGACCTTTCACCCCCTATCATCATCATCATCATCATCGTATCAGAAAAGGCAACGGGAAACCACCCTTAATAATTTATCCCAAGAAAACCCGTTATGGGTCACCTAACTTCCGTACATAGAAGATAGGACCAAAGAAATATATCAGCTTCAGGACAGATATTCTGCACCTTCTGACAGTTAGAAAATATGTAATAAATTAAGATACGCGTAGGGTAACACTACTCTCTCCTCTGAGACTCGGTCACTGACCTTCAAAGGTCTTTGAGAGATTTCCTTCAGTAGGTCAAGACCGTCACTAATTGTCGTTTCATCCGTCTCCGTAGCCAACTCATCTCCTTTCTGTTCTGCCTACTTTCTCTCAACCACTAATCACTTGATTTAGTTTCCAAAGTGGTCACCCAAGCTGTTCTGCGTCCACTCTTCTCTGTATTTCGTAGAACCTCATGGGTGCGCATTGTATGTACAGTTGTTTTCTGTAAGATAGTACTTTTCTCGAAATGTGTACTTTTCTCGAAATGTTTGTTTGAAATTAATTAGAAATTAATAAAGACATCGAGATCATATTTTCTTAAAAACGGCTTCTAATAAAGCAAATGATGCTAATAAAAATAGTGATCTGATTTGGGTTGAACTAACTGAATTTTTGAAAATTGCAAAAGATAAAAATTTGTTTTTTTACTACATCTACAATATTGAAGGTTCGATTTTTAGGAAAAATGTTCCTTAAAAGAATTTGAAATATAAAAGTTAGTGTTAGCAATGTGTATATTATTATTATTATTATTATTATTATTATTATTATTATTATTATTATTATTATTATTATTATTATTATTATTATTATTACCACTACACTATTGAAAATATACTGAAATATGAAAATATTAAGGAAAAAACGAAAAAGCAAACATGCACACAGTTGAAACTGTCCACAGTGATTCATAATAATAAATATTCAAATAAATCGTATCGTATGTTGCAAATTAGTAGGTTTTCATAGAAGAACTGACTGTATTGCCGATATTGTTCGCAACTTCAAAGTATCCAAAGGAACACAGTAGCGTTAAAAAATGGGTATTTTGTAACTACAACTGCAAATAGGGTATTCATTTCCCTTCTCTCTCATTCGTCGCCTCTCCATTTTCCAAAATGTTAATCTTGTTTCCTTCAATATGTCGAGTATTGCGTAAGTCGGACAAAGCCTCGCCCCGTTCGGTCCGAATTCTTGGGGTCTGAGCTGGGCCTTTCTTTCGCGCAGCTGCCGGAACGCTGCGCGGCCTGCCCACCCAGCAGCGTGGAACGGAGGAAGAGGGCCAGGAGCAGAGAGAGAGAGAGAGAGAGAGAGAGAGAGAGAGAGAGAGAGAGAAAGGAGCAAGATGAGGTGTAAAAGGAAGGATTGGGCAAGAGGAGGCGCGTGGAGGCACGTGGAGGTGGGTGGAGGCGGGGCGGCGCGGCAGCTGGATGTGGAGCGGGTCGCGAGATGTAGATCAAAAGGCGCGGTGGAAGCAGGTGCTGTCACCCAACGCGGAGCGCTCGTACAGTGGCAGCAAAAATGCCGCTGAACAAAAGCACACGAAATTGTTTCCCAAAAACCAGCGCGCACACTGCGCAAGAACGACTGATAAAATACAATGGTTTAACACCAACAAATTCATTTTTCTGACTCAAGTCTTCACAAGTGCAGCGGTAACGTACTGTGATGTACAGAGGCATGTAAATTATTAGACTAAAGATTTTTTTCGGTAAATATTTCAAACTCGTCGTAGGAATTATAAATAAAACTGACAGCACTCCTATTGTTTTTAAAACTATATGTAGTGACGTCTCCTTTTTTGCTTATGTTTCATGTACATAATTATTTGTGTTCATGTTAATGATGTTGGTACAACTGTTATTTGTTTTCGCCTCGGTGTGGACAGTGTATTAGTTACCACCATTGAACAATTGAACAATAGCTGCCGTGGCCAGCTAACTGTCCAGATAAAAACCCAATTGAAAATATTTGGGCAATAAGTAAATAGAAGCTAAAAAAGTAAGGTAACACGAGAATGTCTGGTGATAAAATTGAAGGAAATGTGGCCAACCGATGCAGACATTAAAATGCAGGGTATGGCACTGATAAGAAAGATGGCAGAGAGAGGCAGAATGCTCATAAATAAAAAAGCAATGTTCATAGAAAAATCAGAGATCATAGAATGTGAAAATATATTCATAAATTCAAACTCTACATCTTTAGTCTAATAATTTGCACACCTCTGTAGATTACATTTCTTTATATTTCTAGAATATAAAACGTTTACTTTTCCACAACGCGACTTGTAATTAGGAAATATTGAATGGTGGGCCGCCTCTTCTGTTGAATCTTGCTTCCATATGCTGCGTCATAAGCAGTGGCTCTCTAAATATAATTCACTCGGTGCGTACATTATGAGAATTGGTGGAATATTACAGCCAAATATTATAATTTTTCATTCAAAATCGAACCAGTTTTGTCGTTCTTGGATTTTCCCTGAGACCTAACTATTTCGGCCTGGAAATTTTCCGAAGATATAAAGCCTCTTCTATCAGACTGGTCGGCGAGACCTTGATGGCGAGAGTAACTGTGTTCCTCGAGCGCGCTACGATGGGCGAACAGTAGGGGCGCACAGAAAGAGAGTCTAGTATTTGAAACTAACCGTAGCATCTGCATTCTGCATTACAGTAGCATCTCTCCACGGATCGTCTCAAAAGGGCAATATACAGAACAACGATCACAAATCATTATATTGGTCTCCATTTTCTTCGTCTCGGGTAGTCCGTCGGGTGTCACCATCCATCGCTGGAGACATCTTGCTAAACCTCTACTTTAATGAAGCAAAAACTCATAAAAGGAGCTGCAGACGTCCAATGTGAGAATTATTGAATGATAGTAGAAGCGCATATCCGCCAGAGTATGGTTGATTTTGGGAAGACAAAGATGAATTGCTTTGATGGATTTTCTTTGATGGAGAAGATACTTGTGCACCACAAATGCTAGTTGGACGGTTCGGGATTTGAGCCCCGTTCCCAGCGAAGGAAAATTGTTCAGTCTGACCTCTACACCACGGGTCACCCTGGCAGTGGGAGGTGCTAGAAGGCACATACCTTGTTCTGAGTGCGGAAGGCAACAATCGTGGACTGAGGGACAGGAGAAACGATCGATCTCCACGAAATCCTATCCGGAAAATTTTAGTACACCATAAATTCCACATATATCGTCCAGGATTTTAGTCTCTATCCCAGCGATGAATGGCGAGTGACCTGACCGTTCATCTCAGCTGTGCGAGAAGTTGGGATACAACGTACCTCCCTGTGGTGGATGACATGCAGGGGTAATGGAAGAATTTGAAGGAAACCTGCAGCGTGCCCGCTTTGCCCACCGTAAATTCTGCATGCCTCGACCGAGATTTGAATCCCCGTCCCAGTGATAGACGGCTCTGACAATTCAATCACGGTTCACCCTAGGTGGTGATTTATTGATATTTTTTGTTAAAAAAACAAACAAACACGTAAAAACAGTATTTGACGTGTGAGGGAGAAGTATAATCTGAGTACCTTCCTGAGCTCCAGTATCTCTTCCTCCCTTTTTAGTATACATATTTGAATGATGAATAGAAGTACCAAGTGTTGTTTTGCTTCTGGACATAAATGTAACTTCAAATTAAATTCTGCCCATAGCACGTCACAGACAGTTTTTAACTGTTTTTGACGTAAAGAAATAAGAAAGTGAGTTTAGCAACAATGGAAATCTAGCCATTTTCGTAACTGTAAGCGTGTGTAAGTGAGGGCTGAGAATAGGACACGAGCGAAGAAGGAAAAATCCATGATGCTGGTATTGATCCAGGGTACTGCTCGGGCATTTGCCTGGTGTTGATCGGAGCCACAACAGAAAACTGCGATGAGAGCAGCCGGCTGCTGGAATTATTCTCTAAACAACGCGAGGGCTGAACTCGTCCTAGCCATCTACCTAGTGTCAAAAATCGTGTGACCTACGTCAAAAATCGTGTGACCTACGTCAAAAATCGTGTGGCCTACGTCAAAAATCGTGTGGCCTACGTCTAAAAATCGTGTGGCCAACGTCTAAAAACCGTGTGAACTACGTCTAAAAATCGTGTGACCTACG
The DNA here is from genome assembly GCA_038098605.1 of Gryllus longicercus. Taxonomy (NCBI): domain Eukaryota; kingdom Metazoa; phylum Arthropoda; class Insecta; order Orthoptera; family Gryllidae; genus Gryllus; species Gryllus longicercus. Next base: position 2,672,750 of record JAZDUA010000145.1, read on the forward strand.
TCTAAAAATCGTGTGGCCAACGTCTAAAAACCGTGTGACCTACGTCTAAAAACCGTGTGACCTACGTCTAAAAACCGTGTGACCTACGTCTAAAAACCGTGTGACCTACGTCTAAAAACCGTGTGACCTACGTCTAAAAACCGTGTGACCTACGTCTAAAAACCGTGTGACCTACGTCTAAAAACCGTGTGACCTACGTCTAAAAACCGTGTGACCTACGTCTAAAAACCGTGTGACCTACGTCTAAAAACCGTGTGACCTACGTCTAAAAACCGTGTGACCTACGTCTAAAAACCGTGTGGCCAACGTCAAAAACCGTGTGGCCAACGCCTAAAAACCGTGTGACCTACGTCTAAAAATCGTGTGGCCTACGTGAAAAATCATACCTTGGTGCGCGTGCGCGCGCTCGAAGGGCTGGTAGGGCGCGAAGGGCGGGCGCTGGCGGAAGCGGTGTACCACGTCGCGCACGGCGGCCACCAGCTGGTCGGCCACGCAGCGCACCAGGCGGCGGCGCGCGCGGGCGTCCTCGGCCGGCGCCGGCACCCGCTGGCTCGCCCACGCGGCCGCCGGCCCGGCCCCCGCCGCCTCCGCGTCGCTCAGCCCCAGGTCCTGCTGCAGCTGGCGCAGGCAGCGCTCGTACCTGCGCACGCTCACTCGGTTGGCGAAGGGGCTTCAACGCTGCCCCTTGCTCACAAACACCGTTTGCCTCGCGCACTCCTTTACATATATATATATATATATATATATATATATATATATATATATATATATTGAAACCCAGAATATGTGTTTCATTACACTAATTAAATCATTAGTGTAAGAATTCAATAGCTATTCTGGACTGCGCGGTGCGAGCGCCGGGCGCTGCGAGCAGCGGGCAGCCGGCAACGGTCGCCGCCGCCACCGGTGCCCGCCGGGAGGCGAGCGTGAGAACGGCGGGTACAAGCGTGGCAGCGCGCACGTGCAAAAAGTTCGTTAGTTGGATTGAGGCGGCCGCCGCCGAAGGATGTGCCGACGTGCGGCCGGCGAAGTAGACGTTAGCAGAGCGGCGACCAGTGCGGACGTGTAGCGAGGGCTCTCCGCTAGTGAATGGACGCATATAATACGCGACATAGTTATGTGATTAGGAATCGCAAAGTAATGGACATGTAAACAGAACATTAGAAGTATCAGTATAGTAAAAGATTAGTGTTGGTAAAATAATTGACGTCGCTCTTATTAGTTGGTGCGGAGGGAACATTCTTGAAAGCGTGCGGTACAGAACTGTGACCAGTATACGGAGTAGGCGGGGGTCGTGTAATTAAACCCACTAATGGACAGTGATTCGAGGAAGGTGCGCAGCCGAGGTATCAAGATCCTGTTAGGGGAAGAATTGTTGGAGCATCAGCCGTGGATGATCACCACGCCATCTGCTGCCGACGGCCCGCAGCAGTAGCAGAGGTCGACAACCCTGTCGGCACGAGCGGCTCGACGAACCTCATAGGTATTCAAACGGGGCCCCGAAGGTATGAAAGTTGTGTTTTACTCTTAATCTTGGTACCAAGGCGGAGTATAAAAACGGTGTCTGATTATGTAAATAGTAACTTTGATTTAAAATAAATCTTGTCATAATTGTATTTCTATGTATGAATAACTTCCCCAACGTTGCACCGACTTATCCTAGGACCCATTCACGTAAAAGACACCCTCTCTTAGTGTTATATTGCAGTGAAGATACCCGGCACCACCAGGTACGTCACAGCTGGCGCCCGAACAAGTGGATAACGTATAGTTAAGAAATGTGGCCTTAGGGAAGTTGGTGAAATGTTGGAAAATAATGTGCATGTAATTGATGTATAGTAGTGCAGGGTACAGATGAGAAGCAGGCAGTGAAGTGTATTATTGTAGACAACAAAAAGTAACAATACATGTGTTAGCAAAATATGCATAAGTCAAGTAAACATAATGAAATGTTGATAATTAAAAAAATGTTGTTGCATAATTAATTACGGGCTGACATAGGCAATTATTTGTGAGCATCCAATATATAGTTAATATTGTAGTTACTGAGGTTATGAAGGCTATACATGTACATGTTACAAATAATATAATGTAATGGAATTTCAAATCTTGTAAGACATATTAATAATATTTGAATGGCTTGGCAATTTTTTTTTATAACATGGAAATTAAAGAAATGGGGAAGTAGTAATAATTCTTGTGAGAATATAAAGGTGGTTAATAGTGTTGTACAAATTGTGCACATATTTGTTTTTCTCTTTGCTGGGAACATTCACTCAGTAGTGCATTATCTATTGGTGATGGTAAAGTTTGGGGAATTTAATAGAAAGATACCAGGTTGGGAAATATATACCAGCAGTGTAAATGTTTATTGTGAATATTTATATGATGTTATTGAGGAAAATTCAGGGAGGAGATATGACATGTAAATGTGAATGATGATTATGTACATAATATAGCAATAAGTGCGTTGAAAAGTAATTTCAATTAATAAGGGAGTTATTATAATTTGAAAGCATTTTTGTGTAATAGTATTAATGAGTTTATTAGCAGTGTATATGTGTAAATGGTAATAATATATGTGTTGTAAGGAGTATGTTTATGCATTGGTAGGTGAGTGGAGATTTATATGGCGACTGACCTAGTGTTATTGTGTTTTTGGTGGTGAGTGAGGGTTGTTCGTCATCAATTAGCAATTGAAATAGGAGCGAATTAATCCATTCACGAAAGATATACAGCGCTGTGGCGGGTATAGTTAATTCATAGGATAACTGTGGTATCGTTGGTAGGTGAGGCAAGTGGAAAATTTGTGCGGTATTTTCGTGAAGTGAGAATCGATCGGACAGTTCAAAGTAACAGAATGGAGGCGCAAAATGTAGTGCTGGACCGGGAAGAGAAGGCGGATGAAGTAGGGGAGATAAATGTAGGAATCGACAATAGCATGTCATCGGAAAGCAGGGATAGTGGTATCGGAAGTCGGTTGGATGATACGTCAGGGGACAGCTTCAATAAAGATGTACAAGTTACATCAACACCGATGATTCAGGCAGCAGGAAATTCAAACCGGGGGGGTGGAGAAGATATCCATTTAAATGGAATGCAGATGATGATGAAGATGTTAGAAGAACAGAATAGGAAGTTATTAGATGAACAGGATAGGAAAGCAGAGGAACGAAGTAGGAAGATGTTCGAACAACTAAATGGGAAATTAGATGAACAGAATGGGAAGATATTGGAAGGACAGAATGAACAGAAAATATTCACAGAGGAGCAGAACAGGAGGTTAGCTGAAGAACTGAATAGGAAAGTAGAGGAACAGATTGGGAAGCTGGCAGAAGAACAGAATAGAAAATTAGATGCAATAGGGGGGCGAATAGGACGCGCCGAAGAACAAATTGTGTTAACGAAGAATGAGATGGCCCAAGTCGTGGAGCGGGTAGAAAGTCACGAGCAATGGACCGCCGAAGAATTAGGGAAACAGAAAAAGGAGTTAGAATCCCAAGTAATCAATCTGGGGGGAGAATTAGAGAATAAACTATACCAGCAATTAGATGATAGAACCGCTAAGCAGGACGAAAAAATTGAAAGGATACAATTGGTAGTCAAGGAAGAAATGCTGGAGAATAAGAGGGAATGTGAGGAGAAGGTTGTGTCATTACGAACAGAGATTGAACAAATAAAAGAATGCAAGGCATCCCCAATCGCAGCAAGCGGGACGGTACCATTTACCCCCCCAAGATCACTAAAATTTTCAGGAGACGGGAAAGAAAATCCATGCATATTTATGAAGGCAGCAGAACGACATTTAGATGTTATCAATACTTCAGAAAGGTGTAAAATACAATTATTATATTTAATGTTAGAAGGCAACGCAAGGATATGGGCCGATACATTTGATAAGTTTCCCGAATCAGTAAAGGCATTTAAAGATCGATTCCTTGAGCGGTATTGGAATGAGGAAATTCAAATTAATTTTAAAATTAGCCTGATGAATAATCATTACAACCAGTCCATGGGAAGTTTGCGGGAATACGCAACAAGGCGTATTATGGAATACAAAACGCTATCCCCACCGATGAGCGATCAGGAAATAATATGTGTATTGACGAGACAGTTCCCAGTCACAGTGCAGAATCTTTTACGTAGTGTGCAGCACACCGACCTGGAAAGATTCCAGAATGTGTTAGGAGGGTACGACTTGACGTTCGCAGGCGTACCAAAGAACAGAAATGAAGGGAATGTTAATATGGTTAGATCGGAACGTAACCAGGGGCAAGGGAATGATAGGAGCAATGATTACCAGAGAAACCAACGCGGAAGAGGGGGAGACGGATGGAGACCAGAGCCGGGGAACCAGAGACCGGACTGGAATAGATCTAATTCAAACCGTACGGAGACGCGAGGCGGGGGCGGGAATGCACCCGACCGATTAGCACAGCCTAGCACAAGTAGTGATCAAGGACACTATTTAAACTAATAGAGTCCGCGGTGATAGGTGGCCCCATTGCGGACGCGGAAATCGATGATGTAAACGCGGTCTCCATAAACGCTATGCAGCCGGTAACCTACGATACCCAACCGTGGCGGAGATGTAAGAACTCAGCGGTCAGAATCAGGAAATGTCCCACGATATCGATAGAATGTGAAGGTATAATTAAAGAAGCTTTAGTAGACACAGGGTGCACGACTACAGTAGTATCAGAGGAAATGTATGAGGAGTTAAGAGCAAAAGGAAAAGAGATAATGTGTTTGCCTATGAATAGGGCGTATGTGATTGGAGCCACTCAGAAGAAGTCAAGCCCCATCACAAAACAAATCATGTTTCGAGCCAAGATTGGCAACCAAGTATACGAGATGGTGGCCCTGGTAGTCAAAAAATTATTGTATTCGGTAATCATAGGGATGGATTTTCTGGTCGATCACAGAGTAAATATAGATCTAGAACGGCAGGTGGTAGAACTGGGGAGCCAGGCGGTAGGATTTGACTTGGGGATGGACGAAGAGTACGAAGCGTGTACGGGCGTAATGGCAAAAGATTCATTAGAAGAACAGCTGAGGCAGCAAACGGAGAAGCAGATTGAGAAGTTTGCGGAAGAACAGAGCAAAGAATTAGGTAAACAGAAAAGATCCGAGGAGGAACAGAATAGGAAGGCGGAGGAACGGAATAGAAAACTAATAGAAGAACAGAACGGGAAGGTGGTTGAAGAACAGATTAAGAAGCCGGCAGAAGAAATGGGAAGAATCACAGAAGAACGGAATAGGAAGCTCATCGAAATATGCGAAAAACCGTATGGGAAAGCGGAGGAACTGGATAGAAAAGATGAGGTGCTAAAATTTCAATCATGCCATCAAGTAGATGCTAGGGTAGCGGTAACAGATAGAAACGAGGGGATGACGAACCAAATCCATGAGGAAGTCAAGACAGCGGAGGGCAAAACGGTGGAGGTCCAAATCGAGACCGAGGAGGATGTTTATAAAGTGAAAGTGAAAACGGAAGAATTGAAGATAATAATGGAAGAAGAAATGGAAATGAAAATAGAAGAAATGGAGCGTATAGTAGAAGAAGAAATCGTGGAAAATACACGAGGGTGCGAAGAGAAAATAGTACACGAAGAGGTTAAACAGGAAGAAGACGAGAAAATGCCGCCAAGTGTCAAGTATGGGGTGACACCAATTATGCCTCCAAAGTCGATGAAATCTCTGGGAGATGGGGCGGAAAACCCTAAGGTAGTTCTGCGAGCAGAAGAACGGCACCTAGCATCAAACAACATATTGGAAGGATATAAGGTCCAGTTATTACACTCAATTTTAGAAGAGAACGCCAGGACGTGGGCAGAGAATTTTGGTATATTTCCGGAATTTTTAAAGGTATTTGAAGACAAGATTTCCGTACGAAAACGGAGCGAAGAAACTCAAATAAACATCAAGAGCGACCAGAGGAATAGCCATTACAACTATATCACGGGAAATAGTAGTGGATACAGAATGAAGAGCATTATGGAACCAACAACATTAGTTGCTCCTATAAAATATCAAGGAATTAGTTGCATGTTGACGCAACAGTATCCTGTCACCGTGCAGAGCTTACTGGGCAGAGCAGATCATACCGATTTAGGAAGGGGTTTGAAGATATTGGAGAGGTACGAAGTCACCTTTGCAGACGCCCCAAAGCATGGGAATGAAGGAGATGTAGGCAGGTCCAAAATGGAGCGAAGTCAGGGGCGAGGGAAGAATGATGGTATAGTCAACCATTGGTACAAACGTAGAAGAGGTCGTAGCTGGAAATGGGACGACACTTACCAAGATGTGCCCAACACGCTGGAAGCTATGTCCTACAACTGTGATTTAGGAAATCAATGTCAGCAAAATGGGGATGAACCGGCATACAAGAAACAAAACATAGTAGGACACCACAAGCTTCAAATCGGAAACCTGGTCAACATGTATGGAAAATAGTGAAGTGTAAATAGTGTAATATTAGTGTTAATACAAGTAATCATATGTTAATTCGATTCTAAGTTATAAGTGTATATAGGGCGTCGAGGAATATGCAAAAGAGTGCAACCATCGGCAGTGACGATGTTACTAGTGTGAATTTTTCCAGAAGCGGGAAAAATTCAAAAAAAGAAAGGGGGGGGTGATGAAACCCAGAATATGTGTTTCATTACACTAATTAAATCATTAGTGTAAGAATTCAATAGCTATTCTGGACTGCGCGGTGCGAGCGCCGGGCGCTGCGAGCAGCGGGCAGCCGGCAACGGTCGCCGCCGCCACCGGTGCCCGCCGGGAGGCGAGCGTGAGAACGGCGGGTACAAGCGTGGCAGCGCGCACGTGCAAAAAGTTCGTTAGTTGGATTGAGGCGGCCGCCGCCGAAGGATGTGCCGACGTGCGGCCGGCGAAGTAGACGTTAGCAGAGCGGCGACCAGTGCGGACGTGTAGCGAGGGCTCTCCGCTAGTGAATGGACGCATATAATACGCGACATAGTTATGTGATTAGGAATCGCAAAGTAATGGACATGTAAACAGAACATTAGAAGTATCAGTATAGTAAAAGATTAGTGTTGGTAAAATAATTGACGTCGCTCTTATTAGTTGGTGCGGAGGGAACATTCTTGAAAGCGTGCGGTACAGAACTGTGACCAGTATACGGAGTAGGCGGGGGTCGTGTAATTAAACCCACTAATGGACAGTGATTCGAGGAAGGTGCGCAGCCGAGGTATCAAGATCCTGTTAGGGGAAGAATTGTTGGAGCATCAGCCGTGGATGATCACCACGCCATCTGCTGCCGACGGCCCGCAGCAGTAGCAGAGGTCGACAACCCTGTCGGCACGAGCGGCTCGACGAACCTCATAGGTATTCAAACGGGGCCCCGAAGGTATGAAAGTTGTGTTTTACTCTTAATCTTGGTACCAAGGCGGAGTATAAAAACGGTGTCTGATTATGTAAATAGTAACTTTGATTTAAAATAAATCTTGTCATAATTGTATTTCTATGTATGAATAACTTCCCCAACGTTGCACCGACTTATCCTAGGACCCATTCACGTAAAAGACACCCTCTCTTAGTGTTATATTGCAGTGAAGATACCCGGCACCACCAGGTACGTCACAATATATATATATATATATATATATATATATATATATACATATATATATATATATATATATATATATATATATATATATATACAATTCCATGAACTCCGCAAAACTGAAGGATTAAATGTCTTAATTAAATAATTACACTAAAGAACAACAAGCAAAAATCAAAATAACTCCTTATCAACTCAAAACTGCCTATTAATGGTGTTACACTTTACATACCCATTATCAGACCCTCAATGCTGTAGGCATGCTCCATATGGACCAACGCATTAATAATTAACATGAATAAACTCCAACACGTACAAAATAGATTTATCAAACTAGCAATACATGCCTCGTGGATAATTTGAAACGTCCAACTTCGTTAAGGGTTCAATATATCACCAATCATCAAATATAGCACGCTTCTCTCTAATAAGTTTTATTCTAATCAAAATTCAGTTAATTTTAATTCATGCAAGGTCAGGTCCATTAATTTTTGTGGAAGGCATTAACAAATTGACAAATGTTCATTAAAAATTGTAGCCACTTATTACACCTTTTCACTCCTCTTTTTATATTTGAGTTTTGTTTAGAAGAATATTAGTTTATAAATAAAATATTTTGGAAGACGAAAAATGAAACAATTTACAGAAATATTGTTATGAGTTATTCAAATATGAAATAATTTGGTCAAATACAACCTACATGCGAAAATTGCATTTGTTCAAATGAAATTACGGAAAATTATAATTTTTCCTATAGTTGAATGCGTGTGGTATTTGATGAATGTATAGCAAATAATTCACTCGTTATTTTATATCTAAATATCATAACTTTGTTCATGTAGAAATTTTTGCCGTTGTGAACGAGGCGGCAGCCTTTATTGTACTGGATGGTTTATAAACCGGAACATAAAACAGGAACTACATAAGCAAATACCATTTATTCCATCAATTACCTTTCAACTTCAAGAAACATTTCTTAAAAATTACAACATCAAAATAAGAAAATCCATTGTATACAAAAATATTGTATACATTGTATGATGCCTTTTTTTAAACAAAATAACGTTTTTTTGGTCATCACTCCACCGTCATATGTATCAACAATCCCGCGAACCTCATACATGAACAAAATTATGATTTTCTGCTACGTCCGTTGTAGTCACACGCACCTTGGAAACCGTTACGACAAACACACGTGCGTGAATTTCACAACAGTATGCACAATTATAATTAAATGTGTCTTCTCAACCGTCATCCCGTTAGGGCTATGTAATTAATGTAATCTTTGACAACTATTTCTACTGGCATGGTGTGCTGGCTTATTGCTGGAATGCGGGTCTTGTTTAATATCGCAACAAACAGTCAATTTGATGAAAGGATCCGTTCCCGCCACCTCCGCGTCGCTTTGACCCAGGTCCTGGTGCATCTATGCTGTCTGCCAGACACGAAGCAGCAACATACGTAGTATATAAAACAGGGCTCCTGGACCACATTTATCAGACCCACAATTTTTAGAATTTTAATTTTTTTCCTTATTTTTATTAAAATCAAATACTCAAATTTATACATATTTTACTCATTTTTATCCATTTGTATCCAAAATATTCTCATTTTACGCGCTGTGGTTTATTTTAGAACCTATTATCTTTCGCATCGTGTATTGTACATATGGTATTAGCTACTAGGTATTAGCTATCACCGATATAAAAATTTGCAAACTATGGATATAATTTTGCAAATGATGTTGGTAGCGATGAAATTCTTATGTTTCAAGAATATTATCAATTAACATTAAATGAAGAGTTAAATAATGATACATTAAACTTATTAAATAAACCGTGATGTGGTAAGCATGAAAATCATTTTAAAACGACTTCGCAAAAATGGGACAAGATTGACATGATTTTCTAATTATTTTATAATTTTCACTATAATAATTTAATTCGATACAAGAATCCCTAATTTGAGAGACATTAATAAATACTTTTGGAAATTATTTATAAATTTTGATATTCGATGGTGTAATATCTACAGGATATTGCATGTCTTAAGTTTCGTATTTTGAAATATCCTATAGATTAGATCTATCAACATGCTATTGAAAGTATTATTTTCAGCATCATTTTCAAAACATTAATTATTTAACATTTTCAAAACACTTATATTCTTGTTTTTCACATTTAAACTTATTTTTTAAAAATATTATTTACGTTTATACAACATTCTCAACATTCATTACGTTTATACAACTTACGAATATATCTACTAACTTTTAAATTATATGAATTTATGCTTGGTGTTAAAATGATCGATTTATTTCAAAAAAATATTGAAATATACAAACAGTTTATTTTGTAAAATGTTAAAACGTAGGTCTGGAAGAAATTTCTTGTATTTGAATGAAATTAAATGGTATATTTTTAAGGTTAGTCTCTTACCTCTCGTGTCCGGACAGCCAGCTTTGTAAATCATCTTGCTCTTCTTCCTCCTCCTCCTCCCCCTCCTCCTCTTCATCGTCCTCCTCGCCTTCTTTGCTCTGCTTGTCCTCGTCGTCCGGCGCGTAGGTGTGCGTGGCCGCCTCCACGTCAGTGAGGGTGGTGGCGACGGCGTCGGTGGTCGCGATGTCGGTGGTGGTCGCGTCCGTGGTGGCGTCGGTGGTCCAGCCGTCGGTGGTCCACGTGGTCCTGGCGAAGGGCGTCCAGTCTTCGGTGGTCCACGCGTCGGTGGTCCAGGAGTGCTCGGTGACCGGGGCGGTGGCGGAGGCGGAGGCGTTCCAGACGGAGGGCGAGGTGCGGGAGGCGCGGCGCCACGGGGCGGGCGTGGCGGGGGCCGCGGGCGCGTAGCGGGGCCGACCGGCGCGCAGGCGCCCCCGCGTCCACTCCCAGCCGTCTCCGGGCGGGGCGTCGGCCGGGGCGTCGGCCGGGGCCGCGGGCGCAGGCGCGGGCGGGGCGGCCCCGCGGCGCGGCAGCTGCGCCGGCACCGAGATGGGCGTCCACTCCGTCTGCGCCCCGAACTCTCGCGTCTGCGCAACACGCGCACACATCTCACGCTGCTGCGGGGTTGGTAATGAAAATTGTCTCTTTTTGTGGCATTCGGGGTTGGTAATGAAAATTTTCTCTTTTTGTGGCATTCGGGGTTGATAATGAAAATTGTATCTTTTTGTTGCGAGGCTCTGGCCATATGACCTTCTCTTCCATCTAGACACTTTTAATGAATTTACATAACTACTATTGAGGCCATCGTGCGTAATTAATTGACACGTTATGGTTTGTACGTAAATACAATCAGTATAAACCATGAAATACAAGTGTTACTTTATAGACATTTGTAGAGATTTTAGCCTCTGAATTTGAGTGTTTTCTACGCTATTAGAGTTAAATTTCGGCGTGGGAGAATTTCTTTATGAATACGTTTAAAGGGTTTTGTGAAAAATATTGAAAATTGTACTTTTACTAATATATTTCAAAACTCAAGATTTTGTAAAAATTGTTCAATACCTATGCACACACCTCATATCGTTCCTGGACTGCAACAGTGCCACAATTAAAAGAAATCACGTGTTGAGATACAGGAGCTTGACATTTTCACCTTCTGGTGATATGCATCATTATTACATTCGCACTCTTGCCATTTGTTGGTAGAATACTGTACTGTAAGGTATGCTGTTGTTGCTGTTGGAACGTAGACCAATCTGCAATTGTGCACTTTTATTGTGTGTTTTACACAATTGTGTGTTTTAATTCAAAATTCGTAGATATTCAGTTGTACCACTAGTGCAGCCCACGAGCGATATGAAGAGGAATTTTCTTATTTGAAAGTAATAAGAACACAAATGTTCCTCGTAATTGGTCACAGCCGCTCACCTCGGTGGCCATGAAGATGTCCGCGACGGCGCCGTCGGTGGGGGGCGGGGGCGGCGGGCGCGCCGCGGGGCGCAGGAGGCTCTCCTCCGCCGTGATGAAGACGTCGGTGGGCAGCGGGGGCGGAGGCGGCGGTGGAGGCGGCGGCGGGGGCGGCGGCGGGCGGCGCGGCGGCGGACGGCGGCGCGTGTACTGCGACCACTGCTCCAGGCCGCGTGCCCCGCGCTCTCCGCCTCCGCCCCCGCCCTTGCCTCCGGCCTTGCCGCCGCGCGCGCCGCGCCCGCCGCCCTGCCCGCCCTGGCCCTTGCCGCCTCCGCCGCCGGCGTTGGCGGGAGCGGGGGCGCTCAGAACAGCAGCAGCAGCATTGTGAGCGTGCTGAACCCCTGCGAACACCACAAACTCATAAGAGACGGTTATTTATTTATTTACGTCAAAAACAGTTAAAAACTGTGTGAGACGTACTATGGGGAGAAGTTAATTTGAAGTTACAGTTGTGTCCAGAAGCAAAACAAGGGGCCATCCCAGCATTTGCTGCTCAGGATCAGGGATACTGGACGAAAACCTGATCGAGATGGGGGTCATTGACCCAGAAGCTGAAGTACAATACTTGTTACAGGTTCTTTACAATTATACAATCCAAATGGTATATAATACTTTAAATGTGATTGTTAAAATTAACATGACTCTGTTTTTGGATGCTCGGTATAGTAACAGTGCAGCAGAAAATTGGTACTTAGGACTTAAACTTCTGTTTCGAATTTAATCGTTTAATGTCATCTGACAAGGTGTTGTAAAATAATGTACATGTATTATATGTGAATTTTTTGTAGTGAGCTCTTGATACTGTCCCCTGATGAATATGATTACTACGTCGAGTGTTGTAGTTATAGAGAACGGCGTGTGCTGAAAATATATCCCTTCTCTTACGCAAGTCTTTTTGACAAAAACCACTGATTCATGTATGAAGAGATATGGTAATCGTAAAATATCTAGATTAATAAACAGAGGCTTACAAGAATCACGTGGGTGGGATTTGCTTATTATTCGTACAATTCCTTTTTGTAATCTAAAAGTGTGCGCGCTATAAGACGTATTTCCCCAGAACATTATGCCATATCTCAGGCGAGAATGAACGGGTTGTACAGCTCACTTGTTAGAGTCGTTGACGTCATTAGTAAATATCGAACGCAGTTAAATTTTGTTAATAACTTTAATCTTGAGATTTGTTGATTCGATTTTAAATCTTGAGATTGAAATTCTGTAATAAAACGTTACTTCTATACAATTATAATGTTTTGTAGCGTAATATTTATTGGGAAACAATCAGTTGTTTTTTTTTTTATTTTTTTTATTGATTAGTGATTGCCGGCACGTCAATTGCTACGTTAATTAGTCTCGTAGATATAGTGTGTTTTATCATTGGAAGTGACTATGCTCTTTCCTCTGTGGATGGCCAGATCCGGCGGGCACCTACGTCGTCTTGTCCCCAACCACGTATTTCCCACCAGCGTGGCACCGCCCGAGCCGGAACGAGCTTCAAGCTCCCGATCTTCCCACATCTGTGGCAGCGTAATGCATAGGAGTGTGTGTAAGCAAGGGAGGAGGACAGAACAGAAGAGGAAGGATAGATCGTTATCACGCGGGGTCCGTAGCTTGTTTGTTAGGGTAATGATTTTTCAAATATCAAAAATCACGGATTTTAACAAAAATGAGACCTGCGCCATTCTTTATGCTATCCGAAGCCGAAGTTTAATACATAGATTTTGAGTTATTTTTGAGAACATATTGAGGCTTCATGTAAAGTTCCCCCAAATTAAAAATATTCGTTTCAAACTCGATTGGGGTGCCTGCTTAGGTGGCTCAGGGCATCAATTATATGCACCACACATGCAGGGAAACCAGTCGGGAGTTTAGAGCTTGTCCATGCTGGGACGGTGCACCGCTGGTAGGATACCTGTTTAGTGAGAAACCTCGCACGTCGACCGCTCTCGCCATCCAGCGGGGAAGATCTCCGTCACCTTCCGCGTTAAAAACATGCACTACAGTTATGGGACTAAAGACCCTAGCAGTTTACGCACCCGGAATTATCAATCGATCGATCAGGGAAAATCAATTTCAGAGAAAATCGTCTTGGGAACGGCAGTTCTGACAGACAGACAGACGTTTTGTCGTCAATTGATTTTTAGCTATAAAGGAGCTACAAATCATGAATTGTAACTACACGTGTTAGAGGAAGTACTTTACTACATAATCAACCAGATTTATTCCCTTTTTCGTTACCAGAGCCCGACGAGTGTTTTCTGTCAAAAATTTGCCGTTTTCTGGCGCACGATTCCCATATTTTCTCTTCTTACGAAGGCGAAAAAGTAAAATCGTTTTGAATGGGGTCGGGATGACGACGTCTGGTTTACTCGACGACTGACACTCACAAAAAACCATTTTTCACGATGACGTCATGCTTCTTATGACTGAAGAGACACGCAAACTTCACGCATGCGTAGCGGTACATAAAACCTCTCATGTTTATACAATCGTAGGAAAAAGCGGTGCACGGTGACGTACGTCACAAACCTGCTGCTAAGTAAAATAATGCGTGATACACGCCGCGGGACGACTTATTTATTTTCAATCTGGCACCTCCCTGTTCCCGGCTATTTTCCCGCGACAACAACTAATGGGTAATAATGGTTCTCGTGTTCAAATGAAGATAAGTGACATAAATATTCTTACAACCGTAAATACGGTAATAGAGGCAAAAGGTGCGTGGGCAAATGAGAATGTGGTGTCAATGATTTGTTTGCCGATGTTTGGAAACTTCGTAATGTAGTATAATATTTAGTAATGTATGTATTAATATATTTAGTAATTTAGAGTTATTAATAGAGTTATAGTAGTATTTCGTAATTTCGTAATACAGTAATATTTAGATGAACTGTTTGAAATGTTTGTGTCTTTTGGTTGACTTGTTGATTGCAGTTTCCGGCTTCAAAAAAAAAAAAGAGCTAAGGAATTTAGTCCCGTAAGCATAGTACATGTTTTGTCACCGGAGATCGCCGTGATCTTCTCCAGCTTGAAGGCGAGATATGGCATCGGCTTACACGTTTGCTAGAGGGGTTTTCCCCAATCGCGTATCTCTCACAGCGAGGCACTGACCCAACTGGTACGGTTGCCTTCCCACGCGCCACCGCTAGCAGAACACAACTTTAAATAGTTATATAAAGCTGTGTTTTTCTAGCGGTGGCGCATACGATATCCTGCGCTGCTCGTGGCGAGGGTCCGTCGAGTCACGCTCCAGGAGCGCGAACCCGCCGCACGTGGGAAGATCTCCATTCAAACCAATGCTCTGCTACGGGCCGCGACCCTAAGGGCCCCTTCTCACGTCGCCACAGGAGCGCGCATCCGAAAGTCCTGGCTCGTAGCAAAGCATTGGTTTAAATGGAGATCTTCCCACGTGCGGCGGATTTGCGCCGCTGCGGCGTTCAGAGCAGGACTCTCGCTACGCGAAGCGAAGGAGGACCTACGCGCCACCGCTAGCAGAACACAGCTTCAAATAATGGTCTGCGCTCTGCGCCGCCGATCACGGCGTTTTGCCTGCTGTGGTCCCTTTGTTTCTTCATCGCCGGAGGGCCGGCAAAACCTACCCCTGCAGAACCCACCCCCTTCCACGGTCGGCGGTTGCGTGCAGCGGTAGCCGCGTTGGAAGAGCCATGCCGCTTATCGGAGGCGCGCCGCCATGGCGACGTGCGAAGACGCCCTTAAAGCTGTGTTCTGCTAGCGGTGGCACGTATGCCCTCCTGCACTCCGCGTAGCGACAGTCGTGCTCCGAACGCCGCAGCGGCGCAAACCCACCGCACGTGGGAAGATCGTCATTTAAACCAATGCTCTGCTACGACCCGCGGAGTTCGGAAGAGCGCCGCTGTGGAGACGTGTGAAGACGCCCTAAGAAACGCTAATGTGCCTCCGGGCCGGTATTGCATTGTGAGGCCTGACAACCGGTTGCCCGCCGCCGCGAGGCTCGACCCCCCCCCCCCTTCACTCTCGCCTTCTTCGGCCGCGTGTGCGAGACGGCCAAACGGGGCTGCCTCCTCCGCACGCCAGGACTCGCCTACCTTCCCAAGAGCACGGCCGTCTTGTGACGCGGCGCAGGACGAAAGTAAACCAATTTCATGGAAAAACTGTTGGAGAAACGAAATTGGTTTTCGTTTTGTTGACGATCTTTGGACACTTACTGCAACAATGTGTAGCAGATACAGCAAATGTTGAAAATGTTTACACATATTCCACAGCGAGGACCGGACAGAAATTTCAGTTACTGTCTGAGGTGGCGGACGTATACGACACAGGGATACAAATATCAATCCCACAGCGTGACAAATCTCTCAATTCTGATGGTGATTATGTAAAAATATTTGCAATACTTGCTGTATATGCTACAATAAAATTTTAGTATGTAAAGTATGTTTTTTGTTGGTGACCTAGACAATCTTTTGTTCTGGATTCTCCTGCTATAAAGACACTGAAATTCAGCACTGAGTGAGCTGCATTTCTCCGTCTATTTAGGATCGCGGGACACGTCAACTACTTTGGGCATTAGTTCCGTGAGTGTAGTGCATGACTTGAGCCAGTTGTTGGTGATGTACCTCCCCCAGTGGAACGTAAGATTCGGCGCCGTCCCACATACTGGTTCGCGGAATTTCCCCAACTAGGTATCATCTCGTCGAAGCGACATCCCAGCTGGGAAAAGCTGTATCTAAATTCGACCAAGATTAAAAGATAAAAGTAACTTTTGCGCTCAAGGAGAGCAAGATCTCCATTAGTTTTAGTTTCTACGCTTTAGTTTCATAATAATAGAGATGTGACTCGCCTCAGCGCGGGCATCTTGGCCTTTTGGCTCTATCCAGACACCCTTCGGTAGCACGGATCCTCAGTCAAATTGGCAGCAGAATACCCAATTGACAGCGTCCCAAGGGAACACTTCCTCAATTAAGCATGAGTAGGGCCAATCTGCTAGCTCAGGGTTACAAGCTTTCGAAGGGGTTAGGGGTTACTATCCCCGGATTCGAACTAAGTACCACTCGCAATGTGCCTGGAGAAAGATCCTACTCAATACCCAAGAGTAATAGGTTTTGCCACGACCGAGACAGGAACCCAGCTAGACCAAGTTCGGGGCGGCTCGGGGCCACGAATCCATCGGGCCCTAGATTCGACGGACATTGCACATCCTCGCTGACGCTAACGACGTGCGTTTCGCCGGAAAGATAAGTAGGGAGTGTTGAAACTGCAGCCCAATCGGGAATCGAAGGACCTCCTGTTCTACGACGTAGCCGCTGCATAAGATGTCACTGAGATCAGCCGGTGAAGCTCTTAGATCTAAATAATCGCTAGATACTTTCGTAGGATGCAGGAGTTGGAAAGCTGAGAATTCAATTCTCCATTCATCGTCATCAATTTCCCTCAACACACCGTCCTAAAAGCTTATTTAAATTACAATGTAACAACGCGTTGCGCCTACAATGTGGACTTTTTGTCCGGAAATGGGAAAATTTTAAGAGAGAGGCGGCAGCTCCACGCAAGTCCACACCTGCCCAATTCAAGTCACCGTCAAGCATGTCTTTCAGTAAATAAAAATTACTTCAAAAGTCATACAAACGGGAACAACATATTGTAGTATGAGGCAAGAAAGTACTAAATTCCTTTCTTACATCGCCCTTTAATTTATTGTTTCCGTTCATAAGACATTTCCAACTAATTTTAAATTTATTAACTGAAAATAGTCATGCCTGATGATGTGGCCATTCTGGCTATTAAAGGTTGTGAATGTGAATTCATATATATCAAATAATTCTGTTACGAATTGAAAATATAGACCCAGACTTGCATGGCAGCAGGGACTGCAAGAGGCTATGACGGCAGAGAAATGCAGGATGATGTATGGTCAAATAGAGAGGCATGGAGACTGAGAGCGGAGAAACGGCGCCAGCTGTATATATATATATATATATATATATATATATATATATATATATATATATATATATATATATATATATATATATATATATATATATATATATATATATATATATAGTATGAGTTTCAATATGAGAATCTGCACGAAAACTGTACCACGAAAAAAGGCCTTTACGCGCAATAGCCAGTGTCGAGAAGCGGACTCACCTCGAACAGGACGTTGACGAAGCGGCGGAAGACGAGTCGGATGATGATTCTGATGATGATTCGGACGATCCAGCGGACGAACGTGGTGAACACTTGGGTCACGAAAAAGCTGCAGCACGCCGGAGGGCGAGGGCACGGACGGCACTTGGCGCGCTTCCTTCACGAACGCGAGCGCGCGGTCGGTGGCGGCGGTCGGGGCGGGGGCGGTGGGGTCCTGCTGCCAGTCCTCTGCGGCGGTGGCTGTGGCGGTGGCGGCGAGGGCGGCGGTGGCGACGCAGGCGCACACGCAAGCGCAGAAAGCGGCGCGGGCGGCGCGGGTGGAGCCACGCCCCCTGCCACGCCCCCTTCGCCGGCCCCTGCCCATGGCGGCGTCCGTGACGGCGACGTCCGGCGGCGGTGACGGCTGCGCCATCCACATCCTGCGCACAGGCATACATCACGCTCAGACAATCCACGTCATTGAATGAACATAATGCAATGTTTGAAAGATTGGACAGCAGTGTCGCGCAGGGCCAGTATTGACGCTGACTCTGTACCAACGCTCGAAGGTAAAACCTTGTTTTTAGCGACAACCTTGACGACCGTTCTTTGTTTTCTCTCCTGGTTTCATTAATGCTTAAAAATATGATTAATGTAGCTCAGAACGCACGTACACAAACGTCACGGATGAGTTAATGTACCTGGACGGTCTCGGCAATTCATTTGTGCGGCGGTACAGCCCCTGGGAGGTCCAACGTTTAGAGCATCGACGATGGCGGATTTTCAACACTAGCTACGTAGCTGGATCGAACTCAGTCTCTCCCTGAAAGAGAATTCTAGTAGCCGGTTGTACTGATCGGTTCTTTTTCTTGGTTTCCCCGGACAATGGCAGGCAAATGCTGTAGTAGTACCCTATCAAACGGGCCAAGGATCGCGCGCGATCTTCCCTTCGCTTCTTCGTTCTATTGTCTCCCCTCCCCTTGCACACACACGTACATGTACTACACCAACACACATGTTGGAAGACCAGTCCATAGAGCTTGTCCCGAATGGAGCGGTGTCTTGTGGGAGGAGATACCTGGTTGAGAAAATTCGCGTAAGCAGTGGTGTAGGTCGATGTCTGATCTCAGCATCCAGTGGGTAAGGAATCACAGTCACCTCCCGGGATAAAACATTCACTATACTAACGAGACTAATGATCACAAGACCGGAAAAAATATCAGTACCCTTCACAAAAGTGGACGTTCAATTTTTATCACATTTATTTTGAAATACAATCTCTCCATCTGGCGGTGAAATGATTGGCCAGCGTACCACAATTGCCCGAGAGACTAAATCCGAAAATTGGTTCGTGTTCGAGTGCTTTGACTTTTGGGGTGGTTGCTGAACTAGCGCGGTCTCGGTTATGTTTTTCCGCTCTTAGTTAGCAGCACCACCACCCCAATCTCTGTGTGCCTTTTCCCCCTACATGACTTCTCTGTGTCTGTACGGATATGCTTCTTACAGTTCAAGAACCTCCTGGTGAATACATTAGAAAATTGGCAATTCCACACGTGCAAATGTGTGAATGAGCATCAATGATTTAGCTCGTGTCAACCGAAAGGGGACGCATTGTCGTCGAGATTTTGTGATGGGATATTTTTGTCGAAAACGTAACTACAGGCAATGGCAAAGTGTGCCGATTTAATTGCTTGGAGAAAGCAACTGAAGACATCCTCAGAGTTCGGGAGCTGCGCGTCTGTTGCGTGGCTGTTACGGTTTTCTTCCTATCTGGAACATCTTATGTTTCTGCGGTTACGACGCGACCAATTAAAAAAATGGGATAAAACAGTCATGACAAAACTTTCGGGTTATGTCTTTTTGTAATCCGAAACTTTCTAATCCTGATGACATAGAGAGCAACCGCGATCGAATTGAAATAGGAAAGAGCAAGATGCTAGAATATGACAAAGAAGAATACAGTTGAAAATCTGGTTTGGTTTGCTCTTAAAATAAATTTATCTAATTATTTATCAAAATCTAATTTTTTGGCATTTTGCTAAGTGTAGGAGTCTCCCTTAACCTCACAAACGGTTAGTTTAGTTTCAAGTCAACCGTATTCCCATCTAAAATGGGGCGTGGACGCCAGAAGATATTTTTTCTCCCGTAAATTCTTCCCAAATGGAAAAGTTGGTTTTGATTGCAATCGCTTCAATGTGCAAAGCCCTATTATTATATGAACCTACAATATTCTTAATCGATTTCAGAAGGAAAACCTTAGCAAAAGAATCTGTGATTCCTTTGACTTTTATTGGTGATATGGAGGTTGGAGGAGTGTGATGTCGAGGATTTACAGTTTTCGGTTGCTTTTATTCGTTAACCTTAATTTCATGAATGAATTTTAAGTTTTTTCTCAATTCTACGACTCTACAACTCTTTTACCGAGTTTACTAGCCGTATCTAACTATATGAATGGGCTAGATCCTTGTTTGCTTCGAATAATTGTAAGACTTTTGCCCGTACCCCACTTACAATTTTTTGACGGTAAATTAATAAATAAAACTTTTATTGTGCATTGCATTGCTTTTATTGTGCAAAACTTTTATTGTGCATTGTGCAAAACTTTTATTGTGCATATTTACGAAGAATATAATAAGGAAATTCGGACAATCGAGAGACGTACTGGATTTACTATTTTTAAAATTCTCATTCAATGAAGTGCAAAGTATTATATGTGTAAAGTGATTACGAATTTAAAGTAATAAACCAATAGTTATCTCAATATCTGGTGATCTAGTTTAAGTAAAGAAACGCACAGAATGCGGATGGCATAAAGAATTAACATTAATCAATCATAAACGTAACAAGAGCGTGCTGTAGCCGATAAAATGCATGCACCGATCACATTAGCAACAGCGCCACCTTGATAGAAGTAGCCCGTGAACAATTAAAAGACTTTTACCATGTTGCGGTAACCATATCTACAGTACTGAGATCTTGAAAATAAACTCGCGTATTTCGTTAGTGAAATTTCTAGTGTCTGTGCTTCGTTTTAAAATGCATTCTGAATACCAGGTAAGCTATTCTACGAAACATTAACATAGAGAGCCCATGTTGAGCTACAAGATATTTCCAATACACAACACATCTTGGATAAAGAAAGATTCATTTATGATTTGATTCGGAAAATCAATATTATAAGAAGAAAAACACAGTAACCGCCTGAATTATAATTCTGTAATTGCACATGGAATAATTAATGAAGGCTTATGACCTTCTGTAAAATGTACTCGTGTTAACTTCTACATGGAAAATTCGAATTAATACCTTGAACATGACGGTGATTCCCCACCCCCACCCCCCACCCCCGAATTGCCCGTTGAGTTTAGATCAGAGCCAACGTTACCGCTGACTCTGTAGCGACTTTCACCGGGTGGTGCTAGGGTTCGAGTACCGACTGTGGTGGATTTTCGAGGTGAGCTGAGTTGCTAAGTCGAGTAGAGGAGCCGGTCTAGCAACGGGCAGAACTCATTGGTTTCTCCTATCAATGCCAGGCGAATGCCTGAACAATCCCCTAACAATCGGGCCACTTGCAGCCCGATATCTTTCCCTCCTCTTCATTGTCCCATCCTGTACCCTTGCAGATCCATGCACTACACCACAAATGTCGGGCGACCAGTCAAGAAGTCAGGGCGGGGGCTGTGTTGCGCTGAAGGAAATACCGAGTGCACGGCGGCGTCATTAACAAGCCGACCTGTTGGTTTGGACGGGGTCTCACATTTTAATGGGGGAGGAGTCACCAATGCTTCCCGGGATGAAACTTTCCCTACACTAGCGGCAATACTGGCGAGAATCTCTAACCAAACATTTAAACAACTTTCCTTTAGCTGTAGTGCTACCATAACAGCAATATTCACTAGCGGTAATACTGGCGAGAATCTCTAACCAAACATTTAAACGACTTTCCTTTAGCTGTAGTGCTACCATAACAGCAATATTCACTAGCGGTAATACTGGCGAGAATCTCTAACCAAACATTTAAACAACTTTCCTTTAGCTGTAGTGCTACCATAACAGCAATATTCACTAGCGGTAATACTGGCGAGAATTTCTAACCAAACATTTAAACAACTTTCCTTTAGCTGTAGTGCTACCATAACAGAAATATTCAATCCAATCTTCAGCTAAAATCTTCGAAAAAATTAATACTGAGTGGCCAAGTCACTTTTTAAGCACAAATAATGCGATACCCAAAACACAATTTGGCTCCCAAATCGCGTAACAACTCATCCTCGTCTGCGATTAGTCAAACACATAGGAAACAACTTTCATTCCAAAGATCACCCATAGCAGTAACTTGGAGCAGTAAGCTTACGTAGCTGTATTTGACAGTGTTTAGCACCAAGGAATTTTTTGGTGCTAATATTTGCAATATTCGGCAACATTGCACTCCTGATTTTCCAAACAATATTCACATACAATTCAAGTCAAAATTAATCAAATCGTTCTTCAAGAACCTTCACAGCATTGTGCAGATGTCCGCTAAGGTTCAGTCCATGTTCTCATTTTTTTAAATATTTATACTACAGATCATCTCACAGCCCCAGACTCCAATATAACCTTAGCAATATAACATAAGCAGACGGCACAACACGATTCCCATCCGATCAGGACATAGTATATGATCATGTACAATCTCGCCTTCGTATCTTCACTAGTTGGTTTCAGAAATTGCGACTCAAGATTAATTTGCGAAAACGAATATTAAAATCTTCACCCTCATATGTAACCGAAAAACCCCTAACAATAAATAACTCTCGACATCCCCTGTCTAACAATTCCTGGACAATCCAATATTCTTTTATACTAATACACACGCTTAACATAAAAACAACACAATTCACAAAACGCAACAGCAAAAACTGTCAAACTATTTACACTCATCAATTCAGAATTTTTTTTAAAAATCAAAAGCAAATTATTCCTTTACAAAAAGTCACTCACGTTGACATTAGCCTGTCCAGCTTAAATAAATACTGCACCTAGCAATATTACGGCAAAAAAAACATACAAAACAACTTTCCCCGAAGACTTCTAAATGCACCATGGTTTATGCCCAATAATCAAATTCAAGACGAATTCCAAAGTTCGAAAATTACAGTATCTCTGATTACCTTATACTAAAAATGTTTACAATCTTACCATCTTGTTCAAGTGCTGCCTATTTTGATTTAGATCAACAAGCAAACACCTCAAAGAGAGTCAAATCAAGATTCCTCAAAGTTACTTTCAGATACTCGTAAAAATTAACACATGAAGGAACTTCCAATTTCCAAGAATCTACCTTATTCTCCTTTCTCTAATTTTAAATCATCAAAAATATAATTAAACTCAAAATCTAATACACAATATGTATTTACGGAATAAGACACTCGAAATCATTTTACGAAATTTCCTCCCCAAATGTATTTATATTTCTCAATTCTGTTAGGCCTTGTGACCGATGGCATTTTTCTGAGCGCTATGAACCAACAGAATTGTCGGCAAACTGCTTTGCGCTAACGAAGTGTTTGGCAGCAAAATGGCGTACGATACTTTAATTGATTGCATAATGCCAAACATTGTCGTGTGATTTTAAACCCGGTGTGGCCCGGTGTATATTGATATTGTGACTCGGGGCGGTGAGTTTTAGTCTTCCGCGTCCCAGCCATCTGCTGAAACCCTTCAAGCCTTGCGCGGTATTTGAACCTTTAACATTCGGGTACAGCCTGGGCGTCTTCAAAGCCGAGGGCGGGCATCAAATATTTGCTAGCGCACAGACCGTTGCTGCGCAGCCGCTTCCGCGTATGCATTTTTGCTGCTGGATTCCTTCTTTGGCGGAGAGGTGCGAATCTGAGGGCGAGGAGGACGGAAGCTCGAAGTGTTCCTGCCCCCCCCCCCCTGCGCTGCCGTCGGCGCGGGCCGCGATCGCAGTTACCCGGCGACGCGCATCGAGCGGGGCAACATGGCGTCCCGTTGCCGAAGCCTCGCTTCTTCCGGAGAGCGGCTGCTCTCACGGCCGCGGGGAGCATGGCGAGAGGAGCGGGCGCGAGGCG
This sequence comes from Gryllus longicercus, assembly GCA_038098605.1. NCBI lineage: Eukaryota > Metazoa > Arthropoda > Insecta > Orthoptera > Gryllidae > Gryllus > Gryllus longicercus. Next base: position 2,696,434 of record JAZDUA010000145.1, read on the forward strand.
GGGCGCGGAGAAGCCGTTGCAGCGGTCACAGCAAGGGGGTGGAGGTGGTTGCGATGGCAATGGCCGAGGTAGGGAGTAGGGCGGCGGGGTCGGAGGCGGGGGTGGTGGGTGGCACGGTGGCGCAGGCGGGGATGGTTGAGACAGCGCTGGGTCTGGCGGGTGGGGTTGGGGAAGGCGGAGGCGGCGGTGGCGAAAGCGGCGATGGCGGAGGTGCGGTGGCGGAGGCGGCGATGGCGGAGGTGCGGTGGCGGAGGCGGCGATGGCGGAGGTGCGGTGGCGAAGGCGGCGGTGGCGAAGGCGGCGGTGGCGAAGGCGGCGGTGGCGAAGGCGGCGGTGGCGAAGGCGGCGGTGGCGAAGGCGGCGGTGGCGAAGGCGGCGGTGGCGAAGGCGGCGGTGGCGAAGGCGGCGGGGGCGAAGGCGGCGGGGGCGAAGGCGGCGGGGGCGAAGGCGGCGGGGGCGAAGGCGGCGGGGGCGAAGGCGGCGGGGGCGAAGGCGGCGGGGGCGAAGGCGGCGGGGGCGAAGGCGGCGGGGGCGAAGGCGGCGGGGGCGAAGGCGGCGGGGGCGAAGGCGGCGGGGGCGAAGGCGGCGGGGGCGAAGGCGGCGGGGGCGAAGGCGGCGGGGGCGAAGGCGGCGGGGGCGAAGGCGGCGGGGGCGAAGGCGGCGGGGGCGAAGGCGGCGGGGGCGAAGGCGGCGGGGGCGAAGGCGGCGGGGGCGAAGGCGGCGGGGGCGAAGGCGGCGGGGGCGAAGGCGGCGGGGGCGAAGGCGGCGGGGGCGAAGGCGGCGGGGGCGAAGGCGGCGGGGGCGAAGGCGGCGGGGGCGAAGGCGGCGGGGGCGAAGGCGGCGGGGGCGAAGGCGGCGGGGGCGAAGGCGGCGGGGGCGAAGGCGGCGGGGGCGAAGGCGGCGGGGGCGAAGGCGGCGGGGGCGAAGGCGGCGGGGGCGAAGGCGGCGGGGGCGAAGGCGGCGGGGGCGAAGGCGGCGGGGGCGAAGGCGGCGGGGGCGAAGGCGGCGGGGGCGAAGGCGGCGGGGGCGAAGGCGGCGGGGGCGAAGGCGGCGGGGGCGAAGGCGGCGGGGGCGAAGGCGGCGGGGGCGAAGGCGGCGGGGGCGGAGACTGCGATGGATTTGCCGGTAGTGGAGACAGAGACGGAGGCGAGGCGGTGCTGGTGGTGGAGTCGGAGGCGGAGGCAGCGTTGGTGGAGGCGTCGGTGGCGGTGGCGGCGTCGGTGACGGCGGAGTCGCGGGTGGGTGCTGATGCTCCTTGGGGTCGGGGCGTCGCACCCAGAGCGAGGCGTCGTGTCGGCGGACGTATCCAACGGACGGATCCCGCTGCTCGTGTTTCTGTGCGGGAGAGTACCGCTCCCTCTCTGCTTCCTGCCGCCTCGCAAGCCATTGACACGAGGATCAGCGCACGAAATCTAATGGTTGCAGTTTCAAACAAACAATAATATCAACAACACGGTCTTTATATCTTTCCTGTTTCGAATTCAAAGCCATATCTTGATTGGCGGCAAGCCAGCTGCTACAGCTAAGTTACTGGGTCAAGACTAGAGGCAAGTCACTCTAGGGTGTAAAAAGACAGTGGTATTAACTGGAGGTACGGGGCGTTATCGGAAAGGTTGGCCTGACATTCAAGGTCGAATGATAATCATCGTCTGACGAGAGTAATACACTTAAAATAATAAATAATATTTATGTTTATGTGTTTAGTTTTAACTAGTTCCTTACCTGAACAAGAACGAATACTAATAATAAATTTTATTGTCGAACATATTTGATTTATTTGTCATTTCATTACTTTCGATACAATAAAATTTACACAACAGAGAAAGAGAAAGCAAAAGTGAGAAGTAACTTATGACAGCAATTTCAATTGCATTATTCTCTATGGTACGTAGGATGATTAGGTTTATTGAAATACAATGCGCAGTGAATGCATCTTCTACTGTTAAGAAAAATACAAAAGAAACCTATCAAGAAATACTGTGAATTTGCCGATTCATGCTACACAAACACAGTCATGCAAACGTCACTTACTATTGAGTAACGTTTTTGTTCTATTTCATCAACCATCACTGCAATACATACAATAGCGCTATAGAACAATATTTTTCTTTTTCAGTACACATTTGATGATGACCTAAGTTATGTACCTCGGTCAATATAAATACCACAATGTGAATTTCGTTCTTAATTAGCAATCTCAATTTTAAAATGTTTTGTTTAAAAACGCGACAGAAAAATTGATAAGCCCACGATTCTTGTTTTTAGAGGCAATTTGCAGACGAGAAAAACTAGAGACCTTTGCCGTGGAGGAATGTCTGCCTTAGTTGTATGACGCGAGAGGGCAGTCATCGAAAGTCCTGCCACCGTCGGAACTCGTGCATGCAGTGACATCAGTTGCTCTGAGCCACCTCTCCCGATCAAAGTCACTAAGATTCTAAGTCAATAATAATCTGGTAATCACGAGCGAAAAAAAACAAGGTATCGCATGCGTTTCTCACTATTACTTCTCTTTTACACCTCTTTCTTCTCATCCTGATTCTTCCGATGAAGTGTGACGTTTATACTTTTCTACGAGCTTGTCCATTTATAATCACGTAAATGTCCGGTAGTCCCTCATGTTTGGAATGTTAACAGAAACTTTGTCTCAACTCCTCCATTCTCAATGTCCCTTCCAATTATACAGAAGAGCATATCCCCTGTGCCTTGCGATCATTAGAATACCATTTGAAGTAAGTTAACAGAATATGTAGCTCCAGATCTTCAGCCTTCGTAGTAGCAGTACTGCTAGACAGATCGTTAATGTCGCAAAAAAAGACTCCACTTAGTTGTCAGCGTAGATACAAGTACACGACCGGGCTTCGTTCAGTACCAAAACTGCCAGTAATTCAACCACACGAAGAACAACTTCCCCGTGAGCAACTGTGCGAGAGATGTCCGGAAGTACACTGTAATGCCTTCACCCCAAGAACGCTCCTCCCTCCGTCAATTGTGCAACAGGAAACCTTGAAGAAGTTCGCAGAGCCAACGCGCGTGCTCGGCTCAACCCCTATCGTCGAACGCGTCCAACCCCTTTCACTTCAATGCCAGCTCAAGAAAATCGCACCCCCTACAATATCACATTCTCCACTACCATAGGAATTATCTTTAATAACCCACTCATATGAAATATCCCCTCGATCCAACTCCAAAACAAACGTGAATCCACAAATAGCGCGTCACTCAAATTATACCTCCAACAAATGCAATCCTCAGTCAGTACTCAAAGACGTTATTCCCGAACTGAATAAACCCATCTTTTCCCACCACCGTCAGCACTGATCCCTAACCTGCACTGGTTCTTACTGACATGGGTGGCTCAGAGCATCAATGGCTCAGTGCGTCTCACCGGGAGGACACAGGGTTCGATTCCCGACGATTTCAGCATTTTTGATTCTAGCTAGATTTCTGGGTCACGGTCAGGGGCTGTTCGGAGCAGATTTCAAGCAAACGGATTCTCTGATCGTTAGTTTTCCGTAAATTCTCCGTTCAAGGCCGGGCGAATGCCGAAGCAGTACCCTAACAAACGAGCCATGGAGAGCGCGCGATCTTTTCTTCTTCTTCTTCTTCTTCTTCTTCTCCTTCTTCTTCTTCTTCCAATCCTCACCCCCTTAAGTACACACACTTATACTTACATGCACTACATTACCACACGTGTCGGAAGGTTAGAGCTTGACTAGGCTGGGGTGGTGTCCCGCTGGTGGGAGATACCTTGTTGCGGAAAACCCCGTAAGTTGAGGTGTAGGTTTACGACGGATCTCTACATCCAGAGGGGAAATATCACCCTCGCCTTCCGAGATAAAACATGAACTATACTTGACTAATGACCTTGGCAGTTGAAGCGACCGGAAAACTAATCAATCAGTCCACTGCCTCATAGAACTCAATACTAATGCGCATACAGAATATCATTGAACAACTCCTAGGCAAGTCATAAACCAACCTTACCACTAATGTTAAATAACTGCCAAAACAACTGGCAACCCTAAACTTAAACATCTCGCAATCTGAACCAATTGCAACCAAAATCTCTCGCAACAACTCTACCGTTCTTCAGAAGTCACCATTATCTATCCATCAAATACTCGTACAAATAATTTCTTCTCGCCCCTTCAAACCCTAGTCTTCCGCGACCCCAACTTCATCAATTTCGTGCATTTTTTTGGAAAGTCACTGTAACTAGCCAACGGAAATCTCACATGTAAAGGTAAATGCTGATCAGTGAATATACTAAAAATATTTTTTGCTGTCACCAGCACTCCAGTTAACGGGAACAGCTCGAAATTACAGCGCGTTGGTATGCCAGTAGCGGTTTCTAGGTCGCAAATAAGAAGACAAACTGTTGTGGCGAACAGAGATAATCGAATTCAGTAGTCCACGCAAATTGGTTTCTGCAACTCATACTCCAGCCACATAATCTAGATTAATCAAGGAGAGATAAGATTGACAACTGTTAAGTATGAAATATCATTGATATTAAAATTCAATTGAATATATATCAAATTAGAAAGTTCTAATATTTATTGTAAAAATCATTAACGTTCTGGGAACGCTTCGAGCATAATAAATATTGCTGTTTTTGCGAAGTGAAAACCTAGCTTCTGACGTGCATTAAAATTCATAATGGTTTTGCCCTTCAGTGTTGTGTCCAAGTTCCCTTCTGTTACAAGCAATTCACTTTTTTCTGTATTCATGTATTTTTTAGCTCATGACTTAACATAAAACGAACAAATACATAAGGAAGATAATTATAAAATTAACGCTAATGGCATAACATTTTCGGAAGCTCGCTATTGCAGGTCACGATTAAGCAGGAAAATTTGAATTGAGTGCTCTAAGACTCTATCTCAAGGACTCCCAACATTTTTACATATTGACTAGTTTTCAAAGAATGTGTTGCTTCTTCGATCCCTCTTCAACATTTTACAAGTATAATATCCAGCGTGCAACGTTCTCATAACACAAATGACTTCACGTAAATGACGTAAAGAAAACAATTATGTAAATAATGTGAACTACAGTGTTGGAAAAATGGTTTATTAGATTTATGCTTGTTTGGACTATTACCATTTTTAACTTTTACTAATGTAATCACGGAGAACCCATATCACCCATACTGTAAACGGCCTCAAGTTTCGAAGACGTGATCCAGAAAGGGAAAACCAAGAAAAGGTGATATCTTTAAGTAAGAACTTGGAAGCGCCCAGTCGAGAGACATGAAGGGAGTGTGGAAAGAACTTACACGTACAGCTATAGATCAGAAAAGTGTAGAGAGTAGAGAAGGACTAAATCAAATTGTTAAGAACGAACAAAGAGGTACTGAGTGATAAAAACATCGAGAACTAATATTGAGAAAAGAGACATGCCAGTCCAAGTGAGTTTATCGCCAGTGTTAAGAAAGTGTTAGGAAATGTTAAAAGTGTTGCGTGAGTTAGGAGGTGTAAGGAATGAAAAGTTGTGATGTGTACAGTGTTAAGAAAGATTAGAAAAGAAAGAATAACAAAGTGAGTAGCGAATAATATACACCAAACTACAATAATTGTGGGAAATAGTAATAACTACCCACACTACATGAAGGAGGCCTCTGTCCTTAATGGAAATTAACCAGACTAATTAGAAGAAGAAGAAGAAGAAGAAGAAATATAGTAATAATATTATCAAGTTGTTAAAAACGATATCACGGATTCATGATAGCAAAAGTTCGATTTTTGATAATTACAATAATGAGAAATTTCAAAAGAGAAGCGAAATTGTATTTGAGAGATGTTTTGAAGCTTTTTATAAAACAATTAATCATAACTTCATTAATATTTCTTGTAATCAGAAGGATTTTCGTCTGTTCGTATTCATCTGTTGACATTAAATCAATCCTCTGACCACCATTAACCCCTTTAAAATTTCATCGATCCACAGAGGGATTGTTACCGTCCACGATGGAAACCCCTTGTCTAGTCATTACTTAGCTCAGGGTTTTGCCGTGAGGAAGCGTCTTATGTCCAACCGAAGGTTCTGAACGGGCACTGGTAAATGTCGTGTTCAGTGGTTTATTGCAGAGGTTTGCAGTTACGAACGGGACTTGCATTAAATCCTCGTTTGGTAAAGCCGGAGCTACATCAGCAAACTCAGGTATGAGTTTTAAGGGAGAGAATCATTCTCATAATTTGTTTCCATTTGAACTTTCCATTGATGTCAGACGATGTCCATCACGAACACTCTATTCAATGAAGGGCTCGAGACGGAAACAAGATCAGCCACACCAGCCAGTGGAAAGCTGTTGCTGTTTGTAAACGTTAATATCTTGATTTTGGTGATATCAATGGCTTTTTACTACAAATTTTTTGTTCATATTTGTGAAGGGTTTCGAGTAGCAAGAAGAGACACACTACGACCAAAATCAAGATATTAACTTTTACGAATAGCAGATGTAGGGGGAATCAGCATTTCAATGCTGATTCCATTTTTATACCTCAGAGTTTTTTGCCTAAGGGATGGGATGAAATTATGATTATGATGAATGATGAAATAGACACACACACAACGCAACCATGTCCACGACAGGATTCAAAACCTCGAACATCTGGTCTGAAACCGCAGCGGCACTACTGTCTTAGTGATCTCGGCCATCCGATTGGCAAATAAAGGCATTATCATTATTATTTTTATTATTATTATTAGTATTATTAGTACTATTAGTATTATTAGTATTATCTCACTCTCCCGCTATCTTTTCGCAGGAGACTGATTTTCTTTAACCGAAGAGCTATAGAGGTAGCCTCGCCCTTTACGCTCAGGCAAACAAGCTTTAAACACGTCTGTCCACTGGAGTCTGATTTATTCAACAAGAAGTACATACCTCCTCTGGGACTCACCATAAATATACAACAAGCGTACGGCACTAAATGTTAATTTCAAGAAAGAGTTGTTATTTATCTGTTGTTTTGTTTTATTCCTGAATGTCCTAAACAAGCGACACAGAAACGGAACTTAAATTGTGTGTTTAATATTAAGCATACAATGTCCCTCACATGTTCTCTAGTAGCCCTTGATCCAGAAATTTCAACTTGTTCAAGAACACATTACATAACTAACGATCATTATTAACTAAATAAAATGCCCTCAGTGAAATTAGACATCTGATAAGCAATATTGCAAAAATAGGCGTGATCTATTTGTAATGTTCTATTGACCTCGTTCCATAGTTTTAGACCTTTACGAGGTTTGAATGAGTATCTTGATAGTTAACAACAATAATAGCAATATTAATAATAACAATAAAGAAGTAAATATACAATTACTGTCCAGAAGCAAAAGTGCATCTCAATTTTGTTCTAAGGATCTCTCGGAAATTCATCCTAAATTCCTTTCTCTCAGGAGATATTACGTATTTGATAAATTCATATTATGACAAATTAAAGAATAAATAACATGATTCTGGGACAGAACAGCTCTTCTTGCGTTGAGAGCCAAACACAGCTATGTCAGTGGTGGCAATTCCACGTTAGCGACAGCGATGCGATTCTTCTGGCCACAGTTGTCTTTACGTCATAGTTAGAAAATATAAAACGTGAAACCCCGTGGAGCTACCACGTCATGCCTATACGGACGAGTGACTAAGCGGTCTACAAAATCAGATAATAGTCTTAAAGAATTACAAAATATTTTATTTCTTGATAATATTGCCAGGCGCATTTCATTGTATTCATCACAGTACAGTGTTGTGCAGTGTTATGATTTGAAGAGAAGAGAAAGGATTGCGGAAGAAATTCATGACAGTTCAATAGTTCAATAGTAGAGTGCAGAGCAGTGAAGTGAAGTGAAGTAAGGCTTGCGCGGTGAAATTTTATTCTATTTAATTATAATTTTTAATTAACTGCTTTCTTGTTAATTATTAATAATAATTGTTTCTTTAATTAACTAATTTATTGTTAGTCAATGTAAGTTTAATTCATGTTCAATAAAAGCAAAGATATTATGCCATCAAGCTGCGTTACTTAATTGCAGAATTAGTAATAAATTAAATCTAATCACATATATCATTCGAGAACGATCTGGATAAATCACATCGGTTGTTCTCCAAGGAAACACATACTATTCATTAAATGTTTGAAGATATACTCATTAATTTAATATATTCCAGGGGAAATATCGATATCTGTCTTGTCTATGAAGCCTCTGCCTTCTTAAGTCATCCACCAAGATAATAACAATAAATAATGTATAAAGTATTTAAAATTGAGTCTACCAAGGATCACCAAGAAAGCATTTCAACAAGAGAAGTCCCTGTAAACAAAGCAGAGAAAGATCGCAATGCGTTTGGAATACTACGATGAGACCTTACAGCGTCATTACAATTCATATGTGATTATATTTGTCGGATTCCAGGAGAAAATAAAATTTTATCTCTTTATCTTTGGGTATTATTACATTTAGACGACAGAGGAGAAACAAATTCTTCGGACTGATTTTCTGTCACGCACAACCACTAAGCCGCAGGAGGGCAAAACGGGGAAGGCAGGATTTTGCACGTTCTGTGGCCCGTTGACCCATTAACGGCCGAATTAATTTTGCGCACATAGCGCTCACCCATTGTCGTCCCGTCCGTGCCCGCGCAGCCATTGTTACAGCTATCTGGTCGCATCTGTTTACAACTTTAATCTCCATATTGTTGTTATGATGCCAAATTATACCACTAGAGCGCTCCAAAGCGCCAACCGCTGGTTATACGAGCAATTATTTTCTATAAGAAGTAGCAAAACCGTTAGATCTTAGCTGCATATGCCCCGTCAAGTTAGGCGCGGGCCAACAAACATTTACATTACGCCGGCATCTCTATCGAATTTAACGATAGGCACGGAGCAGATGAGCTCGGTTTCGGACGATTTTAGCCGTCGCATGTCATTAATATGCCATAGCCAGGAGTATACAATGCTTTAGCAATTTCGGCACAAACAACATCTGGCATTCAGGAATTCGAAAAACCTGCTTGTATGTAACGTTGGCGATGGCTATTGAGGCAATAAAATACATATATTACTGGAAAAGGAGAAAATTTGGGTTCACCAGGTAAATGTGTTTTCAACTGAGGAGTCAGTTATAAGAGAAATATATGAATATTGTTTGCAAAATGTATATCAGACGGACCTGCTCACACTAGGTAGCAACTGTTCAAAATGGATTATATAAATCAGCGTAAACAATATGGTCGAAGAAACAACATGCCACGTATTTCATTTTCTTGACAGACAAGAAATACCACGGTTGAAATGAACTGTCCACTTGGCAATAATGTCATGAACGTATTGCTGATAAATATTCTATTATATTAGTTCCCAATACATTTGCAATTGAAAGACCCAGTTAAATGTTCGCAAAACTGACCTACAATTACAGCTTGTAGCTTGGAAAACATTTAATTTTTTAAAGTAATTATGTACTATCAATTTCTAAAGTAAATAAATTACTAGGCTATATTAATACACAAGAATTGTGACCTTTGCAATCGCGGGACACTAAATGATAGGGTTTTGGAGTATATTCGCATGCGTCCTGTGAGCCATTATTTTGAGAGTCATTTTTGCCAAATCATATAAGGAGCGTGGTCAATGAATAAGGTTCAGAAATGATTTTCATTTATATCACGAACGTTGTCTAACGTGTGTTTAGATCGTGGTACGCCTTGCTATTTGGCCATTCCGCCAACCGAAGCATGTTTGTACGGAAACTATTTATGGGGCTGGAAATTCAGAAAGTTGCTCTTCAAAACTTTTATTATATATACGTAAATTATTTTCTGAATTAAAATTGGACTATTTGGAGCTTAATTGAAAGCGTCATAAAAGTGATTCCCGGTTCCATTCATATTGGGTGATCGTAGGTGGTCCATATCCTTCGACATGCTTGGCCCAACTTTTAATTTCTCTATTCGAAAATTAATATTGGTAAAAACACATGCTTTTTGACATGACTTGTATCAATTCTTACCGTATTCTTTTTATTGATGAAACCGGAACGACCTAAATCACTAGTGAATAGTATCCCTAACATCTAACAGCACTCACTGAAAGGCCACTTCCGCGGCGTGATCAGCTGGCGCTGCACTCATCTTCGACGGGGTCTTCGGCGATGCTCAGCTGTTTCCGCAGCTTTCACTCTACGCGTCCGCCAAAAGGCGCGCGCGTGGGCGGGGCTTACCTAGTGGCGAGCGGCGTGCATGATGTTCGGCGGCCCACGCGGCGAAGGCTCCCCAGCGACTGTGGGGCTGGGCCGCGGGCGGCGGCGGCGGCGGCGGAGGAGGAGGAGGAGGAGGAGGAGGAGGCGAGGCGAGGGAGCCCCGACGGTTACGGTGGCGGCGGCGGCGGCAGAGGCGGTGCCGGGGGCGCGGAACCGTGACTGCACGCACCAGATGATGCCGGAGGCGGCGGCGGCGGCGGCGATGCGGTGGTGGTGGTGGTGGTGGTGGTGGTGGTAGAGGTGGCCTGCGGCACACAAAACCGCGCTTGCTCGCTTCAGGGCCTTCTCCAGCCGCGAAACGGCCTTCCTCGCCGCTTCCCTCACCGCCCCCGCCTCCGCCTCCACGGCTGTGCAGCCGCCTCCGCCACACGCGTCCTGACCCGCACACGTGCCACCGACGCCAAGGAGCAGAAGCAAGAGAAAGAGTGGGAGGTTAAGGAGGAGGACAGAAGAAGAAAAAAATAATAGGAGAGGTAGAGGAAGAATTAGGAGGAGAGGGAGGATAAGGAGTAGGGGGAGAAGAAGAAAAAGAAGAAGAATGGGTAGAAGAAGAATGGGGAAGAAGAAGAATGGGGAAGAAGAAGAATGGGGAAGAAGAAGAATGGGGAAGAAGAAGAATGGGGAAGAAGAAGAATGGGGAAGAAGAAGAATGGGGAAGAAGAAGAATGGGGAAGAAGAAGAATGGGGAAGAAGAAGAATGGGGAAGAAGAAGAATGGGGAAGAAGAAGAATGGGGAAGAAGAAGAATGGGGAAGAAGAAGAATGGGGAAGAAGAAGAATGGGGAAGAAGAAGAATGGGGAAGAAGAAGAATGGGGAAGAAGAAGAATGGGGAAGAAGAAGAATGGGGAAGAAGAAGAATGGGGAAGAAGAAGAATGGGGAAGAAGAAGAATGGGGAAGAAGAAGAATGGGGAAGAAGAAGAATGGGGAAGAAGAAGAATGGGGAAGAAGAAGAATGGGGAAGAAGAAGAATGGGGAAGAAGAAGAATGGGGAAGAAGAAGAACGGGGAAGAAGAAGAACGGGGAAGAAGAAGGGGAAGAAGAAGAAGAACTAGGGGAAGAAGAAGAAGAACTAGGGGAAGAAGAAGAAGAAGAAGAAGGGGAAGAAGAAGAAGAAGGGGAAGAAGAAGAAGAAGGGGAAGAAGAAGAAGAAGGGGAAGAAGAAGAAGAAGGGGAAGAAGAAGAAGAAGGGGAAGAAGAAGAAGAAGAAGAAGAAGGAAGAGGATATCTCAACTTATGTCCCTGCTAGAGTAGTCCCTCACTAATTCGAACTTCGGTAATCCGAAAGTCCACTTAATCCGAAACCGGAAACTCGGTCTATTTGTACGAGGAAGGGAATGAGAACACTTGTAATTACTGTATGCATTTTTGAATATTGCATATTCATTTTTGGACGAAGAGGAGAATACCTGACCTTGGAAGGTGGACATTCTACACCTCGGCCTCCCAATTTTCATGGAATAGATGGTTTATAGTAGATTGTATTGTATTATAAATCATAATACTATATCTAAAATATGCGCCAAATATTCAACAAAGTTGAGTTTGCAAAATAGACATTTATAAATAAAGAAAACTTATCTCATTCATCAACTCTGAGGTTTAATTTGCTAAGTTATGCGCGAAATTTACCTCGTTATGTTTAGAGTGTAAATTCATATTTGTGTTTTAATTAATTCTTCTCAAGTGTTTTTTTTTATTTCTACCTGCTCGGCATTTCTGCCTTTTAGGGCTGTTCATTGTACAATATTCTACACATTAACTTTTAGGGATGGACATCCGCATGCGTTACCTCCTCTCTCAGGGGTCTGATAAAACGTTGTTCTTTGAGAAGAAACTGTGGATAACAGTTTTTGGAGTTATATGTGATAATTTTGAGGGGAGGGTGTCAGTGGGTGGAATTTTTGGAAAGTGGAAGATGGGTAGGTGATTTAAGGAGGACGAAGGGAGTCTTTAGGGAATCGTGATCTTATTCTTTTTGATGAACCATACGTTTTACCTAGCTTGAATATTGTTGTACTGCGCGATTGGGGAAGGGATGAGAAGAATTTATGAGTCATGAGATTTATATATTCGTTAATGGATGGTATATTTAGTTCATTTTGGATTTGTATGTTGCTTATGAACCAAGGAGCTTTAATGATCTTTCTGAGAAATTTATTTTGTATTATTTCCATTTTATTTAGGTTTGTTTTGCGGCGTTATTCCAGATGGAGAGGCATATGTGAGGGTTGGTCTTATTATTGTTTTATAGATGATTAAGCCGCAGTCAGTGCTAAGTGCGGAATTTCTATTTATTATTGGATATAGTTTGGATATTTTTGCATAAGTTTAATCTACTATAGATTTGATATGGTGTTTCCAGTTTAGTTTGGTGTCAAGTAGTACTCCTAAGTATTTTGCTGGTGTATTTCCACTCATCCATTCTATATTTGTGTTTTGTAAGCTGAGGAGGGGTGGTTGAGGAGGTTTGCGGAGTGTGAATATTTTTGCTTGAGTTTTAGATGCGTTAATCTTTATTTTCCAGTTTGAAGCCCATTTAATGTAGTTATTTAGGTCAATCTGTATGTTGTCGAAGGCGCAGCTAATGTCTGAATGAGAGGTAAAAAGTGCTGTGTCATCTGCGTAAAGGGCAATGTCTGTATAGTCTGACTGTGGTAAATCCGACATGTAAACAGTAAAGAGAAGTGGAGAGAGGCAAGAACCTTGAGGGACTCCTGCATTAATTTCAAATCTGTTTGAGAGACTTGAGTTAATACGGACGGAAAAATATCTATCTTTCAGAAAACTTCTGATTAGCTGGAGTAGATACTTGGGAGTTCCTAGTTGGCGCAGTTCGTATAAAAGACCTTCATGCCAGAGTTTATCAAAGGCTTTCTCAATGTCTACGAAAACTGCAATTGTATATTTTTTGCTGTGAAATGAATTTGCAATATATTCAGTTAAACGGAGCAATTGGTGGGTGGTGCTATGTTGAGATCTGAATCCGAACTGAAAGTCTGGGATAGCGCTAATTTTTGTTAGGTAAGTAGATAATCTGCTGTGAATTAATTTTTCAAATACCTTTGCGATTGAGGGTAGGAAGCTTATTGCTCTGTAGCTTGTTGGAAAGCGAGGATCTTTGCCTGGTTTACAGAAGGGTAAGATTATAGAGAATTTCCAATCTTTTGGAAAGTGGCCCAGTCTTAGACAGGAATTAAATAAGGCGGTTAAAATAGTTATAGCTCTTTTGGGTAATTCTTTAAGAGCTCTGTTGTTAATATGGTCGTGACCTGCTGATTTTCGGGTTTTCAATTGCTTAATAATTTTAGATGTTTCGGATTGAGGATATAAATTTTATTTTATCTGGGACATTATAGTCTGTTAACAGGACGTTTTTTGTACTATAATTAGTAAAGGAAGAATTTGTATTTGGGTTTGGAGTAAAACTATTTTGCAGATATTTACCTAATATATTGGCTTTCATATGATCCGTATAAGCTACATTTGAGTTGTGTTTCAGGATAGGAATGTCAGTAGTTTCTTTACATAGTCTTTTTATGGTTGACCAGAGTGGTCTACTATTAGGGTGTATATGAGCTATGGATCTTTGAAAATTGCTTATTCGAATTTGATTTAATTTGTTTTTGATTGTTCTCCCTAATTTGTTGATTTTTGCTTTAAGGTCATGTCTGCGGTTGATTTGCCAGAGCCGTCGAATGTTACGTTTACTTTTAATTCGGTTTAGAATATTCCTTGGAATCGGATTTCTATTGTTAGTGAAAGGTCTTGCGAAAGGAGTTGTTGATTGTAGCAATGCAACGTAGATTTTCATTGTGATATTAGTTACCTGGTTGTCTATTTCATTTGTTGTTTGTATCTGTTCCGGGTAGTGAAGGTTTACTTCTAATAGGTCTCTAAATTTATTCCAGTTGACGTGCCCTTTCGTGCCCAAAACTGTGAAGGGATTATTGGTCTGCAAGAGGTTTGAAGATTTTAGTTTAATGATGACTGGGCAATGATCTGAATCTAATTCAGGAAGTACGGTTTCAGATGTAGGTAAGTGGAAGTTTTTAGACACCATTATGTCTAAAATATCTGGGATAATATTACTATTGTATGGGTAGTGTGTTGGCTGCCAAGGTGCTATTACATCTAAGTTATTGTTTACTGCAAAAGATTGCAATTTAGTGCCTTGCTGGGTTGTGCAATTGCATCCCCAGGCTTGGTTTTTACTGTTTAGGTCTCATAGTAGAATAACGTTGGTGTTGTTATTAAATATTTCCTTGTATTCTTTTACTGGAAATTGTTTATTCGGAGGTTTATAAGCTATTATTATTGTGTAATCTTTATTATCTATGGTTACGGTGACTGACACAGTTTCCAGGTTAGAAGTGTTGGGGCTAAGTGACCGTTGATGTTTGACTCGGGTTGAAAGAGCAATCAAAACACCCCCCGCTGCAACATTTGAAATTCTGTCACTTCTATATATTTTATAACCAAAAATTTTGAATTTTTCATTTAGAACCAAGTGGGTTTCGGTTATGCATGCAATATCGATTTTGTGTTCGTGAAGAAAAATTTCTATTTGTGATTGTTGTCTTTTAATTCCGTTTGCATTCCAGTTCATTAAAGTGATTTTATTTGCCATTATGGAAATTTATTAGCACTGACTGTATAATATTTTGAATTTGCGGGATTATAGCTGAGATTACTTGTGATGCTATTGTGGTTATTAGTTGAGATACATCAGTTGGCATTTGGGTTTGCAAAGATTGAACCGGTGACCACGGGGTATTGCTTTTGGGAAGGGGAGGAAATCCGCGAGGGCTAAATGTTGGAGGGCTACGAGAGGGATTGTTGCGCGGCGGCGGTTGTTGCTCTGACCCTGACCTGCGTTCATTTAGATGGTTTAAACGTGCTTGCTGAGTTTCTTTGAAAATGCGACAGCCTTTGTAATTGGCCGTGTGCTCCTCGCCACAGTTTACGCAATTCGGTTTGTCACTTTTTGGTTTTGTGCATTGAGACTATGACTGTGTGACTCTTTACATCTACATACATTTACATATGAGTGTGACTCTTTACATCTAACGCACCTCGGAGTGAGTCGGCAGTTTGCTTGCGAGTGTCCATACCTTTGACAACGTTTACATTGTATTGGGTAGTTTCGATTTGTTCTAGGTTGAACTTGTATGACGCAATGTATCAGGCGGTTTAAAGTTAATATTGACTTCCCCTCTTTATTGTCTTTTATTTCTAGAGCACAAATTTCGATTGGATTTTTCTTTTTGTCAAATAGTCTAGTCACTTTGGTTCAAGTTCTTTTAAAATGTCAGCTTCCGAGTAACATGTGGGGATGCCCTTCAACACAGCATTAAAGGTTTTAATAGAAGGGTCGCGGAAAGAATAGAATTGTTTGTTCTTCTCAACACAGTGATGTCTAAAATTACGGTAATCTTCCATTGTAGTGAGCATGATTTTTAGTTGATCACCGGCTGTCTTGGTTGTGAAATCACATTTGACGACTGATTTAATGTCGGAAATCATTTGGTTGTAGTCAAGTACGTTGTGCATAATTATGGGCGGAATTTTTAATGTTTGTTCTGGAGCACTTAGATCACTGTCTTTAAGATTTTGGAGCACTTCGAAACGCGATGAAGTTTGAACATTGTATAATGGCATAGTTTTTTCATCATCATTTCTCTTTCGTTTACTTACGTTTGAAAGCGTTTCGTTGGAAGTTGTTGCGTGCATCTTCTCGCTTTGGTGTTCTTGAGGCAGGGTACTTTGGGGCGGTTGCTGCTGCATTAACGGTTGCCCTTGCTGCGCTGTGGGTTGATTCTGTTGAAGCAGCAGTAGTTGCTGCTGTTGTTGCTGATGAAGGAGTTGCAGATGTTGCTGCTGTTGTTGTAAAAGTTGAAATTGTGCTGTTTGGAGAATGCACTGATCGCTTTTGCTTGCATATAAGGTATCCATAGCGTTCACAAACACTTCTGATGTGCTGTGTAGCCCCGACTCGGGGCTACCTTGTACGTTCATTTCGCCACTCGCGGTCACGGGTTGGTTTTCACTCACTTGTGGTAAATATTTATAATATTTATTATAATATTTATAATATTTATTAAATATTTATTATAATATTTATTAAATATTTATTATAATATTTATTAAATATTTATTATAATATTTATAATATTTACAAAATTAAACTGTTTTTGGTGTAACAATGTATAATATTTAAAATAGACACGTAGCTTGCTGTGCAAGCGAAACTAGTTTGACACTCAATCTAAACACACTACGCAGTGAGAGAGCTGTGGCGTTCGATGTTCACGGCACGGCTGCTCGGTGCGAACTCCTTCTCAAGTGTGAAGTTGGATATCACGACCTACTTGTAAGATTAGTTATCTCCTCCATAAAATCGTTTGTTGATCAAGTTCTTGGTGAAATACGGAGCAACAAACTGTTCTGAATTATTTCATGCGCCTCTTCGCCGATAAGTTCTTATCGTTTAAAGTTCGTTTGTGAGAATCGTTCGTGAGAATTTCTTGAAGTCTGCCATATGTGCTAACAACTGTATGACATCCTTGTGTAAGATATGCAAATAGTAAATAATTTGTTCCTGTAAGAAGTACCAGATGAGTTCAAATAAGGAAACGGTAAATTTCGCTAGTGGTCGCATACGTCTTCTATTGATTTATAATCCATTGATATGCCTGCACAATAACGTTTTTCTATCAAGTGTACTCATGTTGAATTCATTAAATTATTTAAGCTTAAAGTTTTTATTTTGTTCGCCCTTCTGTAATTCATTTTAATGGGACTGAAAGATAATTAAACATTGAATTATTTGCAGGAATATACACTATATGTACATGTCATTATGTATTATTTCTTACGAATGTTTATTATTAAGGAAACTAAACAAAATAGCTCTTACTTTTGATTTCGTTGCTACGACAATATTTACGTTCCTATTATTATTCCAGAAATAATGTGAATACGTTTTATTGCACACTTTTTGAAACTTTATCTGACTTTTTACCGTCTGCTCAAATTTAAGTATTTAGAACAGAAAGATTCTTTTTTTTTTGTTAGAAGGTACTTTAGCATTGCTTTCTAATACAACTATACACGTTTGGAGGTATTCCACTGATAAATTATTTCAAATAGCTATCCTCGGCGAAAGCTGGTCATTAACGACATCTTTTTCTCGTTGAAGCTACTCTCTGAATGAATTCTCTTGGGTCAAGTGAATGATGTCCTGGGTCAGAGATAAATGATTTCATAGCAACCTCCTTTACAAGATGTATTTGTGTGCGTTCTCTGACGCTGCCTCGTCTCCCTTGGAAGCGCAAGTACCTCTCTTCCCCCTCCCTCTCTCGCCCACTATCTTCACCTCTTCCTCCGTCCCTATGACCAGCGCAATGGAACCATAGATTGGGTTACCGAATTTTAACACATTGAAACTTAATTTTACGAGTATGTTTTGTGGTAACACGTTGATGCACACTTAACCAAGTGGACAGCAACATTAGTGGACAGCAACATTAGATAAATTATCATATTAGCATAGAGAAGAAGTAAATTGTAGATTTTGCTCCAACCTAAATTGTCTCAGCATAATCAGTGATTAAGGTAGTTATTAGTGTAATTTCAATTTAGTTGAAAGAAATCAACGTTGTAAAAATAAGTCTCATTTTATTTAAGATGAAGTAGTAGTTCATTCATGTTTTGTCAAACGTCCATCCAGAGCAGTTATGACATCACTACAATACATCCAGATTTCTAGAACCTTTAGAAGCATGTCAAAGCTCAAACACGTTACACATTTGTTTCACTATCCAATAATTAGAAAGAACTGTGAATGTGTGAAAACAAGGGAATGATATTACAATGAAGATCCTTTTCCACTGCACGAAATTGTTTCCAAGCATTCTGTTGACTTGAAGGACATGTATGGATTGTGCGAAGCGCAGTATGCTGCCAGTAATGGTGTCAGCAAATGAATTCTTGAAATAGACAATACTTTCATTTCATACTCATCGGGCTGAATGCAGTGTCTTGTTCCCCAAACTTTGTCCTCACTTCACTCCTTATCTTTGGCCTTCTGAGTGTACTAGGTGGCCCCAGAGATTCGTAGTTGCACAATAAAGCAGCCTCCGACTGACAGGCGATAGAGCAAGAGTTGACCCCATCGCCAGGGTGCAATTGAACTTATTATTCTTCCATCATTCTCCACTTCAGCTAATCAAGTTCTGACTCATTCTTCATGCTGCTCTGAAAGCTATCTTTCAATCATAATTTAAACAGAAATCAGTCGAACGTTTTGTTCAATCCCTCTTCCCCTGGATAGAGTGACTAAACCCTTCCAACCGTGTATTGTATAATCTGTATTTTGCAATACCTCTATCAAATAGTAATGCATACTGTACATTTTAAGGATTCTGTTGAATGAATCAGTATTCTGTACATTTTCTTATTTTTTCCTATTACTTCTCCAACTGTAATGAGCACTTAACACTCATAAAAATATAGAATGGGTGTAAATGTATCTGCGAATAGAAACAATGCGTCAATTACTTTTATGCTCTTTCTGCAGAAACGAGACAGAGAAGCTTGTCTTAGAGTAGTCACTAACACGACCATTCGTCGTAACTGGGCATGACGAACGAACTCATGAGGCTTTCTTCGTGTTTGTGGCTCGACGAGCTTGCACATCATCTTGCTTTAAATACGCGTTAGAAGAAGGTTCATGATAAATCGTCTCCGCACTATAGCTTGTACAATGGCGGACGAGTTATAACGTCAATCCGCCACTCTATTGGACGGAATGAAACGATTTGCTTCTGGCACTATTGTGTTGGACGTGACGAGTAAGTACGTTTTATTACCGAATTAATTTGACGCTCTGAAGCTACTTTTGGTCTGGGAAGTTGCCCGCTTAAAAGGATAAAGGATTAAAAGTGAAATGTTCAAGACATTTTCTTCATAGGTTATTCGCGGATCCTCAAAGTAAGGTGTACGGGCAACCATGTGTAAGAGATCCGGCATTAACCCTGCATTAGATGCGAGCGGAATTCTCTTCTGCATATTCATATTCCGTAATCATAGTTTTCAAATAAGCAGAGAATCTTCTGCGTCTTTGTGGCTGCATTTTTCACCTTCAGTGCTCTTTCTGCCATTACAGCACATGATTGCTGTGAAGAAAGAATTAAAGTGATATACACCTCTCTTTTAAATGATACATGTTTCCAGTTTTCCAATTAATACGTTTTTTATGGTATTGAAAGACTACTGGACTTCTTTTAGCACATTATTTTACTTTATTTTCAACCATAACGATTTCACGACGTATTACACATATGAGATCATAATTGACTGAGGAAAAGGTCTAGACAGACTTGTTGATTTATTGCAAAGCTTCCATAATGTCTATTGTTACCAGTTGATTACTTTTCACTTTATTTTATGTTAGTGTTTGCACAGCAGTAATTTTTAATTATGAGAGATTATCTTAAAGTTTTGAATAATATATCAGTCTAAGGTGGGAATAATGGTTTTTACCATATGCCCACACACCATACAATATGATGAGGCTGTCTTGAATTAATTTTAATGGCTTTTGCGAAGGATATTTTTAACATGAATATTTTTTTCACAAATCGCTCTATTTGTCTTGATAACGTTTTTGACATCCTACTAATGTGATTGAAGAGTTAATTTCCATGGAACGTATCTATATTTACATTTGTATTCTAGTTTAACGAGTCAATATGTTCTCCTATGGTAAAAACCGTTGAATCCTAACTTGAGCTAGGAGTCTGAGATTTGAGTACTTTCCCTGCCTCAAACATGGCATTTCTTGAAGATGCGTCACTTTGGAAATAAGCCCTTGAATTACTCTAAAGTGGGATTGATTTGTTAGTAATGTTGAGTTATTTTTAGACTGGCTGGTCAGTTTTTATTTTAAAGTCAAATTTAAATGCAAAATGTAGGTCAATTCCTTTTCTTAACAATGATTTATTGTAAACATTCGATTTTTTATAACCACAGAGAAATTTAGTTTGAAAATTGTCAAACAGTAAACCCACTTTACGGTATTCAAGTTTACTACTTGCCGTTTATTTCGGATATGTTTGTTTGAAATGTACTAAGAGGTTTTTATGACACATCTTAAAAAATTATTTTGCCATGTTCTTGTTTTTATTAACGCCGATTTTTGCATTACAGTGGAGTCTCGGTTATCTTAACTTCAGTAATGCCAAAGTTTGCTTAATACCAAACCAAAATCAGCGATTTTTTCGGGTAAGAATGTGTGTTACTTAAAAACTATTGTACAGCCGTATATACTTTGGAAAATTCCAAGAAAATACAAGCTCTAATGCAATACTTTATTATAAACAGTACAGTAATAGTTTTATATGAAATATTCAGTTCCTTTTTTTTGACGAAATAACTGTCCCGGGAAGCCGAATGATTGCCGGGAATTGCTCCAACGCTTCAATACCACGACGTCCGTTTGTTCAAGTGTTTTTTTCTAACTCTAACCGCAACAATAACATTTTCCAAGTTGTTATTACGTGTCCAGTTAAGATTTGTACGCAATACGTATTGATTAATGTATTGAGGAGTAAAATAAAATATTTCCACATAACCAAAAACATAATTTTATCCGAAATGACACCAGTCCCAATTATTTCGGATATGCAGGACTCTACTGCATTACGCCACCGCGCCGGCGAACCCGTCCCGGGCGGCGGGGGCGACGAATAGGAAGTGCATGGAGATGCAAACCGACCCAGACGCGTCCCGTAACGTTGACCAAGGCGACGCTAATCCGCTCGTCGGATAGCGCTGCTTGCGCAAATGCAGTCTTGGCCGGCCGCCGGCACCGTTAGAGCGCGGAGGCTGCGGCTGGAGATGGAAGACGGGGAGCCGAACGCCGGAGCTTCCCCACCCCCGGCCGGGGGGGGGGTGTCTCCCGTGACGCTGCGGTTTGCCGCTGCCGCCCCCAGCAGCAAGTGGATACTCATGTAACTTCTCCATGCGCGCAGTTTTTTGAGCTCTCTTTTTGCTAGATGCGTTTCTGTAGGATTCCAGAGCTAAAGAAAAAGTGTCCAGATTGCACTTCTTCTCTAAGGAACGTAGCACTATTTTCAACGGTTTTTCGAGGTTAAATTAATAAAAAAAAATTACACGGTAATCTATAGCTTCTTTCGGCACAGCGGGTGAAATGCTAATTTGCCCCGCTTGCTAATATCCCCAGATATGAAGGAACCTATGTTACATTAACAACAATCTATCTTGTAGATGAGAGTAACACAAAAATATCCATTGGACCAATAGCTAGAATTTAAGTTATTTTTATGAAGATAGCCTTAAATTATGAATTTAGGACATTCTGTGCATAATTGCTACAGATTGATTTTGCCCCCAGCCCAGTAATATTTTTCCTATGGATTGTAAAAGTAAAGAGCACAATTAATTCGGCGTCTCAAGATAAAATGACAAAATTATAACATTTTTGTAAGAATCTTAAGTCCAAATAATTCTTGAGTATTGTTCCAGTGCAGTGTCAGTGGATCTAGTCAGACTCGGTTTACCAATTGAACTCCCTTGATTGTACCCTAAATGATCTCAGGTGACAATCAGCCCAGAAGGCAAACGCCCTAAGAATAATTACCACCATCTACCATTAAAATCTAACGCAACGCCATCTCAATATCTAGAAGGTGTATGTGTCCCAGTCCGTGCCCGTTCGTTCAAGTAGACGCGTTGAGAAATTTCATTCAAATTTTGAACAAATAGGTGTGGGCGATTGGGATAAAAACATAGGGCGATTCAAAATAGTACTCGAAATTTCTTTCTTCACAAAGTTTGGTTTAAATCAACACCACATTGCATTGATGTTTTGGGGGGTTGTGTTGTAATAATGCAGGGCAATGATCGGATCGAGGGCGGCGAAGGAGGGCTATGCAGGGACAGGTAGAGTGTAAGTATGGACGGGGAGAGTGATTGGGACGGGAAGGACTAATGAGGACGGGACTCGGTGAGGAATGCGGAAATGGGGCAGGAGCGGAGCGGGGTGGGATAGAGTGGAGGAGGTCGTTGCGGAGATGTAAATAAAATGACTTGTGCTTCGATGTTCATAAATACGTATAGTTTATTTAAAGAAAATTATTTTTAGTGTTGGTAGAGTTTATTTTTTTTAGAGTTGATATATGGAAGGGTTCAGAAACGTGGAAGAATATTAGGTATCATTTTGATACATTGACTAATTTGTATACGAACTACAATGTAGAATACAAGCCGCATTGAATTTGGTTCAGGGAATCGCTATCCCATTAGCATTTATTGTCTCATGAACAATCAAACGGGGCAGAAAAATAAAACAGTATTATTGGTGTGATAAAGATATTCTTTTTTATTCAGTACCCTCCTTTATCTCGCTTCGAAAATCACCTCTGATTAATTCCTTGAGTGGAGTAACCTACATTCTCAATTTCTTCGTTAGAATGAAGTTCAGAGCCATCAAATTTGCCTTGTAATTGTATCGTTATTAAAGAAGAACAGCAATTTCGCAAGAAAACCGAGTGAATGCTTCCTTCACTGTCGAAAATTAAAGAAGGCAGTGATTGTAGCATTGTTGCTATTTCTTAATGTAATTGGAGAAAACGTTAATATACTTTAGTTACTATAAAAACTCGTGGCATTTTCCTAAATAACGCAAAACAAATTATGAAAAAAATTATTAAAGACACGTGATACATTTTGGAATAAGTGATTGAACTCTCACTTTACGACAAAATTTGAGAATGTTTCAAATAAGTGAAAAGATAGTCCCACTGAGGAGTTGAAGTATATGATGATATCAAATATTTGTTTCTACTTTTGCAATTTTAATATTATCTCTGTATCCTCGCAATGCAGCTGTGCCCACGGCTCTCAGGCGACACGGGACACTAGCGATTATTTCGCCCGGACACCGCTGTTCACAGTATCCGGTACAGGGCTTGGATCACTTAGAGGGAAAACATTCTTTTTCAGTGTTGGCACCCATGAATGTCAGTTTGTACAATAATTGTGTTATGTGTAAGATGTAAGATATTGCTAATGGGATAGTCCCCTTTTGAAGGAGAATTTAAAGTATGAAATTATATTCTAATCGGTATCTATAAGAATGAAACAGTATTTTCTAAAACAGGATCATGCTGTTATAAACATTTTTTATATAATAAGCTGTCTGATAAAATATACTCTTCTGTAAACGGATTAGTACAACTTCGATCACCGTATTCCTGAGTAGGTAATGGCCGTAGCCCGAAAGAACATTCCCAAGAAGGCCTGCGATTAAACATTTTTAAAATTATTTAATTTTAATTCATAATGCATAATACGTACTACGATCGAGAATAAAATAAAACAACTGTATGTTTAAATTGTCTATATGTTTAGAACTTTTACAGCAGAAATGTTCAACCTATCAAAATAGTTTTAAAACTGTTTAAAGCGTCACCTACACCACATTCAGCTAATATCAATTATTTTATTTATTTATTTTCTTATTTAATCATCATTGTGATATACAGTTTTTAAGTTGATTTAAACATACAAAAGAAACAGAGCTATGTATTACAACATGTAGAATAATTATATGGTTAAATTCAAAGCCTTTACTTGCTATATAGAAAATATTTCTGCGAACCAGCGAAGGAACTGGAAAGTAAGTCAAGCGACTTTCTCGAATCAGAGAGCTCCTTAAATGGACCCGGTGAACATGACAACCAGCAGGAAGGATTTTTCTTGAAAGCGCTTGTTGAGGTGGTTGTGGGACACGGGCGATATGTGGCCCGGATTTCCAATAAAATCACTCATCCACTCACTTCGCGTACAAGGACGAAAGACAATTGCCTATGGCGTAGTTCTGAGCACGTACTTCCAGGTTTGCTCACTGATCTTCGGTTGTGCAGTTTCAACAAAGCTTCGTACGCATTTTTGTTTAGATAAACTTCAAGAAGGTAAAAAACGGAACAATTGCTATGCAGAAATTCCCCAGAATTATTACAAAATTAATAATATGGATACGAAAACTGAATAACAGTGGGCCTGTTTTTATAATGTACAAAAAGGGTTTTTTGCAATCATAAAAAAGGTCCATTTGGTTCAACAACAAAGAATCACAAACAATAAAGAAAAGAACACGGCATGTCAGAATCGCTGAAAGTGAAAATATACTGAAGAAATTGAAATCTGAAAATACGTTGATAATAAGACCTAAAAATCGTAAAGGGCATATTATAAAAGAATATGCGCTAATATTTAACACTATTTTTTTCTAGTGGAATGCATACCCTCGTTGTACTTTCAGTACTAGTAGATGGAAATATAATGGTGCTGTCTTTCAAAAGTAATAAACGAGGATTTAAATTACAAATCATTGAGTAAATATAATAAAACTATTTTTCATAAAATGTGAAAATACTATTTAGTTTTAAAACTCATTTTTAATCACTTAAACTCATAATATTATAAACACTAATATTATATAAATATTTATCCTCATTTCATTAATATTACATAATATTAATTTTGTGTTTCTCGTCCCTATAGAAGAATATTCGGCTCTCAAAATTAATTTACCAATCCTGTTACATTCCGCGTTTCTGCTACGGATTAAATCAAGGAAAGTGCATTTTACCTTCAAATACCCCGAAGTTTCAATGTCCACAACTCTACTCTGAAATTCCCTCAGCATTAATAAATGGAGGCCTGCTTTGCATATACATTTCCTCTTATAATCAGTTTTCGTTCATATTACTCCAAATTATTTTTCGTTAATTGATAATAAATAATATGTTGCGATTGGCAATACATTAGATTTTTAATCTTTTGTTTTGTTTTACCACAACAATATAAAATAAAAAAAACTCCATTCTTCATAATAGAAATTCCATTTAATTGTTGTTATTTTGCTTCCAGTGTTACAAGGAGGTAAAAGACTTTGTTATTGTTGTTCCTCACCTCTTGTACACGTGTGCATACTGTCATCCAAGCAAACATTGTGACTCTCATTTTCATACTCACGAAGATCGTTGATTTTTAAATGGTGGAGACACCATCTTTTTATCTTTTGAAATAAATGTAGATACCTAACAATTGTTTTTGCAACTGTAATACACAAATCAAACACGTTGTATGTTACAGGTATTGCACTATTATTGACTTAACTTAATGTTTTCCGTAATTTTTCTAACACGGATCGCCCCTCTTTCAGATATATAATTGTCTCCTTTAATTTAGACGGGTTGAGTGAGACTTTCGCTGTGATTAATGAAAGTACTTATAATTCCAAAAAAGGAAAGTTACATTCATAACGTCTCAGTATCAAAAGGACGCAATTAAAACTCCTCACAACGTAGCCTAATCACATTACATTTATCGCAACCGAAGTTTTATTTGTGTCTCAAAGCCTTAAACGCAACAAACACCATTTATTGCAATTATGCATAATTACATCTGTCGTAATGATGCATTTCATTGTGCAAATATCAAAACTTTATCTGCAATTCACTTGCAGTAAATACTACTAAACTGAATAAGTTACGGGTCAACAACGTTAACTTGGCCATTGTTTGTTGTTGTACTTGTTTTTTTGCTTTTTTGTTGGTGTATGTTTTAAAACGTTCTTAATGCACATGTCATTATTAAATTGTTGGTTTGTGCACAGAGAAAGAGGTCCCACCTTTTGTTTCAATGCAGCATACAGATATTATTAATTTATTATTTTAGTTTTGTTTTATTTACTAATGTGCTCCAAAGATTCTGCACTAATCAATCACGGATGATATCGGCATTATTATTCCTTTAACTATTGTCAAACAAGAAGCAATAAGGCAATCACATTTGAAACCGTTTACGTAAAACACAACGAACTATAATACTGAAAATATTGCAATGGCAATCGTGAACACAGGGGGGTCGTGACCCAACGCATGCAGAATGGCTATTCACTTCTTCTCTGTTCGGCTCTCACCGATAGGGCTCTGGTTCGATCCCTGGCCAAGCTACGTAGAATATTTGTCAGTCAAAGCGACCTCTCGGCAGATTTTCTCGAGGATCTCCCTCGTTCACTACCTTTTATTCCACCATTCCTCGATCATCATCATCGCTGTCATTATCATCGCTATCATCTCACTCATTAGGCCTCAACCTGAGCAGTTAATTGGTACTCAAAACCCTAACACGTAAGCCACTAAATCACACACGATGGCCAGTTTTGGAGAAGCAACACGTACTCACTCAGTAGCGCGCCATGGGGTGGTGGCGCCGTGCCTCCGGTGAGCTGCCCGGATCGGCGTTCGCCAGCGCGCGGCCACTAGGAGGCTGCGTCCGAGCGCCAGGTGGCACGTGCTCCAGCGCCGGTCCGCTCCCTCGCTCGGCGTCCCGCAGCCTTTGGAAAGCGTGGATGCACTGCGGCGGCGACGGCGGCCCAGCCCGGCGGCCGCGCTGCGCGGAAGGCGGTGGCGGAGGCGAGGTGGAGGCGGACGAAGCGAACCCCTCCCGGCGGGGCGTGCGGCGAGTGCGGCGGCGCGCGGAGCCGCGCGGCTAAAAGAAGCGCCCGCGCCCCCACCGCACGCGCACGCACGCACGCTCGCAGGGCGCCGTCGAGCGCGAACGCTCCCCGGTCCCGCTTCCCTGCGGCCACACCCAAGCTCTTCCTACGATCCGCTCCGCTGCACCTCCCCTGCAGCCTCTTCTTCCTCTTCCTCCTACTCCTCCTCATCCTCATCCTCATCCTCGTCATCGTCATCGTCATCGTCATCGTCATCGTCATCGTCATCGTCATCGTCATCGTCATCGTCATCGTCATCGTCATCGTCATCCTCATCCTCATCCTCATCCTCATCCCCATCCCCATCCCCATCCCCATCCCCATCCCCATCCCCATCCCCATCCCCATCCCCATCCCCATCCCCATCCCCATCCCCATCCCCATCCCCATCCCCATCCCCATCCCCATCCCCATCCCCATCCCCATCCCCATCCCCATCCCCATCCCCATCCCCATCCCCATCCCCATCCCCATCCCCATCCCCATCCCCATCCCCATCCCCATCCTCCTCATCCTCATCCTCATCCTCATCCTCATCCTCATCCTCATCCTCATCCTCATCCTCATCCTCATCCTCATCCTCATCCTCATCCTCATCCTCATCCTCATCCTCATCCTCCTCATCCTCATCCTCCTCATCCTCCTCCTCCTCATCCTCCTCATCCGCATCCTCCTCCTCATCCGCATCCTCATCCGCATCCTCATCCTCATCCTCCTCATCCTCCTCCTCATCCGCATCCTCATCCTTCTCATCCTCCTCATCCTCCTATTCCTCCTCCTCATCCGCATCCTCATCCGCATCCTCATCCTTCTCATCCTCCTCATCCTCCTATTCCTCCTCCTCTTCCCTCTCAGTTCGCTCAGCATTGCCGCCGACTGGAAGATCCTAGGGTTCGACTCCCGAAGACGGCGTATTTTCGCCAATAGTTATGTAGCTAGGTCGCACTCAGTCGCACTCTACTGGACAATTCTAGCGGCCGGTTGCTCTGATTGGTTTTCTATCGTTTTCCCGATCAAGAACAGGTGAATGATGGGACAGTACTGTAATAAAGGAGCCACAGACGCCTGCGATCTTTTCTATTCCTTGTTCTATTCCCTCCCATTACGCACAAACTATATACACTATTCGTATACTGCTACACGAAAAAAAGAACAGTTGCAATATACCAGATCCATGATACTGTAACGAGGGAACTTATTATCATGGATCTGGTATAATGCAACTGTTATTTTTTCCGTGTACACAAGTCGGGGATTTAATTTGTCCCGGCTGCGGCAACGCCTCGATCGAGGACCGACGAGGAAAGGGAAGCCACCCGCAGCAGACGTACAGCAGAGACCAGATCTCACCGTCGGGCGGGAGCGGTTCACCGCCACCTCCCGGTCTAGAAACATTTGTTCATTAACGCGACTCTTCATCTCTGCAGCTGACACGTCCGGAAACGTCAGTGACTTTCCCGAGTCCTTTCCCGCCTTCCCCCGTCTCTTCCGCTTTTCCCCTGCTTCTCGCTTATTCATATGCCTTTGCATCGCGCCTTGCCTCGACGAGACCTCATTTACTCGCACCCACTCTCCCCTCTTGTTCGGCCTCGAGCCTGCACCACCCGCTCCACATCCTCCGCTACCCGTTGAGGTTTTTCTTTTTTTTTATTGATTGATTTATTCCGGGCGCGTGAACTGCTAAGGTCTTTAGTCCCGTAAGTATAATGCATGATTCTGTTGTGGGAAGTGGCGGAGATTTTCCCCGTCTGGGTGGTGAGATCCGGCGCCGACCTACCGGCGGCTAGTGGGGTTTTCCCCGACCCGGTATCTCACCCACGACCCGGGATAAGTTGTAATCTCCCGACCAGACCCCCGGCATGTGTGGTAACGTAGTGCTTGTAAGTGTGTGTAAGGGGTGAAAATAGGGCAAGGAAGAGGAAGGAAAGATAGCGCGCGGTCCGTGGCCGGTTTGTTAGGGTACTGCTTCGGCATTCGCCTGGTGTTGATCGGAGAAACCACGGAAAACTGCCAATCGGAGCAGCCAGCAGCTAGAATTCTTCAGACAGCAACAGAACTTGACCTAACTCTCTTGGAAGTGTCGAAAATCCTGCCTTCGTCGGAGCCCGAACCTAGGACCTCCCGGAATGGAATATTCACTATCCCACTTATGAAATTAACACCAGCAGTGTCTACCCAAATAGCGTAAGTGCACCAATCGAGGCGGCCTATGTAAAAAAAAATTCTTTCCACGTCCATTACTGGGCCGCAATAAATCAATCCTAACAGGCAGTGTGCAGTAAAAGTGCTAGTCTCATTAACATATGGCACATATGGCGCATTCTGAAATATTTGAAGGGGGTATTTCATTCGCGGAAAAGTGTAAATAAATATCACTCGAGTTTTGGAAATTTGCAAAGGAATTCCCAGAACACGTATGGTATTACTTAGGAAAATATCCTATGTGTCGCGTCCTAGCGCACAGACGTTACTCTGCTACTCAGATATTTAACGCACTGAATTAAATAATTTTCTTTGTATTGCTGAAAAAAATAACAACGTATCAATGATGCAAGACATGAAATATGTATACGTCATAGTGCGAATTCCAAATAAACTTTATAAATATCAATTTTGTTTAAAATAAACATCCAAATAAGACAGGCACAATTACAATTCTGGTAGACACGACCGGCTTAAGGGTCCGTTTCCTGATATGAATCGTGCATTATTCGAAAACCGGATTCTGCATTCTGGAGACTTGAAACCTTGTTTATCGAGGCCAAAGGCCTTGTGTGCTCTGCACACCATAATCTATAAAGTGAGATTTTGGGGATCTATTATATTTTATGGGGTATCTACATTCCATGATAAGGGAAGACCGGGCGGTCCCTCGAACTCTATGAAAACACATTTCGCTTACATATTTGTCCGTTCACGCTATTGAATGAAATTTGATTTAGAGCGCGTCAGACTTCGGAGATCATCACTCTCCTGCAGTGCATGTGTCATCTCGGGTGGTGGCGATATTCCAGCCTCGCTGGAACATACCCATCTTGTGTATAAAGGAGAAAATGGAGGGAAGTGGAATTTCCGATGCCAATGCACGGGTACTCTAATTTTATGTTATAGGTAATGTAGATTAGACGAGCAATAACGGCTTTATGTAAAGGCAATATTTCATTTTTATGAGAGGCAGGTGAGCCACAATTGTACGATTTGGGGACTACGTCCGTGTAATGTACAGATGGCCGCCACAAAGATTCTGCTGAGGTCGGTGCTAATAAAAAGAGTAAAATAGTCGAAGACAATAGCGAAAAGCGGTGGCGATCCCGGAAGCAACGGGAGTGGAAACCAGTGAGAATTCACAGACTGCGGCCACTACATCCTAATCGATGCTGTTCTCTCGGAACGCAAAACCAGTACGAGACGCTAGCGTCGTAGTAAAGGTTCTTAGGATTCAGCTTTAGAGAAAATCGAAATACGGAAGCGTTGAGATGAACAAGGCTGTGAGAACGATTGCGAAGTCTGTGCAGAGACAAAGTATCTACGGCATGAGATCAGATCATTGTCAATTGATACATTTCAATGGTACTGCCGGTATCAAGTAATAGTTTCGAGCGTTAAGTGAAGAATCACGGAAGAGAAGGCGGCAATCGTGCTGGTGATGACTGAGGAGGAAGTGGAAACGGAGACGATAAGAGAGGTAAGCAGTAAAACAAGCAGAATTTGTTGCAAAGTAGTTTGGACTTATCTTACAAAGAAGGATACTACAGATGAAATGAATGAAATGTAAGGAAAATTATATTGAAGATGGATGGCCGGAAATGAAAAGTGAAAAATACAACAGAAATTCGTTATAAGCCGCTAAAATATGTTGTATGTAAAATCACTCTCGGTATGAGGGCATTCTTGACGCCTTCTACTACTAGGACCCTCGTTCGATCTCCGGCCAATTCATATGGAATTCAGTGTAGTCAACACGAGCTCTCGGCAAATTTCCTCTTTGTTCTCCCGTTCCCTCTGGCACTCACGCCACTACCTCTTCCTCAAAATTATTAAATCATCATCTACTCATTCAACCATCACTCGTGAACTTGAATCATTTGAAGGGTCCTGGGAAACCAATGAATTAACGAGAAATGTCAACCCCCGAAGTGGGACGACGAAAATCTGCTCGCGACGCGACGATCCGAAGCTGCGAAGGAGGCTGCGGCGCGGCGGACGGCGCGCAGGCGGGGCCGCGGGATCGGAAGCGTTAGAGACCCAAGGCCGGCGGCGGCGGCGGCGGCGGCCTCGAGGCGGGGCGGAGAAGCAGCGGCGAGCGGGCAGCGCCGGGTGGGCGGGAAGGGGGCGGGGCGGGCATCTCGTTCGAAAGTACCGCGCCGGCCGCGCGCCTGGCCGCGCTCCACTTAACAGCGCCGTGTGCTCGCCTCTCGCCGCTCGCCCCTCGCCCCTCGCCCCTCGCCGCTTGCGCGCTGGCCACTTGCGCGCCCATGCCCCCGTCGCGTCATCTTACCTTCATTTCAACCGGTTGCGTTAGCCCACGGCCACAGCCTTGTTCATGGATCTGCAGCGAGTCTGTCTGTAGAGGTCCTGGGGTTCCAGACCCGGCGGTGCCGGAATTTCAACATTAGCTTAGTCGACTTCAGCCGTTGTCTGGGGGAGAATTATAGCGGCCGCTGCTCTGATCGGGAGTTTTCCGCGGTTTCTTTGATCGACAACAGACGGATGCCGGGGCAGAACCGTAACAAACTGGTAAGGGACCAGGCGAGGTCTTTGCTTTCTCTTTCTTGTCCTCTCCTCTTCCCTTACTTACACGCACACACACTTACATGCACTGTACTACCACACATTACAGCAGTTTAGAGTTGGTGCCGCCTAGGGCGGTACCTTGCTGCCGGAAATTCATAGACGAAAAAATCTCCCAAACCGACGCTGGATTCCACCATCCATTCCATTTACATTCACGTTGGTTTGCGGAGATACCCTCTCCGGGTATCTCTGCCAGTAGAGCAAAGCCACAACCGGGCCAGGCCCCAAACCGATTGGTCTTGCGACATGCCTCCCCCCTCCCGACTGTTCTCCCGACATGTGGTTTTGCAGTTCATGTAAATGTGTTTGTGTAAGGGGAGATGGGAGGTCAACGATTAGGAAGGAAAGGTGGCGCGAGGTCTTTAGCCCGTTTGTTAGGGTACTGCTCCAGCATTCGCCAGGTGTTTATCGGAGAAACCACGAAAAACGATCAATCTGAGCAGCCGTTCGCGAGAATTCTCCTCCAGACAGCAGCTACATTCGACCTTGCTATGTAGCTAGTAAGGGAAATCAGCGACGGTCTGAATTCGCATCGTACCCGGTTCCAAATGAAACCATACCCGGTTCTCTCGCTCTATCTTCCAGCGTGAAGGCAGTGAGCACTCACTTCGCACCCACAAGACAAAATACTGATAGATGTATGAAAGTTTTACACAGTAATCAATCACTTAACCTAAAGAATTATAACATAAAATCACTTATTCGTGGTGCACAATAATACCGGCTTTGATGGCTCAGTGACATAATTTCCGTTGCATTTGCTTCTTTGCTGAACTGGAGATCCTAGGGTTCGAGTCCCGTCTCCCAAGCTGGAGCAGATACCTTGCAATCCGACTTGTAGATTGGCGCCGGATCTCACGTCCAAGCGGGCCGCCTCTCGGCTATAATATGCACTACGCTCACAGGAATAATGACTAAAGTACTTGGCGTGCCTGTAAACCCTAACAAACATTCCAAACAAATTCTGTTTAATATCATTCAAATTACTATACACAGTACGGTCGTAAATACAGTGCTTCAAATGCATATAACTAAAAAATAATACTTTTCCAACACATTAAGTTGATTATATTTTTACTGTTAACATTTATATGGAATAAGTTGAACAATTATGAGTTGAACAATTATATGTAAACCCTTATTTAAATAGTCGGTGCGTCAACGCAGCGGAAAAGACATACTTTCATGTAAGTACTTAAGCTCCACGTTAGGGTAAAACAATCATTTTAAACATACGGTCATTCCGTTTGAAGTGTTTGAATTTTAGAGAAGTGCCCCGTGCGACAATCACGAATTTTGATGAACTTTTGTAAGCCGAGTATGACAAGTTTCAAAGGTTCGGGTGGCTTGGGACCCCCTTTGCGACTCCTCGTAGCCTACACCTTTCGGCTAACGACGTGAGTATCGCGTGGCAACCTGACGGGACGTTATTTCCCGCCGGAATTCTAGTGGATTCTAGACGATATGTGATTCCGAGATTCCAGAGTATTCCGAAGAATCGCCTCTGCCCTATCCAGTCCAAAGGTGGACGCGTCATAGACTCGACTGGTGGTTTACCGGGCAAACCCGACAACCAGGAGCTTAGCATCTACTCACTGCCTCCACCTTGAAGCTATCGACGTGAGTGCCGCCGTGAAACTTAGAGTGCAGATGATCGTCTACAACTCTTCGCCAGAGAGCGTGTTCACCTACGCAGACAGAATCCCCTTCGCGATGGGAGCGGGTTGGAGGGGGGGTGGAAGCACGATGCGCGCAGTCGCCGATACCCCCCTCCGCCCCCCACCCCTCGGTGACGTAAGCAAGGACGTTTTCCTCTCAAACAAAACATGCTCTACTTAATGCTCTCTCTCCCTCTCCCTCTCTCTCCTCCCTCTCTCTCTCTCTCTCTCTCTCTCAACCATGCACTACGAATACTATTGGGCACTCCTTTACTACCTTGCTACTGGAGTAAAAACGTGTCTGCGTTCAACAATGACAGAAGATCCCTTGAATGTGCTTCGCATGTTTGAGTGTACATAGAAGTCTGATTCAGGAAAGAAGACGAAAAGCAGAAAATGACGTTTCGGATGGGTTTAGCGCAACTAACGTAAATTTCAGTTTTTTCTTACATAATCAAGAACATTAGGCAGTAAGTAAGTAAAATATCCTTAATTGAATATTTTTGTATATTATATTCTCTCAATCTGGAAGTGAGAGGTATATTTTCTATGTGGCATTTTTACCACTATAATTCTCCTAATTCTTTATAATTCAAGTACGTATTAGCTATAATGTGTTTCTGCAGGGATCCTTCCAATTATCTCGCTTCCACGTCTGTGTACGAAAATGCTCATTACGAATTATCTTTGTGTGCAAAATGAATTGTGGGGAACGTAGATCCTTGTGTTAGTAAGCGGTAAACTCAAAGAATGTGGAAAGTGAATAAGATATATATACTTAAGACTGGGTTGCAAAATATGAATGTCCAATCTTCATTAAATACTGCAGTATGGTGCACAGCTCACGGTGCAACTGAAATTACTTTTAGATGAAACGCTTTGTATGAACCATGACTGCACAATATTACGCTTCAGGTGTAATTAATGAAAATGCAAAATTAATTTCTTAAAATTCAGTTACATGACATGAGATGAAGCAGTGACTAGCAGTTGCTGG
The DNA here is from genome assembly GCA_038098605.1 of Gryllus longicercus. Classification (NCBI taxonomy): domain Eukaryota; kingdom Metazoa; phylum Arthropoda; class Insecta; order Orthoptera; family Gryllidae; genus Gryllus; species Gryllus longicercus. Next base: position 2,730,741 of record JAZDUA010000145.1, read on the forward strand.
AATCACGAAACACTGTGAGAGTACTACACAAACAAAAGACGTTTTCTTTCGTCTGCTGAGGAGGAAATACCTTCTCTTTGGTAACGACGAGTCACCGTTGTATGCATAGAATGTACTTAATGAGATTACTCAGTTTCCAAGCAGTGTGAATTGTGTTTAAAAATTAATTAAGCGCTAAAAAGTAATGCATTGATAACTGTGTTTTGTGTCGTGTTACTGTCGATACAAATTTTTTTTTTTCGGAATGAACAAATATAGAATTCATATATGAAAAATATTTTTTTTTTACTTGAGGGGCAAATTTTGTACTAAAGTTCTATTTTACCTTAAATTTCAAATAGTTTCTGGCAAGTTAAGACATTTAATATTCTTAAACGAAATAAAAAATCACCTTGAAAATTTGAAGGTGATTTTCTAAGTTTTTTACTACCTCTTTTCAATTGCAAAAATCCGGACGTACGCAGCACATCTACATTTCCATGGTAACAGCCTTTCACGCGCCTCGTCTGCGTGTCCCGCACTGCTTTATAGTGGTGAAGACGCGCGGAGGAGCCCGCGACCCGGATTCTCGCACGCCCTCGGTGCTAGCCGGTTGCTTCGCGGGGCGGGCGCCGGCTGCTGGCGGGCGGCTCGGCGCGGCGTCGCGTGGTTGCAACCGGCCCCGCGCGGAGTTTCCCGGCCAGGGGGCCACCGCCGCCGCGCGCCGGCGAGAGTCGTCTTCTTGGCGGCCGCTGGCTCCTGACCCCGGGCACCTCCACCTGCGCCGCAGAAGAGCGGCGCTGTAGCGTGGCGTGGCTGGGTGCGGAACGGGCCTGAGGGGGGGACACACATCAGTTCGGGTAGAGCAAGCAGGTCACGGCGGGTTCATTGATTGATTAGCCCGGGCGCGTCAACTGCTAAGGTCATTAGTCCAGTAAGTATAGTGCATTTTGTTGTTGATTTTATTGCGGGAGGTTGTCTTGATCTCCCGCTGGATGGTGAGACCCGGTGCCGACCAACTAGTTGGTTAGCGCGGTTTTCTCCAACCGGGTGTCTCCCACCAAAGGGCCACCGCTCCAGCCAGAATAAGCTCGAAGTTTGCGACTAGTCTCCCGGCATGTGGTAGTGAAATGCACGGAAATTTGTGTGTGTGTGTAAACGCCGAGGATAAAACTAGGAAGAGGAAGGAAAGATCGCGCGCTGTCTGTTGCCCGTTTGTGAAGGTATTGCTTCGGCATTCGCCAGGTGTTGATCGGAGAAACCACGGAGAACTACCGATCAGAGAAGCCGGCCGATAGAATTCTCCTGCAGACAGTGGCTGAATTCGACCTAGCTATGTAGCTACTGTCGAAAATTCTGCTATCGTCGGAACTCGAACCCTCGGACCTCCCGATCAGAGACCCTGCGGTGACATCAATTGATGCGCTGAGCCACAGAAGCCGGGGGAAGCCCGGGGGCGGAGAGGGTCGCGGGAGGGAAGCGGCGGGCCGCGAAGAGTATAGTGTGGAGGACCTCTGCGGGGCGGCCGTTTCAGGTTAGAACATCGCGTCAAAAAACCCTACGACCGGACGTCGGAATGTGGTTGAGCGTATATACTCTGTTCAGACCAGTAGACAATTGTTTTGGCAAGCTTTAAAACAATTTGACATCGCCATAGACCGCAAGGCTCTGCGAAATACATTCTTCCACAGAGAAGCCGACGCCAGCTGTTAATTCCACAAAGATCAGTTGAGTGCCTCCTGTCAGATATCAGGGATAGTTATCATGAGTGATTTACATTGTTCCGATGTCGTAACTGAGAAGAGCATTATAAGAATTCATATACTAATCATGTCCAAACGCAGATGAAAATATGTATGCGTGTGAACTAAGACGTCAAGCGGATATATACGTGCAGATCATAATACCGAATTTCGAAGAGTTCTTTACTTTCATCGCGCTTTCAATTAATTAATTAATGCCATAGACTAAATTTTAATGAAAGAGTTTTGCCTGAAAATAATATTTCTTAAAATGAACGTTTGAAGTGAACAGTTCTTGTGTTCTAGCTCCATAAACACTACATTCATTTCATACGAACATTCTACAGTTGGCAAAAGATTAAAATAATAAGGAATTCAGCTCCAGGTATGGCCATTCTATTGTAAATGGCGTGACACTCCGATTTGACAACAGGGTCCGGAATACAACGATGTCCCCGCGCCAGCAAAGTTGCTGGTGGTTTTCATTGCGTTCCAGGTGATAGGTTCACTTGCGAAATCGATCAGTACGTTTTTTAAATGGTAATTATTATTTAAAATATTTAGAATTCGACAACAATATGAAGAATTATATAATAGAACATACATTATTATACAACTCAAAACAATATCCAACTCTTTATCATAACCAGTACTGTAATTCCACTTCATTTTTCCATTAGATAACATTTTTAGAAAGAATATGTATATATACAATTGTATATAATAAAATAAGTTAGTTCGTTCTGAAACAATAATTAATGTCAACTAATACTGGTAGGAGACACATGCGAGTGTTTGGGCCCCAGGCTTCATTATTTTTTTAGGTACAGTTTTGTTTGAGAATGTTGTAAATTGTAATAATTTTCAGTATATTTTCTATAATCTTCAATCTGCAAATTTCTTTACACATCCCATGATTGTGGGTTGTATCAATTCTCAGTTTTTTTTATATCTCGCAGATTACTCTTACTCGCAAAGCTACGTAATCGCAACCTACATCTGTAGGTTGGACTTTTTAACACACTGCAGTTACTTCCAACACAGTAAACACTTCTCCATTATTACAGTATCTACAAAAGGAAACCATTGTTCCAAACCGAAAGAAAATTAACGGGTGTAGATTCCCACCCACGTTGCCTGAAACACTGACAAAGGCTCACTGCCAAAATTTCCGTTACCGGCGACCCCCGTCTGTCCCGCCTTCCCTGTTCCTTTTACTCGCACAGCTTCTCCGAGAGTCTTCCGCGGAGGGGAATTCAGTTCTGACGTTATTTCTCCTCCAGTCGACAATCTCTGGGCTAAACCGTTCAGACGATTTCCTCCAAAGTTGATATTCCTCAATCGATCTGGCGATGTTGCAGCTCCTTGAATTTGAAACCGATATTTTAGTTTTGGGGAATACTTTACATGAAGCCCCTGGGAGATTTTCCAAGTTTTCAAAAAATCACTCCATCCTTTTTTATTAAATTTTGTTGTTGCATAGTGTGAAGAACGTTTTAGAGAATGTTGCATATCTCGTGGTCGTTAAAAAAATATAATTTTTGAAAATTACATAATTTCAAACTATTTATTTGAGTCTTCCTACAAATAAAATATCAAAGATATATTGGCGCATCGCGTATTCTCGCGCCATAGAATGTAACGTTCAATGTTCTGTAGTAGATGGTGCGGCAGTTCAGAGAAGTGCAATGCGTGAGTAGAATGCAAGTGCCGAGAGCGTTTTGGGGTAGCGGCAAGGGATTCGGCCGTTAGGTTTCCGGAGGGATGTATGTCGCGTGTGCTCAGAGGCGAAAGGTGAGAGGCTATTGGGGAAGCGAATTTACTGGAACAATTTATTATCAATATATCGTTCCAAAAACGTCAGAATGGTGGAGACGCCAATTAATCTGTGCACTTTTCGCACAATTGGTTGTACCTTCGCCCCCGAGCACATGTGAAGTTACTCGTTGAGAAAATTACTTTTACTAATGAAGGTGTTAGATGTTTTACAAATTAGATGTTGGAACTTGTACATCATGATAAAGACAAAATTAAGGTGTCTTGCTGTATAGTAAAACTGTTAATAATGCTTACAACTTCATGAAAACATTGGTCATTGAAATCTGTGGTAATTTTTGCATAAAACATTTTCTGCTGAACGAAGATGATAGTTTATCATGAAAGTGTAGGGTATTCCCGAGCTTTGGATCATTGTTGTAAAGAAGTGTTTAGAATCTAAGAAATTTTATTAATATCATGTACCTAAAGTTGAGGTTATCACATTATTGTTTGCAATGATGTGCATGAGCTCCCTAGCATATTGTAAGCGTTGTTTTGTGTCAGTTGGTGGTTAATATTTTATTGTTATGGTTTTTTGAACAAAACATGTTAGTATTTTTGATACGTTTTCTGGGTATAAATATTAATGTTGAGAGATGTTATTGATGTATAAGGACTTTTTACTGCATTGAATATTGAAGGGTTGAAATTTCACTCCACCTTGGAAAGGTAAAACATTTGAGAATTGTTTGTAAATACATAATTTGTTAGCATCAATTGCATATCAGTTTAATGATGAGTGCATAAGCTGTTAGTATTTTTGATGTTTCCTTTATAAAAATATAATTTCTGAGATGTCTTTTATGTGCATCTGAGAGAATTTTGTTGGTATATTGCAAATTGGGTGGTTCAAACTTCAATTAATTTTGGAAAGATCAAACATTCGAAACTTTGTATAATTTTGATTGGTTCATGTGGAAGTGAAAGCAAAGTTGATTAATTGATTGAATTTTTAGTTATGACATACTGTGTTATTCTATGTTCATGCGAGACAACACAGGGTGATCCCTGTCCTATATATATATATATATATATATATATATATATATATATATATATATATATATATATATATATTGAAACGCGGAAAGCGTTTCCATACGTAATTAAAGACAAAGTGTACAGGAGTATAATTACAACTCATTTTGAACGGCGCGGCATAGCGGCAGGTGCGAGGACGCACGGTGGGGGAAGAGTGAACGGTCGCCGCCGCCGCGGCCTAGCGAGAGAGGGGGGGATTCCGGCCGTTACAAGCCGAGCGGCGACGGTTGGGCAGTTGCGAGGAGACGCCGAGTGGCGACGGTTGGGGACAGTTACGGAGAGCGTGTGGCAGAGGAAAGACGGACGGCTGCAAGCGGAGTGAAACACTACCAGTGACGAAAGACGTTCAACAGCGTTAGATTTGTGTAATCGCTGATTAGAAGCCGGTAATTTATAGAACAGTGCATAGTGTAATGAACGCCGGTACGAAGTGTGATCACGTGCGTAGCGGTTGCGAGAGGGAAACCGAACAGAACCGAGGAGGGGCGCAGTAATATAATTCGAGTGCATGGTATGAACGCAATGGACATCTACGAGATGCTGTGATTGCGCGTGTGGGAGCGAATGCGGAAACATCCGAGGTTGCGGCCGAGGAATTCTCGTCGCCGTCTCTGCTGACCAGCGAGGCACGTGTCTGCGTCATCAGCCGCCCGCGGACGCCGAGCCGCGGTGAAGGTCAACGGTCGCCGTCGCCGCGTGCAGCCACAACAGTCGAATTATTAATGAGGCCCCAGGTATGATAATATTGTATGGTAACTAGAATCTTGGTACCAAGACATCGAGGTTTTATGTATGTAATCAGGGGTATTAGACGTTGATTCATGAATAAATTGTATTTGTGTTTATACTAATTTACTATTTTGATTTACCAATGTGTTATCGAGTCCCTCAGAAAACCCATTCACGAGCAAGACACCCGTCCTTTATAACCTTTAGATTTGCAGTGGAAAGTACCGACAACCAGGTACGTCACAATATATATATATATATATATATATATATATATATATATATATATATATATATATATATATATATATATATATATAGCATCTTCACTGATTTCTGGATCAGTATCCTGATAATTTATGATAACGCATGAATAAGAAATCATGACATGGTGTCTTCATTGCTTCTCATAGATACCAGGCCTGGACGTACTCTCGAGCAATAAAAATACATATTCTTTTCAAAGAGTTCTTCTTCTTAAAAGGCATCTGAAATCGACCATGAAAGAGGTACATTTTTATGTAATATAGCCTTCGCCATCGACATGTGTTGCTTGCTCTCGTTACAGTAAAGGTGCTGAACTTTTTCGGTCCCACTTCCCTTCTGCTTGTTAACCAGCCATTGCTTGATCGTTTCTTGACGATGTTGGAATTTCAGGCACACCCAGCAATTAGTATTTTACTTGAAATTTATTATTATTATTATTATTATTATTATTATGATTATTATTATGATTATGATTATGATTAGTGCCAGCCTATCAGTCTTATTAACACCTTCAAATGCCGAGAGTAACTTTGCATCCCATTGCAACACTAATTGTTTTGCAGTATTTTACATTAAATTTGGGCTGAATGTCCGCGCCTCCCTCTTTTCTATTTTTTATGCAATTTTTTATGCAATTTTTTATGCAATAGAAGTGCGATTTATTACTAGTTTTTATTTTTATTTCCATTTTCAAAAGCTTCTGAAGTAGCCATTAATATGTTAAATCCATTTCTATAAGTTATTTCGCACCTATCAAATCGTTAAGAAAGGACGTTGGGAGTCAAGTGACCTGAGTAGTTGGGAGAGACGAAGTGAGCTCTAATGGCGAAAACATAGTGTAAAGCATTGTACTGCGATATATTTATGTATTTTTCTATCATTACATTGTTACAGAAACAATCAATCAATTATGTATAGCATTGTATTGAAATGCATTTAAATACATAATACCCAGTCTTGAACAGGTTTCATTATATTGTTATATATTATTACTATTATTATAATTACAATTATTTCTTTTAGTATTGTTATTTTGTGCAATTTTGCTTATTCGTGCAAGTAGTGCGGTTCAAAAATCAGTTTATCTAAATGTAAGTTTAGGTAATAATGCTATAATCAAAATGTCAAAACGTCAGTCATTCAAAACGTGAGCGTCGATGGGGGTCACCTTAGAGTTGTTCGAATGATTAAAAATTTTTCTTGAATAGTTTTTTATTTTTTTTAATGAATACAATAGCAAGTCGTTCTTTAAGTAAGATTCACGATTGTTAAGTGACAGATTTTTTTATGTCGTCTGCGATCAGATTCAAAATTTCATCAAAATAGTCACTAGTCATTCAAAAGTAAATAAATAAAAGCGATTTTCGTCCTTTTGAAATTGTGGCATCGAGGTATGAAATTTTCCGTATTTTTTCCTTTCTAGAATAATATTACGGGCCCATTTTCTTAGTTTTCTCAAGAGATGTTACCATTTAGAAGCAAACTCCTCGGTAAAGACGCTAAGAGCTTCGTACTGCGTGAGCTCAGAAAGCATACCGCGAGTAACTTGGAATTTTCTATCAACTGAAAGTGTAGTAAAAAGAGCTTTTTCTTTATCAGACGAGGAAAACTGTTATCAAATGTTGACTTACAACTGACGCTGCGGTGTGAACGGACTCGCGAATTTCGTCGCAAACACGGATGTTTCTTCCCGGTCTGAGGGGAACCGTAAAATTGAGAATGTGAAGGTGCTGAAGTAGATATATTATTATAAATGAATAAATCTCCAAGGTGCATTAAGATAAAATCAGACTTGTGTATAAAACTTTTTAATTTTTTGATAAAATTATTAGTTTAAACAAACGTAAGTCCACTACAGTAGAGTACCAAATTTCAAGAGAGTATTATGAATACGTCCGGAGAAAAAGGATATGAAGGTAGTAAATGTAAGGTGGACAACATAGAATTCATTGACTCCCCTGTTTTGGACTAGCTTAATAAGACGACTTCAAGTATGTGCATACAAGTATTTTGAAATTTAAACAATTATCATTACGAAAATAATCGTGACAAGAAGTATTCGGGGAAAAATAATCTTCCGAAGTCCACGAGAGCGACGGTTGTGGAATAATCAATGAGCACGCCCGCAGTACCCTGCAAATCTTTTCCATTTCACTTCGTGCCTTGGAAAAAAAGGGATTCAGAATTTCGAATTATTCCAATAAAGTTATCCTGGTCATTCCAGCCTACTGGGACATTCATACGTCCTTCCTTTCCTGCTTCTTTGGAGGAAATGTTTAACCGTCTGACGAAGGGGCTCTAGATGTGGCGACACTAATAGCGCTGGCTTTTGTCTTCTACCTCGCTTATTTACCGCCACCTCGCTGTCAGCCCTGTCAGGGCTGTTCTGTTGTCGACGCGGGTCGCGCCACGCGCCTTGCATTGCAAAAGAAAATATTTTATTTTGAACAAGCTTGCGTTAGCAGTAGTAAAGAGGTGCTCATATACTTGCTTATGCAGAGAAGGGTCGTAAGCATATGACATTACTTGCTTCTCGTTCTGTTGATATTGAAAATCCTAATTCTAGAATATTATATTATTTTCAGTTTTATAACATAGAACTTAAACAACATTATGTAAATATTTTTTTTGAAACATTGCGGTTAACTCTTATGTAAGTATGAATTTTATGAAAGTGTATAACAAAACAGGAAATTGCAGGTTACTGGAACAGCATCACAGAACGTTTCCCACACAAGAAGCGTCAGGGCTTCCTTAAGAGATCTCAATTACACATGGTAATAATGTGTTTTCTCGCTTTTAATGAGAAGAAGTAGTTTAACGTGTGTGGAGACTTGTTTGAATGTCGGTGGATCCCGTTTGCCCTTTCGCTGCCTCTGATTTGAGAGCATCGGCGTCCACTGAACCGCCTCCATCTCCACCGCCGCCACCTCTGCCGTCTCTACTGCCTCCGCCACGACTCCGCAGTCACCTCCTCCTCCGCCACCTCCGCCGCTTCCCCAGTCACCATCTCCATCTCCACAGCCGCCACCTCAGCCGTCTCTACCGCCTCCGCAGTCACCTCCTCTTCCGCCGTCCCCGCCACATCCGCCCCCTCCGCAGTTACCTCCTCCTCCACTGCCGCCGCCTCCGCACCCACGTCCTCCGCCGCCACCTCAGCCGTCTCTACCGCCTCCGCCACCGACTCCGCAGTCACCTCCTCCTACCACCGCCCCCGCCACATCCGCCACCTTCACAGTCACCACCTCCATCTCCGCAGCCACCATCTCCGCCGCGTTCTCCGCCGCCACTTCATCCGTCTCTACCGACTCCTCCACCGACTCCGCAGTCACCTCCTCTGCATCATCCGCCGCCTCAGTCATCTCCTCCTCCTCCGCCATCTCCTCAGCCACATCCTTTTCCACCAATCTCACCGCCGCCTTCTCCTTCACGCTTCCGCCGCCGTCTTCGTCGCTGCCTCCTCCGCCGCCTGCACCCCCGCGCCGTCACCGTCGCCATCGCTACCACAACTGTCGCCGCCGCTTCCTCCGTCTCCTCCGCCTCCACCGACCCCGCAGCAGTCGCTGCCCTCTTCTTATTTTCCATTATGCGCTGCTCCTTGGCAATCGCCGGCCATCGCGACATTCCTCCGTTTTTCTACGCATTTTTTGTCCAAGTAGCACGCGCCTACTTCACCTCTTTAACCAACTTCAGGGAAGAGAATGGTTCGCGGTTCAATTCGACTTTTATAAGGATACCTGTAGCGTATAAAAGGTTAGAACATAAGGACCGATTGCAATGGAAAATGTATTTTATACAATCCAAATGTACTCACAACATTGTTAATAATTGTTTAATAGCGGACAGAATGCGCGTATTGGTGTATATTTCTAGTAATGGGAATAATCAAACGGTCACGTAATGCAAAACATACAAAACCTTCGAAGAATCCTTACGTTAATCGTTACTTTTGAAAGTCACTTTTGAAAATCGATATAAGAAATACGTCACGATATAAAATGTTATTCCTGAACATTAATCAACACATAATTTGATGATTACCGACCACGATGGTTGTCTGGTTGGTTGCTGTCCAATTTTTGCGAGGCAAAACATTTACTTCTTCTTTTGAATAGTTCCTTATTGTTTCTCTTAGTTATATAGCTAGGTTAAATTCAGGCACTGTCTGGAGAAGAATTATAGCGGCCCACTGCTCTGATCAGGCGTCTTCCGTGTTTTTTCCTATCAGTTGCACACGAATGCCGGAGCAGTTCCCTAACAAACGGCTACGTATCCTGTCCTATACTCTGCGCTTAAACACACACACACACACTCACACGCACGCACACACACACACACACACACACACACACACACGAATGCACGCTCTCATGCATTTTTCTGCCATACTTGTCGGAAGACCAGTCGGGTCGGGTCTGGTCCGGTCGAGTGGTTTAAAACTTGTCCCGGCTCAAGCGGTTCCCCTTTCTAGGAGGTACTTGGAGGGAGAAATCCCTCTCAAACTGATGTGTATGTCGGTTTCTCAACTTTGAAAGTGGGAGTAAGACCGTCACCTTCCGAGATAAAACAGTCACTACAGTAACGGGATTATATACCATTACGGTTGTCGTGCTTGGAAACATCAATCACCCTAAGATCTTTTAGTTAATAATGAATGATCCGATGTCTCTGTGTTCTCAATACTTTCTGGTCATATCAGTGTTGATGCATTGAATTAAGCTAAGAAGGTAAAGGAACTGAGTGTGTAAAAGAATGCTGTAACTTATGAGTATCAACGGAAACTTCAGTTCATCATTAGAAGGTAAATAGACCTACTAACAGTTAACTGAAATTTCCAATCTTGAGATAATGTTTTTTTGTATTCAATTTAAAATACTGAGAGTATGCTTACATAGGGCACAAATCTTCCTTCCTCGTTCGTTCACTACAAATGTTCATATGTCATCTTCAATGATGAATACTTGCATAAATAACCTTTATAAATTCGTTTTTGAGTCATTATTATTGTTATTTAAAACAAAATGTAAATAAGAACAATTAAATATTATTAAACCGTGTTTTAACAAGAAATGTTTTTTTATACTAAAATACTCCAAGGAATGATGACGTTTTTAGTTCTAAAATTCGGGAACTAATTCCTCTAAAATATGTTACTGTCAGAGCGGAAAATACCTCCCAATCTCGCATCAAACAGATTAAAGGCGAAAAATAGTTATTCGCAGATGCGGGGAAAAGACCCGCTCAAATGGAAACCGCAACACATGTTACATTACAGCACACATTGCCATTATGGAAATCTCGGAATCGATGCGTTCTACGCCATTAGAAACAGTTTTATTCTCCCCTATGGCACATTATTTTTGTTTCTTAGTTACAATGAACAAAACGGCCGTTTTAGACGTTCTATTACGTCTTTGGAACAGAGTCGCATACCATAGCTTGGGCTCTCGGAAACATTTGGGATCCAGGAGGAGGCTTTTGGAATGTCTGCATGGCTACAAATAGTTATTCTATTTCCCTATTCTAGCACTTTTCAATTTGTTCAAATTTCACTGGCAATGTGCTCCGTGATCTCAATAAAGGTTTTCGTCTAATTTCCTTTGATCCACAGAGAAAATTCTGGGATGGTCCTTTGCTTTGCTTCTGGTCACTAAATGCAAGATTGACGTGCCCCACTGGTCATGTATATTTTTTATTCCTTTCGCCATTCAGTAAATAAATAAATGAATTGAAAAATAAAATAAATTAATTATATTGTACAAAAATTATGAATTAAATAAACCGAATAAATATAAGAACTAAAAATTTATAGTTTTTCTTTCTCGCTACGAAATAAAGAGAACGTTATGCTATGCTGCACAAAGAAACCGCGAATTTTTGACAGAAAACCTTATATTTCACAGCTCTGGTAACGAACAAGTGGATAAATCTCGTTTGCTAAATTTGGAGAAAAATACTCTAGGATGTGATGTAGCCAGAATCCTTGTTTTTTCGGGTCCTTAATACCGAAAACTCGCATGACGGTAAAACGTCAAATGTCATTCTGTGCATCCGTTTGTCTGTCCGTTTGTGAACAACGCTAGCGACTAAACTGTTCATCCGATTTTCTTCAAAATGGATATTTCCCCATAGATCTGGCTGATTCTGTGGTGGCCCATTGAATTTGAAACCGCTATTTCAATTTTTTGGGGGTACTTTACATAAAGCTCTTGGAACATTTTCGAAATTTTCAAAAAAATGGCTCAATTGTTTTTTATTAAATTTTCATTGTTGTATAGTATGAAGGTCGTTAAAAAATGGTGCAAGTCTTATTTTCGTTAAAGAGTAAATATTTGAAAATTGCAAAAATTCAAAATTTGTTTGGCGCAAATGCAAACCAACAGGCATTTCGAAGATAGATATCTTTTCTCTTTATAAAATCTGTTCCTTAAAGATAGATTTTGAAATAAGGTAATGAAGAATTTTTCGAAAATTTGAGTAATTTTCGGGTAATTTTGCTTGAAGGTACGGTCGAGTACATACGTGCTGATTTAACACCACTAGTTTTATTTCTAGAAGGGTGTTCTGTTGTGAGCCAAGCCACCTCAAAATGCCTGGCGCCCGTACGCACGAGCGGCACTTCCGCCGCAGCCGCCAGAGGCCACCGGCGGGGCCCGGCGCCGGCGGAAATAAACAGCCACTACCTTCCTCCCCCGTGACGAACGAGTGTTTTTGACACTTCCTGGCATAACGGCGATTCCCGGGGGCGCATCTCCTTTCCGCTTGAGGATATAACAGTCTTCATTACCTTAATGACAAGATCCGACATGTCACATGTAATGATGTCAGCTCTCCTGTGTCTCGACGGTAAATAACCTTTATTAACTCGATTTTGTGATTGATAATACGTGTTTTGACGTTATTGTTATCTTCATCTTAACAAGCGTTCTTTCTCAAAAGTGGAAGTCGCGAGTACTGCTTGTTTTGAGATTTACAGAGATTTCATTAAAGAAATCTGACAAAATCTGACAAAAAGACAACCTAGGGTTGTCTCACCCAATTTAAATTTTTGGGGGGGATTAAAGGCTGGTTTTTGTCACTGTCACTTTTCGTATTTACATAAAGAAATGTAATTCTAAAGGGGGCAAACATTTATTCAAATAAACAGAAAATTGGTAAATCTTTAAATCCTCCAAACCACACGTATGTAAATAGAATAACCCATAATTTGATCATAATCATATTAATTATTATCTTATCATATCGTGAAGAAATACGTCTACACGATTATTTCCAAAACACGTAAATTTAACACCATCCTATCAGAACACTTTTCAATGAACATGTTACTTCCAAAAAAGATGTAGTTCATAGATTATAAGAATGTTATTTAATTAAATAAATTTCTGTTAAGATTGCGTGACTTTGCGCGGAATGTATACCCGCGTTTTTCTGACGTGCAAGTACTTTGACCTGCCACATTCCTCGATGGCGTTCTGCCCCCCCCCCATGCAGTTCGAGCTCATTGTTTTGCGATGTTGAGTGAGCCGGTGGGCGTGGCGGCATCTGCTTCGGCCGACGGCAGTCCTCCCGTATGTGACGTGTCCTCCGCACTCGTGACGTAAATTGCGGCGCAAATTGATTGACTGATTTATTTATTCATTGATTGTGTTTGGGCGCGTCATGTGCCTCGGCCATTATTCTCGTACGTGTTATGAATGGTACAACCCCAGAGGTGGCAGTGTTTCTCTCCCTCTGAGACGAGAGACCCGACGCCGAACTGCACGTTAGCTTCCGAAAGTTCTCCTCCAGGTATCTCCTCGAAATGGGGATCCGCCTCCTGCGGGAAAAACTCTAAACGTTCGTCTTGTTCTCGGACATTTCTGGTAGTATGGTACCGGCAATTCTGTGTGTGGGGGTGTGTATTTAAGAGGCGAAGAGGGAACAAGAATATGAAAGGGAAAATTGTGCGCGTTCCGTAGCCCGGTTGTAGGGGTACTGCTCCGTCATTCGCTTCATAGGAGAAACCACGGAAACCTATGGGTCAGAGCAGCCGGACGCTAGAATGTTTCTTCAGACAGCGGCTGAATTCGACATTTCTTTTTACCCAGTGTGGATATCTCCGACAATTTCAGGACTCGAACCCTAAGCAGAGCCGCTGTATTTTCAACAGTTGTTGCCCCAAGCTCACATAGCCGTTGACGTCGTAAGAAAACTACTATTATACTGCGTACTCTCACGTCTTGCTAGAACCTCTAAGAGCGTGTCTAAACAAACGTTACAACATAGATGCTTCAAACGCAATGTCGTTAAGAAAAATTTTAATATCATGTGATTGCCGAGTACAAAAAATACGGATGAAATATCATTGGATGAAACGTGAACATCCTATCGGGCAGATACATTGAGGAGTGATGCTTCATTTTGAATTTCGGGTACCCCCGGGTTAAGTCGTAGATTTCTCCTTCTGTCAGCAGGAATTGCGATGGTACCAGAACCAGGGGGTACAAAAGCGCCGAGTGGCGTGCGTCTGTCGGACCGTAAACTTGGAGACCTCCTGCGATGCGCCAAGTTGGAACGTCCAAGTTGGTGCGTATCGTGAAAGTGCAGCTTGTTCTTGAAACAGTCACTTGAACGCCACAGAAGCGTCGACTTCGGAGGGGGTTCATCACTTGGTTCATAGGGATACTGTATACATGATTTTTTTAATTTTTGTGGCGACTGGTAGTCGATGGTTACTACTTGACTTGTTGTTCGTATTGTGACGTCGTCGGGTGCGAGTAAAGCACAGAGTTGGTCTGTGCAGATTCATTGACAATTTTTTCTATACAGTATTTACACTCCTGGGAACCTAGCACTGCACTCCCAGCATTGCACATCCCTGAGGCATACTCGCCTCAGCCTGACGCAGACCCCAGCAGTTTAGCGACGCTCCTGGTCTCTCGTCCCGTGGCACCGCGATTCGGGTGAAAAACGAATGGCCACGGCTGGTTACACTCCAGCCGCCTCGCGAGGGGTCACGTGGCAGACCTCCCATGCCGGCGGCGTAATCACATTCCGAAACGTGGGCCTGGTTGCAATTAGGAGCCCAGCTGCCCTGTGGCTGGACTCGCCCATCATCTCCCTCTGCGCCAGTTTACACCCGCGTTCCGAGACACGCCCACCCCGGTCCTCGGGAAGGGCCCGCCTCAGGTGACCTTCCCCTTGTCGCTAAAGGACTGCCCCCGCCCTCTCGCTGGCCTCCCGACATGTGTGGGCCCTCGGGCCCATTGGCACGACGTTACAGTATCAACCATGATGCCACACACAGATCATACTGAGACTTATTTGGAAAGTTGGTTTGGTCGTGAAGGACACGTTACCCAACGATAGATTTTGTGAAAACGAATTGGCCGTTGTAGAAGCCAATCAGCCCCTTGTACCAACAAGTTTCCGTCCCCCTAATTACCTCTAAACGGTACCATTTTTGATATGGGTTTACGCGACCCGCTTACAAAATAAAAATATTTCGTAAATGCAACTAAATACTTTGTTTTTTCGAAATGCACTGTACCGTATTATTCAGTCTTCTGGACTATTAATAGAACGGTCTAAACAATTCTTTCCGAGTAGAAAAATAGCTTCGGCAAGAAATAATTAAGAATAGTTTTGTCAACGTACCTGAGTTCTGGGGTTAACATTAAGAGCTGTCACTTTCATCGTGCAAATATTGATTGATTATTTTGTGTTTCGTAACGCGTCAACTATTATGGTCTTTGAAATGCATGTCACAATTCGGCAGATGGTAGTGTTCATCCACCACCATGATGTGGGATCCGGAGTTTACCTACACGTCTGCGTGTGGGAGATTTCCCCGGCTAGTATGTGCTCCAGCAAGGCACTCCGCCAGCTGGGACAAATTCTGAACTCCTGAATCGTCACCCGACACGTGTGGTACTCTAGTGTACTGCATGACTAAGTCTGCATCTGTAAGTATATATGTGTGTGCATGTGTAAGGGGAGAAGAAGTAGTATTGATAAGGAAGGAATGATTTAGCGAGGTCCGTGTGTTGATCGTGAAGCTACAACTTCACAATTCGCCTTATATTAAGCGAAGAAACGTCAGAAGACTACACATCAGAGCAGCCGGTCGCTAGAATTATCCTTTAGACGACTCAATTCGACCTAGCCATCTAGCTACAGGCGAAAATCCTGTCATCTTCCGGACTCGTACCTATGACTACCAATCAGTGGCACTGCAGTGGCATCAGTTGATGCCCTGAGCCACATGTCTCGGTCTCTCTAGCACTCCGAGCGCCAAGCGATGGAGTGAATCCTAACCATCCACGATCTACTAACTACTCCAACTCTACCTCGAACACACGAATGTTAGGTCCAGGCACGGAATTGGGTCCCGGAGGGTGTTGCCCGAAAACGCCGTGTCGTTGCGTGTGCGCGTAAAGTAGCAGCGATGACTGGGCGCGTGGATGCGGTGTTGATGACGCACGCCGCACCGGGCAAGGAGCGCGTGGCCACGCGAGGAGATGCGCAGGCGATGGGGGCGTGGCCGGCGGGGGATAAAGTGGCCCGCGTGTTCCGCGGCGCGTGCGCTGCTCGCGTGCGCCCTTCCGCCTTCCGGCCGCGTGGGAGCGCGTGCGCGGCGCGGCTGCGCACCCACCCGGCGCCGCCCACCCGGCGCACACCGGCACGGCCCGCCACGCGCACTGGGGGAACCAACGTTTTCACTGGCCAGAGCGATCGTCTTCTTATATTACGTCTTCCATTCGACGACGTCTATTCCACGCCTTTTATTGCACGTCTTCTATTCCACGCCTTCTATACCACGCCTTCTATTCCACGCCTTCTATTCCACGCCTTCTATTCCACGCCTTCTATTCCACGCCTTCTATTCCACGCCTTCTATTCCACGCCTTCTATTCCACGCCTTCTATTCCACGCCTTCTATTCCACGCCTTCTATTCCACGCCTTCTATTCCACGCCTTCTATTCCACGCCTTCTATTCCACGCCTTCTATTCCACGCCTTCTATTCCACGCCTTCTATTCCACGCCTTCTATTTCACGTCTTCTATTCCACGCCTTCTATTCCACGTCTTCTATACCACGTCTTCTATTCCACGCGACGCGCACTGGGGGAACCAACATTCTCACTGGCCAGAGCGATCGTCTTCTTATACTGCGTCTTCCATTCGACGACTTCTATTCCACGTCTTCTATTCTATGCCTTCTATTCCACGCCTTCTATTCCACATCTTCTATTCCGCGTCTACTATTCCACGTCTTCTATTCCGCGTCTACTATTCCACGTCTTCTATGCCACGTCTTCTATTCCACGTCTTCTATTGCACGTCTTCTATACCACGTCTTCTATTCCACGTCTATTCCACGTCTTCTATTCTAAATCTTCTTATTCTGAAACACGAGAAAGAAAGGAACTAAATTGGTGATATTATCTTTAAATTTGTAAAAAAATCTATCAAATTTGCATTAAATCCTGCAAAAGTTTGTAAATTTCTTACTTCCGACGTTTCAAATTCGTATATCCTGCTCTTCTTTAGATCAAAATATGTTTCACGAGCCGGCGAAATAATATAAAATTTGTTTTATTATATTACATACGGATTACAAATAATACGAGAAAATATTATAATGAGATAATATTTGTAGTTGCAGCTCCAGTAGTTTCTTCAAATGGCATTAAACGGAAACGTACAATTTTGGACTTGCACAGTTATGCATCAAACGCACTGTGTGCAAGAGCGGGTGACGGGGGCGCCTTGGCAGAGCTTGGAAGTCTGATGAGGAAGCTTCTTGGAAGAGAGGAAAGTTCTCCCGGGAGCCCGCGAGTGTGGCGTCGGATCGGCGTGTGAATGTTCGGAGCCACGCGATCATCCCACTTCCTGTTGTTCCCGGGAGCGTATTGACAAGCGAGTAAAGTGAACTGCATTAGAAAGAATGGATATTACGTTTGTAATAATTCTATAGAGTTGGACAAAAAGTTAGTTCAATTGAAACGGAGAACCAAATAGAACAGGGGTGTCCAACTTGCAAGTCCTGAAGAGCCGAAACTGGCACCTTTAATATGGTTGCGGGATATGTTTTCATTACTCGGGCGATCCTCACGTGACTCTGTATTGTTGAGCAGTTTGCCCGGCTGGTCGGAACGGAAGGGTGATAGAACAATGCATAATAACCCAATGTGCCATGCATAAGGAAGTGAAACACATTTGGATGATTTTGAATTTTAAAAAAATCCTTAAATCAAAACATTATTTTTTAACATTGAGGGGTGGTTGACCCCGACTCGGCGCGTGTGCTATGTGCAATATTCTCACCCGACATCCATGCAAGGGACATTCACGTTTTTCTAATGCCGCGGGCCGCCAGTTGGACACCCTGAAATAGAATTTGATGCTGAAATATGCTTCAAATCATGTTGATACCATTAATTTGTAGTAACTAGTATTGTATTTATTCATTTTTTATTTCTCACATGTTACGTAGATACGAAAAATAGATAAAATATTGAAACGGAAACTGGCGTTTTTTCGACCGAAAATCTCTTAATGGTGGTTCCTGATATCGAAAAAAGTGAATAAATCTATTCTATACTCAAGAAATTACTTCCTCTAATACCTTATACAGTCACAACCCACGTTTTTGGCTCCTTGCTACCTAAAATTTAGTTTACGGCAAATCCATCACTAAACCGTTCAGACAAAAGTAAATCGTTCAATTTTCGTCGTAATTGACATTCTCGATCGATCTGAACAAAACATAACTTGAACATAACACGAACACTACATAAACGTACTCTATGTCAATTTCTTGGTGACGTTAGGGTATATAACAAAGTACACGATGTTTTGATGTCACACGCCGGATATCATATCATGTCACGGTCATGTAATTACAAGAATGTGCATACCATAATGGCCGAGTTGCCCAATTATCTACAACTAATAGTGCACTCTTGGTAAATTTTTAGAAATCACGCAAGAATCCAATGTCTGGCGCCGGATGTAAAGCGACTCATGATTCATAATGGACCAGTTGGCACTGCTTCAATGTACGCAATTTCGGAAGACAAAGTTCCCTTAAATACACCTGCAGCAGAAGTGTTGGGTATCAATCAAATACTTTGTCGTGTCCGCCGTACATCACCTATCGTATGCCAAAAACCGCATTTCGATACTTTAAACAACACAAACATATTTGCGGTGAATTTGCGTTATTGAGTCGTACCTTATGCGAGTGTATCTGATTGCGTTGAGTCGTTTGGCAGAAGTTGACAACGGACGTCCGAAACATTTATGTTTCTCTACATATTGCCCTTCCACATCGCAAAACTCGAATATACGGTCATGCAATTTCGGTTACGGCCACGTTTACGGTCCTAATCAGATCTGTTCTCTCAGTCAACGACGACGCAACGAATGAATAATATGAACAAATAGATAAACGTGACAATTTGTTGGGTCGAATGGAACAATTATGGAACTCAAAATTAGGTGGCAGCGCCTGGAGCCCTTTTTGTGTCAATCAAGTGATTCCAATAGAACCCATATCGTGTGAAATAAAAGGCCACGTGATCAAGGGCGTTAACTTCGTGCGTAACAATAACTTTGTTATTGTAGATGTCTTTGTGTTGCGTTGGAAGAAGAGCACTTCCGAAGATGCATCCAATTTCTCCCTGAGGGTGGGATGGGGGATGGGGCTCTGGTGCCGACTGCGTGCCTCGTAAATTGGCGAAGAGTCCTGTATGGCGCGGAACGAAACAGTATACGCACGGAAATGTTACTCAGGATGACTCATTCTGTTAGGTGATCCAGGGAATGAACTCTGTATATCAAAAGGATATACTGCAAGTCCAAACGTGAATGGGAAATTGTATATTAATAGCTGACATAACTACTTTATTTGCTATTGTTTACGGTTCTTTGGGAAAATGAGTTCGAGGGTCAAATGAGAAGTGTTGTAAATAATAGTTGTGCGGGCTACGTATTAGGATTTTTACATTTATAGTTATCACAGAATCAACATTCTTACATTCACGTGCCGCAAATAAGCCCAATCCTGGGTTCGAACATGAATTTTGTTCATAAACTCAGGTGCCAAAATGTCACTGTCATATATTTGATGAACCAATAAATTATATAAACATAAAATAATGTTAAATGTAATAAAATAAAAATAAAATATAAAAATAATATAAGGGCAATAATGGTTGTTAGTACGTAAGGAAACTCTATTCGAAAATTGGATCTGTGGCTCCTGTTTTAGCGGCGATAAAATAGTACTAGATTATTGCCTAGAATGCCTTGATGAAATCCCCTACATGATATCCAGCCTTTTCCATGCTGTGACGTACGCAAATTTTCATTGAAAAAGAGACTTTTTAGGAGACACTGATGAAGGTTTACTCTTGAAAAAATTATTAATTTCTTAGTCCAGTGTTGTGTCAAAACATAATTGAATAATTCTTAGTACAATAAAGTCGGGAGTATCGATAGTGATTCATGATAATAAGATTCTATTTTGCATAAAAAACATGAAATTGCAATATCAATATTTTAAACAAAAAATCTAAAACATTGCAGAAACAGATTTATGTATGATGATATTAAAATCCTAAACTTAAATGTGAGCAGAAATTTGTTGTAAAAGAAAATGAATGAAAGATTTTTTAATGTAAATCAGGGAGAAATGTTTTAATTACACAATTTTTTTGTGATTTTCCTTTGATATGTTATGATGAAGGTAAATAAATATAAAAGCCATAGATGACGAATAATAAAAAAATTTATGAGCAATTTGTATATTTTCAAACATTTTTCATATTTACGTACGAAGATTCGAGCATAAGTCAGTGTCAATATTTTGTTGTGAGAATACGAATTCGGGGGGAAATGTGTAATGCAGTAGAGTCTCCATAATATGAGACTCGATTGTTCGAGTTTCCCATAAATCGGAGTTAAATGCGACTTACCAAAAAATTAATCAAAATAAGTTGCGTCAGTCTGAGGAGTTTCCCTTTCCATAAATCATGTCCTTTTTAAAAATGTATGTTTATTAATTAACGAATATACATAGTTCATATAATATATACTACATCATATGTATTTCCTGACTTAATATTTACCTTCAATGCATACAATTATATCTAACTACACATGAATAGGAAACTCAACAGCAAGTGTGGCAATAATTCAGTTCTGAAAATGCGAATGCTGAGATATGATTCTAATGGGTATTTATTCTAATGGCTTTTTATTCTAGTTGGGAGCTGGTCGATGGTGGCTAATTCGTAATGGGTTGTTTCGGTTATTTTGTTGTTTTTTTGAGAATACATTGTTAAATAGGAGCGCAATATGGTGAAGTATTGGGGTAAATTAAATTCTTTGTGCGAAAATGAAATCAGGATTGATCCATCATGTATCAATTTTTCTGGAAAAAGTGCGCCTCATATACCAACTTCAAAATCTTGGAAACGACTTAATAACAATACAGGAGGAATCGATAGTGTATCTACAGACTATGAAACAAAATTTAATTGTATTACTCACATTGTTTGTATTAAAATATTTGTAAAATTAATGGTTTATATTTTAAAAAATTAAATGAAAACAGTACGAGAAAGTTGAATAAACCTTGCAAGTTAGAAACGTTCCCTCTAAACTTTCAATTTCTGTTGATGGTGATACTTCTTGTAGGTGTGTCCAGCAGTCATCCGCAAAAGGTTTGATGAACATCTTTCATATAGTATTTGCGTGGCAGAGATAACTTGGAGAAATCGCTCAACATGTTCGTCACTCACATCTACAAGATTAGATGGAAAGAAATCAAAGAGCGAAAGAAGGAAATGTAATTTGAGAGACATCTTGCACCTCACAGCCTTGTATCAGTCCAGCATATATTTTGTCAGTTCCCTGTGATTCTCAGACATTACATTTCCCAAGACATTGTCGCATTCATTTTACAGTGCGAACCACACTGTCTTCTCAGTATCTGTCAGCAACTGATCAAAGTTAATTTGTACCATTAACTATGTATACATTTTCAATGACATTAACAAACATTACACTTGGAAACGTTACTTTTGTCAGGTGCTTTTCAGGACTCATTGTAATCCGTTAAGCAGAGAAAAATATTTAGTCTAATGATTTTGCCACCTCTGTAAGCCAGACAAAAACAGACTATACAGGCCAGATACAAATGTTCATTCGCTATGAAGTGAAGTATTCCTCCCGTTCTCTGAACGGGCAGGTCAAGTCTCAGATCTCACTACAGAAAGTACGATGCTCCACAAAATGTCTTTTGCCATCACCAATAAAAGAGTACTTTTTCAACTTCTAGAACACTGATCTCGTTTCATCACGAATTGCTTTTGACCGATACGACGCATAACATGCAACGTATAACACAGATAACGATGTAGGTAATTTTATGTAATCGTTCGCTGCAAGATGTTAACTAATTGAGGGGGCCATAAAAGTGCCAATTTAGAGCGCCGACCGCACCAACTCACAGTCCAGGCGTGATATCAGCACTTTAATTAGTGCGATTTCGTCAGGGTAAGGCTACCAACCGTTCGGCTTTTCCTGGATATGTCCTGTTTTTCAGTCATTTTATTAGTGTTCGTCAGCCATGTCAAATTTTTCTCAAATTTTTGACACTCGAAATTCTCCGTTCATGTATTGCATCTCTTCTTTTTTATGTATATAATAATACTAAAATTCCATATAGCAACCTCAATGTAGGTGTTATGTTACTTCATTTTAATGTCGACATGTCTGTCATAAAACCTGATTTTAACCTAGCACCATAAAATATGCATTTGTCGTTTGTTGAGCAATCTGTAAACAATTTTATCTTTCAAAAGAGCTAAAAATGACCAATTATTTTAAAGCTATTTAATTTGTATCTATATTTTGTCAGATATAATTTCTTGCCAGAAGGTCTCAATGACAGACTAAATTGTCAAGTCATTTTTTAGAAAGTCATTCTTCTTTCACGTGGATCAGTAGCGTAACGAAATGAGTGCGGGCCCGCCCGCAAAACTTTTAACGTGGCTTCATTTTTAAAAGTGTATTGCAAACACAAGTAGAGTTAGTATCTAAATAAAAAAATATCTTTTAACGAATTCATATTTATTATGCTATAAATACTACATGAGAAATCAATGTTACTAGAAGATTATTGTTTTATTAATAAAAAAAACTTACGTTCCAAGCTAGTGAAGCTGTATGGCATGTTTTGCAACAACCATCAAAATATATTTTGTGTGTCGTGTTTGTTTTCAACAATGGTAAAGTGCTTATAATAAATAGTGAAAAAAATATTCCTTTATTATTTAATTTTATGAAATTAAGACTGTTAAAAAACCTAAATTAATTGCTTGCCTTTAATGATTTAGAAACACACAAGCTTCCGAAGTGCAATCAAAATCATTCTTCTAGAAGGTGCCGGTTTTAATCTCTTATTGTATCAACTATCACAAAGTATCAGAGAACGTAGTAATTATTATTTCTTACAATCCCAAAACCTGCGGCCTATAAATAGGCCTTCTGCTACCTGGACCCGCCTTCATTACAAGCCTTGCCACCAGCGTACCAGCGTAACAGCGTACTAGCGTACTAGCGTACTAGCGTACCAGCGTACTAGCGTAACAGCGTTTTAGCGTAACAGCGCACTAGCGTACTAGCGTAACAGCGTACTAGCGTACCAGCGTACTAGCGTAACAGCGTAACATCAAACTAGCGTACTAGCGTACTAGCGCACTAGCGTACTAGCTCACTAGCGTACTAGCGCACTAGCGTACTAGCGTACTAGCGTACTAGCGCACTAGCGTACTAGCGCAATAGCGTACTAGCGTAGTAGCGTACTAGCGCACTAGCGTACTAGCTCACTAGCGTACTAGCGCACCAGCGTACTAGCGCACTAGCGTACTAGCGCACTAGCGTACTAGCGTACTAGAATTAGCGTACTAGCACACTAGCGTACTAGCATAGTACAATTAGCGTACTAGCGTACAAACGTACAAACGTACAAGCGTACAAGCGTACTAGCGTACTAGTGCACTAGCGTACTAGCGCACTAGTGTACTAGCGTACTAACGTACATTACGCCAGTGACGTGGATATCCTACCCGTGAAAATTCCCAGTTGGCCCGCCGGACGCGGGCAGTCACGTGGCGCGGCGCACTCTAGTAAGGCGCGCAGTTCCGGTGGTCGGGTCCTGCGCGGGCGGCGGCGCTGGTTCCGGTGGCTTGTGGCCTTCTTCGCAGCACGCGCCCCGCACGCACATGGCACGCTCGCTGCGCAGCACGTGCCGGGCGCGCCCACGCCACCTGGAATGTAGGCTTCTCGGCGACGTACTCCGCTCCGGATTGCGAACGGCGCAGGTGGCTCGGGGCGTCAACGCCTGTCAAGCATTCCTCACGTGGCCGTGTACGGGCGGGCCAAGTCTCGGATTGCACCACAGAAAGTGCGATGCTGCACAGAATGACTTTTGCCACCGCCAATAAAAAGAGTAACCACGGAGTAACCGGGAGGCCCTACAGTGGCAGGATTTTCGACACTAGCCCGATAGGTTAGCTGGTCGAAATCACCGTCCTTTAACATGCACTACCTTTATGGGAGGAATGGTCGGTTGCTCTCATCGGTAGTTTTCCGATTCTACGATTCCAAGTGAATACTCCAACAAACGGGCACTGACTGCGCGCGATCTTTCCTTCCTCTTCCTTGTCCTTTCCTCGCTTCTTACACATACACACTTACATGCACTACACTACCACATATGTCTAGAGCGTAGAGTTTGTCCCGGCTGGTTTGATGTCCCTCTGGTGGGAGATGGCTGATTGTGGAAAATTCCTCTGGCAGACGTACAGATCGGCGCCGGATCTCACCATCCAACGGCGGAAGATCACCGCCACGTCCCGAGAAAAACATGCACTACAATTACGGAACGAATGACCGTTGCAGTTGACGCGCCTGGAAACACGAAATGATCAAACAATCCGGATTACGTATGGGCTGCAACTCGGAAACCACGACCACGAGAGGCATCTTCCCCGAGTTTCATTTTTGATCACACCTGGCAAATGCTGAAGTAGTAATTTATCAAAGTGGCCATGAAACGCGCGTAATATTTCCATCCTCCTTCTTGTCCCTCCTCACCTCTTGCACATTCACACACTTACATACACTATCACACCTCATCTCTAAGATGAGGCCTAGAGGGGGAGATAAGTGGACTGGGAAAACACTAGCAAGCCGAGTGTAGGTCGTCACCTGAACTCACGGTTCAGCGGGAGGCAACATCGCCTCCTCCCCGGATATAAAATGCACTACATTTAGGAAACAAATGACCGTAGCAGTTGGTCTATCTGTAAAACCAAAACAATCAATCGAGAGACATGTTAATATGTTTGTGATGTGTGTGATTCATTCCAGATACAGAAAGAAACACCACGATTTTCTCGTAATTTATCAACAAATGATTCCCTTTTCGTTTCTTATTTAGATACGTAGATTCTCGATGAAAGGTTGTTCGTGTTTTTTTTTCAGTGTCGTTAGAAATTGTATTTTACCGTACGTTTGTGCGCATATCTATAGATCGGATACATCTTAGATTATTTGAGTCATTTGCGAAAACCAAGTGTTCTGCAATTCTGATGGTCAGCTGGCAAGGTCAGGCGTGATAGAGTGAGTGTTGTCGTAATATGCACTGATATTGTATGAATTCATAAATTGGTCTTCTTGTTTTTATATCTAAAAGGAATTTTTTCGTCGATAATTCTTGTAAACTAGTTCAGCAACAAAAATGCTGCTGCACAAAACCATGCAAAATTGCTTTCCAAAAACTAGCACTGACACTGCTCAAGAACACCCATTATATTTTCAAATTTCCTGTGTATAATTTTTTAATGTGTGCTGACAGAATTGTTATATCTGCGAGAGTAACATTCCTTTATAGGATATTTGAAGTCACTTCTCATTGCGCTGTCCCGTTAGATTTTGAATACGTTATTCTCAATCGCTGAGATGATGCTTGTTAAGAAGATCGTAATTATAGTTTTTATCTGATATCACTATTATTTTTGTTGTTTCTTTTTAATTTAAAGAGTGAATTTTTATAAGGAAGTATGTATAGTTCAAAGGGAATCAATGACACGAATTTACAGTTCTTTAGGTTCTGCGCACCATAAAAGAATTGTTTTCGTGTCTCCAAGGTAACGCTACACAAACGTAGTATTGGGTCTATAACGAGACTTTGGAATCGAAATCACCTTCGGGATAATTATGGTGGTATTTATTGAAGGGCTCATCTGGCTGAGCAATCAAACTGACAATAAGCGATCTCGACAAACGAATCTCCATACCCCAACGACGTTAAAACTCGGAGAGTAACCAAACGTCTTGCATAATTTATTACACAATGTGCCGTTCTTATGCATTTCGTACTAAGGGTATAAATAAGAAAGCAAAGTAGGTTGCATCAGACTGAATCGACATGCAACGGTTCCGGTTTCGTTGGCAGTCGACGCGCTCTACTGAAACTTCATCGCTGTCCCAAGACTTTTATTTTTATTTTGAATCAAGAATCCTAAAGAAAATGTGATTTTGGGTTTGAGAATGGCATGTTTTTAGGTCTAGAAATCTTTCAACTACTGAAGTCATTGAGGACCATTAGTGATTATATAATGAATAGATAATAGCGATAATGATGCTAAGATGTATGATAAAGGAACAGTAATGGAATGAGACTTACGTAACGGGAGGATCCCTGAGAAAATTTGACAGCTCGCTTCGTCCGCCAAAACTTCCATATTGGTTGGTTCGGGGGCCACGATAGCCATTAAGCTACGAATAGTCTCTGCCAACACCTGTGTCATTCTTCGTAGATCGGGATGTCTTATGTTAAAATTCCGACAATTAGAGGTCTTGTTGACATCGGCTATGTAGATGGATCGTACAACGCCACTGTACAAGATGATTAAGTGATTGCATTTTTACTGTTTACGGGAACGTCTTACTTTGATCATTAGTTCCATGATTGTAGTGCCTGAGTGTTATACCCTGTAAATGGCTTTGGTCCCAACATCGGAGAGACAGTACACGCAGTGTCATTGATATGGCCATGCTAAGGTGTAGGCATGTTCTGATGGCAATTTTTAATAAAATCAAAAATAATTTAATCTAATCAGGATACTAATTTTTCATTAAAAATGTTCATTACCCATGAAAATACTTTTTCGGGTTCAAAAAGAACTAAATTCGAAAAGTTTCCTACAGGTTATTTGGCATTGGCGCACGGGCACGATATGACCAACTTTGTACCATGTTAAAATATTGTGATTTCTTACAGTTTAAGATTTTGCTCCAGCAATAACTAAATAATTTTGTAGTATAATAAATAAACATGATACTCAATAATCCTTTTTGTGATTCAAAAGTGGATTCGTAATAGAATTTTACTTTATAAATGAAATTGTTTACAAAATTGACGTTACAATTTATTTCATTAGGTCTGAAAAGCTGATGATGGATCCGGACTATTGCTTGTGCTTGGCTCAATTTTGGCACTCAGTTTTGAGCTTTGTTGGTTGTTCAGTTAGGCATCTGCATAGCCATATGCGGAGCTGGTTAGATTTTAAGTTATTACTCGTACATTCCTATCTAGGGCAAAATCCTCTCACTCACTTGTGGGGTAGCTCACAAAGAAGAACTTACCAGGTGAGCTAAAATCTAGCTTAGTTAATAAAACAAATTAGTCTCCCCATAAAACAAGGAGCGTTCTCATGAAAAACACAAAATCACAAACTGATGCCCATATTGCTGAACATGGGTCGATGTTAAATGATCAAGTGACACACTATGACCTAAATTGTTGCTCATATCACCTAGTGAATTGTTTGTTTAGCTAACTCACAGAGGGGAATGACCGTATCAGGAACATGACCGTTGCATGAGCTTATTAACTATATTCACTGTACCATCAGGAAACAAAAGTCTAAAATAATATTTTAATAGAGAGAATTCATAATGACCTAATCAGAAGTGAGCGTAATTTATTATAACACAAAAAATTAGAATTACATCAAATAGTGTTTATAACGTTTATATCCCGAATGTCAAGATAATATTGCCTTCATGGTCAAACTCTTCGGGTTGCGTCACGTGGTTTGATGTAAGCGACTCGCTCTACCTCGTTGGAATCTCGGTCAATGGCTTCTTGATGTACTAGATCTGCTTCTGACACAACTTTCTCGGATTTTAAAAATTTTATTTTATAACTTAATTTGGGCAGTTTATAAAATTATTATTAGGCCTCTAGTATGTGGTCTATTATCAACAGGGTTTGTCCTTTGTAATATCTACATTGCATTTCTATGTAGCATTTAATATCAATATGTGCAATATATAATGCAATATCTACATTTCTATGCAATGAAATTGTAGCAAATATGTGGGAACCTTCACTATCATTTGTATACTAAATAGTGTCACAGAGTTTTTTTCTTTCGTCGAATTTTGTCCAGTACACTACAGAACAAAGATACCTAATCCTATGATCTGTTGCTGTATCACGTTGTTTGAGAAGAACGCGCATCAGTAGTTACCGTGCGCTCATTTGCCTTAAGTGTTTCTTCGATGTGTATTATTGTGCTGTCCCAATTTTTGGTCGCTATTATCACAATCAACTTTCCACACTTTCTGTGAAAGAGAGCAATGTCATACTTGGCATCGCTGTCGCTATTGGAGACCGTGCTACCAACTTCAGTACACACGCGTCGTAGAAGAGGAAATCTGGACTCGTTTTCGTGAATAATGTTTTAGTTTTTTGTTGAGCAAAGTCTGACGCCTGGAGAGACCGCCCAGCACCTGCCGTAGAGGATTAGTAGGTCGCTCAAGTGCTCTCGGCTGTGAAGTGACCAGCCTCACGTGCTCCTCCAAAACGAACCAGTGGAAGAGCGTGTGGAAAAAAAATCGTTGTATTTACATTCTCCTCCAGTAAGGAAGTATAAAGAAACGAGATCAATGATCTCCTTAATGTCACGAACGTCGTCTTTTGAGCAGAAATAGAATTATCATGACACATTTGTTGAACAGGTGACATTGATCCGCGTGGTAAAATTGTCAAAATGAATTTATTTTTTTCTGTGTGCGGCTCCTGTCCGATTATCATACACGTCTGCATAATAAATCCGCCTGAGATGTTGAGAAGTTAAAGCGCTCAACAAAACAAATATTCTGTTTGAAAATATGTCCACCATCATGATCCACGTGTAGAAGAATGCAAGGCAAAAAAGAATGAAAGCAGGGGATACTCAGAAAATCTGCGGCGAGTCCATTCTGTCCACTACCCATTCTACACAGAGAGTGACTAGCGTTTGAACCCTGGTTTCCAGATGTAGTAGGTGAGTGTTTTGACTACTTCATCAGGAGTCTCCTCCACCAAAGCCAAATCCTTTCCATAACAGAGACATAACTCTTCAACTTTGTACAACACTTGTAAATATCACAAACTGCTAAATGTGACTGTTGCTTTTAGTTTCTGACTAGCAAAAGAGATGCTGATACCATTCTACTACAATTCATCAATCGGAGGCCAACTTGTCTGCAATAGTGTCAAGTGTGACATTCGGGAATTGTATTATTTGAATTTCAGAAATTACGTAGGTATATGATAACATATTCTAATTTACCTCATTTATCTAAGCTCATGCCAGCAAATAGTTTGTAGATACGACCTCTTAAACCTCAGAAACATGAATGTGAAAAAGGATACTGAGTCTTGATGAAACTGTAAAATAATCATCGACTCCTTTGTAATCGGCGATTTTGTTATAATTAAAAATATATAAGTGAGTGGAAACTTAGTATTTTTGTTGTAAGGAAAGGTATGAATAAAACTGAAGTGTAATTTTTGTTGAGTGCATAAAATTTCAATAATACAGAAAACAATAACTACTAAGAAACACATTTAAATTCTGATGAAATATAATAATGGAAAAGCTTGATGCAAATCGAGGAGTGTCCATTTAAAATCTACCTAGTTACACTTTACTCCTATCCTATGCGCTCTCATTACTAATAATAGAGTTCTTAAACCGATATTTAAAGTAAAAATATTTATTTTATTTAATATATCAAATATAGGTAGTGTCGAAAATTTTGCCACTGTCGGGACTCGCACCCTGGGACCTCCGGGTCGCAGGCATTGAGACATCTCAGGCGGGAAGTCTCTTTAAGAGTGCCGTCGCTGTTGCCCGGTAGATGATGGCATCTGGTGGAAACAGAGAGAACTAACACGAGCAGCGGTGAGGAAGAGCGTTTCAGCATTTACTTAACGCGTTCAAATGACGTTAGCAATAGAGAGGGAATTTTAAATGCGAACCAATGTTGGACATGGCTAGTGCGAATAATATAACATATTTTCAATTCATTATGTTCGATAAAAAGTCAATAAAACTGCCAGAAAAAATTAATGCCAAACGGATGACAACGGAAATATAAAAAAGGAATTGCAGGATGTTGATTGATGGAGAAGTGTGTTGTGAAAAATGTCTCAACTAAGGACAAAGCATATCTCATAGGCAGAGCTAATTTGTACGCACTACTACTGTAATTTATACGTTGTGTAGGTAGATAAAGGAGTGCTGTGACATTTTCCAACATATTTTACAGAACAGACCAGTGTTCGTAGTCAGTTGTATTTTATGGAAAATTATTCATATTTACAATCGCAATTTGCAAGTTAATAAAATCTTATTTCGTATCTCCACCAGAACTATTAATCAACTTTTGGCAATTTTGGATACAATTCTTAAAGACGGATATGTGAATTTTTCGGTCGTGTAACTTACTCCCTTTTGCGCTTTCCATTTTTTCATGCTTTGAGAAATGATGAATGCACATTTAAATGAAAATGGATTTTAGTCAAACTAAACTCATAATATGGCTAATGATGAACAATCTTCGCCAAGGAATAAATATTGCACCCACATTGTTCTAAAAGTTTTCTAAGGGTTTCAGCGTATAGCTTCGGATCACAAAAAACTCACTGGATTACTCATATGTAATCCAGTTCTTTTTTTTATGCAAACGGAGAGTGGTGCAGCCATGTTTAGGTTGCAAAAAGTCAAGCTCAGATTAAATAATAAAGCTGCAACTAACCAAAAACAGAGTGAGCGATGTAATATTAAGTAAGTGCACAAAGTTGTGCAATCAACGTACAGCCGATTAGAACGAAGGTGCAGATACTTATTGACTTACCCTCATATTACCAGGAGGACAGACTCCCTATGAAAATGAATTATTCATCTGTTCCATTCGAAATTCCTATGTGAATTACAGGATTTCCCCACAAAAAAATTTCCGCATCTGAGTTAGCAATTAAGGTGTCTGCTCACGTTGTATACAAATAGTGAATGAATGTAAATTTGAATGAACGTCCCTGTCTGTCGCGGTGCGTGTGGGACCTCCACACATATTCCGCCAAGGTGGCAGACTTTGTTACGCGTGCTTCGCACGTCGTCACGTGTAGAAATGCCTGCACTTCGGATCCTGCATGTCCGTTTTCCTTCACGCAGGCGCGAAACGGAAGAACGTCTCCCGAATCTGTAGATTTAATTTTTTGTATTCCAGCATTACAAAAGAACCTCTTGTGTTGGAAAAAATCGTTCATAATCGGGCATTTTACGGCACAAATGAAGACGTATTAGATTTTACGTCACGAATGATTGCGTCATCACACATTCAGCCATTCGTAGCGAGAGAATCGGGGGAGGTAGAGCTAAACGGAACAGCCGACCACCGTAGAATCGAGAGGAGGTAGAGCTAAACGGAACAGCCGACCACCGTTTACTCGCACGATGTCAAATACTCGAGTTGTCACATTGAAGTTGTTTCGCAAAATTAAGTTTCATTCTCTTATAAATGTATAATGATGTTATACAGAAAAAAAGGTAGTATGCAACTCGTTTATAATGTTGCTTTATTACATTCGTACAAATTTGAGAACTCGCTCCTTAAGTCGCTCGTTTTCAAAACATGTACTCACACAATAAAGCTTAACATTATAAACTAATTGCATAAACTACTAATTTCGCGCATCAAAATTGAAAGACTACTATGCACTGTCCAGACGTGTGAGAGGTGATTTCGTCAGGTAAGCAGGAACTCGCGAAAATCAAAAAACAATGCATCATTTACAATTTGGACAAAAAAACGTAAATATTTGAACCCTATTGTGTCGTTCTGCCTATTCTCATTCAGCACTTCCTGAATGAATTCTTATGTTCAGTGCGTCCCTGCTTACGACACAGTCGGCGTCTTGCGACAGCAACACTCCAAGGAAGAGGTCGTTTGCCATTGAATATTTGCTGTTCTCATGTTGCGTTTTCGAATTGCAACTTTTTTTTATATTTTTGGTATGCAAGGGAACTGTTATGCTGTATCATTAAGACACTTTTGTTCAAATATATAATTTTTGAACTGTACGAAAGTATTTATTTGTTATTTTTGAGCAGTGAGCGTGTTTTTAAATACTTTTCGGTGTGTTGTTCAGCAGCATTTTTGTTGATCCAGACCACTAGTACTATACATTATTCTTGAACATTTTTCTTTCAATTGTGAGTATAAATAAATACAGTAGAACACTCGTAATTTGGAGTAATTGGGGGTGTGGCCTATTCGGATTCGGAAGTGTTCGGATTATTCCAAAAATATAGTCCATATACAAATACATGTATAGGATTGCCAGAGAATACAACGCGATGTGAGTGAAATGGCAACGGAGCCTAGCAATCGCATCATCAAGCAGAGGCAGTTCCTTACGGCAAAAGAAAATTATCTAAGTGAAGAAGTTCCTGTAAGTGAACATTACTGCTACATAAACATGTGATATGCACAGTAGTTAGCATAGCAATAACCGTTTCATTTCGACAACCAGTGTTTTAATTATTAGAAGTTCATTTCTATGGTACTAAAAAAATCCTTTCTTTACACCACAAATAAGCATTTTATTTATTTTGTTTATTTTTCTTCCACCCCGAATTTTGTTCGGATTATGCGAACTTTTCGGATTTGGGCGGTTCGGATTAAGGAGGTTCTTCTGTACTGAAATGAAAAAAAGTGTTTCTCAGAGTATGTGCAGAGTTTTTGATTAGAAAGCGTTCTTTACTAAATTTGAAACAAATCTCACTAACACAGTTTATCACCGATGACTCCGAAACAGACTAACTACTTAACTACATGATGAGGGTCTTCTCAGCGAAGGAAATGGTATTTTGATATTCTTTCCTTCCTTAATTATCTCCTGACAGAAAAACTCGCCCGAAAACTCGAGGCGAAAGAAGATACTATAAGTTTTATATTCGCAATGTTTATGATCTTTAATTAAATGTATTTATCTTTCTCTTTTTTGTACATATATTACGTTGTTGGGCAATTGTGTATTTAAAAATGTTACATTTTTAATTCAGCATTTCTTTAATATCCTTTATGGTTTCGTTTGCATCAGGATGTCGTCACAACTCGTTTCTATGGATATAATATAACTTTTTAAATTATTCACATTTTTATTATTGAATACATAATATTCGTTTCATTTCACAACTTTTCTACGTTTTTCAGTTTTTTGTAACTTTCAGTTTCTTAAAGTACCAGGTTCCTATTAAAAATGTTACATTATTAGATTTGATACATTAAATATAAATAAAATTAATAATAAAAATACCTAGGTTCCTAAGACACATAATATTCTATTACAGAGTGAGTGTACAAATTTTCATATGGTTATGTATCATGTACGTATTACGTTATCATTCAGAATTTTGTGAATAAATAAATAAATAAATAAATAAATAAATAAATAAATAAATAAATAAATAAATAAATAAATAAATAAATAAATAAATAAATAAATAAATAAATAAATAAATAAATAAATAAATAAATAAATAAATAAATAAATAAATAAATAAATAAATAAATAAATAAATAAATAAATAAATAAATAAATAAATAAATAAATAAATAAATAAATAAATAAATAAATAAATAAATAAATAAATAAATAAATAAAAAATATTTTTTTAAAAGTAATTAGATTCTTTTGGAAATGAACGCCTCAATTAATCATCTCTGTTTTTTCCTGTTAGACTCTGCCTACTTTGCCCACTATTCCGCTTTGTTCAACGTGTTCATCCTTCAAAGGCCGATCGTGTTACGGGCTCATAATCATGAATCTACATTCTTCCAACCTTCTTCCAGAACAGTTTATTTCGTCGTTATATAAGTGTTACAATGTCGACATGCTAGCGATATTTCTAAGGTAATTTCCTTAAAGATTGCCGTGCAGATCCATAATAATTTACCGGGTATCATCCGTACTATCTTGCATTATTGCACCTACACGACGATACCGAAAAACTCAGACGTTTCCGTTGCCGATTAGAATGCACACCAGCGTTAGTCATGGTTAGGAAGTTTTCCAGACCAGTTGCCGATTTCCTCATCTCGACACGGAAGATGAATTTCCTGTAGACGTGGAGCAGACTTCGCAGCCTAGATTCCATGCTTCGTAAAATTGCAATTTCGCGAGTAAACATGATCCTCTTTGCAAAATGGGTTCCGTATTACGAAGTTTTTAGTACGTATAGTGATCGCAAGGGACTATCCAGTTTTTCCAAGACGTCTTAAATTTGAACATAAATATGTTGTAAGATTTAATGATAAATAAGTGATCGAAATTCATCATCTTCATTTATCGACGAGTTAACGAAATGTATCTATTTATTAACGTAAAAGTTAAAAAATTGTTTCTGGTACAAGGGCAGAGTATTCTGTGCACGTTTTCTTAAATCATGTGTTCCCAACCATAACCCAGTACTTGAATTCTGAATACAGATGCAAATGAGGGTTTTTGGGCAAGACTTTTTAAGAAAATGTTTGCTCTCGTTTGATAAAAACTATTTCCAAAAGCAAATCAGCTATATGTTTGGGTTATTATTTCTCATCCTGCCCTTCGTGAAGAAATCAACGTAAACCGCGAGAAAATGGAGAAAGATCATTTAAATATATATTTACCATTGAACTCTAGAAAACGTGCACTGGTAGTGAAGTTATTTTTATGTTCACAATAAAACAAGGAACCGTCTCAGCACTCCCTTGAGGGATCAGGAAAACGACAAAAAACCTTATCGCGATGGAGGTCATTGAGCTATAATCTCAGATACAACACTCGTTACAGAGATTTTAGATTTCTACACTCGAAATGGTATCTAATACACGAAATACCATGGTTAAAATTAATATTATTTGTCTTTTTGATAATGGATGTAGTCTCTAATTTTGTAGAGAAAGTTATGAAACGGAATAATTTTACGTGTTACTTAAACTTGTGTATCGGATTTTAATTGTTCAATGTCATCTTGCAAAGTGTTGCAAAATAATGTTGTATTGTTTGTGTAATATGCATTGTTTGTGATGTTCTTGGAGTGAGCTGTTCACACTGACATCTAATGAATATGATTACTACGTTACGTGTTGTAGTTAAAGACAATTCACTGAAAACATGTTTCCACTTTTGTGTAAGTCGTGTTTGAAAAAAACACTGATTGGTAAATCAAGAGGCAAGGTAATGGTCAAATTTCGTACCTTAATAAACAAAGTCTTAGAGGAATTACATGGGTGGCATTTGCTTATTATTCCTACAATTAATTCTGTATTCTAAATGTCTAGGAACTATAGGATGTGTTTTACAATAATATTGTACCATATTTCAGACGAAAATGAACATTTGCGAAATATACAGGAGTAATATGAAAACTATGTTTCAATGAATTCTGAACGCGTAGCATAATGAACTTCGTTTTGTGATCAACTCATTTAAATGGACGTTCCATTAGAGGTTTTTCTGAATTAAGTCACAACTATTTTAAATACCAATCAATTGCTCATTGTTCAGTTTCAACGGAATATGCAATGTTTGTTTGAAATAGAAACTGTATTGAAAATTTTCCTCATTCATTTACTATTAATTAGATATTACGGAACCATTTTGAAATATCTGATATTCTATTATATACAGTTTCTTTATTGTCAAGGATATTAGTAACATCCGCAAAGAGAACTGTTCTTCCGTTTCGAATCGTCGAGGGCAGATCGTTTACGTAGAAAGAAAATAGGTCCAAAAATCCAAATACTGAGGGACATCATGTGCAATTGGCAATGAATCTGAAAGGTAAATATTTAATGTCCCATAATTTCATTACGAAATTTCTACTCTCGCTAATCGTTGTTTAAGGCACGAACATTAACGATCTAGAGCAATACCACGAATTGCATACGAAGATAATTTTGAAATTAAAATATTAAGATCAATGACGTCAAGGGCTTTTGAAAGGTCTAAAAATATTCCATTCGTAATTTATTTTCATCCTCAGATGAATCACCGTCTTCTAGAAATGAAGATGGTATGACTGTTACCGGATATTTTGTTTTTCTAAATTTACTCTTATCTTAAAAAGCTTCGTATTTCCTGAGAAAGGTTTTCATTTGTACGTAAAAAACGTCGTAGTGATATCAGCCGCAATTCTGGAAAAATATTGGTTGAAGAGACTAACCACTTTTGCTAGATAGTCCGAGTTCTCTGAAAAGCTTCTCTGATCCTTTTCCGAAGTAGTAAGATTTATAATAATTATTCGGCTTCAGTGATTGAACTGAAAATACGCAAAATGAAATCGAATATGGACAACTTCATCAGCACACACTTTCTTGCTTCTTTTCTAAATTTTTGCAATCTCCCAAAATCCAGGGAGTTTAACGAAAATCAGATCTGCTCCATTCTTTTAAGATTCCTTGGTTTATCCATGGAGAATATAATTAAAGACAAATTTAGAGATGTTTAAATTTTTTTATGAATTTCATGATTTTCAAGAAAACAAACGCGAAAAATACTTATTGCTTGGAAGAAATTTTATTTGACTTTTTTTAATGTTCTTATTCTTTAGAACCGTTTTCTTTTAAGAAATACACAACATGATCAAAAGTATCCGGACACATGGCTGAAAATGACTTGCCAGTACGTGGCGCCCTTTATCGGTAATGCTGGAATGTAATAGGGTGTTGGCCCACACTTAGCCTTGATGACAGCTTCCACTCATCCAGGCATACTTTCAATAAGGTGCTGGAAAGTTTTTTGAGGGAATGGCTGCCCATTCTTCACGGAGTGCTGCACTAAGGAGAGGTATCGTCCTAGGTCGGTGAGGCCTGGCACGAAGTCAGCGTTCCAAAACATTTCAAAGGTGTTCCATAGGATTCAAGTGAGGACTCTGTGCAGACCAGTTCATTACAGGGATGTTATTGCCGTGTAACCACTCCGCCACAGGCCGTGCAGTATGAAAAGTTGCTCGATCGTGTTGAAAGATGCAATCGCCATCTCCGATTTGCTCTTCAACAGTAGGGAGCAAGAAGGTATTTATAACATCAACGTAGGCCTGTGCCATGATAGTGACACACAAAACAAGGAGCGCAAGCCCCTCCATGAAAAACACAAGCGTACTTTAACACCATTTTGGACGTGACCGGAAATATTTGATCACATACTGTATGTAGTTGTTAGAAAATATTTTGATAAAAGAACATTCTGTGAGAGACTGTTTTATTTTTACTAACAAATTGGTTTGCTAGACAACCCCGATTTTCGTATTTTTGCGGGTATCGAGTCAGCTTCTCAAGACAACTACCTGTTTTTAAATTTTCTCGCTGACTCTGATTCTGATACACATTTCAATCACTAGAAAAAATATTTTGCTGTGGCATGACGTTAGTATTCCCAAGAAAAATTAATAATTGTTCAAAAACATATATTTTCATGGCTTTACATTTTTTAGCTACTTTCTTTTAGAAATTATTGCCCTTTCGCTTCTCTTCATTACGATCCAATTTCTCCTGTCATATATTCAAAGTTTCTGAATCACTAATTGTTTGTTCAGTTTCTTTTGAAAAATCTGAGAGAATGTGTTCACAATGTACTATGAGATATCTTCAATGGTATTTTAAAATATTTATTCAAATAGGCGTAGGATTTTATCTGCTAAAACGGCTAGTAGAAATTAGTTCAATTTGTGTTGTGGACCAATATCAGAAGTTTTCATGTGAGCAACAATTTATATTTCTTGCGCAGAGTTATTTTTTCATAAATTTTCTCAAAAATGATACTTCTCAAGAGTTGCTAATGCCTCCTGCTATGTGTCGCCCGTTTCTGTCGCGGCGGCATTCTCTTCCTGTCCGAAGCCCAATGTAACCATTTATACGTGACGGAAGTTATCTCAGCACTGTAACTTCAAAGTGATTCATTGACAATTAACTCTAAAAAGTATTGGTAAAAGTACAAAGTATATTATCTTTCGATGAAGTCGTTTCCTATCTTCAAGTCTTCAAAATAAAATCACCAGTCACATTAACCAAATCGTGAAAAGTACAAAATAGAGTTATTCAGAGCCCTTTCAAAATGCGTCCATGAAATTCAAAGAGATCTATTCTCACTTGGGAGACTTGAGAAACACTGGTTTAGCACCTGTTACAGAGTGCACTTGTCGCTTCTTTCGAAGACGACTGAATTCGCATAGTTAATACTTTTCTCAGTTACAAGCTACATAGGTATTTGTACGTGAAATTGCCGTTGAAAAATACGTTGTTTCGGCTGTTGGGCATTAAATTCCTTGTAGGGAATGACAGCAATTCTAGAGTGTCTTGGAATTTTTTCCTCGAAAACAAATTCTTGCATATCGGTGGCTTCTCGCCCAACGGAGAATTGCTTTGGGTAAGCTTCGGCTATACATATTTGCTGTTTTTATATTTTCGAGAGTAGGCTTGTGCAAACAAGCCTCGTTATGAAGTTTAACAAAGTATTTTTTTCTCTATGTTGTCTTTATTTATGGTGATTAATTTACTTTAAACCCTAGTTACAAAAATTAAGCACTCTCTTTTCCGTAGTCTGTTTCGCGTCTGCAGTGCGATATAGTAGTAGTTTATGCAATTAGTTTATAATATTAAGCTGTATTGCATGAGTACATGTTTCGAAAACGAACGACTTTAGAAGCAAATTTTCAAATTTGTACGAATGTAATAAAGTAACATTATAAACGAGTTGCATGCTATATTTTTTGTATAACAGCATTATACATTTATAAGAGAATGAAACTTAATTTTGCGAAACAACTTCCCTATGACGACTCGGGCATTTGACATCGTGCGAGTAAACGGTGGTCGGCTGTTCCGTTTAGCTCTACCTCCCCCGATTCTCTCGCTACGATTGGCTGAATGTGTGATGAAGCAGTCATTCGTGACATAAAATCTAATACGTCATCATTTTTGCCGTAAAATGCCCGATTATAAACGATTTCTTGCAACAGAAAAGCTTCTTTTATAATGCTGGAAGATAAAAATGTAATTAGTCATGGTCACGAGGTGGAAAATGGAGATAGTTTTTTCGGAGCTTTCCTACTACTCGAATGGTTGGTACTCAAAGTTTCGATTGTATGACAGTGTTTCCCATATCTTCCAGCTCTTGAACTTGAAGTGACACTACAAATAAATCAGACCATAAATACGTATTCTCCAATTACTTTAGAGTGTCTTTTGATGATTGCTAAGTAGGGTTGGAGTTTTCAATCGTAACAGTAACAAAGTTTCAATTGCAT
This sequence comes from Gryllus longicercus, assembly GCA_038098605.1. Classification (NCBI taxonomy): domain Eukaryota; kingdom Metazoa; phylum Arthropoda; class Insecta; order Orthoptera; family Gryllidae; genus Gryllus; species Gryllus longicercus. The sequence continues at coordinate 2,770,010 of JAZDUA010000145.1, forward strand.
AACCGCGTCCAACCGATCAAACGTCAGAAGTAACTCAAAAGTTACATAATCAGTAGTTTGTCTACAAATTATGTGTTGAGTATGTAACTAAACGTATATCTAGAACTCGCAAATTTGTTAAAACAAATTTTGTGTGACACAAGTCCATTCCATTGTGTTGTTACACTCATATCCCATCTTATCGTACTTAGACAACTCACCAAGCCAAGAGTGTGGACATGGAGGAGGTATACGTTACCATGGCAGTATGAAGTCGTTATTTACACAACCAGGCTCAAAATGTTCTCTTCTCTACGAAAAACATGACCACATCATAACACCATTTTGGACATTTGCAGAAAATTTTGATCACATAGTGTAAATCTCTATTTTTAATATTAAACTTTGACAATGTTAATATTTTGCAACTTTAGGAAAATTCCATCGGAAATGGAACCAGTGCCCCTTATTTGCACCCTTTGATAAGTACAAAGAAGACAATTAAAAAAAATTGCGGCCGTTCTTTTGAATATTGTGTAAAAATTGCTTATATTTCACGCACAATTAGGCGAAAACTTTCTACATTTAAAAAAAATTTCTATTTTCAATATCTATTTTTACAGCACCCATTTCTTTAAGGAAAAAATCCAATCCAATTCAATATTGTACGTAGTTATAGGAAAGTGCTGAAAAATTTTGAATTTTTGCAATTCTCAAAAAATTTAGATATTTGAAGGAAATTGAAATACACGCAATTTTTTAAGTTCTGAGGGCAAAAATCAATCAAAACATTTGGAGCCATTGATGAGAATTTTTTTAATTTGTTGAGTCTTAATGTAGAATACTACCCAAACCAAATATCCCTTTCAACGCGCAGGGCTTTGAGTTCAGATCGATAGGGGAATATCAATATTGGAGAAAATCGTCTAAACATTTTAGGCACTAGCTTCGACCGCAGACAGTCAGGCAAACGGTCAGCCGGACAAACGTTTCTTCGTCATATTACGTTTGTACTACGGTCATTAGTCCCGTAAGTTTAGTGCATTGTGTATATCACGAGGTCGCGGTGGAACGTGTGAGCCGGAGCCGTGCTGTGCTATTGCTCGCGGTATGTCCCCCTCCTTGGATCGCTCCCAATGGAGGACAACCCCAGCGCATCAATCTCTAAGCTCCCGACTTCCGGTCTCTCGCCATGTGTGATAGTGTAATTCTTGTATGTGTGTGTGAGTGTGAAGCGAGACGAGGAGCAATAATGCGGAAGGAAAGATTGCGCTCGGTCCGTGACGGTCACCTGTCCCTAAGATTAGGATTGGATTTGGATGAAGGATCACGCCTGGACTGCGCCTCGTTGTTTATGGAACTGCTCTAGTGTCCACCTGATCGTAATCGGAAACGATCAGAGCAGCTAACCCCTAGAACTCTAACCCACGAAATAACATCGTACGTCCCAAATACGTAGTCGGTGTTGATAATCCATCTCCTTCAGATCTGGAACCCAAGAGCTTCCGGCTAAGAACGACTCAGTTGCTGGCTTTCAACTACAACAGAAAGGCTCCCGATTGTAATTCGCCTAGTGTAAATAAATATAAAGTCGTATGAATATATAGTAAGAGCAATGTTCGTATTTCCACTGTTTTAAAAGAATAAATGTCATTTGCACGAAGTGAAAGCGTCAATATTCTATTATCCGCTACGTTTCCATCTACGAAGCATCTGGTAACTGATGATTCATCTACACGACTTCTTTGTTTAAGGGGAAAGTGTTAAAGCAACAAACGACCTGTTGGACAACCCTGACCTTTTCACCCGCCAGCATGCGGTTGACACAGAAGATGCGAGAAGCATGAATACGTACTCATGACGTCGGCATATTTGAAGCCTAAGAAGATGACTGCTGACCCATTGTTGGCAAACCCCGACTTCCTTTTGGCTGACCAGTTAACCTCGTACCTTTGTTTTACGTTCTCAGCGATTTCCCCCTCACTTTTCCCCGAACCTCAGAGGATGCACAAAATCAGAAAACGGCGTAATGCAATATTAAACTAGAGGTGATCGAACAACACATACTTTCTCGCATGTTGGAAATAGTTATGAAGTATTGAAATGTATAATTGTTATAACTTGATAGAGTCCAATTCAGACGAATCGAGGGTGGTGCATATCTGCGTGTATTTCTATGGCCTGGAGAAGTTTCTAACTTTTACAAATGAAACAAACATTTATAAATTTAATTGTTACATTTTTTGCGGCACATTGTATAGTGAAGTAAGAATATTTCACACAAGCTTGCCCTGATTACATCGAAATGAGAAAGCCATATTTGAATACCATAATCAGCTATTATCAACACTTGTTAAATAAAACAAGTATATTTGTTCGTTCTGCATTAAATATATTACCTTCCTTAAATCTACTTCCTTGCGTTAGAAATTTTGCCAATATCAGCACGACACGATTACATAACTTACTCTTTTTACGAAGAATCCGTAAGACAAGGAAGTAATAATATTTGCTGAGCCGTTACGGAACCTGGACCGTTAGCTAAGTTGATCACTTGACATCGGTTTAAAAATCCAGGTGTGTTATTTATTTATTTATTTATTTATTTATTTATTTATGTGGTTTATTGCTTATTCTGGCTAAATAATTAAATATTAAAGTATACGTTGTTGAATACGTTTCTGGAAGATCTTTTCTAGCTCTTGTATTGTACTGTATTTTGTTAACACATTGTGACAATAATTATCATATGTGACGCTTTTTGTGGCCTAGGGCAATTATGAGTTGTTACTTGTTCATTATAAAAATATATAAAATGATAATGTAAATAATTAGTTCAAATACAATATATGATTTTTAAATAAATCCTTCAAGTGTTTTTCTCATCGATTTTCCAAATTTATTTATTTCAAATGCTATCATATTTGGTCATTTTCCTGTTGGTGGTTTTCATGCCTGCGAAACTGTTATCAGATTACAGTAATTGAGTTGTATTGTATTAATTTATTCATAGCCTGCTTTCACTGGAGCCATTTTAAATGCAGCACACAGCTAACAATAAATTAAGAATAAAACTAATAAATTAGTTTCATGAAATGTAAAAAGCTGAAACTTTCATATATTTATGGCTGTGCGCCACACGTTGAAAACGATTTAAGTGAAACAAGGAACAAAATAAACCAATACAAAGAAATGAATTAACAGCAATCGTATTAAAAAATACTCAATATAAATGAATTTCGCTTAATTTTGTTTTGTTTCTTGTTAGGTATGGAGGAGATATCAGTTCTTGCTATTAAATGTTAAGGAAAATATTTCACAAAATTATAAGAAATTATTTTAGTTTTAATCTTAATGTATGTTATTCTAATCAGGAACTGCTTTTATTGATCAAGTTTTTAAAAACATGGAGTGCTATCAAATTTACAATTAAAAAGTACGTGCATAAAACAGGGCAAAACATTCCAAGCAAACATGTGGGTTGATGCAAATAATTCCATTGTTGGTATACATATTTTTTGTAGTAACAGCAGGGGAAAAATGAGGGTGGTGGAACCCCTTGTCGAAGTTCCGAGAGTCAATCATGAACTGCAAACATTTTGTGGTTCAAGTGACTACGTAGCCACGAGGACCATCAGACACACTGGTGGTTCAGGGCACCACGGAGCCCGTCACATGTCGCCTATGGTGCGTCACCCACAAAAACAGCTGGGCCAAATTATATTATTGATTCAGGTAGGGAGAACCGTATTTCTATGTGCGGCAACGATTCCTTTTTTCCGTGTACTCTTGGCTTGGTGAGTTGTCTAAATACCATAAGTTGGAATTTGAGTGCAACAGCACAATGGAGTGGACTTGTTTAATCCAACGTTTGGTTTAGCAAAATTGTAAGTTCTAGATATGTGTTTACTTACATACTCAACACATGATACTTGGTCCGTTTTCGTTATATTTTTTTAGGCATGTAGTGTGGACATATTTCCTTGTAGAATTGTAGAGAAACTACTATTTGCAAAAGATGTTTCTCCGATTTAAATACCGTAAATTCTGACGTTTGATCACCTGGGACGCAGTTATGCAATTGGGGGCTTTGTTCCTTATTTTTTATTATTAAGGCACTCGATATGAAACTTCGCCCCCAATTTTTCAATCGTCAGAAGCTATTCTACAGTAATAGGAGAATACGAATTTATAGTCTGCTTTATTTGTAGTGTCTCTTCAAGTTTACGAGCTGGAGAAAGAGGGAGACACTTGGGACCTTGACTACCAACAAATTAAGTCTTAGGGAAGCTCCGAATTGAACGACAGAGTCTTCTAACACGTGGCCAGCAGTCGTTACATTGACGGCACACTATGGCCGCGATACAGACCTTCTAACAGTAATCGAAGCATAGAGGATGTAAATGCGCATAATGTACTTTTTATAACTCAACCTTAATCTAAACTAATAAGTAGATTAAGTAATGTGAAAGTAATCAGACATGTGTACAAGTGTAAAACATCACGTGTATAACAGTAGGACTATGATTTATTGAAAAATGACGCTATTGCGTTTTGTGGTTTTACATGGTTAAATATATTTTTTGAGATTATCGTATATCGAATATTATTTTTGTCCATTTACTTAGACGTATGATTTGATATGAGAAAAACCATGGATGGAAATCTGTTCAATTTTTGTTGTGAATTAATGTGATGTGCGAATTTTTCTTGTAAACAATAACGACTTTTATTTAACGACTTTAATTTCTTACGCGAAGTTACTATGTCTCAAATTTTCTCAAAATATTTTTGTTCAAGAGATGTTAGTGCCAACTATGTGCCGCACGTTACAATGCATGTGACATCTTCATCTACCCACGAAATTTAGGTGAAAACGTAACTATTTGGTGAGTGAGGGAAGTTTTTTCAGAATTGTAATTATTCACAGTCATTTACTGACAATTCTAAAAGAAATACAGGGTATATTATCATTCTTTAAAAGCATTCCCATTCTTGAAAGTATTCAAAATATATTCATACATTAAACATATCTTGAAAAGTACAATATAGGTCTATCCAGAGCTATTTCAAAATACGTCCATCAAATTCAAAAAGATCTATTCTCCCCTTGGAGACTTCGGGCACACCAGTTTATGACGTGTTAGAGAGTGCACTTGGGGCGTGACTCACAGGCGACTGAATTGGCATAGGTAATCCTTTTGTCAGTTACAAGGTACATAGGTATTTGTACGTGTAATTGCTGTTAAATAATATGTTGTTTCGGCTGTTGTGCATTAGATTGCTTTTAGGGAATGACAGCAATTCTAGAATGTCTTGGAATTGTTTCCTCGAAAACAAATTCATTCATATTGATGGCGTCTGGTCCAAGGGAGACTTCCGTTTGGTAGGCTTCGGCAGTACGTTATTGCTCTTTTTATATTTTCGAGAATAGGCTTGCTTTATGCAAGCCTCATTATTTAATAAAACATAGTCCTATTTCGTATATGCAGTGTCTTATAATTCCCGACGCGTCATATACTACGGTTATTAGTTCTATTAGTACAGTACATTTGGTGATCGCGGGCGGTGGGGTGGGTATTTCCCCGTGTACTGGCGTGCTCCGGTACCGGCCGAGAGCATCGTGTGTAGCTTCTAGCTGAAAAGATAGTTACCACGGGGAGAACGTGTGGTTTAACTATTTCGTAGACAGCGTTTTCGACGAAAGGGTAAGAGAGTGACCATCAGAATTGTTTGACGAAAACATCGTACATCGAATTCATTTTCGTGGTTTTCCAGTGTTAAACTATATGTGTTTAACTAACGTGTAATTGTAGAAAAAATACGTTGTTTCGGCTATTGTGTATCACATTGCGTGTAGGGAATGGCAGCAATTCTAGAATGTCTTGGAATTTTTTCCTCGAAATCAAATTCTTGCATGTTGATGGCTTCTGACCCAACGGAGAATTGCGTGGGGTATGCTTCGACTATACATATATGCTCTTTTTATATTTTCGAGAATAGATTTGCTTGTGCAAGTCTTATTATTTAATGAAATATAGTCCATTTTTGAGTATGTAATGTTTCAGAATTCCCGCCGCGTCAAATACTATGAACATTAGTTTAGCATGATGGTGCCACAACGCGCTTCGAAACGTGTATATTTCAGAGAAGATATATAAATTTTGTCTAAATGTCTGTTAAATCTCAGAACTATCAATGTGAATAATGAAAAAAGGCAGACTGATATTAACCGAAATACCGTGTTCGTTAATCCCAATTGGCAACATCCCCTCACCATCGGAACCGCAATATACGATGTGTTCGTCAAACAGTTCTAATGATTACTCTCGTACCCATTCGTCAAAAACGCTATCTCTACGAAAAAGTCAATTACACCTTCACTTGTCACCACAATCGACCTCCTCCCCACGATGACCTCCGTTTCAGCTAGGAGATGTGCACTGGTCGACGCCGGATCACGCCAGCCGACGGGGATTTTTCAGTGACACCTCTCACGATAAACAAATGCATTGCACTGATGAAATTAATACTCATAGTATTTGACGCGGTGAGAAATTGTGGAAATTAACATACACAAAAAGGACAATATTTTATTAAATAATGAGGCTTGCACAAGCAAGTCCATTCTCGAAAACATAAAAAAAAATATATTTATAGCCGAAGCATGCCCAACGCATTTCTCGGTTAGGCCAGAATTCATCGATATGCAAGAATTTGTTTTCGGAAAAAAAAGTCCAAGACATTCAAGAATTACTGTCATCACCTACAACGTGCGGCACATGTAGGCACTCAAGTCCCTTGAGCAAAATTATTTTGAGAAAATTTAAGAAATAATAACTCTGCGAAGAAATTAAAGTCGTTAAATAAAAGTCGTTATTGTTTACAAGAGAAATTCGCACGTCACATTAATTCACAACAAAATTTGAACAGATTTCCACCCGCCGTTTTTATCATATCAAATCATACGTCTATGTAAATGGATATTTTAAATTGCTGTTTAAGCTTCGTCATACGGACATTGGGAACTCATTCACAGAGATTTGTCAAAAACATTGAAAGAAAAATTCTTGTTTCTGAAACTTTGAATATATTCCAAGAGCAATAGGATGTATATGGAGGGCAAAAGTATTAATAATGTAAAAAAATATATTTAAACACTAAAAAAAACACAAAAATAATATTCGTTTTCGATGTTTTCTTTAAACCATCCTGATGGTCACACTCTTATCCTTTCGTCGAAAACGCTGTCTACGACGTAGCTACTCTACACCTTCTCCCCGCGATAACCACCTTTTCAGCTAAGAACTGCACACGGAGCCCACGACCAGCGCTAGAGCGCACCGGCAATGATGGAAATATCGTCGCCACCTCCCGCACTCAACAAATGCACACAGACGGAACTAATGACCGTAGTATTTGATACAGCGGGAAGTTTATAACACTGTTTATACTAAATAGGACTATGTTTAATTAAATATCGAGGCTTTCACAAATCAAGCCTATTCTCCATAATATAAAAAAAACAATTATATATAGCCGAAGCCTACCCCACGCAATTCTCCGTTGGGCCAGAAACCAGCAATATGCAAGAATTTGTTTTCGATGAAAAAATTTGAAGTCATTCTAGAATTGCTGTCATTCCCTACAAGCAATTTAATACCTAACAGCCGAAACAACGTATTTTTTATCACCAATTACACGTACAAATACAAATGTTGATTTTAAAGGGAAAAGTATTACCTATGCAAATTCAGTCGTCTTCGAAAGAACCGACAAAAGCACTCGATGACAGGTGCTAAACCAGTGTGCCTTAAGTCACCTATGTGAGAATAGAATAGATAGTTAAACACTGTAAATCGACGAAAATACATGATGTTGAACAATAAAATTTCGGATTTTCCAATATCATGACACCGAAAATATATTTACTACCGATAAAATATTGTGTCAGGGTCATTTTGGCTCTTTAAATGAAATGAAAACGTGTAGTTGTTTGGAAACTTTTTAGATAGTTAAAAAATAAGAAAATCGCAATGTCGAGCAGTCAATTTTGAAGGTTCGTTAAATTAAAACGACAGCGATTCACAAAGATTTGATTAATAAATATATTTTTAATGTATCTCTTAAAAATACTTCATTTTGCATAAGTATCTAAATATGCAAGTAGGAAGTTTATAACACTGTTTATACTAAATAGGACTGTTTCATTAAATATCGAGGCTTTCACAAAGCAAGCCTATTCTCGAAAATATAAAAAAAAACACAATTATATATAGCGAAACCGAAGTTTTTTCCCATTTTTTGCCCCAATTTCGGGTTTTGGGCTTCATTTCTTTTCAAGCGTTTAATTTCGAAACTAATAGTCGGATTGAAGTTGAACGATTGACACGTTGAAAACGATTTAAGTGAAACAAGGAACAAAATAAACCAATACAAAGAAATGAATTAACAGCAATCGTATTAAAAAATACTCAATATAAATGAATTTCGCTTAATTTTGTTTTGTTTCTTGTTAGGTATGGAGGAGATATCAGTTCTTGCTATTAAATGTTAAGGAAAATATTTCACAAAATTATAAGAAATTATTTTAGTTTTAATCTTAATGTATGTTATTCTAATCAGGAACTGCTTTTATTGATCAAGTTTTTAAAAACATGGAGTGCTATCAAATTTACAATTAAAAAGTACGTGCATAAAACAGGGCAAAACATTCCAAGCAAACATGTGGGTTGATGCAAATAATTCCATTGTTGGTATACATATTTTTAGTAGTAACAACAGGGGAAAAATGAGGGTGGTGGAACCCCTTGTCGAAGTTCCGAGAGTCAATCATGAACTGCAAACATTTTGTGGTTCAAGTGACTACGTAGCCACGAGGACCACCAGACACACTGGTGGTTCAGGGCACCACGGAGCCCGTCACATGTCGCCTATGGTGCGTCACCCACAAAAACAGCTGGGCCAAATTATATTATTGATTCCGGTAGGGAGAACCGTATTTCTATGTGCGGCAACGATTCCTTTTTTCCGTGTACTCTTGGCTTGGTGAGTTGTCTAAATACCATAAGTTGGAATTTGAGTGCAACAGCACAATGGAGTGGACTTGTTTAATCCAACGTTTGGTTTAGCAAAATTGTAAGTTCTAGATATGTGTTTACTTACATACTCAACACATGATACTTGGTCCGTTTTCGTTATATTTTTTTAGGCATGTAGTGTGGACATATTTCCTTGTAGAATTGTAGAGAAACTACTATTTGCAAAAGATGTTTCTCCGATTTAAATACCGTAAATTCTGACGTTTGATCACCTGGGACGCAGTTATGCAATTGGGGGCTTTGTTCCTTATTTTTTATTATTAAAGCACTCGATATGAAACTTCGCCCCCAATTTTTCAATCGTCAGAAGCCATTCTACAGTAATAGGAGAATACGAATTTATAGTCTGCTTTATTTGTAGTGTCTCTTCAAGTTTACGAGCAGGAGAAAGAGGGAGACACTTGGGACCTTGACTACCAACAAATTAAGTCTTAGGGAAGCTCCGGATTGAACGACAGAGTCTTCTAACTCGTGGCCAGCAGTCGTTACATTTACGGCACACTATGGCCGCGATACAGACCTTCTAACAGTAATCGAAGCATAGAGGATGTAAATGCGCATAATGTACTTTTTATAACTCAACCTTAATCTAAACTAATAAGTAGATTAAGTAATGTGAAAGTAATCAGACATGTGTACAAGTGTAAAACATCACGTGTATAACAGTAGGACTATGATTTATTGAAAAATGACGCTATTGCGTTTTGTGGTTTTACATGGTTAAATATATTTTTTGAGATTATTAATCCTTTTGTTCTTCTTCATATGCATTTCTATCCCCTTTCAAAATGCGTCCATGATATTCAAAAAGATATATTCTCACATGGGAGACTTGGGGCTCACTAGTTTAGCACCTATTAAAGAGTTCCTTTGTCGTTTGTTTCGAAGACGACTTACTTCGCATAGGTAATACTTTTCTCATTTACAAGCTACATAGGTATTTGTACGTGAAATTGCTGTTGAAAAATATGTTGTTTCGACTATTGGGCATTAGATAGTTTGTAGGGAATGACAGCAATTCTAGAATGTCTTCGAATTTTTTCCTCGAAAAAAAATTCTTGCATATTGATGGCTTCTGGCCAAACGGCGAATTCTGATGTGTAGGCTTCGGTTATACAAAATTGTTCTTTTTATATTTTCGAGAATAGGCTTGCTTTGTGTAAGCCTTATTATATAATGAAGTACAGTCGTAGTTTATAAATGAAGTGTTTTACAATTCCTGCCGCTTCAAGTACTACAGTTATTAGTTCCGTCAGTGCAGTGCATTTGTCGATCGCGGTAGGTGGTGTCGATATTTCCCCGGTTGCTGGTGTGTTCTGGCGTCGGCCGCGGACTCTGTGTGCAGCCCCTAGCTGAAAATGTGGTTACTGCGGGGAGAAGGTGTTGAGCAAGTACGTCGTAAACAGCGTTTTCGATGAAAGGATTAGAGAGTGACAATCTGAATGATTTGACGAAAACATCGTATATCGAATATTAGTTTTGTCCATTTACTTAGACGTATGATTTGATGTGAGAAAAACCATGGATGGAAATCTGTTCAATTTTTGTTGTGAATTAATGTGATGTGCGAGTTTTTCTTGTAAACAATAACGACTTTTATTTAACGACTTTAATTTCTTACGCGAAGTTACTATGTCTCAAATTTTCTCAAAATATTTTTGTTCGAGAGATGTTAGTGCCAACTATGTGCCGCACGTTACAATGCATGTGACATCTTCATCTACCCACGAAATTTAGGTGAAAACGTAACTATTTGGTGAGTGAGGGAAGTTTTTTCAGAATTGTAATTATTCACAGTCATTTACTGACAATTCTAAAAGAAATACAGGGTATATTATCATTCTTTAAAAGCATTCCCATTCTTGAAAGTATTCAAAATATATTCATACATTAAACATATCTTGAAAAGTACAATATAGGTCTATCCAGAGCTATTTCAAAATACGTCCATCAAATTCAAAAAGATCTATTCTCCCCTTGGAGACTTCGGGCACACCAGTTTATGACGTGTTAGAGAGTGCACTTGGGGCGTGACTCACAGGCGACTGAATTGGCATAGGTAATCCTTTTGTCAGTTACAAGGTACATAGGTATTTGTACGTGTAATTGCTGTTAAATAATATGTTGTTTCGGCTGTTGTGCATTAGATTGCTTTTAGGAAATGACAGCAATTCTAGAATGTCTTGGAATTGTTTCCTCGAAAACAAATTCATGCATATTGATGGCGTCTGGTCCAAGGGAGACTTCCGTTCGGTACGCTTCGGCTATACGTTATTGCTCTTTTTATATTTTCGAGAATAGGCTTGCTTTATGCAAGCCTCATTATTTAATAAAACATAGTCCTATTTCGTATATGCAGTGTCTTATAATTCCCGACGCGTCATGTATTACGGTTATTAGTTCTATTAGTACAGTACATTTGGTGATCGCGGGCGGTGGGGTGGGTATTTCCCCGTGTACTGGCGTGCTCCGGTACCGGCCGAGAGCATCCTGTGTAACTCCTAGCTGAAAAGATAGTTACCACGGGGAGAACGTGTGGTTTAACTATTTCGTAGACAGCGTTTTCGACGAAAGGGTAAGAGAGTGACCATCAGAATTGTTTGACGAAAACATCGTACATCGAATTCATTTTCGTGGTTTTCCAGTGTTAAACTATATGTGTTTAACTAACGTGTAATTGTAGAAAAAATACGTTGTTTCGGCTATTGTGTATCACATTGCGTGTAGGGAATGGCAGCAATTCTAGAATGTCTTGGAATTTTTTCCTCGAAATCAAATTCTTGCATGTTGATGGCTTCTGACCCAACGGAGAATTGCGTGGGGTATGCTTCGACTATACATATATGCTCTTTTTATATTTTCGAGAATAGATTTGCTTGTGCAAGTCTTATTATTTAATGAAATATAGTCCATTTTTGAGTATGTAATGTTTCAGAATTCCCGCCGCGTCAAATACTATGAACATTAGTTTAGCATGATGGTGCCACAACGCGCTTCGAAACGTGTATATTTCAGAGAAGATATATAAATTTTGTCTAAATGTCTGTTAAATCTCAGAACTATCAATGTGAATAATGAAAAAAGGCAGACTGATATTAACCGAAATACCGTGTTCGTTAATCCCAATTGGCAACATCCCCTCACCATCGGAACCGCAATATACGATGTGTTCGTCAAACAGTTCTAATGATTACTCTCGTACCCATTCGTCAAAAACGCTATCTCTACGAAAAAGTCAATTACACCTTCACTTGTCACCACAATCGACCTCCTCCCCACGATGACCTCCGTTTCAGCTAGGAGATGTGCACTGGTCGACGCCGGATCACGCCAGCCGACGGGGATTTTTCAGTGACACCTCTCACGATAAACAAATGCATTGCACTGATGAAATTAATACTCATAGTATTTGACGCGGTGAGAAATTGTGGAAATTAACATACACAAAAAGGACAATATTTTATTAAATAATGAGGCTTGCACAAGCAAGTCCATTCTCGAAAACATAAAAAAAAATATATTTATAGCCGAAGCATGCCCAACGCATTTCTCGGTTAGGCCAGAATTCATCGATATGCAAGAATTTGTTTTCGGAAAAAAAAGTCCAAGACATTCAAGAATTACTGTCATCACCTACAACGTGCGGCACATGTAGGCACTCAAGTCTCTTGAGCAAAATTATTTTGAGAAAATTTAAGAAATAATAACTCTGCGAAGAAATTAAAGTCGTTAAATAAAAGTCGTTATTGTTTACAAGAGAAATTCGCACGTCACATTAATTCACAACAAAATTTGAACAGATTTCCACCCGCCGTTTTTATCATATCAAATCATACGTCTATGTAAATGGATATTTTAAATTGCTGTTTAAGCTTCGTCATACGGACATTGGGAACTCATTCACAGAGATTTGTCAAAAACATTGAAAGAAAAATTCTTGTTTCTGAAACTTTGAATATATTCCAAGAGCAATAGGATGTATATGGAGGGCAAAAGTATTAATAATGTAAAAAAATATATTTAAACACTAAAAAAAACACAAAAATAATATTCGTTTTCGATGTTTTCTTTAAACCATCCTGATGGTCACACTCTTATCCTTTCGTCGAAAACGCTGTCTACGACGTAGCTACTCTACACCTTCTCCCCGCGATAACCACCTTTTCAGCTAAGAACTGCACACGGAGCCCACGACCAGCGCTAGAGCGCACCGGCAATGATGGAAATATCGTCGCCACCTCCCGCACTCAACAAATGCACACAGACGGAACTAATGACCGTAGTATTTGATACAGCTGGAAGTTTATAACACTGTTTATACTAAATAGGACTATGTTTAATTAAATATCGAGGCTTTCACAAATCAAGCCTCTTCTCCAAAATATAAAAAAAAAAACAATTATATATAGCCGAAGCCTACCCCACGCAATTCTCCGTTGGGCCAGAAGCCAGCAATATGCAAGAATTTGTTTTCGATGAAAAAATTCGAAGTCATTCTAGAATTGCTGTCATTCCCTACAAGCAATTTAATACCTAACAGCCGAAAGAACGTATTTTTTATCACCAATTACACGTACAAATACAAATGTTGATTTTAAAGGGAAAAGTATTACCTATGCAAATTCAGTCGTCTTCGAAAGAAACGACAAAAGCACTCGATGACAGGTGCTAAACCAGTGTGCCTTAAGTCACCTATGTGAGAATAGAATAGATAGTTAAACACTGTAAATCGACGAAAATACATGATGTTGAACAATAAAATTTCGGATTTTCCAATATCATGACACCGAAAATATATTTACTACCGATAAAATATTGTGTCAGGGTCATTTTGGCTCTTTAAATGAAATGAAAACGTGTAGTTGTTTGGAAACTTTTTAGATAGTTAAAAAATAAGAAAATCGCAATGTCGAGCAGTCAATTTTGAAGGTTCGTTAAATTAAAACGACAGCGATTCACAAAGATTTGATTAATAAATATATTTTTAATGTATCTCTTAAAAATACTTAATTTTGCATAAGTATCTAAATATGCAAGTAGGAAGTTTATAACACTGTTTATATTAAATAGGACTATGTTTCATTAAATATCGAGGCTTTCACAAAGCAAGCCTATTCTCGAAAATATAAAAAAAAAACAATTATATATAGCCGAAACGGAAGTTTTTCCCCATTTTTTGCCCTAATTTCGGGTTTTGGGCTTCATTTCTTTTCAAGCGTTTAATTTCGAAACTAATAGTCGGATTGAAGTCTGGTTTCCACCATTGAATTTCTCGTCTAGAGTTGTACTTGTATACGTGATTTCAGATCGATCCAACAAAATTAAGTTTTTTCCCATTCCTTGCCCCAATGTCGGGTTTTGGGCTTCATTTCTTTTCAAGCGTTTAATTTCGAAACTAATATTCGGATTGAAGTCAGGTTTGCACCATTGAATTTCTCGTCTTGAGTTGTACTTGTATACGTGATTTAAGATAGATCCAACGAAATTACGTTTTCCCCCATTTTTTGCACCAATTTCGGGTTTTGGGCTTTATTTCTTTTCAAGCGTTTAATTTCGAAACTAATAGTCGGATTGAAGTCGGGTTTGCCCCATTGAATTTCTCGTCTCGAGTTGTACTTGTATACGTGATTTCAGATCGATCCTACGAAATTAAGGTTTTTCCCTTTTTGGCCCCAATTTCGGGTTTTGGGCTTCATTTCTTTTCAAGCGTTTAATTTCGAAACTAATAGTCGGATTGAAGTCTGGTTTGTACCATTGAATTTCTCGTCTTGAGTTGTACTTGTATACGTGATTTCAGATCGATCCTACGAAATTAAGTTTTTTTTTTTCATTTTTGGCCCCAATTTCGGGTTTTGGGCTTCATTTCTTTTCAAGCGTTTAATTTCGAAACTAATAGTCGGATTGAAGTCTGGTTTCCACCATTGAATTTCTCGTCTAGAGTTGTACTTGTATACGTGATTTAAGATAGATGCAACGAAATTACGTTTTTCCCCATTTTTTGCACCAATTTCGGGTTTTGGGCTTTATTTCTTTTCAAGCGTTTAAATTCGAAACTAATAGTCGGATTGAAGTCGGGTTTGCACCATTGAATTTCTCGTCTAGAGTTGTACTTCTATACGTGATTTCAGATCGATCCAACAAAATTAAGTTTTTTCCCATTCCTTGCCCCAATTTCGGGTTTTGCGCTTCATTTCTTTTCAAGCGCTTAATTTCGAAACTAATATTCGTATTGAAGTCTGGTTTGCACCATTGAATTTCTCGTCTAGAGTTGTTCTTGTGTACGTGATTTCAGATCGATCCAACGAAATTAGTTTTTTTCCCATTCCTTGCCCCAATTTCGGGTTTTGGGCTTCATTTCTTTTCACGCGTTTAATTTTGAAACTAATAGTCGGATGGATGTCTAGTTTGCACCATTGAATTTCTCGTCTAGAGTTGTACTTGTATACGTGATTTCAGATCGATCCTACGAAATTAGGTTTTTTCCCATTTTTGGCCCCAATTTCGGGGTTTGGGCCTCATTTGTTTTCATGCGTTTAATTTCGGAACTAATAGTCGTATTGAAGTTTGGTTTGCACCATTGAATTTCTCGTCTCGAGTTGTACTTGTATACGTGATTTCAGATCGATCCTACGAAATTAAGTTTTTTCCCATTTTTTGCCCCAATTTCGGGTTTTGGGCTTCATTTCTTTTCACGCGTTTAATTTCGAAACTAATAGTCGGATGGATGTCTAGTTTGCACCATTGAATTTCTCGTCTAGAGTTGTACTTTTATACGTGATTTCAGATCGATCCAACGAAATTAAGTTTTTTCCCATTTTTTGCCCCAATTTCGGGTTTTGGGCTTCATTTTTTTCAAGCGTTTTATTTGGAAACTAATAGTCGGATTGAAGTTTGGTTTGCACCATTGAATTTCTCGTCTCGTGTTGTACTTGTATACGTGATTTCAGATCGATCCTACGAAATTAAGTTTTTTCCCATTTTTGGCCCCAATTTCGGGTTTTGGTCTTCATTTCTTTTCAAGCGTTTAATTTCGAAACTAATAGTCGGATTGAAGGTTGGTTTGCACCATTGAATTTCTCGTCTCGAGTTGTACTTGTATACGTGATTTCAGATCGATCCTACGAAATTAGGTTTTTTCCCATTTTTGGCCCCAATTTCGGGGTTTGGGCTTCATTTGTTTTCAAGCGTTTAATTTCGGAACTAATAGTCGTATTGAAGTTTGGTTTGCACCATTGAATTTCTCGTCTCGAGTTGTACTTGTATACGTGATTTCAGATCGATCCTACGAAATTAGGTTTTTTCCCATTTTTTGCCCCAATTTCGGTTTTTGGGCTTCATTTCTTTTCACGCGTTTAATTTCGAAACTAATAGTCGGATGGATGTCTAGTTTGCACCATTGAATTTCTCGTCTAGAGTTGTACTTTTATACGTGATTTCAGATCGATCCAACGAAATTAAGTTTTTTCCCATTTTTTGCCCCAATTTCGGGTTTTGGGCTTCATTTTTTTCAAGCGTTTAAATTTGAAACTAATATTTGGATTGAAGTCGAGTTTGCACCATTGAATTTCTCGTCTAGAGTTGTACGTGTATACGTGATTTCAGATCGATCCAACGAAATTAATTTGTTTCCCATTTTTTGCCGCAATTTCGGGTTTTGGGCTTCATTTCTTTTCAAGCGTTTCAATTCGAAACTAATAGTCGGATTGAAGTCTGGTTTGCACCCTTGAATATATCGTCTAGAGTTGTACTTGTATACGTGATTTCAGATCGATCCAACGAAATTAAGTTTTTCCCCATTTTTTGCCCCAATTTCGGGTTTTGGGCTTCATTTCTTTTCATGCGTTTAATTTTGAAACTAATAGTCGGATTGAAGTCTGGTTTGCACCATTGAATTTCTCTTCTAGTGTTGTACTTGTATACGTTATTTCAGATCGATCCAACGAAATTAAGTTTTTCCCCATTTTTTGCCCCAATTTCGGGTTTTGGGCTTCATTTCTTTTCAAGCGTTTAATTTCGAAACTAATAGTCGGATTGAATTCTGGTTTGCATTATTGAGTTCTGAGATACTCAGCAAACATAACAAGCAGCTTTTGCCTCGTATCTTTTTACTATTCCCCTGCATTGTTCTACCGTAGAAAATAGAAATTATTCTACTCATGCAGTAGAAAGTGAAAATTTTCCGTCTGTAAAACTCATGTTGTTGGACTCTGATATCAAAGAAGTAGAAATATGGTTTCTACAAGTAAATTACATTTTCTAATCTAATACTTTAGATTAGCGTCAGTCCATTTTGTGAGTAGCTGATATTATATTATTAATTTCCAACAAAACGTCAGTCCGTCCGTGTTCACTCTTCATTTAGATGATTTTCTCAAAAGTTAAGATTTCCTGATATATCTCGACGAACAGGTAGGAATGGAAAACCTAAGAATTGATATCCATTAAAATATTCTCAAATATGATTCCAAAATTTTGATTCCTGTTCTTGGATAGAGGAATGAACGCATTTAACAATGGTTCACTAAACACAAAATTAGTGGAAGAGTTAAATTTTTTCGGCGTATTTCTACAACTACAAAATTGAAGATAATTTTTTTTTTTGAATGAAGTATGTTCGTAAAACATACATTGTTAATTAAAACCCTGTACTTTTGTGGGAGAACAGAGTTCTTTGAGAGAAGTTTGCAAGAACTTCAAGCAATTTTTAAAACAATAATTTTCTGAAAATAAAGCTCCCAATTTTTTCTTTCATTTTTCACGAATAAAATAAAATTGGTTAATATAACTGTGTAATTTTGACGTGTTATTTGCTATTTATCCATGCGCTTTGATTATTTTCGTTACGATCTCTTTGTATTTATTCGATTTACTATTCTCTAGAAAATTCATAGAACTGCGTTTACACAATTCTCCAAAAAGTATGAAATGTATAAAATTTTTCATTTCATAAATATCATTAAACGTTTGTAGAATCATCTTAGACGTCTGTAGAATCGTCTGTAGCTAATTGAACCTTCAAGACCATGCTGGGTTTCCTATGAAAACCAAATTAAACTATTTTTTTAAATGAACTGATTCCTTCTGCTGTTGAAAATTTGAACCTAAATGCTGTTGGTGTTCCTTCTACTCTTTGAGGTTTATTATATTTCGAAGAAAGTAACAATATTTATCTTCTCTGATACTCATAAAGTCGCCATTTTCAGTAGGATTCTTTATCAGCATTTTGCATGAACTGCAATGTAATGTAAAAAATAACACTTCATCATCGACGTGAAAAAGGAGATTCTCTATGCGATCATACTTGCAGGAATGTTGTCTATTATTCATAATTTGAAACACAATTAAATGTACATGGAGTCTTTTGATGTCTCTCCACAACTGACGAATTTGCTTTTTTGGAGGACGATTGTTAAAACTATTGGTAAGAACTCATTAGCGGAATTTGTCTCTCGACAAACTTTATATTGTCAATCAATTTTTCGACATCAAGGTGCGTCAGAAGATGAATTCTACCTACACAACGTGTTAGAGGACGCAATTTGCTGTATACAGGAACACGATCGATCCACGTTTTCGTAACTAGGGCTTGGTAATACGATTTTCTGTGGAAAATTCTCCGTTTTCCGCCCTCGGTTACTATTCTTTCTTTTCTTACGAAGTCAGAAGGGGAACTAAAATGTACAAAGCGTAAATACATTACAAATCATACAAAAGCCGTATGTTTGTAGATGAGTGTCTTTGGAACCAATTGAATATTTATTTTCGATCGAAGTTATTCAACAAATATACTCGTGCTTTATTTGAACTTTTTACATTACTTTATTTGAACTTTTATTTGAAAGTTTTACTCACCTATCCGTATAGACCATTTTTTGAAGATGAACAATTGTCCAATAACTTATTAAATATGTTTATTTGTTTACACGTAAATTCATGTTAAACCGTTTGCGTAACTAAAAATAATGTACATAATACCGTAATAATACTAATGTATTCATTCATAATGGTACACCTCAAGACTTTAGTTTTAAGTAAACAATATTGTGAACATTTACATATCTTTAAAATTCATACGTTTTGGGGCACATTGTAGGCCCATTATCAGGTATTTCATCTTCTCGCCCCACCCGACTTCTACTTTGCGTTTTTCTGCCGCGGCGCGCCTGCTCTGCAACCCCGCCCCGCTCCACCCAGCTCCGCTTCGCCCACCGCCCCGCCTGCGTGGATGTGGGGCAGTGGGGCGCGGCAGTGCTCGCACCTCCATGTCCGCCCCTCCCTTCCCCTTTCCTTCCTCCCCCCACCCTGCCACCAAGGCGGTCGCTCGCCTCGGCGCCTGCGCACTTGTGCCTCGCTCGTCGCCGCCGCCCTTTCCGACTTCCCGGAAACCCCGCCGCGCGTAGGAAGTCTGCTGACCGAAGTTACTTCCCGTAAGGAGCGTCATGTGTGGAAGGACGCGAGCTCGGAACTGAAGCTTCGTGCATCGGAAGGTCCTAAGTTCGTCGCTTATCTTTTTTAAACTAGCTTATTAATTTACATTCGGTCTTGCTGTAACTACATAGCAGCACGACAGTCAGAACTCTCTTCGTGTGCTTATTCTGCGAAGTTTAAGAATTTAAAACACTGAAAGAATGCATAATATTTACTATTTTCTCATGCAAGAGCAACTAATTTATTTCTAACTTTTGAAAACCTACATGATCTTCGATGGCAAAAACTAGAGACAACATTCCGTTTCAGTTCTTGCCAATATTTTCAGACAACCGTCTTCTAAAAAAGCAAATTCATCAGTTGTGAAGAGATCATATACAGATTCCAAACAGATTTAATTGTGTTCGAAACTACGAAGAATGAACCACATTTCTGTGTGCATTGTCGTATAGAAAATCCTAACATCACTTTTTCGCGTCATTGATCAAGGTGCTGATTTTACTTTCTCGCCCTTACCAATATAAGAAGAGAAAGCATTGTAATCGTTCTCCGGAAAGTGGCGAATTTTTAACAGAAAAACTAATACTTTTGGGCCATGATAACCAAAAAATGGATAAATCCTGTGTCTTTACACTACAGTAAATTACTTCCTTTAACACGTTTTGTAGCCAGTCCATGTTTTGTGGCTCCTTGATACCGTGATATCGATCCACGGCAAAAGTCTGTCAGTTTATCTCTCTGTTCATCTATCCGTCCGTCTGTTTGAGATCAACGCTATCGCCTAAACCGTTCAGCCGGTTTTCTCCAAAATTGATATTCACCGATCTATCTGAACGAACTCGTGGTATTGGGTGTTTCAAACGGATATTTCGATATTTAAGGCTACTTTACAAGCAGCAAAAACCTTCTGAAAATTTTCTCCAAAATGAAACCAAATTTTTGTTGCCAATTTAAACTTTGTCTTCGGATCGCGTAAAAGACGCTTAAGCGAATTGTCAGGACTCATGATGGTTGAAAGCTCATTTTTCGAAATTTGCGAAATTTCAGTATTTGAGAGTGACTTTCTAAAACTACAATATTGAAGATGGAGATTTTTTCCGTAATGAAATTTGTTCTTTAAAGGCAGATCTTAAAATAAGGTCACGTTCAATGTTTCGAAAATAAAAATAGTTTTTCGTGTAATTTAACCCGATATAAACAGTTTTAATTTTTAAAAGCTTTTTTCTCTGGAGATTCTGCGAATTTTGTCTTTGACTTTTCTCCCTTATGTTTTATGGGAAGATTAAAAAATATGTTGCTATTCCCATTTTCGACGAATTCTCGGTATTTTTAAAATTGAACAGTTAACATTTCAAAACGAAAAAAATGAAGATAGCGGTTTTTGCTTTAAACAAGGTCTGTTCTAAAACATCAGCTCTTTAAATAAGGTCATGTAGAGTATTTTGAAAAAACGAGTAGATTTCGCGTAATGTGGGTCTGAATTTTTTAAAATTTCGAAAGAAAATAATTTTCTCAAAATCCGCTCCAATTCTTTGATTAATTTTTTTTCTACTCTAAATTCGGGAAACTCTCCGTAATACCGAAAATTCGAAACGCAAGCGTTTCAAATTGCAAGCCTGAGTAAAGTCGGGGGATCTGAGTTCGAGACTCGATGCGGATTTTTTTACTGGATGAAAACACTTTTGCGGGTTTATGTAGTAGCAGTTTGAAATACTGTGCTGACGTTTGTGCTGCTCTAGCACCGCTAGTTTACACATACATTACGGGTGATTTCAAAATGCTGCTCTAGGAACCTGCCGAAAATAGCAATTATTTCAAGAAATGTCAGGATTACAATTGCTCCTTTTTTTGGATTACGGTAAACCACTAGAGGGAAGATCCCTCTAGTGGCTTACCTTCCCTCTGTAGAGGGAAGATCAACTGCATCTAGGTTCAAATTTTCATCAGCAGTAAGTAGAAGTGCATTTTAAAAATTAGTTTAATGCTATTTTCGTAGGAAAGCCACAATGTTCTTGATGGTTCAGTGAGCTTAAAAAATATTGAAATATGAACTCAATTTTTTGCAATGTAAAAAGTAATAAAAGCTTAATTCATTTTTTAGAATTGTGTAAACGTCGTTATTTTGTAGAGAAATGATAAATCAAAAAACTGCAAAGAGATCGTGACAAATATAATAAAAGCGAACGGATAAATGGCAATGAACACGTTAACATGGCACAATTATTTTCCTCTATTCAACAAAGAAATTGAAGAAAATATTTGAGAAATATCTTCGTCTTCAACTTTGAAGTTGCAGGAACGCACCTAAAAAAATTGAACTTTTTCCATTTTTAAAAACCTAGTGTTCGACGTTAATGAGACTTGTACTAAGCACCCTTTGCTCTGTCCGAGAGAAAAACGAACAAAAATTTGGATCCATTTTTGAGATTATTTTGAAAATGTTCAGGTTTCAATAAAAGTATCTCTAAATGTAAATATATTCGTTTGAAATTCTTAGTGCCTGCTGTTCGTCTAGATGTATCAGGGAATCTTAACTTAGGAGAAAAATTCTCAACGGTTTAGACACAAGTGTTGACCACGAATGGACTGACGGATGAACAGACGTTTTCCGCCACCAAATTGTGCAATGTCAAGGACCCAGAAAAATGATTGTGGTTACACAAAGAATAAAAGGATTTAATTTACTATATTTAGAAACAAGATTCATCTGCTTTGACGACCGGGCCACATAATGAGGGTTTTTCTGACGGAAAATCTCTACCTTCCGCTGCAGCATTACAATTAATTTTCTTTACTGCGCAAGTACAATTTATTTACTTTAAGACAACCTCACACGTATCAGAATACAACAAATGCCAAAAATGATATATCACAACGAACATTTATATATCACAACAATAAAACAGCCAGCCTTCAAAGGGGCACAATAAAAGTTTAGAGGGGCACGTCCAGTTTCTGAATTCGCTCAACCGCCGTCGGTCTCAAATATAGGAAATCCGCCGAACCCCCGTGATCAGCTGTTACTTCACACATCTCCAATAAATGACGCACGGTCTGGGGAGCAGCACACTCAAAGTCTGGAGACGATACCACGCGCTATTTGAAGAAGAAAGCCGCGCGTCTTTAATGTCGAGTACGTATGCGCTGTGCCGTCTTATCGAAGCCCGGAGGTTTTTGGTTTAAAGTAAAATGTACGCGAGAAACAAAAAGATACAAGGTAAAAGCTGCTTCTAATATATTTGGTGATTATTTAAGTAATTTTAATTCATATGTAGTTATTAGAAAATATATAGATAAAAGAACATTCTGTGAGAAACTGTTTTATTTTTACCAACAAATTGGTCAGCTAGAACCCTATTTTCTCATTTTTACAGACATCGAGATAGTTTTTCAAGACAACTACCTTTTTTTAAAAAAAAATCTTGAAAATTGACTCTGATTCTGATATACATTTTTACCAACAGAAAAATATTTTACGGAGGGGTGACGTTAATATCCACCAAAATATTAATCAAAAATAATTGTTCAGAACATCGATTTTCATGGTTTTACGTTCTTTGGTTATATTTTTAAAAAATATTACGCCTTTTGCTTTTCTTTATTACTATTAATTTCTCCTGGAATATATTCAAAGTTTCAGAATCATGATTTTTTTTTAATCTAAGACAATGTAACTTCAAAGAGATTCATTGACAGTTAATTCTAAAAAGTATGACATAGTATATTATCTTTTGTTGAAGTAGTTTTCTATCTTCAAGCATTCAAAATAAAATGATCACTTTAAACAATTCGTGAAAAGTAAAAAAAAAGAGTTATCCAGGGACCTTTCAAAATGCGTCCTTCAAATTCAAAAAGATCTATTCTCACTTAGGAGACTTCGAGCGAATCAGTTTAGGAGCTGCTAGAGAGTGCACTTCGTGCTTGAGACTGAATTGGCATAGGTAATATTCTTCTCCGTTACAAGCTACAAAGGTATTTGTACGTGAAATTGCTGTTGAAAAATACGTTGTTTCGACTATTGTGCATTAGATTGCCTGTAGGGAATGGCAGCAATTCTAGAATGTCTTGTAATTTTTTCGTCGGAAACAATTTCTTGCATATTGATGGCTTCTGGCCCAACGGGAAATTCCGTTCGGTAGGCTGCGGCTATACTTAATTGCTATTTTTGTATTTTCGAGAGTAGGCTTGCTTGGTGTAAGCCTCGTGTTTCAATGAAACATAGCCCTATTGTGTATATGCAATGGTTTACAATACCCGCCGCGTCAAATACTATGGTCCTTAGTTCCGTCAATGTAGTGCATTTATTGATCGCGGGAGGTGGCGACCATATTACCCCGTTTGCTGGTTCTGGAAGCGGTCGAAGGCTCTGTGTGCAGCTCATAGCTGAAAAGAGGTAGAATTCTTCGTAGATCGCGTTTCCGACGAAAGGGTAAGAGAGTGACCATCAGAATGGTTTGACGAAAACATTGTATACCGAATATCATTTTTGTGATTTTACAGAGTTTAGCTATTATTAATACTTTTGCTCTTCATATACATTCCTATTGCGCTCGGAATATATTCAAAGTTTCAGAAACATGAATTTTTCCTTTCAATGTTTTTGACAAATCTCTATGAATGATTTCCCAATGTACGTATGACGTAGTTTAAACAGCAATTTGAAATGTCCATTTACATAGAGTTATGATTTGATATGGTAAAAACGGCTAATGGAAACCAGTTCAATTTTTGTTGTGAATTAATGTGATGTACGAATTTCCCCTGTGAACTACAACGACTTTTATTTAACGTTTTCAATTTATTGCGCGGAGTTATTATTTCTTAAATTTTCACAAAGTAATTTTCTCAAGTGATATTAGTGCCCACTATGTTCTGCACGTTCCAATCCTTCTGACATTCTTTTCCTATCTTCGAAATTTATTTGATAGGTGAGGGACATTATTTCAGCATTGCAATTACAAAGTGATTTATTGAAAGTTCTAAGAGAATAGTGAAGTACTTTATTGTGCTTTGAAAGCATTTCCATTCTTGAAGCTCTTCAAAATACAATCGCACATTAAACATTTCATGAAATGAACAAAATAGTTTAATCCAGAGCTATTTCAAAATGAGTCCATCAAACTCAAAAAAATCTATTCTCACTTGGGAGACTTCGAGCAAATCAGTTTAGGAGCTGCTAGAGAGTGCACTTCGGGATTGTGTCACAGGCGACTGAATTGGCATAGCTAAAACTCCTCTCAGATACAAGATACATAGGTTTTGTACGTGAAATAGCTGTTGAAAAATTCGTTGTTTCGGCTGTTGGGCATTAGATTGCTTGTAGGGAATGAAAGCAATTCTAGAGTGTTTTGCAATTTTTTCCTAGAAAACAAATTCTTGCATGTTAATGGCTTCTGGCATAAAGGAAATTTGCGTTGTGTAGGCTTCGGCTACACATAATCGCTTTATATATATATATATATATATATATATATATATATATATATATATATATATATTGTAATATTCATAAGACTGCTCGGGGGAGGGCGCCAGGTTCAGCTCCTGCAATGTAACTGAATGGAAGAGTTGGGAGGTCAAGAATGAGCAATTGAGTCATTTGTGACAAACAACTGTTTATTCCTGGCACCAAAAAGCTGCCAGGTAAATTTACAATGTCGCAATGGGCGACGCAAGTTCTTTTACTAAAACTACTCCATGAAATAATTACAAGTGGTTAATTCTGCTGGGCCTGAGCGCGGCCACTTGCAGTTTTTCGCTGTTATAATAGTTCAGTGAGACGGCAACATCTCATAGTTTCACCAATGGCTGCTGGTCTTCATGGGCGGGCCGAGGCGGCAAGGCTGGCGGCTCCGGGTTGCTGATCTTCTGCGGCGCGTCTTCTCTCGCTCAGGTAGCGGCGATTCCAGATTGTCAGCTCGAGCAGGCTCAGAGGAGGCGAGTGGCCACGGGCGTTGACGTTGCGAAAAGGGCTGTCACTTAGCCCAGGACGAGAGGCGGCAAGGCTGGCGGGCCGGAGCGAAAACGGCGCGGGATCCCAGGTCGCTGCCCGAGTTCTCTCCGCAACAAGTCTACGGGTCGCGTCCTGACTAATTCGGCTGTGGGAAAGTCTTTTCCCAAACTCGCGTCCCGATCGTGAATGACTGAATAACTTTTAGAAGTGAAGTTCTCAAGCAACGAAAATTTCGGAGTTCCACGAAGAAATTTTACAAGTCGAGACTGTCGAAGGAATTTACAAGTGAAGTTCGCCGGAAAATCTTAGAAGTAGTCTCTTCAAACAAATCTAAGAAGAAGTCTCGTTTCGAGGAAATTTTTAGAACTGTTCCTCCGAAGAAATTTTACAAAGTGAGACTGAAGGAATTTTTACAAGTGTCGTCGAAGAAATTTTAACAAGTTAGTGTCTCGAATAAATTTGACAAGTCTCTCGAAGAAATTTTACGAAGTGTTGTCGAAGAAATTTTAACAAGTGTTGTCGAAGAAATTTTAACAAGTGTCCTATTCCTACTCTGCATCGCGTTTATAATAGAAGTTCCTTTCCCCTTCCCAAATTGTTCCTGGCACCAAATTTCTCCCTCCCCTCATGGCGAAGCTTCCCATTGGCCAAGGGTGGCTGCGTCGCAGAAATCTGATTAACCAATCTCGTGTCGATTTTTCTGTAATTTTCCGTAAATGCTCTCTGTCTGTCGCTGTCTTCGCTCTCTCTCTCTTGCTTCCCTTTTGTTAGTTACTCCGGGAGCTGATCGCAGCTGTGTTGGACACGTGCGCGCGAAAAAAGCGCATTTCACGGGTTCCCGATTCCCGGATTTCCAGGCCGGCACGGTCTAATCGACTGCCTTACTGTATTTAATTTGTTAATTGCCCGTGCAGGGATTCAGGCGCCTACCCAGGCGTGTGCCGAGGCGCGTGCCAGAACGAATGTAAGGGGTTAGCATTGTTCGGAAGAGGCCGAAAAAAGGTTCTCGCTTACGACGTGTCGTAAATGCGTCGTCTTTGATTGACACCCGGCCAATCCTTTCTTTGGGGTTTGCACCCTCCGGTCGCGCGGCCGGAGAAGGGATGCGGGGGCGCGCTCTGTCCCAGGAGAGGGCCGGCGAACGGCTCCGAAAACAAGAATGGCTTTTTATGACTGTCATAAACCAGCTGCCTCTGTAGGACAGGCCGGCGCGCGGTCGGGGGGTGGGCTGGTGTGACGAAAGAACCCTCTCGGTGGTGGCCGCGTCCTCTCTGACCCACTTACTGTGCCGCGGCGCGAGCTATTTCCAGCTGTAGGAATTCATTTGTTATTGGCGACGCCATAATAAAATTATATTTAATTAATCGGTGACGCCACATTAGCATCCCCCTCCCACTAGATTGATAATTCGAGTTTCTTTGTTAATTTCTAATAAAGGGCGAGAATTCTCAATCGTCGAAAAAAATAACAGTGGTGTCACCTAAGATAAAGGAATGCTTAATTTAATTTTTAATTGGAGGCTTAAGATACTGCGCCTCTCTGTCTACATTACTAATTTTCTATCATTAAAATCCTTATTTTTACGATGCTTACTTCTAATCGTGACAACTAGTGTCGTATGGGTCGCAGGTTCTGGCGAATTGTGGGCAGAGTCCTCTGAAACGTGACATTTTACTTTATTCTTTGAAACAAAAATCGTAAATTAAAAAAATCTTCAACCTGTCATAACCCCGTTCCCGTCATAATCCCGTCATAATCCCTGAAAAAGTCTTCAACCCGTCATAACCAAATTCAATCAATTCTCTGTCGTCCGGATGGGTGATTATCTGCCTGTACAAGTGAAAAAAAATCAATTGCCGTAAATATTTTTGTTGTATTATTAGTTCAATTAAGTTTCCTATAATCTCATCTACATTTTTCGGCGCCTCGTTCTCAGGTACTGTAGCTTTGTTAATGTGCCTCTCTTCTAGGCAAATTCTGACTCCCGTCTTTCTTTTACAACAATAGGATTTAATTACACCGCAACACTTCTCTCTCTTATTCCCTCATTAATCTTTCCCCCCAGTAGTTTCATTAACTCGTTCCCTCATTAATTATTCCCCCAGTAGTCTCATTGACTTGTCCCCTAAGTGATTACTGTACAGGATAATTATAGTCGGCAAGGGGTATCGTCAGTGACGTTAATCCGAAACAAAATTCTATAACAGAATGAGTTGGACGCGCGAACACATTCGAAAATTAAAAAAAAATACCTGCTCTAGCTAGGAGCGCTCGTGGTCATTAATTAAGTCATTTTCTTTGCTCTCATTGGGCTTATGACCCCACTCGCGTCATCCCCCTGACTCTAGGACGCACACAGTGTATTTGGTTCTACTTCGCCGTCAACATCATCCGTAAGTGCAATTTCCTTACCCCCACCAAAACTCATAATATCTCTGGAAAAGTCAATCACCCCATCATTCTCCTTTAAGAAATTAACCCCCCCAAAATTATATCGTGTTTTAAATCCTCAACTACTAGACAAGGGACGTCAAATAAGTGCTCTTGTACCTGAAACGAGATAAGGGCCTGCTTATTAATAGGCTTACTTCGTTTACTTCCTACTCCGATAACTTAACACTTAGCAGTGGGCAGTGTTGGCACGGACTTACGTTCACTTACAAGGCGAGAAAATAATTCTAACGAAATGGCACTGATTTCACTGCCTGTGTCGACCAATGCACGGACAGGAATCCTACTCAATTTAAATTCTAAAACAGGGCATACCCGCTCTTTGACTTGATTAGCCTCCCCATTGCCAAAATCGTGGAAGGCGTAATCTACAGATATCGTTTCATCGAATGGTATCTCTGCCACAATTCGTTTGGGACCCAGATGACCCAAACGTTTCTAGTTTGACGAATTTGATCTTACATTGTTATTGACACTAGTACTGGAGCCGTTTCCCTCTGTCGAATTTTCCAGTCTCCCCACGGGTGGTACCGAAGGCGGTCGCCTCTCATCATTAACTTGCCATGCTTGTCCCATCTACCTTTCAAAATTTTCTTTTCAAATTCGTAGCGAGCTTGGTCCCCCCAAAATTTATCCACGAATCGATGTCGGGACCCCTCATAATTGCTCGTGAACGGATTGATTGCTGTCAACCAGTGGGCGGCGTTACCACGTAGCAACTCCGGCATGAACCTGGGTTTGAGCGAGGAGGGAACCGATTTAGTTAGAGCCATATAATTTTCGGCTCGATCTAATAAAATTTTGGGGTTCTCGTCCGGAGATCCCGAAAAACAAAGGTTTTGTGGGGGCGCCCACGAAAATCGCAAGCCTGCCTCAGCCGTGGGAGAGCTTCCTACGCTGTTTTCTCCGTCCCAATTTAAAGGCTCTTGCACTAAAATTTCGACATTCCGGTCTATTTCTTCCCTAATCTCAGATTTGTTTCCCATCGCGTATTCCTCTTGCGCATTTCCCATAGAATTTACTTCTTCCTGTGTTTGACTAACTTCCGAGCTTAATTCCTTATCAATCTTATTAATGTTTTCATTAAGCTCTTTTTTTGTTTCCTGAGTGCTCTCTTTTAATTCTCTAAAACGCGCCTCCCGAATTTCCCAATCTTCTTCCCGTTGCGCCTCCCGAATTTCCCTATTTTCCTGTTGCGCCTCCCGAGTTTCCCCATCTTCTTGTAGCTCCCTAAGAACTTTCCTACTTTCCTCCAGTCGCGTCTCCTGAATTTTCTTAGCATTTTCCGTGGTAGGCTAACAATGGTTTCAATAAGTTCATTTTTAGTTTCCTGAATACTCTCTTTTAATTCCCTAAAATGTTTTTCCTGAATTTTCCTATCTTCCTCCCGTTGCGCTTCCCGAATTTTCCTATCTTCTTCCCATTGCGCCTCCTGAATTTTCCTATCTTTTTCCCTTTGCTCCCTAAGAATTTTCTTATCTTCTTGTAGCTCCCTAAGAACTTTCCTACTTTCCTCCAGTCGCGCCTCCTGAATTTTCCTATCTTCCTCCCATCGCTCCTCCTGTCTTTGCATAAATTTTCGAATTTCCGCCATAATAGTTTGACTGTCGCCCAGCGCCGGTGGGTCACTCGAACTGTCTGAGCCTGCTAGATTGACACCTGATTCGTCGGGCATTTTTACTGAGTTCTCTTGTTCACTTAGTTTACTATTAGACCGCACACGCAAACACCGACACACGCAACACAGTACAAAAACAATAAACACAAAAACACAAAACAACAAATACATCAGAGTACACAAATTATTGACCCTCCTACAACTTTCTTCCATCCATTTATTGCGGTAAATTGTGATTTAAGCTGTCGCAATAGAATTTTGAAGGAGCTGAACCAAAAAAAAAATTAATAATAAAATATTTTATGAGCAATCTGACTTCCTAATCTCGGGGTCGCTTACTGGGGTATTTAACAATACTAATCGAGCCCCACTTGGGAAAGCCAAATGTAATAAAACCTAATGTTCACGGGGGAGGGCGCCAGGTTCAGCTCCTGAAATGTAACTGAATGGAAGAGTTGGGAGGTCAAGAATGAGCAATTGAGTCATTTGTGACAAACAACTGTTTATTCCTGGCACCAAAAAGCTGCCAGGTAAATTTACAATGTCGCAATGGGCGACGCAAGTTCTTTTACTAAAACTACTCCATGAAATAATTACAAGTGGTTAATTCTGCTGGGCCTGAGCGCGGCCACTTGCAGTTTTTCGCTGTTCAGTGAGACGGCAACATCTCATAGTTTCACCAATGGCTGCTGGTCTTCATGGGCGGGCCGAGGCGGCAAGGCTGGCGGCTCCGGGTTGCTGATCTTCTGCGGCGCGTCTTCTCTCGCTCAGGTAGCGGCGATTCCAGATTGTCAGCTCGAGCAGGCTCAGAGGAGGCGAGTGGCCACGGGCGTTGACGTTGCGAAAAGGGCTGTCACTTAGCCCAGGACGAGAGGCGGCAAGGCTGGCGGGCCGGAGCGAAAACGGCGCGGGATCCCAGGTCGCTGCCCGAGTTCTCTCCGCAACAAGTCTACGGGTCGCGTCCTGACTAATTCGGCTGTGGGAAAGTCTTTTCCCAAACTCGCGTCCCGATCGTGAATGACTGAATAACTTTTAGAAGTGAAGTTCTCAAGCAACGAAAATTTCGGAGTTCCACGAAGAAATTTTACAAGTCGAGACTGTCGAAGGAATTTACAAGTGAAGTTCGCCGGAAAATCTTAGAAGTAGTCTCTTCAAACAAATCTAAGAAGAAGTCTCGTTTCGAGGAAATTTTTAGAACTGTTCCTCCGAAGAAATTTTACAAAGTGAGACTGAAGGAATTTTTACAAGTGTCGTCGAAGAAATTTTAACAAGTTAGTGTCTCGAATAAATTTGACAAGTCTCTCGAAGAAATTTTACGAAGTGTTGTCGAAGAAATTTTAACAAGTGTTGTCGAAGAAATTTTAACAAGTGTCCTATTCCTACTCTGCATCGCGTTTATAATAGAAGTTCCTTTCCCCTTCCCAAATTGTTCCTGGCACCAAATTTCTCCCTCCCCTCATGGCGAAGCTTCCCATTGGCCAAGGGTGGCTGCGTCACAGAAATCTGATTAACCAATCTCGTGTCGATTTTTCTGTAATTTTCCGTAAATGCTCTCTGTCTGTCGCTGTCTTCGCTCTCTCTCTTGCTTCCCTTTTGTTAGTTACTCCGGGAGCTGATCGCAGCTGTGTTGGACACGTGCGCGCGAAAAAAGCGCATTTCACGGGTTCCCGATTCCCGGATTTCCAGGCCGGCACGGTCTAATCGACTGCCTTACTGTATTTAATTTGTTAATGGCCCGTGCAGGGATTCAGGCGCCTACCCAGGCGTGTGCCGAGGCGCGTGCCAGAACGAATGTAAGGGGTTAGCATTGTTCGGAAGAGGCCGAAAAAAGGTTCTCGCTTACGACGTGTCGTAAATGCGTCGTCTTTGATTGACACCCGGCCAATCCTTTCTTTGGGGTTTGCACCCTCCGGTCGCGCGGCCGGAGAAGGGATGCGGGGGCGCGCTCTGTCCCAGGAGAGGGCCGGCGAACGGCTCTGAAAACAAGAATGGCTTTTTATGACTGTCATAAACCAGCTGCCTCTGTAGGACAGGCCGGCGCGCGGTCGGGGGGTGGGCTGGTGTGACGAAAGAACCCTCTCGGTGGTGGCCGCGTCCTCTCTGACCCACTTACTGTGCCGCGGCGCGAGCTATTTCCAGCTGTAGGAATTCATTTGTTATTGGCGACGCCATAATAAAATTATATTTAATTAATCGGTGACGCCACAATATATATATATATATATATATATATATATATATATATATATATATATATATATTTTGTGACGTACGTGATTGTCGGTACTTTCCACTGCAAATAAAAGTTGTAACGGACGGGTGTCTTACTCGTGAATGGGTCCTTTGAAGGAATCGACATTACATTGGTAAATTAAAGTAGAAGGTTCACCAAAACACAAATACAATTTATTCATGAAGCAACATGTTAAATACATGATCCAACACATGATCACTCTCCGTCTTGGTACCGAGATTCTGCATACAATGTGATTTCATCATACCTGGGGCCCCAATGAATACCTCGTTTGTCGCGGCTGGTCGCCAACGGCGGGAGCGGCCGATGACCTTCACGGCGGCCCGGCGCGCGGCGGCGGCAACGCGAAGTCCTCGGCTCCGATGCTGGTTGTTTAACATGCAGTTCTGCTTACACACTCACGGCCTCTCGATGATGTCCAAGTCGCCCTAGCGATGTACTTCTAGTTATATCACCACACCTTTCATTAGTACTTTTCCACTTCCTTATTGATACTACTGAGCACGTGGCCACTACTCGCACCGGCATCAGCTTCACGATGCACAGTTTTATTGTTATTTCCACTACGTTTGATGTCACGGATACAAGTTATAGTTTCTGCACACCGACCTGTACCAACGTTCCATTTACTGGCTTCTAGACTGCATTTCCATGAACATTACCCTGAATCTTATATCCTTCGTAGCGAAAACTGCCTTACGCTCCTTCCAGCCCAGGTCAATTCTCCAACTCCCGCGCTCGACTGGTAACGGCCGAATTCTCGTCCCTTCTCGCTGCTCACGGCGGCGGACCCGTTCATAAGTTCCCCCACTGCCGGTCGTTGCACCTGCCGCTTATGCCGCGCAGTTCAAAATTAGCTGTAATTATATTATTTTGTTTTGTGTTTCTAATTACATATAGAAACGCTCCGCGTTTCAATATATATATATATATATATATATATATATATATATATATATATATATATATATATATATATATATATACATATATATATATATATACATATATATATATATATATATATATATATATATATTGTGACGTACCTGGTGATGCCGGGTATTTTCACTGCAAGAAATTACTAAAGGAGGGTATCTTTTCCGTGAATGGGTCCCTACGATAAGTTGGTATAGCATTAGGAAAGTTAATTAATAAATGAAGTACAATCATGAACAGCATTTATTCACAAACCAGATTTGTTAATTACATGTGCTAACAACATTTATACACTCTGCCTTGGTACCAAGATTAGGTGTAATACATATTATCATACCTTCGGGGCTCCGACCAGTACCTTCGATGCTTGGAGCACGGCTCGTGTCGGCAGGGGTCGCCGACCTTCGCAGCAGCTGGGAGTCGTCGGCGGCTGATGGCGTGGCGATCGCCTCGGCTGGTGACCTTGCGAATCCTTCCTGATTCGGCTCCTGGTACCTCGGTGTTGCACCTCACTCTGATTATTTTCCGTCGCTGAATTTAATCACTTAACCCACGGCTACTGCACGTGCTGGCCTCAGTTTCGCACCACACAATTCCGGTGTTATTCTTACCGCGATAAATAATACAAGCGCGATCGATTGTTCTCTCGTCGCTGATCTCTCATCCTAATAATATTCTCGAACTCTACTTCACGTATCTATTGTTCTACAGTTGCTACTACTTTACAAAATATACCGCATGTTCCCTTTGTCCATGCACTAACGGCGAGCTCTTCGCCACACGTCCGTACCTACCGGCCACTTCTCCGCGACTGTCCTAACGGCTGAAATCTTCGCCGTTCGCTGCCCAGTTCGTAACCGACATTCTCACGCTGTCCTCGCGGCGGCGGCAACGGCGGCGGTAGCGACCGTTGCTAGTTCCCATCGTTGTTCGCCGCGCTTGTCGTACGTACCGCGCAGTCCAAAATATATACTGATTACTTACGCTAATGTTCTAATTAGTGTAAGGAAACACATTATGTGTTTCATCACCCCCTCCTTCCCTTTTTTGGATTTTTCCTGCCTAAGAAAAATTCACTTTATCGCCATCGTCTCTGTCGATAATAACGCTCTCTTATTCACTACATGAATCCTTATATACACGTATTCCCTAAAATCAAATTAACACGTGATCATTTAAACTAATACTCATATTACACTTTATTTACACTTCACTATTGTCCTCGTTTATTGGACACGGTCTCAGACTGTTAACATTATGGTGTCCTATCACTTCTTGTTTGTTATGTGACGTACCTGGTGATGCCGGGTATTTTCACTGCAAGAAATTACTAAAGGAGGGTATCTTTTCCGTGAATGGGTCCCTACATTAAGTTGGTATAGCATTAGGAAAGTTAATTAATAAATGAAGTACAATCATGAACATCATTTATTCACAAACCAGATTTGTTAATTACATGATCTAACAACATTTATACACTCTGCCTTGGTACCAAGATTAGATGTAATACATATTATCATACCTTCGGGGCCCCGACCAATACCTTCGATGCTTGGAGCACGGCTCGTGTCGGCAGGGGTCGCCGACCTTCGCAGCAGCTGGGCGTCGTCGGCGGCTGATGGCGTAGCGATCGCCTCGGCTGGTGACCTTGCGAATCCTTCCTGATTCGGCTCCTGGTACCTCGGTGTTGCACCTCACTCTGATTATTTTCCGTCGCTGGATTTAATCACTTAACCCACGGCTACTGCACGTGCTGGCCTCAGTTCCGCACCACACAATTCCGGTGTTATTCTTACCGCGATAAATAATACAAGCGGGATCGATTGTTCTCTCGTCGCTGATCTGTCATCCTAATAACATTCTCGATCTCTACTTCACGTATCTATTGTTCTACAGTTGCTACTACTTTACAAAATACACCGCATGTTCCCTTTGTCCATGCACTAACGGCGAGCTCTTCGCCACACGTCCGTACCTACCGGCCACTTCTCCGCGACTGTCCTAACGGCTGAAATCTTCGCCGTTCGCTGCCCAGTTCGTAACCGACATTCTCACGCTGTCCTCGCGGCGGCGGCAACGGCGGCGGTAGCGACCGTTGCTAGTTCCCATCGTTGTTCGCCGCGCTTGTCGTACGTACCGCGCAGTCCAAAATATATACTGATTACTTACGCTAATGTTCTAATTAGTGTAAGGAAACACATTATGTGTTTCATCACCCCCTCCTTCCCTTTTTTGGATTTTTCCTGCCTAAGAAAAATTCACTTTATCGCCATCGTCTCTGTCGATAATAACGCTCTCTTATTCACTACATGAATCCTTATATACACGTATTCCCTAAAATCAAATTAACACGTGATCATTTAAACTAATACTCATATTACACTTTATTTACACTTCACTATTGTCCTCGTTTATTGGACACGGTCTCAGACTGTTAACATTATGGTGTCCTATCACTTCTTGTTTGTTATGTGACGTACCTGGTGATGCCGGGTATTTTCACTGCAAGAAATTACTAAAGGAGGGTATCTTTTCCGTGAATGGGTCCCTACATTAAGTTGGTATAGCATTAGGAAAGTTAATTAATAAATGAAGTACAATCATGAACATCATTTATTCACAAACCAGATTTGTTAATTACATGATCTAACAACATTTATACACTCTGCCTTGGTACCAAGATTAGATGTAATACATATTATCATACCTTCGGGGCCCCGACCAATACCTTCGATGCTTGGAGCACGGCTCGTGTCGGCAGGGGTCGCCGACCTTCGCAGCAGCTGGGCGTCGTCGGCGGCTGATGGCGTAGCGATCGCCTCGGCTGGTGACCTTGCGAATCCTTCCTGATTCGGCTCCTGGTACCTCGGTGTTGCACCTCACTCTGATTATTTTCCGTCGCTGGATTTAATCACTTAACCCACGGCTACTGCACGTGCTGGCCTCAGTTCCGCACCACACAATTCCGGTGTTATTCTTACCGCGATAAATAATACAAGCGGGATCGATTGTTCTCTCGTCGCTGATCTGTCATCCTAATAACATTCTCGATCTCTACTTCACGTATCTATTGTTCTACAGTTGCTACTACTTTACAAAATACACCGCATGTTCCCTTTGTCCATGCACTAACGGCGAGCTCTTCGCCACACGTCCGTACCTACCGGCCACTTCTCCGCGACTGTCCTAACGGCTGATATCTTCGCCGTTCGCTGCCCAGTTCGTAACCGACATTCTCACGCTGTCCTCGCGGCGGCGGCAACGGCGGCGGTAGCGACCGTTGCTAGTTCCCATCGTTGTTCGCCGCGCTTGTCGTACGTACCGCGCAGTCCAAAATATATACTGATTACTTACGCTAATGTTCTAATTAGTGTAAGGAAACACATTATGTGTTTCAGTTATTTAACAGTCTGGCCACGTTTTTGTCCGTTACTTTATCTATGAAATATGGCCCCTCATATAGCAGAAAAAATTTTGGGTATAATTTTAGGTTTGGGTTCGATACCCTGGGAACCCGTAGCAGTACCGATTGTCTCTCACTAAACTGGTGAGTCTTCTTCTTCGGTTTCTTCTTCTTTTCCTTTCCTGATTTTACCAATGCTTGGTATATCTTCTCCTTAGTTTTCGGTGGTTCTTGTTTATTTTCTTTCAACAACTGCGACCTCTGCTCTCTCTGTTGTACATTCAATATTTTTATCTTCTTCTTTGGAGTACCTGCGAATGTGCAGTCATACTCTACCACTGCCTTCTGATACCTTCCTAACTCGGCATGACTTGCTTTGCCCAATAGGTTCTGCATAGTGATGGAAAGCTGTCGCGTTATTACGCAAATTATTGCTTGGTAGTTCCTCAGGTTTATCTTGATGTTTGTTCGGGTTTCCTCGCTCCAGTCTCGTACGAAAATTTTGTCATTAAATTTCTTCAAGAATTTAGGAAATACATTAAAAATTCCTGTCCATGTCCTGGCGTTTCCTTCTAAAGTTGGGTATGAGAACTGGATCCTGTGTCCTTCCACGGTGTTAATTAGTGCTAGATGCTGTTCTGCTGCTCGCATAATTGCGTCAGGGTTTTCCTTACCATCTTCCGAATATTTCAGCGACTTTGGAGGCATAACTGGCGTCACCCCATTCTTGACACTCGGTGACATTTTCCCTACTTCTTCCTGTTCAAATTCATCTTGTATTATTACTTTCTCCTCGCACCCTTGTATATTTTCTTCGATTTCTTCTTCTATTATCCGCTCCATTTCTTCCGTTTTCATTTCCACTTCTTCTTCCATTATTTGCTTCAATTCTTCCGTTTCCACCTCCACTTTACAAACATCCTCCTCGGCCTCGATTTGGACCTCCACCGTTTTGCCCTCCGCTGTCTTGACTTCTTCATGAATTTGGTTCGTCATCCCCTCGCTTTTATCCTCTGCAGTAACCCTAGCATCCACTTGATGGTGTAGCTTGTTCTCCAATTCCCCACCCAAACTAATTACTCGGGATTCTATTTTCTTTTCCTGTTTTATGAATCTTTCGGACATCGATTGCTCCTGAATTTCCACTCGTTCCACAATTTTGGTCATCTCCCTCTTGGTCGACTCAATTTGTTCTTCAGTATGTTCTATTCGCCCACTTATCTCCTCTCGTAATTTGCTAATTCGTTCCTCTGCTTTCCTATCCTGTTCATCTAATTTCTTGCTCTGTTCTTCCGCGAACTTCTTGATCTGCTTCTCCGTAAATATTTTATGTTCATCTAATTTCCTACTCTGCTCTTCTGCCAACTTCCCAATCTGTTCCTCTGTGAATATTTTCTGTTCGTCTAATTTCCTGCTCTGTTCTTCCAATGTCTTCCTATTCTGTTCTTCAATTTTCCCATTTAGTTCTTCAACCAACTTCCTGCTTCGTTCCTCTGCTTTCCTATTCTGTTCTTCCAATATCTTCCTATTCTGTTCCTCTGTGAATCTCTTCTGATCTTCCCACATCTTCATCATCATCTGCATCATGCCTGAATGGGCGTCTTCTCCACCCCCCGATTTGGACTTCCTGCTGCCTGGTTCATTGGCGTTGACGTGATTTCTACATCTTTATCAAAACCTTCCCCTGACGTATCATCCAACCTGCTTCCAATTCCACTATCCCTGCTTTCTGATATTGCTCCCCATTCCTTCATCTGTCTCCCTTACCTGCTCCACCTTCCCCTCCGAGTCCAATATTACATTTTGCTCCTCCATTTTATTACCTTTTAGCTTCACGTTCGACCCCAACTCCACTAAATGCTCGTACAATTTTCCCTTTGCCTCTCTTAACAACAATACAACAGTTACCCTATTAATTTACTATGCCCGCCACAGCACTGTATACTCTTCGTGACTGTTTTAATGCACTATTATTTCATATGCTGATTGATGAAGAACAAACCCTCACTCACCACAAAAACACAATAACACTAATTCAGTAATCACATAAATTCCCACTCACCTACCAATACATAAACATATTCTTTACAATAAGTAATATTATTACCACCTGAATACATATGTACTGCTAATAAACTCATTAAAATTATTACAAAAATGCTCCCAAATTTAGTAAATCCACTATTTGCTTTGGAATTACTTCTCAACACAATTATTGCTATATTATGTGCACAACAATCACACACAATTACATGTCATGTCTTCTCCATAAACTTCCCTCAATAATACTACATGAATGTTGAAAATATACATTCACAATGCTGCTACACACTTCCCAACCTAGTATCCTTTCCACTAAATTCCACAAACTTTACCATTACTAATGAACAATGCACTGCTGAATGTAAATTCCCAGCAGGTAATGTGCACGATTTATATAATAATATTAAATACCCTTATATTTCCACAAGAATTATTACTACTTCACAAATTCTTTAACTTCCATGTTATGAAAAATACCAACCAATTCAAACATTATTGACTTGTCTTACAAAATCTTTGAAATTATACTGCACTATATCACTTACAATATGTACATTTATAGCTTTCATAAACCCAGTAACTGTGGTAGTAACTTTATACTGGTTACTCTCAAATAGTTTCATATATCTGCCCGCTATTAATTAAACAACAAAATTTCTGTAATTACCAAGTATTCATTATGCTTTCTTGACTTATGCATGCTTTGTTAGTACATGTACTGTTACTTTTGTTCCCTCTAATAATGAGCTTTACATTGCCTGCCTATTATATTTAACCTGCATTGATATACATCAAATACATGCGCAGTACTTTCCAATGTTTTATCAACTTTCCTAGGGCCACATTTCTTAATTACACGCTTTCCAGACTGTTCGGGCGCCAGCTGTGACGTACCTGGTGATGCCGGGTATTTTCACTGCAAGAAATTACTAAAGGAGGGTATCTTTTCCGTGAATGGGTCCCTACGATAAGTTGGTATAGCATTAGGAAAGTTAATTAATAAATGAAGTACAATCATGAACAGCATTTATTCACAAACCAGATTTGTTAATTACTGTGCTAACAACATTTATACACTCTGCCTTGGTACCAAGATTAGGTGTAATACATATTATCATACCTTCGGGGCCCCGACCAGTACCTTCGATGCTTGGAGCACGGCTCGTGTCGGCAGGGGTCGCCGACCTTCGCAGCAGCTGGGAGTCGTCGGCGGCTGATGGCGTGGCGATCGCCTCGGCTGGTGACCTTGCGAATCCTTCCTGATTCGGCTCCTGGTACCTCGGTGTTGCACCTCACTCTGATTATCTTCCGTCGCTGGATTTAATCACTTAACCCACGGCTACTACACGTGCTGGCCTCAGTTCCGCACCACACGATTCCGGTGTTATTCTTACCGCGATAAATAATACAAGCGCGATCGATTGTTCTCTCGTCGCTGATCTCTCATCCTAATAACATTCTCGATCTCTACTTCACGTATCTATTGTTTTACAGTTGCTACTACTTTACAAAATACACCGCATGTTCCCTTTGTCCATGCACTAACGGCGAGCTCTTCGCCACACGTCCGTACCTACCGGCCACTTCTCCGCGACTGTCCTAACGGCTGAAATCTTCGCCGTTCGCTGCCCAGTTCGTAACCGACATTCTCACGCTGTCCTCGCGGCGGCGGCAACGGCGGCGGTAGCGACCGTTGCTAGTTCCCATCGTTGTTCGCCGCGCTTGTCGTACGTACTGCGCAGTCCAAAATATATACTGATTACTTACGCTAATGTTCTAATTAGTGTAAGGAAACACATTATGTGTTTCAATATATATATATTTTCAAGAATAGGCTTGCTTTGTGCGAGCCTCGTTATTTAATGAAACGTAGTCCAATTTTGTACATGCCGTATTTTACAGTTCCCGCCGCGTGAAATACTAAAGTCCTTAGTTCCGTCTGTTCAGTGTATTTGTTGCTCGCAGGAGTTGGGGAGGATATTCTTCCGTTCGCTGGCGTGCACCTGCGCAGGCCGAGGGTTCCGTGTGCAGCTCTTCGTAGCTGCAAAGATAGTTACCCCGAGAGAAGTGGTAGAATTATTACTGTGTTGACAGTGTTTTCGACGAAAGGGTAAAGTGTGACTATCCGAATGGTTTGACGAAAATATAGTTTGAATATCATTTGTGTGGTTTTGCAGTGTTTAGCTCTATGTTTTTACATTATTAATCCTTTTGGTTTTCATATACATTCCTATTACTCTCTGAATATATTCAAAGTTTCAGAGACAAGAATTTTTCCTTTCAATATTTTTGGCAAATCTCTGTGAATGATTTTCCTATGTACATATGAGGTAGTTTAAACAGCAATTTAAAATGTCCATTTACTTAGACTTATGATTTGATATGGTAAAAACGGATAATGGAAATCAGGTCAATTTTTGTTGTGAATTAATATGATGTACGAATTTCCCTTGTGAACAATAACGACTTTATTTAAACTTTGTTTAACGACTTTAATTTCTTGCGCGGAGTTATTATTTCTAATATTTTCTCAAAGTAATTTTTCTCAAGCGATATTAGTGCCCACTATGTTCTGCACGTTCCAGTCCTTGTGACATACGTTTCCTATCTATGAAATTTATGAAAACGTAACCATTTGTTTCGTGAGGGACGTTATCTCAACATTGTAATTGTAAAGTGATTTACTGAAAGTTCTAAGAAAATAGCGAAGTACATTATCGTGCTTTGAAGGCATTTCCATTCTTGTAGCTCTACAAAATACAATCGCACATTAAACATTTCGTGAAAAGTACAAAATATGTTTATCCAGAGAACTTTCAAAATGAGACCATCAAATTCCAGAAGATCTATTCTCTCTTTGGAGACTTCGAGCAAATCAGTTCGGCAGCTGCTACAGAGTGCACTTCTTGCTTGTGTCACAGGCGACTGAATTGGCATAGGTAATACTCTTCTCAGGTACAAGCTACATATGGATTTCTTCGTGAAATTGCTGTTGAAAAATACGGTGTTTCGGCTGTTGTGCATTAGATTGCTTGTAGTGAGTGACAGCAATTCTAGAGTGTCGTGGAATTTTTTCCTCGAAAACCAATTCTTGCATGTTGATGGCTTCTGGCCCAACGGAGAATTCTGTTGGGTAGGCTTCGCCTATACATGTTTGCTCTTTTTATGTTTTCGAGAGTAGGCTTGCTTTATGCAAGCCTCGTTATCTAATGAACCATAGTCCTATTATGTATATGCAGTGTTTTGTTATTCTTGTAGCATTAAATACTGTAGTCATTAGTTCCGTCAGTGCAGTGCATTTGTCAATCGTGGCTGGTGGTGTCGATATCTTCCCGTTTACTGGAGTGTTCTGGAGCCGGCCGGGCGTTGGTGTGCAGCTCCTAGATGAAAAAGTGTAGAATTACTTCTTCGTAGACTGCTTTTTCGACCAAAGGGTATGATTTGGACCATCAGAATGGTTGGACGAAAACGCCGTATATCGAATATCATTTTCGTGGTTTTACATTGTTTAGGTATTATTAATCCTTTTGCTCTTCATATACATTCCTATTGTTTTTTTAATATATTCAAAATTTCAAAAAACAAGATTTTTTCCTTTCAGTGTTTTTGACAAATCTCTGTGACAAATCTCTGTTTCCCAATGTACGTATGACGTAGTTTAAACAGCAATTTGAAATGTCCATTTACATAGAGTTATGATTTGATATGGTAAAAACCGCTGATGGAAATCAGTTCAATTTTTGTTGTGAATTAATGTGATGTACAAATTTTCCTTGTGAACAATAACGAATTTTATTTAACGTTTTTAATTTATTACGCGTAGTTATTATTTCTTAAATTTTCAAAAAGGACTTTTCTCAAGCGATATTAGTGCCCACCAAGTTCTGCACGTTCCAATCCTTGTGACATTCTTTTCCTATCTACGAAATTTATGAAAACGTAATCATTTGGTAGGTGCGGGACGTTATTTCAGCATTGCAATTACAAAATGATTTATTGAAAGTTCTAAGAGAATAGCGAAGTACGTTATTGTGCTTTGAAGGTATTTCCTTTCTTGAAGCTTTTCTAAATACATTCGCACATTAAACTTTTTGTGAAAAGTACAAAATATGTTTATCCAGAGCTCTTTCAAAATGAGTCCATCAAATTCAAAAAGATCTATTCTCTCTTTGGAGACTTCGAGCAAATCAGTTCGGCAGGTACTAGAGAGTGCACTTGAGAGCGCTTGTGTCACAGGCGACTGAATTGGCATAGGTAATACTCTTCTCAGGTACAAGATACAAAGGTATTTGTACGTGAAATTGCTGTTGAAAAATGCGTTGTTTCGACTATTGCGCATTAGATTGCTTGTAGGGAATGACAGCAATTCTAGAGTTTCTTGGAATTTTTTCCTCGAAAACAAATTCTTGCATATCGATGGCTTCTGGCCCAACGGAGAATTCCTTTGGGTAAGCTTCGGCTATACATAATTGCTCTTTTTATATTTTTCGCGAGTAGGTTTGCTTTGTGCAAGCCTCGTTATTTAATGAAAAATAGTTTTATTTTGAATATGCAGTGTTTTGTTATTCCCGCAGTGTCAAGTACTGCAGTCATTAGGTCTGTTAGTGCGCTGGATTTGTCGATCGCGGGAGGTGGTGTCGATATCAGTCTTTTGGTGGCAAGGGAAAGGCCACCAGTGGGTTTCTGAGGGCAAGGGTGGGTGTGTTTCGGAAAGCGGGTGTCAATTAGCGGAGAGGGAGATGATGGGCTCCAAATTGCAACCAGACCCACGTTTCGGAATGTGATTACGCCACCGGCATTGGAGGTCTACCACGTCACCCTTCGCTAGGCGGCTGGAGAGTAACCAGCCGTGGTCATTCGTTTTTGAACCGAACCGGAAGGCACTTTTCATTTTCCTGGGGTTATCGCCAGCTTCGGCTGCTAGGTGTGGCGGTTGCCACGGGACGAGAGATCAGGACTGGCGGTAAGCCGCTGGGATCTGCGTCGGACTGAGGCGGGTATGCCTCAGGGATGTGCAGTACTGGGAGTGCAGTGCTAGTTTCCGATGAGTGCTAATAGTGTATAAAACTTGTCAATAAATCTGTACAGAACAACTCCGTGTCTTTGTGTTACTCGCACCGACGACGCCACAGGCGAGGAAACATTAAATGGTGGCTGCAGTTAAAACGAACTTTCACGCAGTGGCAGCCATTCAAACATAAATGGTGGCGGCATTTAAAACGAACTTTCACGCAGTTCAAACTCGTGACGTATCACGTCCATTCAAACATTAAATGGTGGCAATGACAACGGACATCTACGCGATAGTGACCAGTAATTCACTGGTAGTGGTTCACGCAGAGTAGAGAGAATTAATATTGAATACGGCAGCAAGTGTCGAATTTGTGAATAGTGCGGTTACGTG
The DNA here is from genome assembly GCA_038098605.1 of Gryllus longicercus. Classification (NCBI taxonomy): domain Eukaryota; kingdom Metazoa; phylum Arthropoda; class Insecta; order Orthoptera; family Gryllidae; genus Gryllus; species Gryllus longicercus. Next base: position 2,813,583 of record JAZDUA010000145.1, read on the forward strand.
TGCGAGCAATGATGCGAGCCGCAGTACAGGACTGAGCGGAAGCTTTTGATGCACCAGTAAAGCGCGAGGAAACATTAAATTGTGCGGCAGCAACGGGAGCATCAAGAACGAAGACTGGTCCCGGCCTGGAAGGAAGGAAGGCAGGACAGACGTCTACACGCGTCTACGACTCAACCAAGTCACCACAGCGCAAGCGGGACTGTAGGCTCCCTGTACGTAAGTGTCTTTTTGTACTTGCCGGGATTAATTCAGGCAGAATGGCGTATCTTGCGGGTTTCAGGAAGGAGGTACTGGTTCGATTGGTCAAAGAGATGGGGGAAATGCTTTCAGGTGATGAAACGGTTGTTGACTAAAGCAAATAATTGTCGATAGCGCGCAATATGAGGAGGAGGTTGTGCAGGAACTCGCTAATGCGACCAAGGAAATTGTCATCGACCACCACGAGAGGCAAGAGCGCGAACGCGATAGACAGCACGAGATAGAGAAGTTGCGTATCACGACGACGACCTCGACATGGGAATTGATAGTTAGTACCGGTACCGCAATGAAAGCAGCAGTTCAAATTTAAAACGTGATGGATAGGTTTAAGGGTGAAAATAATATTACAAATTTCCTTAATGTGTTCGAAGAATAGATAAGGCAACAAGGAATATCAGAATCTGAATGGGTGACAAATCTCATGACACTGTTGCCTAATCAGGTAAATTCATAGTTGATGCTTGATTCGGGAGCGGCTAGCGTAGAATACGAAGCAAAAACACGGCTGTCAGAAATGTTTAAATTTAACACTGAAAAATTTCGACAGTTATTCACGTCGCACCAAAGACGTGCGGGAACCACTTGGAACGTATATGCCCGAGAATTAAGTAACTATTGCAAGGAATGGGTCACAGGGCTTAAGATTACGGAATTCCACGAGCCCCTAGATTTAATGGTTACGGACCAATTAAAGCGGAGGGTACCGGCAGAAATGCGCGACCATTTTATTGATGAGGGGAGAGATCTTGCGGCGTCTCTCAAGCTAGCAAAGAAACTCGATAGCTATGAGAACAACCGAGCAGGCTGGAAACGTAGTTTCTCTAGGTTTACGGGCAACGAGAAAACTCAAATAAAAAGGGTGGACCAGGCGACGGAAGGTATGCCGCGAGTCACAAAACAGCCGGAATCGAAGGTTAATCACACAGCCGAATTTGAAAAGAATAAGGCGGCCACTTGCTTTTAGTGTGGAGAAGCGGGGCACTTCCGTAGGCAATGTCCGAATCGGAAGAGCGTGGAAAAGATAAATCACGTGGCCGAAACGCAAAGTCAAGCCTTGTTGAAACCGTTTACATGCGTCGGAAAGGTAAATAATTTTTCCGTTAAATTATTTCGTGATTCTTGGGCTACTTACGATATTGTATGCGGCAAACATGTGACCGATGACCAATTGACCCGAGAATACGTTGGGGTGGTGTTGGATGTTGTTTTTATTATTTACTTGCCCATTAATTGTTCTAAGGATTAGTTGCAGGAAGTGAACATAGCGTATTTACCGACCCGATGCATCGTTTTCTTTTACGAGGCCACCATGGCGCCCGCAGTGCAATGTAATGATTCGTCAAGGTCACGAGATGAAGGAAGAGGAAGATACTTTCTTCCAATTCTTCCCTACGAAACGGTTGATTTGTACGCAAGGGTCCGATTGAATGTCAGTGCTCTCTCTCTTCTTGCAGCTCGTAAATTTGAAGTGACGCTATAAATAAATCAGACCATAAATACGAATTCTCCTATTACTTTACAGTGGCTTCTGACGATAGCAAAGTAGAGTTGGAATTTTCAATCGAGCTCTTAATAAAATAATAATATGTAACAACTTTTTCAGTTGCATAACCGCGTCCAACTGATCAAACGTCAGAAGTTACTAAAAAAAGACCGGATAAGGCAGAAGTCAAATAAAGTAGGTGTAAATTTGTACATTTATTTGGATAGAAAATAGATTTTCATTTTTTCCTAATGCTACTCATCTCCCAATAACGTGATTATTACACTATTGTAATGTATTTCTGCTTCCTACTCTTTAGTTTCTCGCCTTCGTAAGAATACTAATTATTGTAATTGAGCGCCGGAAGGAGGCGAATTTTCGTCAAAAAACTCTTATTGCCGCGCGATCTGGTACGAAAAAGGAAAAATCTTGGTTTTATATAGAGTAAATTACTTTCTTTATCATGTTCAAGTTCAGAATCCATGTTTTGTAGGTTTTCTTTAGCTCCTTCATACAGAAAAAATGATTGGCGGTAAAACGTCTCTCTGTCCCGCCTGTCTCGCCTGTCTCGCCTGTCTCGCCTGTCTCGCCTGTCTCGCCTGTCTCGTTTAGCAGACTTTCTCCAAAATTACTATTCCTGAATCAATGTAAATTAACTGGAAGCCTTGAGAGTTTGAAATGGATATGTTGACGCTTCAACATTTTCTCAAAAATGGCTGCCGATTTTTTTATTTCAATTTTTCTTCGGAGAGCGTAACTGGCACTTTAGAGAATCAAGGTCTTATTTCCGTTAATATCCTTGACTTTTCAAAAATTGAAAAAGTTCAATTTTTTCAGGCGACTTCCTAAACTACAATTTTGAAGATAGATATTTTTCGTTAATGATATATTCTTAACCGTCTCTAAAGAAAGATCTTGAATTGAGGTTATATAAACATTTTCGAAAACATAAGTAGATTTTGAATAATTTTGCTAGAATGTAGTTAATTTTAAAACAATTATTTTCTCAAAAACCGTTTCACGTATTTTATTTAAATGTTTACTTATTTCCTCTTTTCTTTATATGTTAAACGTGACCGGCTTTGGTCAGTGTTCGTACCATTTGGAGCATGTGTTAGGAACATCGTGGACGTTACAAATCTGCCACTGAAGGTAACTACACACCCTAGCGTGTCTTTTCATGTATTTCGTCTAGAATTGGACAAGCTGAGAAAAAATGATTAATGGTTTCTACTTGTTCCTGACAGATGCTGCATTTATCATCTTGGGAAATTTTGAGAACCGCTTCATCATAATGTCGTTATCATGTCGTGGCGGTGTCCTTGGCCTGTTGGCAGGTGAGATCTGGCGCTGCGTCGGCATTCGCGATTTCCCCATCCAGGTATCTCCCAACAGCGGGTCAATTTCCAGGCTCTCGACTGGTTTTTCGACATGTGTGGTTGTGTAGTGCGGACAAGTGTGTACGTAAGTAAGAGGAAGGAAAAATTGTGAACGGTTTCGTGGCCCATTTGTTAGGGTACTGTCCAGACATTCGCTTGGTATTGATCAGACAAACTACGGAAAAAATTACCGTGCAGAACAGAGGTCCGTTAGAATTCGCCGCCAAACAGCGTATAAATTCGACCCAGGTAGAGCCAGTGTCGAAACTTCTGCCACTGCCGAACTCGAAATGACTTTAAATAAATAATCTAGAAAATGATGTTAAATGACGCACTGTTTTCCTTGAACAACAGTATTAGTTAACTAGTTAAACATCAAAAATGTCTTTCCGGCTGAATTGAAAAAAAGCATATTATGACGATGAACAAGACTACATATTTACGATAAATAACGCAGGTGTGGCAAGGCTGTGTGAGTGAATCCACAAGGAACGTTGCATTTGTATTCTGCAAGAACCCTTCGCCGGAAAGATCTCTTGTGCATTATTCAAGACACTTAGCCACGAAACGGAACGTGTAAAATGTCTGAATTCTTCGCATGTGCGTTGAGGAACAGGAAGTCGTGGGCGAAATTCCTCAGATAGAACTTTTTGGAAAGAAAATTAGTTGCATGTAAAGTATCATTGTGTTTGAAGAAGCTGTTTCTTTTCATAATATGAATTCAGGCAATAAAACAATGATGTTTCCATGCTTTCTCTTATTTTAAACAATGCTTGGTTATATATCGAGACATAGAAACGCATTATTTTTGCCGAGGTGAAATACTTTGAAGTCTGTTGTTCACAAATACCCCGAAGGAGAAATTAAATGTATCTCCAATTTTATTACGAACTTTTTCCTACGAACCCTGGAAATTCACGAATTTTTCTTTCTCAAATATAACTGCGTTTACATTATGAAATAGGGGTTAACAATACTTGATAGTCTAATAATTGCGAATAGATTCTGTGCGTGTACATCTTTATTTATCCTCTAAGAAGAAATGCAGTTTAGTGAAATGATGCTATGAGGTATGAAGAACAAAGAACGAGATCATGAATACATAATGACGTATTAAAACACACTGATATACAAATATCTCTTAATTCGTTTTCCTCCTTTTATTCCATACGTCATATTCCGATGAGCATTCACGAAGTCTACTGAAACCAAATTTTCAATCTTTAAATGGTCAATTTGTCTTATAACTGTCACATTGCATTATGTGGGTCTCTGCATTTACTTCTGAAATAATTATACGAGTCGTCATTGCCAACAATATTATGTATTAAAATAGTAACTTTCGATGGCTTAACCATCATCATCAGTTTTCTGCTTTATAGAAGCCACAAAAACGACTAGTAGGCTACTGAAGCTTTGCCGGGATTATGTTAAAATGCCCAAGATCCTTTGGGACACAGTTCACAACCGGAACATCAATGCCCGATGAGTCCAGTACCAAACAGGAGCAAATGTCACACGTGTCAATTCCTTACGGGTAATTTCCTACCACATGTTGAAATGTGGGGTAAAATCATTTTGGACCCCCCTTCATGCACCGAGAGAGATGGCTCAGGACATCAACTGATGTCCTGAGTGCCTCTGACTGGGAGGACCTAGGTTCCGGTCCCGACGGTGGCAGGATATTCGAAACTAGATTGTCAGCTAGGTCGAATTCAGTCGCTGTGTGGAGAAATATTCTAGCGTCCAGCTGCTCTGATCGGTAGTTTTCCGTGGTTTGCCCGATCAACACCTCGCGAATGCCCTAACAAAAAGGGCCACGAACCGCGCGCGAGGTTTACTTCCTCTTCCTTGTCTTATCCTCACCATTACTTCCACACGTTTACAATTACATGCACTACACTACCACACATGCGAGGAGACTGTTCACGAGCTCAGACCTTGTGCCGGCTGGGGCGGTGTCCGTTGTTGGGAGATACCGGGTTGGGAAATCCCGCTAGTCGACGGCAAGGCTTTGCCGTTACTCCAGCCCCTGCAAATTGGTCTGCATAGTTTCCAGATGTGTTCGGAGACGCCGCATTGGTGAGATCGTACCCAGGGAAAATTAAGAAGGGATTTATCCTGACCAGGATTCATTAGTACGCATTATAACTCAACCAACCTTAGAAATGGTATCATTTGAACAGGAAGTTCTCTAACCAGATTCCACGGCGAAAAGACCTTCGAGTTGGGGAAAACTATTAAAGGTTATCTTCGGTGTCAAACAAAATGCCAATTGAAAGAAGGCTGAGCTCTGATGAGAGTCGGTGAAAACGTGTCGACCTCTGTGGGCTGAAACCTTCTGGTAAAATTAGGGAACAGGGTTCGATCCCTGTTTTGTCCACGTGAAATTTGCGGTGGAAGATTTTCTCGGGGTTCTCGCGACCCAGCCTCCAATTTTCTCTCGCTCCACCCCCCTCTATAGCGCATATCTTACTCATTCTCCACCCAGCCTCCATACTCCCTCTCCTCCCCGCGCCGATCCCCATCTTTCCCATCTCGCCACGCCCCACCCTCGCTTCCACCACGCTCCCACTTCGCCTCCTACTTCGCGTGGCCAACCCCGCCACTCCCACCGCGCGACCCACATGCGGCGTGCCACGCGCCGTCACGCACCGGCACGCGGCACGCAGCACGCGCCACGCGGCACCCCCCCCCGCACGTGCGCCCGTGAGGCGTGCCGCAGGGCGGGAGGGGTGGGCCACTGGGCCGAGCAGAAGTCGGCGCCGCTCCACTCCGCGCATGGAATTGAATTGAATTGAATTGATGCCTTATTTTACGTGGCGAGACTCAGGCCATGAGGCCTGCTCTTCCGTCTGGCCACGCAAATTTTGCTACGCTTCTTTCACCAACTAGCAGAGAAAGGAGGTATTTCTTGGGCGAGAAGCAGGCGATTTGAATTAGCTCAGAGGCGTCATTTTGGGTCTTTTACATGCAAGTAAATCTACTAACATGGGGACATGGGACAGCCGGCTTTACTTCCCTCCGAAGGAAGGCGTACGAAGGATTTTTTCGCCCTAAAAATCCACTGCTTCGATCGGGTTTGAACCCGCCAACTTGGGTACAACAGTCGGGTAACTGTTACACCAACGCCGCGCGCATGGGGGGCGTTCTCCCCCGAAATCCATCAGTTGTTCGCGAGGGGAGCGTTAGGTGTTCAATTTTCGTGTCTAGTTGTTTTTTTAAAAAATTGCTAATCTCGCACTTCTTTTAAAATTTATTTTCATTTATTTATTTATTTATTTTAAACCTTCCTTCATCGTTCAGCTATTTATAGTTAAAATGATGGGAAGGGATTCTGGATATCAAGAAAACGTGCGCAGATTATCTTCTCCCCATACGTCACATACGTTTTTACTGTTTTTTTTTTGACTAAATAAATCTAAATCTAAACTAGCGTCGTTACAACGGCACATATTTTCTTATATTATGTGGCGGTGCTCCGTTGGTGGGAGATATCTGGTAGGGGAAACCCAGCTAACCGACGGTAGTTACGCGCCGGATCTCTCCGTTCAAGGAGGGAAGACCACCGCCAGCGCCAAAGTAAAACATCCACTACACTTACGGGACGAATGACCCTAGTAGTTTATGCGCCCGGAATCACTAACAATCAGTCGATCTAACTTTTTGCACTTTTAGAAAATTCAGAGTGTTTGACAAAAATGAGACGTGCACCATTCTTTTAAGCGTCCCTTCTATCTGTGGAAAAAATTGTAGAGGTTTTTGAGAACCTGTTTTCTATAAAGTATTTTAATTTGGAGCAGAATTTACAAAAAACAGTTGTTTTTTCTGAAAGATCTAGAAAAAATTGGAAAATTTGAGAAAATTTTGAAAGTGATTTTGCTTGATGTAAAAATAAAAATATCCGTTTGAAACCCTGAGGGCCTCGAGTTCCTTCAAATCTATTGAAGTATATCAATGTTCAAGTTCAATGTATGAGAAAGTTCAATGTTCAATGTGTGAGAAAATGGGCTGAATAGGTTTGGCACTAGCGTTGACCACACACAGACTAACTGACGGACGGACGGACGGATTGATGGACAGACAGACGGTTTGCTTTCAATTTTTCGGTACCAAGGATCCACAAAACATGGTTTCTGACTACACAACGTGTTAGAGGAAGTAATTTACTGTATATATGAACAAGATTCATCCACTTTTTCGGTATCAGGGCTCACAAGAGTTTTTTCTGTGAAAAGTCCACCGTTTTTCTGCGTACTATTACAATACCTTGTCTTTTTACGAAGTAATGGCACCCACGTAAAAAAGAACATATGAAGCATTCGGATACAAATAGTTTTAACTGACATTTCGTGTTTCCCGAGGAAAAGTAACGATATACACAGTTTTACACGAAACGAGTGGCAAAGCATATATCGCATTATCACTGATATTTGTAAAACATTCGTCAAGTCACATGAAATATAGACGGATCTACTTCCTATCCTTCATATAGGCTGATAATTTCCGGTCAAAAGGGTCAGCTTTCTCCAATACCTCAAATGATTGGCAAGTAATGCTGCCAACTTCCTCTGTGGTCCCAACGGAGAGCAAGGAAGACCGCAAGACCACAAATCTGAAGTTGACCTATTGTTCTAAACCGGGTTGCCCCGAAGTCGTGTGTTCTCTTGTAATTGTTTGTTCACGCGGATGTGTTGACACAGCTTCAAAAGGATGTTGAACAAGTACAGGAAAAGAAGAGAACTTCCTTTACTACCGAGTGAATCTGTGCTTTACACCGGTAGTCAAACGTGCGTTCATAGCTGACAAGATTTTTACGAGCCTTTTTTATCTATTGTAGTGCTTTCACAGTTTATTTAATTTAAAGACGTTATAGCCAAAATTATTTGTACAAAAAAAAATAATATTTTTGTCGTAGCAATATCTTATATCAGTGCTCTTTACATTTTTATGAATCAATATCAAAACCAAGGGTGAAAATTTAGGTTGAAAATATTTGTGTATATTCGGAAATATAATTTACATTCATTATTATTCCTTTCGACGACTTTTGACTTTCGGTAAAAAAAATACGAAATTCATTTCTCAGAAGTGCTGTTATTTTAATAGAAAGGTATAGGAATATATCTCACACTGGTATATGACAGATACTCGATATCTTTGTTAATATCAAAATGCACCTAAAATGTATGTATTTCAGCTGTAGATAAATGCGTAGCTCGCTATATTTTCGATGAGTTTTTTATATTGATCTAAGATTGCGGCTATTCTTGATAAATACAAAAGGACCGATCAAATCTAGTTTCTAAGCCTTATAAGGCATTGATTTTACCTTTTCAATTCTAGTGAAACCTATATTAAGCGACCACTGCTGGTAACGTCAGAAAAGTCTTTTAGTAGGGTAGTCACTTAATGAGGAAAATTAATATTTTTGAAACGTTGTTAATATAGATTAAACAAACTGTAATACATGATACTGATCTAAAACACGTAAATGGTAACCACAGCTGTGTCTAGAAGTTACAACGGCCAGTATGCTCCTTTGAATTAAAGATAAAACAAGAGTAATCTATTGCAATAAATCAGAATAAGAACGGTCTAGTGAGATAACGTATTATATAACAAAGGAAGATATTGTAAAGAAAGAAAATTATTCATTTTTGTGGAAGGAATTGATATTTGTGTATATATTTCTCTTTAATGAAGAAGGAGCCAATATTCATTATATATTTTTGTAAAACGTTTCTTGTGTAAAATTGCTGTATCATTTTTCGAGTTCTCGCCGATTAAGAGCATTGCATTCCACCATAATTGAAGACAGTGGTATTATTTAGACAGTTTTGTATTCCCCAATACTCTCGACCAAATCCAAGGATTAGAATTGTTCATAGATTATGTCGTTGGTTAAGGTCTGGCAACGAGGAGCCAGCTGTACTCTCAGAAGACAAATAAAATTTGAGCAATGTACAGAATCACCATTTAGGAGATATGACTCTTCTTCTCAAAGCAAGGACAGTTTATTGGCGTAATAGTTCAAGGAGCAGTCAAACTCGCAATATTCACATGTACTGTGAGAATAATAAAAATAAGGCATATGATTATTTTAACATCATATAAATATTAACGGTAATGCGAAAGAAATTTTTGCTTTAAGCACCATTTTTTAGTTAATTTTTTCGTGGTGTTCCACGTTTATTGCAAGTACTTAGTGTGTTAGGGCAGTGCATGTTGCGATCAGAATGCCATCGTGTAATACAGGAGAAAATCTGGAAGTGCGCTGGCGAGCATCGAAGCTGCAGCTACAGGGCTGCCAATCCCTTGCATTTTCATCTGCCCGTCTTATATACAAAAGGGATTGGCCGCGGGGAGTAGTAGTCTAAACCTTCCAGCTCGCAAGATTTCGTAAGAACAGTGCAGGAAATATAATTTAAACGATTATCTCAACGTCTCAGAGGGACCGATAATTACTCTCATAAATGAATATCATAAATATTGCCATAATCGAAATCTAAAGGATCCACAACCATTGGGTTGTATGTAATGTACAATAGTATGCGTTAATATGTTAAAAAAACGATTGTCCCTATCATCGGAACTTTTCCGCCCCAACATAAGACCACCCAGGTCTCCCAGTGGTGCGTCATGCTCCGGAAAAGTGCCAGGGGAGTCGATACGACAGGCTACGGCAACATTCGAAAATTACGCAAATAAATTTCAAGGGGTATCCATGCCCCTGAGGCCAAAACGGGAAAGGAACTAATATTAACCCTTGGGTTAACACAACCCTTGGCTTGTGTACTGCATATCTGTCACAACATACAAGGTGATGATCTGGGCTGTCCAGGTGACGCCGCGTCGATGGCTAAGGTGCCGACGTTTCGACCGACATATCGCGGGCCTCTTCATGGCTGTACTGCCAACAGTACAGATATGTCGGTCGAAACGTCGGCACCTGAACCATCGACGCAGCGTCACCCGGACAACTCAGATCATGACTCTGGCCGCGGATGCCTACGACATCAAGATACAATGTGTTTTTCTTACCCAGAAGGTTTATGTCATGTTAATTTTGTTGTATTACTTGTCCTACTATGATATAGATTGTCTATTGATTACTTAGATTACTTATAAGTTATAAACCCATATTTGTTAGACAATCACCTATTTTCGTAAAATAAAACAATAAACAAAAGATCTAAGATATTGTTGAGTTGCATTTAAACAGTTCGTGACATTTCGGAGCTGCTCCATCTTCAGACGCATTGAAACAGAGCATGGAGAGCTGATTTTTTTGATTGTCAAATTTAACGTATTTATATTCCTTACACCAAGGCTACTGATAAGGTGGGATCCTCCGCTGCCCCAGAATCTGCAACAAAATATGATTGAGAGGGAAAGAGAGAAGCGGAGACAGAAACAGACAGAAAGAGACACGTACACAACGTCAGACAGTCTGAGACAGGGAAGGAGAGAGACGGAGAGAGAGGGAGAGAGAGAGAGAGACGTAGAGATGGAAAGAAAGACGTAGAGATAGAGACGGAGAGAAAAACGTGGAGTAACAGAGAGAGAGAGAGGGAGAGGAGAGAGAGACGGTGGGAGAGACGAAGAAAGGGAGTGAGAAGGAGAAAAGGGAGATGAAGGGTAGAACGTCTGCCGGATTCCTTTAATTAATTATAAGAATTGAATTTTCTAAAATTCTCAAGTTCGGTGTCTCTAGTATACATATGGCACGCGACTATTTGTATTCCATATTTCCTTGTGATAAAATGAAAAGAAAACGATAATATCCACAAAAATATGAATAACTCTAATAATCATAATTTATGTTTCAAAATAAATGATAAAAATTTGTGTTCGAAAAATACCCAAATTTTTCATTGTACCCACCGATGCTGCCTACCCAACGATGTTTCGTTAAATACTGGCACACAAAGTTGGAATTTCGTAGGTTCTCTATTTAAAATCAATTAAAAAAATAAAATCGATTAACCATTATGTTGAATTTATTTATTAAAAGGTTTACAGAAATGTCAAGTAGTTTTTGTCAAAACCTGTAAATTTAGTTTGTAGAGTCTTGATTTCTGCGAACGGTGCGCATCTCCTACGTTACAAATCGAGGGCTACTACTTAAGGATTCATATTAACAGGATCATGTTATCCTGTCTCGTCTGCAATAACTCAACCTACATATTATACTCACAAGACAAATATGATATTTGTATTGGAATTCTCACTCTACTTCCAAGCACAGAAAACGATCACATACTCCTAGTAATTGTTTCTGATGCAATTTCGTATGTAATTCGAAATTTTACTGCGTAATGAAACAAACCATACTTAGTTTGGACTGAAAATCTGTCGTTTTATACGCCCTCCTTTATTATCGATGTCTAGTAACGTCACTATACGTTTGAGCATCGTTATATCGTAAAATGAATATCGTCCGCCCGCAGTTACTTTCTTTGCAGTTACTGAGTTGATCATCAACTGTTTCTTCTTATTACCTCACTCTCAACAAAAGCTTTAAAATTGTAGACTAGTTGTTTCTGCTCTGATTCACGGAAGAAACTTATCCCACTGATTTCTAAGAATTGTTCTTCGTCGCTGATCCTTGTATTCATCACATTTAGTGGTCTCGAGTAGTGTATACGGAAATAATCTTGTTCGCATTTACCACTTTGTTCGCTGTAACTAGTGAAGTTGAACATCTTATGAGAAGCAATGCAATTCTACGCATCACCAATTGAGAGCGTAACATGATTATCTGGGTTATAGTAATTATTTTTCTGAAACATGGACATTATTAACATTCATTAACATATTAATGAATATGATAGTGTTAGTTTTACAGCTATTTAATTAATTACAATGTTCTTATTTATAGAATTAAATGTATTTCATAAATTACTATGTTGCTGCTGTCGATAATGGTAACCATGTTTGACGCACAAAGCTTTAATCAACACAATGTAATTCTTACAAACCTTCGCCCACACTTGGCTGTTGTGCCATTCGGTGCCGCAATGACCAACAGCGGGGGGGCATCGATATGCAGTTGACATCCTACGTTCTGTTATTGGTTCAAAGCTAGACAGTCTTGAAGATGGTTTGCATTTGATGAAATCACACGTCATTGCAGTTTAAATGACAAGCGGTTTGTGGAACTAGAAAGGAGTTTCAAAGTAAGCCATTCCCCAGTTCCAACACTAACAATATAAAGATTTCATAAGAGCCACTGTAGTAAAAGGTTTATCTGTATTTCTTAAATTTCAGATATGTCTTTCCTATAATCAATTTTTAGCATTTTCTTGTATTTGCTTCATTAGAACGAGAATTGTACGAGTACTATTGCTATTATATAATTATAATAGCAATTTGACTAGAATTTAGCGCAATAGGAAAAAAACAATGTCATTAAAGACGATCGCTTGTAGCAACCACATGCCTAATCTTCTTGGATCGTCTGAAATTCTGAATGCATCATTAATAGTAACCCGCAGATACCAAGAATGGATATTTTAACCTCCGTACACTCATTGTAACTCAGATATTCCAGCAGTTTCCCACAGCTGTTAATGTGTCCTACTTGATTAAATGAAAAACACCTTGTACTCAGTACTCACGTAATATTTAAGTTTTATTTAATGACATTCAATTTGAAACAGGTCTTTTAAAACATTTATTTGACGACTTAGACCACACTCTTCTCCAAGTTATAATCACTGACGCAAGAGACATAACGTACGAGTACTATCTATTACTCACGGTATATTACTACGTAATATAACCAGAAAGAATTATAATGCTACAGCCAAACGCGACGATTTTGCGGCAGAAAACCTAGCATAGTAGATCTCTGATAACGAAAACAGTGACGAATTATGGAACGGGAAATCTTTTTATTCCAAATGTTTTTGTCGAAGGTGTCATATTACAGGCTATGTAAATTGACGCACGCCAAACTCAGCTCATGTTGCGATACAGTTTTATTCGTTTTAATGCTTATACCAAAATATTTTTGCTTTAAATTTTCGTGAGAAGTTAAAATTATTAGTCACTGAAAAATTTTGGAAGGGGAAATTTTCCTCATTTTCATCCCCGTCGATCCGCGTCTGCGAAAAACTGGATAATTATTTCTCCTTTATGTAGTAAATTACCATCTCTAATCTTTCAAGAACTTCATAGAGGGAAAGATGCCCCGGAAATCGGACACCGTGGTGTCGACGGAAGCCACTTTCTCCGTTGACGACGTACACTCAAACCTGACCTAGTAATAAAAAGCTGCGAAGGGCTCCACGTGGTCGATGTGACTGTCCGCCACGAGGATGGGTGTAGCTTTCTGAAAAGAAGGGGTGGAAAAGTGGTAAGATACCAACCAGTAAACTCCCTTGCAGCCCAACTTCATGCAGTGCCCAAGCCAGAATCCTGTCAGTCGTGGTTGGAACCTCCGGGGCTATGCCAAGATCCACAGTCAGTGCCCTCAAGATGCTGGGGATCACGTCTCGAGGCGATCGATTGACAATCTCGTAAATTGCTCTCAGAAGCTCTACACAATATTTGTAAATTACGATGGAGCAATTTAGCATTGCTGGTAGTAAATGCAGAAAAGGAACTTCATGGTCCCATGGAGAAGTCTATAGAACCTAGGGGATCCTAAAATGCCTAGAAATTATTAGTTACCACGACTGGAACGTGTATGCTATGTAAAGTAGCATATAGAACATTGTGTAGTTATAATTCAATTTTGTACTTTCTTGATAACTAAAAATTACTCAAAACATCTGTCTGTCCGTCCTTCGGTCCGTCAGTTGACAACATCAGCGCATATACCGTTCATAGGATTTTTCCCAAAATCGATATTCCCTCTCGATTTGGCCCATGGTGGAAAAACCTAGTTTCTTTCCACCATGATCTTGCTGATCTCAAGGCTCTGCGCATTTGAAACATGTTTTGATTTTTAAGGGTACTTTTCATAAAGTCTCAATATCATTTTCAATATTTTCGCAAATATGGCTACATAATTAATTTTTCCTCGGATGGAGTAAAGTATGCTTATTAGAATGACGCCAGTTCGATTTTCGTTGAATTCCTGCATTAACTTACAAATTTGCAAAAGTTCAAATTTTGTTCGACGTCGTCTTACAACTACATCGTTACAAATATGTTTTCCTTAATGAAATACTTTCAACATTACATCTTTCATTAAGATCCTGTAATTTTTTAAATATGAGCATTTCTTGCTTAGTTTGTCATGAAATAAAGGCCTTTTTAGCCGGCGTATGGCCGAGGTTGTAATTGCTGGAGGCCTGTAATAGCCTCGTCTCGAAGGGTCGTGGGTTCCAATTCCGCCTCGGACATGGATGTTTGTGTGTGTTGTGATGTCCTTATGTGTTCTTTTTGCAGTTACCCCTACAGTTGAAACAAATACAGTAATATATTCTGAGTCTATATCACGAAGTTGTTAAAATATATCTAAAACAGGTAATTTTAAAAATAAGATTTTCCCCAAAACAGCTCCAATTTGTTTCTTAGTTTTCTCTCGGGTAGAGCAAAGAATGCTTATAAAATGACGAAGTCGCTATTATCGTTGAATTCTCTGAAAGTGTGAAAACTGCAAACGTTCTGACAGACCGCTTGGGAACCTGCTTGAAAGGCCAATTGTGTGTTGTATCAGTGACGACTTTAAATTCGTAGGTTTATAATCCAATAAATTGGTCTTTTATAATCCTGGTAAACAAAAAATTATTTTATTTTACCATCAGAAGAACTTACATTTTAGTTTATAAATTAATGTGTAATTCAAGTTAATGTTCATGTGTATACGTCAAGTTAATGAATTCAAGTTACTGATAATTGTGAAAATTTGTGCATCCTGGTCTGTGTAAACTAACCCGTTTGTGGTTATTTCATATCTAGTATGGATTTGATTAATTCTTTCATCTATTCCCTTCCCCTGATTTACGAGCACGATATGGTTACTATCTCTGCTGACAGAAATTGTAATTGTTTACGACTAATATTAGATTACCAGATATTAAAGTTAATGGCAAGGAAGGTAAGAATTTTTCAATATATCAAATAGGAATCAAGAAAGGCAAAATACAACCTGTATTGTAATCACTTTATTCATAAATACAAATATATATAATAAATATACATAGATCACAGAAAATGCACTTAAAGTGCTACCTGTGAGCTAAATTTTCCAACAGGAAACGATATCTTTGGTCTTCATCTCCTTCAGAAAGCATTCGTATTGTAATGTATTTATGAAACGTGTAGAAAATATTACTACAAAGAATATTGACTAAGAAATTTGGCTATATCGTCAGCAAAATTCATCGATTTGTGAATGTAAGTGTGACTCGACGCCAAACGATATACAATTAAGAAAACAATTTTGACTGATAAATCATTTCGAGAACAGTATGAACACATAAACCCAGAGACGTTGTTCATAGTCAATAAATAGTAAATTAATATCAAAAGCTTTTAGAATCATAAGAGCAAAATCAAAATTATTTTATTTTGGAAATAACACCTAAAAATTGTTTTCCTTGCCGGAAAAATGAGAAAGATTTGAAGAAGATTCATTAGACTGTTTACATTCATATACATTCGTTGATTATTTTGATAATCAACAGTGACATTTTACATAATACTGACATTTTGGTATATATACATTCCATATTTGTGAGGATCTTGACTTCCCCATTAGAAAACTCGATATAAAATATAACTGTATACAGTACTTCACGAATACTATATTTATACCAAAACTGAAACTTCTTTCGACACTTGCAATTATTTTAATTATTGATATTTTCAGTAATACAGTAAATCGAGTGGTACTTCTAAACATAGAGAAACAAAACTAACATTACATTGAGTAACTTTTGTGTAAAGTCATTACGTAAACTTTCAGTGTTTTAAACCGGTGTTAAATAAAATTATTTGGATATACACAATTTTTCATGCATTACAATTTTAAATGTTTATTTCAAACATGGAAGATGAGGTAATTTTAATTAAGAAAATGGGCTCCGCAGGATCTAGAAGTAATTATTATTTCAACGTTTCCAAAACCTGAGTTGAAAAGGACGGAGAATCGGACTTGGAAATTGAAAAGGAGGACGTGAGGCTTTCGCGTGGATGGAAACCCGACGGGTGAGGCAGAAAAGGGAAGGAGTGCATCGCGGAAAAATACTCAAGAAAACTTCTAAAAGCATATCGTTAATATTTCGTAATAATATGAAGAAATGAATGTCCATATTTTTTGGAGAGTTGAAAGACGAAAAGCACAAGACATATCGGACGGACGTACATTAAGCAATTTTTAAATACTTATTGTTAATATTATGGTATGAAATTTAATCTTGTCGAGCCACTGAACAGCACGTATTGGTCTCGTCGATTCCAAATAACGAGGTGGGGCTGACGGGGCGGGGTGGGGTAGAGCGGATGAGAACACTGCGATGATTTGTCCGTGAGGTGAAAATACATCAAAACACTCAAACCATATTTTTCGATCCATTTTATAGCGAAGTTGCGCATCCGAGAAATCGTCTTAAAATTATATTATTAAAGAACATATCAAAATTTTATGAGGGTTTAAAAGTGCGGGATACAAGTTACGAAATAACGACGAGGATGAATTTTTCGGGAAACCTTTTGAGGATACGAATGTCGCGTATTTTTGGCTATGACGTGCGGTTGCCCGCGAGGAAGTCGGCGACGTGCCGGCCAGCGCGTGCCGCCACAAACCCGTTAGTTCCACTTTCCGCCGCGGGGGCTAGTGGAGGCGCCCGCGCTTGCGCAGTACATTCAAAACCCTCACCGCAGTCGGCACTTGCGTTGGAATGCTGAGCGGGAGAGAAAAAATCCTGGCGCTTTCCTCGCACCTTTTCTGAACAACTGACGTCATTCACAGCCAAGTGAGAAAATGAAGGGAAGGGAGGAGGAGTGATGGAAGATAGGAATCAGTGGACGAACGCAGAATGACAATTTAATTTTCTGCCTTTTAATGTTTTGCTATTGTTTAAAATAAATCGCTGTTTCTGCAAACTGTTCTAATACAGAACAAACACGGAATCGGTGGGTGGTACCAAGATATCAAACGACATCTAACGAAAAAGGACGTATTCCTGAATAAGAAAGAAATCTGATCGTGTACATTTTGATATTCGCAACTTTTTAAACGTAGACTCGACATCATTATTCAATCAACTATATTACAAATGTCGTAGGCAATAAGACCGCGCATTTATATCAGGGTTAATATTGCCATTATGGAGAAATAACATTGTGAAAGATTATTTTAAGAATTGTGTCAAATATTCAGTGTGGCATTAACATTGGAAATAACATTGCGAAAGATTATTTTAAGCATTGTGTCAAATATTCAGTGTGCCATTACTTTGAATGGTAGATGACCTAATAATATTCATACCTAATAATAAGATTCAGTGTAATAATGGTTTTACAGTTGACTCACGATTATTCCAGTACCCGATCGCCGAGGCTCCGGGTTAACTGAGGCAATACTCAGACAACAACAACAAAGTATTCCATTAAAAAGAAGAGCCGAAACTCAATGATCGCCTGTTCGAGCAACACTAACGTAAGTCAAGGAAAAGTATACAAGTTGCCAAGTTTAAAAAAAATATTCTTTACGAAACGATCTCCGAATTAACCGAGATTGTTCGTATCGTCTTGTTCGTTTTTGGTTCCAATAATCTCGAATAATCGCAAGCCTATGGTGTAATGTTGGAGTACCTACATAAAATGTTCATGACAGAAAACGTGAGCACTTCAGTTATTTACGAAGTCACATGATAGTGTGAGACATAGGGAGAGGCCCGGCGGATAATGTGGGCACGGTCGGTAACTAAACCCACACGGAAAAATCCCAGCGGTAAAATACCAACTCGGAATTTGGGGTGAGAGAAATGTTCCGCAAACATCAAATTCGAAAAGTGAACGATGTTTCTCGGTAATGTATCGACTCAAAACGTATGGCCGATCAAAGATGTTACGTGATCGGCTCAACAGTATCACTATTTTACATGGGTATAGAGACATGACCGACAAATTCGATTCGCAAAAATTGTTAAATGCATTTATATTAATAACTGCAAAGCGCAGCTTTTCATTGCAAAAATTAACTCTGCTGACGTTACCTAAAATAAATGTGATGACAATTTAATGATAAGCATGATAATTTAAAAAATCTGTTTTGTATTATTCTCTTCATATACATTTTGGGTGAGAGGTAGAGGCAGGGGGGACCTCTACCCGAGACAACTACTCACTCGGACTTAACACCAATCCCAGGTCGTACGTAGGGAAGGTCATCAATAACGAGTAACATCAACAAACAAGTTCTTGTTTGGTCAAGAGAGAGGCTTCGACTCCTTTTCGCTAACGAAAAGTTACAACAAACGGTATTTATCGCCGGTACATCTCGACACCCCCCTCCGTCTTTCGAACCAGGGCTTTTGAAAGTAGTGTGAGTGGGTGGACGAGAAGACAGCCGGAGCCGCTTTCTTCCCAGACCCCCACCCACGCCCCAGACGACCCAGTAGATGCGTCGTCGGGCACTGCACAGGCTTGAAAATGACGCCCAGCTTCGTCTTTACGCAGAGAATTAAATGATATATTCTGGTCTCCATTCCTAGTAGTTGAGCTGTCTGGTTCAACCCGTTTCTAGTTTGGAGTATTAGGAGAAAATGTCGTTTGTGCTATCCTACTGTTAACGGTACGATATAATTGTTTTAAAAATTCCAAATAAGTGGATAAAAATATTTCGAATTATAAAAAGGGGCCCAACGGTTGTTCGAGGATTAGGCGACATTTCAGTGGAAGGAATTGTACGTTCCAATCGCTTCTTAAGCACGTGGTAATTCGTGTGTTCAAACGTATGGCTCCACTATTTAACACATAATAACCGTTGGATTTCGATGACTCCATCGTATGATAAATACAAAGATATGCGTGGTCACTTGGTGCAGCTAATCTAATCCAGAGAAACAAGTAATAATTATCTTTACCATAAAGTAATAATTTTATATACAGTACGTCAATTAGTCCATAATAGCAAACACGAGCAAATTAGTATTTTGAATAATGCACAACACTGAATATGAAGACGGAAAACAAGTGGCGACCTCAGCAGATTTCTGCTTCTCGAGTGAAACAATTTTGCTTTCAAAAGTCGATATGTTACAACTATGGAGGACAATTTTCCATGGTAATGACAGATTGTAAGGTGACGCCAGGGAAAGCAGTAGCGCCCAGACGCTCTGCTAGGTCTAGATCCTGCCAGGCGCCTAGCTAACGCAGGGCTTCGTTAACGTACAGGGCAGGGTGTTTGGAAAAGCAGAGCCGTTAACTGAACACGTGAATGTCGGAATGTGTGCAGGTGGAGGGACGACATTAAAATGTACCTCGTTCCTCCTACAGATCGCATCGCCAAAATTTCTTTCTGAATTGTAATCCACAGTTCTCAGCCTTTCCCGCCATACCTGACATGAAAGGTTTTGATGGATGGGGATGGTGATAATGTTTTGAATGATGGCGGAGGAATCATGGAAATAAGAAGCAGGGAGATCCCCGAGAAAATCTGTCTAAAAATCGTTTACCCCCACACACAAATGCCGACGGGGCTGACGGGGAATTTGAACCCCTGTGCCCACAGATGGAAGGTAAGCGGTCTGACGACTACCTCCCGCTTCATCCTATATCTCATCGCAAATCATGGAAGAGTCGCCATTAGCTTCTGATGTCGAGCGGGGATGGCCGAGGATGTGGTCCCTAGGCGAGGCACCCTACCGCCGGCTGTAGTGCGGCCCCGAGGGGCTGTAGTGCTCGGTGTAGTGCGGGTGCGGGGCGCTGGGCGCGGGCTCCCAGGCCGCGTACGCCTGGTGGTGGTAGCCGCCGCCGCCGCCGCCCCCGCCCCCGCCCCCGCTAACGCTCCCGCCGTGCACGTGCAGGTGGATGGGCACCCCACCCGAGTGCCCGCCGCCGCCGCCAGACCTGCGAACAAGGCGTGCATTAGAATCGGGCCGAATCCACTGTATTCTCCGATTAGAAGTGTCGCTTCAAGGTCACAAGCTGGCAGGAAAGGAAGCACTGTCATCCAATCGCGAGATTCGTCACGACTTGCGGTTTTGGTATTGATGCTCCCGATTGGATGACAGTGTTTTCCTCTCTGTTCAGACCGTGACCTTGAAGAGACACTGATTTAATCGAATTATAGTTAAAGGAAGGGGCAAAGAGCGTGTTCGCTGCAGAGCAATTGCCAGTACCCTTTCATTAATTTTACGTCAAAAAAAGTTAAAACAGCATGTTATGTACAAGTATGCTATAGAAGCACAATTTGCTTTATTTGAAGAAGAATGTGTAAGGGAATTCTCAATTCACACAACTTAATAACTAAATATGCACTTCTGTTTTCTCAAAAATCAGCATAATGATCTGTAATATCTTGTAAGTTGTATATTATGTGAAAAAATTATAAGGCATTCGTTTTGTGTAATGAATAAATCGTGTTCTTACCTCAAAACACTATCAAATCTGACAATGTAAATTATCTGTTTGCAGTTAATTTACACTAAAATACAGTAAATTCAAAATATCAAATTTAAAGTTAGAAACTCTGTTGGGCTGCGAACATTTGAGTTCAGTTGGATGTCCCATATTTTGTCCATTGCTTCCGAAATCCGTTAAAGGGAGGTCCGTAGTACCAACGTGTGAGTGTATTTGGCCACCACTCGTCTCACAGACATGAAAGAGTTCACGGGTTAAAGGAATTCCAGAATGTAAGACAAACATGTTTCTTTTTTGAAGCAAAGAACACGAGTAAATGACTAAAAAGTGTTCGTTGAGAAGGTTTCCAGAAAAAAAGCAAAAAAATCCATCAGAGTAAAAATAAATTCTTCGCGCTTCCACATGTTACTGGCGAACTTTCACCATTGTGTGCAGTTCTAGTCGTAACCACCTCACAATAATCTATTCTGAACGAAGAATTCTGACTAAAACTAATTAAAAACCTCTCATTGTGGTAAGTGCTTGGAGAAAACAATGCAGGAAATTTAACTTTCGTATAATTTTCCCATACATCGTTGAGAGTGAATTATTAATTTACAAACTAATTGAAATGGAACCAACAATATACTATAATTAACATTTTTAACGCGATTGTGATACTACAACATATTCGGAAATTATTTAAACAGATATTAAACAGAGTATACCTCAATTTCCATTTATGAAATTACCTGACTTGTTGAAAATCGACAGGATGTGTTCAAGGATTTAATGGAATAATAACAAGAAAAGGCTTAGTAAAACTAGTCTGATTTTTATGCCATCTTATGAAGCATTAATTATTCCTTTATAGTGTCATTGATGGTTACAAACAATTTCGTCATATATTTGTCACCACCAGGATTTAAAAAGATGATGATATGAAGATGTAGAATACCCATTCAAAAAATATTAATTTTAATGTGTCTTCATCTCCGTAAGTTACGATTTCTATTTAACTATTTGTAGGCACTCTTTGCCTTTGAAGATGTATGAATTTTGTACAAGCAATGCAGTAATCAAGCGAGAAATTTCTACAGTAAAACACTTAGCATTACACAGAAATAAATATACTCATTATTTACAAAAATAGACGTACTCATTATTTAAAAAAATCTCATAAACATTATTTAATATCAGATAATGTTTTCAATCTAATACGAGTAAAAGCATAATGTATGTTTTGTGATTTGTACACTGCCTAAGAATAAAAATATGACAATATTGTTCCCCACTATTTTTTATCATTTTCTCACGTCGCCAGTAGCTCACTTGCGGCACATGAGTGAGTATAGATATGAGATTTTCGGCTAAACGAAAAACGCGACAAAGACGAAATTAAAATAATTTTGTGTTTTCTTGGCGGGTTTAATTAGAGATGCTTAGAATTCAATCAAATTGTTTCACAAGTTTTCGAAATAAAGTGTTTTAAACCGAATTGACCTATTTTGGCGATAAAAGTGAAATTGTTCAGAAAACCATTAAACGTTAAAAATAGATACATCCATGTCTGTAGCCGTAGAAGAAAACAAAGATAAATTTAATTGTTTTTTTATTCAGTTCCATAAAATTCTTTCCAATTTGTTCTTATTCCTTTCTTATTCGCTCCAAAAATTCTAACAAAATAATAACGAGAAAAAGAATATCAGTTGTTGATTTAAACCTCGCCAAAATGCAAGCACTGATATCAGTTCATTTCAATTACTATCATAATTCGCCTTGAATTGTGTTTGCGGCCCCCAGGAAAGAGGAGCTGTCTAATAAAGCGTTTTGTGATCTATTCTGTTATTCTCTTTCAAATAAGCCTTAAAGTGAAGTGAAATTAATTTACGAAAAATTCCAAAATGAATAATTAGACCATTGCTCTCAGGTTTTGCTTTATATATACCTAACCTCTCAGCAATTAACATTAAAAGATATAATTAAAAATTAAATATCAGATGCTTATCACAATCTTTTTTAAGTAAAGGAAAATTAATACGAAAATGCTTATTCTTTTCTTAAAATGTTGCGGTAAGGATTTTTCCCGCGAATTTGAAAAAATGACGTAAAAAAGTACCTCTAGCAGTAGCGCACGATTTGTACTCTCCCCGGCGAATGTAATTGTTTCTCGTACGTGCACATATGTTTTCGTTCAACGCTTTGCGTGACTACAAAATGCACACTAGGGAGCGTGCTGGTCACGACTAATGCACACAGGCGGTGTAAAAAAAACAAAACATTTTGGCGCTCTTAAAGGACCAAGCACCACGAAAATTAATGCCTCCATGAAGAGAAGAAACAGACCTTTACTAACAAAACTCACTTTCTGTTTTTAAATGAAGGGAAAGTTATTGCGACGCAAAAACCTGGATTGTAGAAATCTAATAAACAGAACGATGCCATTATATCAAGTGATTTTAAGACAGGCACGTGGCACACAAAATATTGATCCTTGTCCTTACACGATTTTAAAACATCTGCAGTAGAAACTTCAAAAGATTCTACTATAAAATACGATCGGAAAATTTTATTGAGAAAATTAGTTTTGTCACAATCAACTTCTGCTAACTTTCTATATTTACAAGAAAGTAAAGTTATCGTTCATGACTCTTTCTGAAAAACTATTACACATCTTACTCTTTCAACACAATTACTTTTTATTCCCTATTTCTTTATATTTATAAATAATATTTTCATTTATTGGAAACTGTCTTCAACAGAGCACATCGTTCTTGTTACACTAGCTATACTATTTTCAATAAACATTTTGAATATTATACATTTTGAATACGATTAAATACAAAAGTTAAAAGAAGATGATAGTGGAAAGAAATTTACGATTACTAATTCTATACTAGTGCTTGTCACGATTTGTAACGTCTGAGTATCAAACCTCATGATGCCAGTAAAGAATGAAATATGAAGAAGTAAACGGGGAAGAAATAGTAAAAATTCAAACAAAGTTCACAAAATCATAATTAAGGGGGAAAATAGAAGAAATTTTTGAAAAAAGGTTCCCAGCAAAAGCGAGAAAAACGACAAAAAGAGGACATGTTGAAAGGATTTGGTGTAGGTACGCGTACATAATAGATGGGTTAGGAGCGGAATGAAGAATGTAAAATTAGACAAAGACCTGGTATAAATATGCAAGGAGAAGGAACTAGGAGTCAATGACCATTGAAATGCTATACGCAAAAATATAATTGTGTAGGGAATACGAAAACGAACACCAGACTGATTGAGCATTAGACACAATGCAGGTTCCCTGGTAATATTGGAAATAGCTACCTTGACCTACGTAATTCATGAATAGGTTGGAAAAAGAGAGAATCCGTAGAACTGGAAATATCGACTTCTCATGGCCGACCATATTTCCGTTTGAGATGCACATACTAGTGATGCACATTAGTGCTATGTAGGGATTTTCACTGTATCAACCTCCGACCTTGCACATATTCGATGACTTCAATATCAAACAATCTTCCATTTCAAACATTTATGGAATGAAGAACCATTTTCAAAAGCAAAGAATCGTAATGTAGTACTGGTGTGTTAATCACGAGATAGAAGGAATGGGTTCTGGTGAAGTATTAAGGCTGCTGAGATATTACCGTGAAGTAACTAAAACAAAATTGCAACACGAAGTACTGCAATAGTACTAGAGGTACTAGATAATGATCAAGAAATACTGCAAAATTAAGATGGTGGTTGAATAAAGTTTCCGACCACATGAATAGTTATGAGTGCTCCCGTTTGTGTAGTGCATGTTTTTTGGTCCGAATGCTTGCGGTGTCCCACTCACGCTGGATGGTAAGATCTGGTGCTGACCTCACGTTGGCTGGCGGGAGGTTTCCCGTTATTTCCCCCGCGTGGCTCCCGGAACAAATGATGGTCCCGACAGATCTATTTTCGATAGAGTTGGGGCATGTAAATTTATGTGTGGGTGTAAGGGAAAAGGATAAACAAGGAAGGCAAGATCGTGCGCGGTCCATAGCCGTTTTGTTAGAACTCCGGTATCCGCCTCGTATTGATCGGATAAACCGAGGAAAACAGCCGATCAGAGCAGTCGGTCGGTAGAATTCTTCTGACAGCAGCTGATTCGATCTAGGTATCTAAGTAGTGTCAATCATCCGCCACAGTGTGGACTGGAACCCTAGAACTGGTCTTTGAAGTCAGTCGCTACAAAGAGCGGGAACACAGGCTAAATCAACGAGTATGTTCCAATGGCACAATTTAAGAATTCAGTTCAATTAAGCATAAAATCATTTGATTCATTATTCCTTTTCATTTACTTTTTCTTGCGTACAGTTCTCTTGTACTCTAGATCATTATTACGTATGGCAATGTTTTCACTATTATCCATGTTTCATTAAATTCTCATGAATTAGAGCTTGGGTCTAGTTATACGTTTTTCGTTTCGTAAATTCGATTCTTACCTACTGCTTCATTTTCACTTCACATCTACACAGAACTAGGAGGCGAGCCAGATCCCTAGCCCGGGTTTTACTAGAGGAGTTCAAGGACGAAAGTAGATGCATGGCGAGAGAGATCAGAAGTCGTGCTTGTGCTTCCATTCCGAAACGAATTCCCGAAGAGAGAAGAGAAAAGCATGAAATAAACAACCGCTTGCAAAAGTAAAGCATTAGAAGAAGAACAGGGAGTGTGCAGGGTGAGTGCGAAGAAAAAGACGCCAAAGCACTAGACGAGTGGTTAACCGTGTTTTGGCGCAGACAACAAGCTCAAGGGGTCAGGAGACCGCGTGGTGCAGTGCAGCGGGGACGTGTCGGAGAGAGTAGTTTAGCACGCCTTTGTGCCGGCAAGTGGAGGTGAGTATGGATGTTTGCAGACGAGAGCAGTAAGTGCAGGTGGGGACGACCGCATGCTGACATATGGAGGTGAGTGCATGTGTGACAGGGGCGTGTAGGTGAATGCAGGTGAGCAAAACCACCTACCGGCGAGTGCAGGTACGAGTGCAAATGAGTACAGGTGTGTTCAGAGCAGTGTAGTTGAGTGCAAGTAAGAGCAGGAGAGAGCTACGGTGCATACGGGGCTCACCAGCCTTGGTGGGACGCCTTGACCTTGGTAGGGTTGAGCGTTGGAGAACAGATGTGAGTACAAGCGAGTATAGACGAGTACAGATTAGTGCAGATGAGTGCAAGTAGTGCAGGCGAGTTCTCGGAGTACGCACGGGACTCACCACCCGTCATCGGACACCTTGACCTTAGTGCAGTTGAGTGTATGTGAATTGAGGTGCGTGCAGGCGGGGATAGGCGTGCAATTAGTGCAGGCGAGTGGCCGGGGGGCGTACCGGACTCGCTAGCTGTGGTCGTTCGCCTTGACCTTAGTGCAGTTGAGAGTATGTGAATAGAGATGCGTGCAGGCGACTATAGGCGTGCAATTAGTTCAGACGAGTTCTTGGGGTGCGTACCGGCCGTGATCGGACGCCTAGACCTTAGTGCAGTTGAGAGTATGTGAATAGAGGTGCGTGCAGGCGACTATAGGCAGGGGTAGGCGTGCAATTAGTGCAGGCGAGTGGCCGGGGTGCGTACCGGACTCACCAGCCGTGGTCGCTGGCCTTGAGCTTGGTGACGGCGGCGAGGTTGGCGGCGCCGAGGGCGAGCAGCAGGAGGCCGATGGCCACCGACTTGACGGCCAGCGCGATGAGCACGCCCAGCAGCGTCGTGATGACGCCCAGCTTGTACACGATGGGCAGCAGCAGCAGCAGGCGCTTGCGCGGGCCGCCGAAGGTGCGGGCCGCCCGCGCGCCCTCCCCCGCCTCCGCCCCCGCCTCCTCCACACCCGCCTCCGCCGCGTCGGACGCGCTCGCGTTCATCGCCGCAGCTGCCTCCGGCTCTGCAGCACACGACAAAAGGCTTGCCACTCGTCCTCTCGATGCACAAAACTAAACTGGAGCTTTTTAAATTAGATTCATTACGGTCAGTTGCTATTAATGACCAGGCGCTCGGATTCTGATGACTTGAAAAGTCTTTGAAAATGACCTATAAAATGATTAAAAAATAAGAGGAAAATTACCCATAAAATGACTTAAAATTAAGGGAAACGACCTATTTTAGTGAAATACTAAAAAAATTGTTTAACATGTTTATTTGTTCAACGAATTTTACAATTTGAAGTAAAACTTATTTACAATGTATAAAAATATATTTAACGTAGTCTTTATTTTAAGAGGAAATGTAATGATTAGATCCGTTTTTCCAACCGTTAGTTTTGAAAAGTCGAGGAAGTTATCTATTTATCGAAGATTCGTGTAATTTTGAGAGTTCGGAAAACAGGGTTTACTGTAGTGACGAATTTCCTTGTGAATTGATGATACAATAATAATTTTGTTTTAGTTGGTCATTGTAAACTCATGAAATATTCACGAACAAATAACATGAAAAGAAAACAAAATGTGTAAAAATGACAAAAATGACATAAAGATAAAGAAATAAAAATGGAAAATGGATAAAAATGACAAAAATGGCCCGATAACTACATATATTTCTGTCCCCCGTTTGTCGTGATAAACATTTACAAGTTAGCTACATCAAGAATGCACCAATGAAAAGATGGCATGTCATCAGAATCCGAACCCCTATACACACAATTCAATGACATGTGTCATATTTTTTTGTTGAATGTTATATCCATTAAATATTTTAAAATAAATGTAGAAAAACGGTCAATTATATAATTTCATTTTATTAATATTTCTTGAATTATTAAATTTTCATATTCTTATCACCGTTTCGACACGTTGAACTTACCCTCATTTTCAAGACCTAGAGTTAAATTTGAGATGATTCAGATATTCTAAGTTTGTGGACAAACGGTTATATTTGTTGACTACAAAATTCACATAAATTAGCCTCTTTAATTTACAAATGATATGGCAGGTTAAACTTTTTTAAAATCAAGAGTTAAATAATAGCATGCATTAGTTGTGCAAGGTACAAGTATATTTTATGGTTTGCAAGACTGGCCTCGTCAGCAATATTTTTGAAGAGGTTATGTAAGTCCTTGAAGCGTAGAATAAGAAATGCATTTAATCGCAAAAATGGAAAATAATATAGGGTGTCTCCAACAGTCGCGAATAGGCTCTTTTCTCACTAACCACCCGTGTATAGGAAATCTCTTCATCGTAGCCAAGAGAAGAACATAAGTGCAAAGATATTGCTTCCACCCTTAGTCTGCTTTCTCGGAAAGAAATCCAAACGAAATATCAAAGAGACAAGCAAATCTTTAGTACTACGTAGTTACAAATGTCTGTCAAGAAAAACGTTTAGATGTCATTTCGCATCTACTAGAGAGTGCTTGGCAGAGAATCTGCAAATAAGTCGGAGAATCACATTTAGCATTCATTCTAAACATCAGTTTGCCTATTAACGAGTACTCACTGTCAAACTGCAAGGCCGTTCCGTTGGCCCGTGGGCGGGCGTGCTGGGCGCCGTGGGGCGAGGCGCTCGAGGAGGCGAAGGCGACGGCGTGGGCGCCGCCCGAGGCGAGGGCAAGGCCAAGGACAAGGTCAAAGGCGACGGCGGCCACCAGGGCCAGCGCTGTCGGCTTCGCCTTCATCGTGGTACACCTGGAACAGCAGAGGTGAGTTAGAATAGACCCTTCTGCAACAAGTCCACGTGACCACTTTATTTCACAAAGTACGTCAGTATTGTGCACTTTTGATTCGGTTAAGTGATTTAATGCAATCAATTTAATTGTCGGGCAAAAATAGATTACGTACGCAGTTAAATAGATTAATAACAACCTTTACAAGAGTTTGGAGGTTAAATATCTAAACCTTCAAATGTGGACTTCAAAATTTCAACATTTCCAACTTGTAATCTGTATGTATCAGTTCTTTTTTCAGAACTAATGCATTGAAGCTACTACTTTCATTGTTTGATTGGAAAGTATTACTTGCCGTACACGTACCGCAAAGAATATTTCGTTCACCAATTACTCACTTTGTCTTCTCGCATTCTCGGAAAAAAAATTCGAACTGGTTTGTTTCCGAAACTTCCTCCAATGAAATCTTAAGAATAGTCAATAAACTAAAAAAATAATTATTCGAATGTTTAGATGAATTTCCGGATATTTAATGAAAAACTTGCCTCTATTCACCCGTCAACTC
This sequence comes from Gryllus longicercus, assembly GCA_038098605.1. Classification (NCBI taxonomy): domain Eukaryota; kingdom Metazoa; phylum Arthropoda; class Insecta; order Orthoptera; family Gryllidae; genus Gryllus; species Gryllus longicercus. The sequence continues at coordinate 2,842,399 of JAZDUA010000145.1, forward strand.
ACATTTGTAATGCTTCTTTATGTACTGTTCTTATGTTCTGTTTCTTAACTTTTAATGTCATTGATGCTCTCAAAATACTTCATATGGAATTCTTGGTATTGCCGTAGATTGAATATTATTTTACCCTAAACACTGATAGCAACGAGTAGAAATCCCATACTAGCAAGAAATAACAATAATAATTAACAGTAACAATAAAATTAACAGTATAAGTTTAGGTTTAAGATCTAAATTAGCCCCCTCTACATAACTGTACAATAATATAAAAACGTCTTTATAATTTTAAACTTTCCTTTTCTTTGCTAATTGAGCAGTATGTAACGCAGAGTTTAATCTTAGGGCCTATCCTCTCTCTTTTATTCGTACTATAGTATGCCCTCGTCAATTAGAAACGGAAAAACTGTTCTCCCTGTTGATGACACGAACGTTTTTTTTGTTGTTGCTTTTTTCAAAAATAATTTAATACTAAATAATAATAATAATAATAATAATAATAATAATAATAATAATAATAATAATAATAATAATAATAATAATAATATGTAGTATGATTTCAAATGTTTCGAACTGGTTTCGTGAAAACAAATTCACAATGAACAAAGGAAGACCGGTTTCAATGCAGTTTTGCATTCAAACAGGCAATCGAATGCGCTTTTAAATATTAACAATAAGCAATGGGCTGATGTAAACGAATCAAAATTTCTGAGTCTCTCAATTCAGTCAAACCAATGAAATATGTATACATAACTGAATTGAGAAGAAATTCAGTTCATTATAATAGTTCATATTTCCATTGCCTTGTGTATTTATTTACGAATTTGTAGTTTATATTTTGATTAGAAAAGAAATGTTGATTTTAATTCAATATTATTTAGTATTAATACGTTGTTTTTTGACATTTTAATGTAGTATTATGATTATGTATTATTAATTTATATTTAATTATATTTAATGTATCAGTTTGTATGTAAAACCTTGCCGTTGGCGCCACAGCCAGTGAACGGGCTCAGGCCTAACGGCGACGTCCCTGCCTCGCGGCCGTGGGTTAAGGCGATACGTGTGGTTAGCACGTAGACATCCCCACGCCGTATTCCGGTCTTCTCAAACAGAGAAGTGAATTTTCTTGGCTCGACCGGTAAACGAACCCGGGGCCACGTAGTCGAAAGCTAGCACACTGACCAAGAGCTAGCCACGAGCCAATGCATCAGTTTACATTTGTTAATTTCAAACACACTTAAAATCATGCAATAAGATATCCAGTATTTCATCTTCTGGGTCAATGGCCTCCATATCGATCATGTTTTCGTCCACTGTCCCTGACTCATTGAGCAAATGCTGAGATGGTCCCTTGTTTAGCTTCTGACCATTTAAATGATGCTTCACTATGCGCACGTTTTATTGAGATCTCCTTTTGCTAGATGTCGTAGGAATAGTTTCGGAGGTAGGGCTTACTATATTTTAGAAATAATCAAAAATTAAATCTGTTTCTATAACTCGAGAGCAAAATTTTCTACTTTTGAAGTGTAAAACTCTCGTTGTTGGCACTTTTATTCATCATTCAACTATTTACGGTTAAAGGATGTGGAAGAAAATCTGGAGCTCAAGAAAACAAGCAATAATTGTACTTCTCACCTAGAATGTCACAAACAGGTTTCACTGTTTTTAGATGAAAATAAATCAAATCAAATGTTCTAGTTACGAAAATAACTAATACCACTTCCTGTTCGTTTGAACTTGATAAATCACTGAAGCATTTTGTTACTAAATTGGAAGTTGGTGGCCTTCGCGAGAAAAGTTTCTTCTCTACATTGGGGCCGTTCGACGCAGCGCCCTTCAGTTTCAGAAAGTGAAAAAGCAAGAGAACTGGTTGAAGTTAAATTAGTGGCTTCTTCCCAGGTAAGAATATTTAAGAAATTCTACAGGAATGTAACTGTATATGTAGACGTTGAGGCATAACTGAGGTAAAGCTTTTAACGTAGTGAAAACTTTATTTCAACATTAAAAAATGTCGATTTTGTTCTAAGCAGACAAAGTTCTTATAATAGTATTACTTGTTAAATTTTTAAACGTTCCTTCGCTTTCATTTTATAGCGAACTTGTTCTAACTTATATCGAAATCAGAACTGGAAAAATTATATGTTATGGTTAATGTCCGAAAGTGTTTATTTCACGTATTATCTGGTTAAAGTTCATATTATCTAAAATGGGATGAAATGCGTAGTCGGCGCAGCTTCGAAGCGTACTTTGTACTTTCGCCGTATCAAGTTCATATCCGATAATAAGAGGTAAATTTATAAATCTAGTGAGACATGTCTACAGTTGTGTTCCATTGAGAGTCGTAAATTTCTTTTCAATGTAACTTAACCTAACATAACCTCTCTTCATATTTCAGTTGATGTTTTGCTACGAATATCCGTAAAAAGGTGAAAACGCTCCGACCTTCGACTTTCCAATTTACATAAAACAACCTTAGGTCTGTGCAATGCATTTTTATGCGAAAACACTTCCCACGAAACCAAACGCCTCACACAAGGACAATTACAACCTTACTTTAGCCATCCTCTGCGACTAATGCTGTTACCCGAAATGAAGAAAAAAGCGTTCAAATGATTTGTACTTTATTCATACATTTACGGTCATTAATAATCTATCAAACCGCTTAATGTGTGAATTAACCGGTGAATGCGCAAAATAGCCATATTGCGGACATGATCATAACGTATACAGTTGTTACAGAAATGGAGAATATTGATTGCCAAATGATCGGAGGACCATGGAAGTTATAAACATCAGTCCGAACCCCAGAAGGCCGTGGTTGCAGAGCATTGTGGAGGAGCACTGGCATCGTCGGAGTCGACAATGGCGACCCAGGACAGCGCAGCAGACGTACTTACGTACTTCAAGAAACGTTTACACAGGGACAGCTAGATGACCGACAGTCTACAAGACAGTTCTTAGCGTTGTGTAAACACTTCGACAATTGAATTGAATTGGTGCCTTATTTTACGTGGCGAGACTCGGGCCATCGGGCCCGCTCTTCCGTCTGACCACGCAAATTTCGCTACTCTCCTTTCACCAACTAGCAGAGAAAGGAGGTATTTCTTGGGCGAGAAACAGGCGATTTCAAATTAGCTCAGAGGCGTCATTTAGGCTTGAGGATCTTTTACATGCAAGTAAATATACTAACATGGGACAGCCGGCTTTACTTCCCCTCCGAAGGAAGGCGTACGAAGGATGTATTTTTTTCTCTTTTCTTTTTTTCCTTTTTTTTCGACAGCGTGGAAGACAGTTCGCAGGCTGTCCCGTCACACTTGCCGGTTGCTCTTCAAGTTTTGAGACAAGTCAGTAGCCACTGAATGAAGAGAACAGTCAACTATCCACGTGAAAACGCGCATCGCACACCATAAGACAGGGATGTGTTTTGTCATCTGCTTGTAATGAGTAGTCCGGCGGATAAATTTCCTTCTATTTGGTTTCCAAGTCAAGGTAGATTTTTTCATCTTGTAGATTGATAAGAAGAAAAGGGATGTTTCAGGGAAATTAGCCCTTCTGCCCAACTAAAATTTAGTTTTGAGTGAAAGCGTAATAATGTAAATAGTTAATACTTTTGATATATCTAATACAGATTGATTCATTAAAAATGAAAAGTCAGCAAGACGAGATTATTTCGAACTGCATACGCTTGCTCACACTGGGAAACAAGTAAATTTGTGTAATTATTAACTGTTTAAGCAGCAAATTTGCAGAAAATGCATATTTTTATTTAATAGATCAACATAATTGCACGAACTTTTGCAATCGTACATACTGTGTACACAACACGTTTCGTTTCCGCGTCTGGCACCAAATTGTTTTGCGTTTCGGACAGAGCCAGGACAGCGCACTGTCGCAAGGCCAACTTAAATGTTCTCGCGTGCTTCCCGAACTCCAGTTCTTTAATGTCGGTGAAGAAGACGGTGGCTGCCTTGTGGGCTGTCGTCCAGCTAGCTGCCCCCGCGTAAACGGTACATCAGGCAGAACTATGATCGATGGCATAGTTCGTAATGATTTGATGACATAGTTCGATGGCATAGTTCGATAGTGTCGTTCGTACATAACATTCGGAGTTCGTAATTGTATTCGCACATACGTAGACCACAGAGTCTCAACGAGTGAGGTTCTAGAAGGTCTAATAGTTAATAGGAAATATTAGAACATATTCGAGCAGGCCTGCACAGCATTTTGTACTTACGGAAACCACACCTGAGAATGCACAATTCCATCCTTAGCGCGTAAATTGAAATAGCAATCGGCGAGAATCAGAACGGACTGTTACGGAGAAGTTCATGTAATATTGCTTTTTGCATTATATACGAAATGTTTCTTGTCACCCGATGACAATGTGAAATTAAACCCTAAGCGAATTAGACATATCTACATATTTGGCTTGGACACCAAGAATTATATTTGTTTCTGGGATAATACTGTAATTGACTTTTCTACGATGTAATCACAAATTTAGTGAAGTGCTAAACTCAAAACTATAATATTTAATTAGAATATTGAATTTTTTTGGATGACAGTAATAAACTATTTTTCATTAATTATGTATATTTGAATAAGACGGATCTATCAAAGTTAAAAAATCTTCTTAAAATGTCATGATTACTTTCTGCTGTAATTTTTGACAAGAGTACAGTATATATTTCCAATATCAAATCAACGAACACTATTCACTATCGTTTACGACAATGTATAAAAATATTAAGCCCTATGTATTCTGTTTAAAGAGATCCATAATAATCTCATCATCACCCCTAACATAAATCAGAGAGGTTTGTTCGTAGGTAACTATTATTCAGATTCATAATGGGCCAATGATAACAAATGTAATCAAAAGAAAAATATTCCGATACATATGATTGCACAGAACAACATAAACAGTGAATTATGGAACATTACAAATATGGAACATTACAAATTTATATTCGAGTGCAAATTATTTTGCAGCACGGATCATTGCATTAGGTACTTAGGCATTCAATCAACGCGCCGCATCGTCCCCGCCGCCTCTCCCCGCGAAGCTGCCTACCCCCCACTACTCGCTCTTTCGCAGCTCTGGCGGGCAGCGGTGCGGCTCTTGAATGCAGCAGCCCGCGGAAGCATGCGTCGTGTAGGCCTCCATTGGAGGAATCATTACTCTAACGGATGTGAATAAGAAATGAATGAGTCGGGAAAACTATGCTTCTCCCCATTTATGCAATTTTTGTGAGCCAGAGAAATACTTATTTGTAAATTAAGACAGTGTACGCATCTTGTTGTGTTTATACACTATGAATGGAATAGTAAGTCTATTGATCCATTGTACCTAACGATACGTTTGTGTCCTTTTGTACACAATTTGATCATTATGTTTGTATTTTTTATTCATTCACTTAGCTTTATTTTGCATATGTAAAATGACAGTTAGTATGGTATGACCGTGGAAGGCAGCAGCTGTACTTCTCTGATCGAGAATACAGGTGGTCTCCGAACAATTAGCACAAAATACCCATTAAAGTCGTCATGCATAACCACATTTGTAGGTATGTTGTCAGAAGTCTTACACAGAGTAGTTTTTTAATTAAAGAGCGCTGCATACATAAATTGCTGTAAGTTGTATGAGATTTATTTAGCACACACACACACACACACAAATTATGGCGGTACATTTTTAAAGGCTGCACGTTTTGTCTCTGGACATTATTGAAAGGACAAGAGTGATTTGAGAATGGGAAATGGTGAAATGGATTTTTCAGAACAAAGGCTATTTTAATGGGACCAAATCTCTAGAAAGGTCTTTTCCTCAATAACAGTTAAAGTTGGTATTTCATTGAGACTTATAACTGTGACCTTTTTATCTACCACTACACCATAGCTGCCAGTTTCCTAAGTATTACTCAAATATTCCTGGGCATTACAAGGGACGAAGAATGCGTTACCAGCATGCTTCGTCCCTTATGCAGGTCCTTAGTGTCTTCAATGCAAGTGTGTGTGCAATGCAAATAATATTTCAGATATTCTAAGTAATTTTGTTTCAACTAGTGACCCATCCAGCAAACATTCTGATGACCAAACTCTACAAAATGCTTTTTCCAAAACGTAACACGATATTACTCAAGAACAACAAATAAAGTACTGTAACACTGCAACACATCAAATATATTTACAAATACCGTTTCCGTCCTAAAATAACATAATATAGTAAACATGAAAATGCAGCCCAACAGTTCTTTTCATGACAGCCATATCAACAAAGTTGCCGATCAATAACGTAACACGTGGATAGCAAAATAGCTGGTGGCCTCTTCCTTCAATCCTTGCGATTGTAGGACATCAGCTATGTTGCAAGAAGTCATCCACTGAGTATGATAATTCAGCCAGTACGCGCAGTATCATAAAAGGCGGAATAACAATACTTGCGCTCTTCAGTCAAAATTGAAACTGTTTTATTGTTTTTATATTCATCCCGATATCATCGGTATCTAACAAAACCAGACACCTCTCACACGGTCAAAGGCTGTATAGTTTTCTTTAAATTTCTGCACGCAATGGAAATTAGTAATATAGATACATTTTTGATACCCGGTCAGCAAATCCCAAAATTATTGGTTAGTGATAATTTGCTATTGCTTTCACTTACGTATAACGTACACTCATTTGGAGATGTGTTATATTGGTTTTGCTTCTGAACAGCAGTCAGCGTGTACATCCGGTTTCAAGCTCTGGGCATTCGTGCTCCACATTTCTTTTAGGACTCAGTACCGTGAGCGTGCCGAACTCTCGGAGTTTTCTTAGTGGACCGTGCTATTCTAATGCACGATATGCTCTACATCGCTCAGTCCATTTAACTCACTACTACTCTAGTCAACGTAGGTTTCATCTGCAAAAAAATCCCCTTGAGCTGAACTGTCGGTAAGACCTTTGTCCTGATGTTTTATAAAAGGGGTGAAAGTTATGACCAATAAGACATGTTCGTTGTAAAATATCAGAGGTTAAACGACAGTAAATAAATCAAATGTCACGAAATTTGCGAAAAATGGTTTTTCGCAAATACCCTGGTGTTTATGAATTTTCTGTTGAATATCTTTTTTACAGGATTTGGAGATATAAAATATTCTACAAAATTTGTTCTAAATAAATTGTGTGCGACTTAGTTTTCGAGATATTTAAAGTTACAAATATGCAAGATATTGTTTTTACACAGCACCTTCAAATTGCCACACTTCTTTTTCAATCGATTTGTCTTAATCGATGTCACATTCTGATTCTTTTGTGCTAAAAGATCGATTAAATTAACATCGTGTTGGTCTGAAAGAATCATCTGATTCTGAAATTGGCTTAGATGCGTTGAGACTTCACTGTCCATGACAATGAATGTAATGACTAAGGGACAGATTTTGATGACCTAAAAAATTGCCCAAATGACCAATAAAATGCTGCTAAAACGTTTTGAAAATGCCCTAAAAACAAAAATAAATGACGTAAAAAATTGACAAAACCATTTCAGATGAACAAGTCAAGCTGTTGGATATGTTACTAATGTAATCGAGGTCTCTTCCCGTTGTGCGAGTGAATTGAACTTGCTAACTTTGGGTTTGGACTGTTCTTTAAAAGGAAATATCTGCCATTATTTATCGCGAAATCGGCGGAAATGACAATGGCGCCGATGAGCTTCACAAGATTTGCATTTCTGCGCTCGGCTAGCGAGCGGTTCACACCTCGTCCGCTGCTTATCGCTCCGCAGTACCTTGACTGTGACCAGTGATAAGAAGTGCCCCAGCGGGGCCGTGATACGGCCGTTCAGCAAGCGAGTGACTTGTTTAAATATCTCTGTGCAGTGAAATGCATTTTACTAAGTGTTTATTACTAGAAATATCAGCACGAAGTGTTGTCTCCCCGGCGACGGGCCCTCCCGGGCCACTTAGCGCGATCTTTGTTGAATTTTCAATCCAAAAATCGCAGAAAATGGGAATGCATCATTTCCTCCGCTAACAGATGTGGTGTCGTCAGATCTACACGCACTTCACGACTAACATTATACAGAACTGCATCTAATTAATCACCTACAGCAGTAGCAGCAACAGCAACCGCAATAGCAACAGCATCAGCTATATGCAGCGATCCAACTTGCGAATTCAACCTTCACGCAGCTGTCTACACCACCCGTGGGATATTCTCAACCGTCTCCACAGATAAGTACAGCGCATTCTCCTTCTCTTAAGCGCCCCAGATTGCAAGATGCAGGGTGTAACCAAGCTTTGTATGTACAGGGATCCAGCATGCCTTGTATTGCAAATGTGCCTTTATATAACATCCCAACCGGCAATAGATTTTCCACTCTTCCAACCACGACCCCGTCCCAGAGCAAGGTGCCTCAACGATTCTCCTTCCCCACAACCGATAAAGATACCTCCAATCGTTATTCATGATCATCCTATTCAATCGGAACTCTTTCAAAAAATTAAGGAATTGCTTAAACATGATAATTTTATTACTAGAATCAGATGACCTTCTACGGAAATCAGAACAAGTACAGTCGAAGTCTTCACTTTACTTCGTAAGCACTAGTCAACGAAAGGGCTGTACTATCATACTTACGGGTACCCGACAAAAACTGCTATATCTGTGGTGCTACGAAATGTCCCAACATCCTATAGTGAGGAAGAAATACATCAAGAACTAGTAAACTAAAATTAACCGGTAATAACAGACTGACTGATTCTAATCGTAAACCTTGGCCTTTAGGTGCAGTTACTCTTACTAAATCATCAGAAAGCAGGGCAATATATTAACTAAAAGAACTGTTCAATGCTATAATCACGGTTGAACAGCGTCGTCATAGACCCGGACCAGTGCAGTGTCGAGGTTGTCAGATATTCGGACACACAAAAATGAACTATGGTAATCCGCCTCGTTGCGGCAAATGTTGCGGCAAATGTGCGGAAGGGCTCATCGGTCGTCTAGTCGCGACTGTGAAATTTATCAAAAAATTCTCCATAGAAAATCATTCCTATCCCGCTACCCCATCCGACAACAAACCGCACAATCAGCGATACCACATGATCCACGTTCTTTAACCCCTCCAAGGGCTCCCCCTGTAGCCTATCTTCATCCTTCCCCTTCCATTCCTATCACAATGCAAGAACCATATTGCCCTCGTCGCACAGTGTGCAATTTCGGCCATCTACGGGGCTGGAAGTCAAACTTTCTATATTTCCAAAACGTGTAAGTTGTGCTATATATCAATAGAAGCATGTTCAGACCACATCGTATCGGTATTGGTATCACTAGAAATTCGCAGAGGTACGGGAAACGATTGTCTAAACATGTATCAACTTGCCCGTGACGACGCCGCTGTCATTCATTCATATCGTAGAATTCCACAGCCATCACTACCAAACCAAATGCCGCTATATTCAGATGTTTTCAAACAGACCATGCACCCGCCCGTTGGGCAGCTTTTCCAGTTGAAACAATTTATCTCCCAACAGGTAGAACATTTCTTCTCCAAACTCCTAAGTCAAATTATTCCTTCTCTTACAAACTCCATCCTTCAATCAATAAAATTATATTATCCATAAAACATGCCTATAAGTTGTGCCACTCATTGCTCACTCCTTATTTCATGGAATGCGAACGGTGTTATACCTAATATTCATATGCTAGCCCACTTTTTGCATAATAATAAAATACAAGTAGCTTGCATTGAGGAAACCCATCTTTGCCCTTCGATGAAAATTTAGATTTCCGGTTATGTTTTATATCGCTACGACCGACCGCGAAAACGGTGCAGCGATGGGATCGCCATATTTGTAAAGAATTCCGTAACACATCATCAGCTACCTTTAAATATTAATAATACTTTCGAAAATATTAGTGTAGCTCTTCAGCAGCAATGTCAATCTACCCTAATAATCACTTCAATTTACAAGCCCCCTAATATTCCATACATATCAGGTGATCTTGATACCTTATATTCCTCCCGTCAACCAACATTAGTGATCGGTGATTGGAATGCTAAACACGTTGCTTGGGGAAGTAGACTAAACTCACCTGCTGGTAATCTGTTGCTAGCTGACATGCAAAGATTAAATGTGGCTGTACATGCCCCTGATACACCCAGTTACTATCCTTACCGCGCGTCAGTGCAAGCTGATATACTACATTTCGGCATTTCTAACAACCTTAGTTGTAACATTCAAGTCGAGACTCATATCTTCCGGCAATCCGATTTTCTCACTCGACACAACCCATGAAGAAATTCGCCACGCTCAGCCTTATCATTTTCGTAATGTAAACTGGCCACATTATCAGACGCTAGTCGCACATCTTCTACCTCCACTGCCATTACTCCGAACTACGCAGGAATTCGACATCGCCATTGACTCACTTACTCATACTATATTAGATGCCCTCGACTTAATGGCCCCCACAGCCCATCAACGCACTTCGCTTCCAGCAATTCCAACTGTAGGGACGAAACTGATCGAGTATAAACGATATATTCGTAATCACTGGTTGAGACATCGATCTCCTCTCTTAAAATCTTATTTAAACCTCCTAACTAAAATTGTGAAATAACTTTTGGCGTCCATCCACACGCAAAAGATTCATCTTCAAACTCAAACGGTAAACCCATCTGATCACTGTGGAATGTAACCCGACGTCTTTTGTGCAAACCTACCAATCTACCCACCCTTGTTACTCCAACTGGAGAAGCATCTCCTCCTTCCGATAAATGCGATATGTTGGGTAATTATTTTTGTATCAACTTTTACTTCTTACCCTTCTCAAAATTGGTACCACGATAATCATATTGAAGAAGGAATTGCACGACCAGAAATAATGGTTCCTGACTGCCCTAAATTTATTTCACCATCAGAAATCATCAAGTATCTTTCACTAGCAGCCCCGAAATCATCAAATGGCCATGATCTAATATCAACTTTTTTATTAAAATGCCTTCCCATAAAATAATCGTACATATTACAGCAATATCTAATGCCACTTTGAGACAAACATACTTCCCTGATAAATGGAAACACGCCCCCATTATTCCCATTCTAAAACCAGGGAAATCTCAAAATCATCCAACGAAAAGCTAAAAAATGACTTATTAGTCAAAATCGACGAAAGATGCAAAACGATTGCAAAAGTTACAAAACTAAAAATTGGTTGTTTCATTTTTCAGAACATAAAATTAATTCCTATACTAAACGGCATTGTTCTAAAATGAAAAGAAAAAATTTCGTATCATTAAAATCCGCATCCTAGTAATGCCCAAAATGTGGAGAATTGTAATCGTACTAAACTGCATTCACAGTCTGATATCGAGCATAGCCCGTATGCACTCTTCTTGAAAATATTGTATTCACATTTGGTCAGGTTCTGGTGGCAAACATTTTAATATTGTCTCCAAGACACAATTCTTCAAGTCCACCCCTAATTTTGAGGTTGTAATTTTTTCCTCGCCAAGTTTGCACCAGATAGTGAAACCCATTTAAATGTTGAGCTGCTACATATGTAGGCGGAAGAGATGATAATTCCACCTGTCTTTTAAACCTTGATGATTTTATGAACATTAATTACACATTCTTTACTAAAAATGACAAGAAATTGTATAAATGAAAAATCAATATTTTATATAAAAATTGTTTTGCCAAATTTTATATTACGAATATGACAAAAAAGCCTTATGGCAGATTTCCCTGCAAAAAAGCATCACGTTTCTTCTTTTAAAAATGTTTTCTATCATTCTGGTATTTTTAAGATACATTCGCTCGAATTAAAAAAAAACAATATCTTATTATATATGAGAAGAACGTATTACGGAAGAAAAAGAAACATTTGGCTAAGCGTCAATTGTCGTGTAACGCATCTTTTGAACGAGGGTAGTTTTTTCGTAATTGCGGCCATTTCCAGTGATGCGGTCGGGCGACTGTTAAGGCAGACGAGTGAGGGACGCGCAGTAATGAGTGCGACGAGCAGTAATCGCCCGTGAAACGAAAAGCGGCGTGGAAGGGCCGGAAGCGCGGCACGAACGCCGACCGCTAAGCGGCCGCGGCCATTTGCACGTGCCTCAAAGCGCGGCGGAATGGCGGTCGCGCTCCACGGACCCCGCCGCCCTCCACACCCCGCACCGCTCATTGAGCCCACAGCCGACATTACCGTTGTTTAGGTAGCCACGCTGACCGAAGGATCCTAGTTTGAGTACCGTTGGTGCTGGATTTTCGACACTATTTTCGACACTAACTGCATAGCTAGATCGAAATCAGTCCTTGTTTAGAGAATTCTAGCGGTAATCCGCTCTGATCGGTAGGTTTCCGAGCTTTTTTCTGAACAACATTGGACGAATGCCGAGACAGCATCCGAATAAAAGAGCCACGGACCGCGTGCGATATTTCTTTTATCTTCCTTCTCCTATTCTAATTCTATTTCTAATTCTAATTCTAATTGTTATCATGTTTGCCACCGAGCATTAGCTCAAAGCGAACTTTAATAAATCTTTCTATCTATCTATACATATATATATATATATATATATATATATATATATATATATATATACATATATATATATATATATATATATATACATATATATATATATATATATATATATATATATATATATATATCCTCTCCTCTAACTCACACACACCGTACATGTCGGGAGCCTCGCCGAGAGCTTAGAGCGTGTCTTGGTTCGGGCGGCACCCGCTGGGGGAGCTATCTGGAACATCAAATACGGCTCCATCTCTTGGATAAGTTCTGTGCGAAAATGGTACGCTGTATCGTAACAGTCGAAAATCGGTTGGCCGGGGTAGAATGTCTTATTATTTTACAAAGTTCTTTGGTACCAGGAGACAGCATATTTCATATTAAGCGCTGTGAAATGCATCACATTAATGTTTTTCCTCAGCCTTGGGAGTCTAGTTTGCAATGGTAAGAGTAAAGGTAAGGGCGAGTTGCTGTTTTGTTAGCAATGCAGAAAAACCATACTTGCAATTCGTGTACTGATGTAAATAAGTTTTCTATAACTCGGAAACGAAAATTACTGTTTTTCAAATATTGCTAATCTTGCGATTTTGAAAATTTATTTTTACAATTAATTTTTATATATTTATGTTAAACGTTTACTGATCTTTCAACTATTTATAGTTAAAATGACGGTAAGGAATGAAGGAACTCAAGAAAACGTGCACAGATAATATTCTCCCCCCCCATGTCGCATACAATTTTTACTGTTTTTTGACTAAATAAATCTAAATCAAAATCTCTAGTTTGCATTTGTATGTCAATCCAAAATACATTATTGGTCCATGATTTCTCATTTTAATTTAATAGTTTGTTTTAATTTTACAGAGTAGGTTAAAACCTTTCCTACTTCTTAATAATATGGTCCAAGAAAATATCTTTATTGATTCCGTGCGAAAGATAGTGTAACTACTCTTGTGAGCCGTTCTTGCAGCGGTGACGAAAAGTAACCAGGCGAAGCCTTGTTTCGATTATATTAATTTTTGTATTTGGCAGAAACAAATAAAGTCAAATAAAACTCTCATTATTCTTTTATATAATGAATTATTATTATTATTATTATTATTATTATTATTATTATTATTACCGTACTTTTAGCATCACACAAGGAATGCCATAAACGCCATAGCAACTACCCCCCCCCTAATTGTGAAGGACAAGAATGAAAATACAAAATGTACAACTACAAGATCACAATGTCAGCTAACATAAATAGATGAATATTGAGCATCTAAATGATCAGGGAAAGCAGAAGCAAGACATCAATTCACCGTTTGGACAGACCTTAATTTTCTAACACAAATAAAATTACATCAATGCGCAAGCGTAAATCCGGTATGCTTCATTGCGATGCTGATTGGCGCCTCCCACGTTGTTGACAGCGGGTGGTGAATTCGTTGGGAGACGTTCAAAGGACTGAACTACTATATATTCCCTAGGGTTCGTGTCCCGAGAGCGGCTGATTCTAGACAGTAGCTGCGTAGCTAGGTCGAATTCAGGGGCTCTCTAGAGAACTCTAGACGCTGGCTGCTCTGATCGGTTTGTTTTCTCGGTTTTGCTCATCAATACTAGGTGAATACCAGAGCAGTACCCTTACAAACGGGCCACGCAGCACGCATGATCTTCTTTTTCTTGCTAGTCTTCTCCTACCTTACACACACACACACACACACACATTCACAAACATATTCACAAACATATTCACACATACATATACACACATTCACACACATTCACATACAAACCCACACACGTACACATACACACAATCGCACGTATCAGGACATCACTCTGGAGCTCAGAGCTGGGGCGGTGCCCTTCTGAGGAGAGACAACCGAAAATGAAAAACCCCGTAAGCCGACGAAAGATAGCCACTAATTTTCACGTTCTAGTGGGGAAAGAGTACTACTACTTGCAGGCTATATCTTGGGACTCGCAGGACTGATAACGCTGAAGTGGCTGAAGCACCCGGAAACGATAATACTACTTACCCCGAAAATAAAGATACATCGTACGTGTATGCGTTTTATGATTTATATTAGTCAAATAAACTCATTTTTAATTATAGGAATTTCTTAATTCGCGTTTTCTCAGTATTCATGTAGATATCTTTCTTCTAGTATTTGTTCATTCATTACACGCTAGCATCTATCGTGAGCTTCTAATGGCGCACTTTACAATTTTCTGACTGACGAACACTGTTATAGTGGACGGGAATGCCATGGCATTTACAGTAATTCTCATTCAAGAGACTCGAAGGCAACATGGCAGTTGATAAAAGAACGTGAATGAATGCACTAATTGCAGAAAACGCATTCGCTAATTTTTCGCATTTGTTCCTCGGTGACTGAAAGACATCCATGATCGTGTCCAACGTAATGCATTAGTTCTGTGGCTTCAGACCTAGGCGGAGTCGCTCTTCCGTGTTTCGCAGACTCGGAATTTCCTCCAGCCATCCTCGCTCCGTCTGGCCACACCAGTCCGCCTCAGGTGAACCTGCTCCGCTGGAATGGCCTGTCGCCGTTAGCTGCTCGTTTCTCATCCAGGGCGAATGAGATTCACTTGCCGCACGACAGCTCTCCGCAGCGCAATCGGACTCCCTTCGGGCAGTTGGCGCGAAGATGCAAACGTATTCCCTGCCTCTAATTCTCAGCTGGTCTGGCACGAGTAATTAATTTATCAGTTAATTAATTACACGCACATTCGGATTGTCTAATTACTTTCTAATGCCAACGTTCAATTTCCTTACAGGTATTCGGGAATTTTTATATCTAATAAACTATCGATCTTTACGGTCTAATCTAAAATATTACTGTTGCAAAGTTTCAGAATACAATTTAGTATGAAAAATTGTGTATTCTACTCGGAATGTACCATGATAGAGAGAATACTTATTCATTGATTCCATACACGGTATGCAATGCAATTTTACTTTCTATTATAAAAAAATCAGAATGGTCGAAAAAACAAATCTATCAAATTACTCAATTATGACAAGAGCACATTGATTTTCTTATACTTTGACGGAGGACATTTTTTTCGGCCATTAAACACCATCGCAATCAATATTGTAAAAAGGAGCCTGAATATTTTCAAAATAGTGCCATTTTCAAGTACATTCATGATTATTTTCCTTTATCAAACCAACAAGAATGGCATTGTTGGAGTATGGCATGGCATGTATGGAGTTACATATTCGTTAAAAGTTGGAACATCACAACTGCATGTCTTCTTGCAATGAAAGGGAAAACAGTTGTGGAAGATGCAGGAAAATAAACATTTGTTTAAAAATTAATACTGTTTATTATTGCAATGCAATATTATTTATACGATGATTTAAATGCAAATCAAACGAATGAAATTGGGAAAAGTAGATTTGTGGATTTGATACGAATCTAAAGACATTCTCATGTAAATATTGTATTATGAAAATAATATTAGGAATCAAAGGAAATAATTGAAATTAAATCATATTAATGAAGAAATTTATTAAAAGTAATCATTCATTCTTAATGCATATGGCTGTTTCAATGAGACATTTTTTTATTGATACATAAGTACTAATAAAGGTGAATAAACAAAATTCGAATATAGAGAGGTCATATGAAATGAGATTGGCGTTGGCGAAAATTCCGAAAGAGACTGAATCCCCTTCAGAGCTTTAAAACTCTTCGCTTATTTTATGCCGTTAGTTAATGCTCATACGATGATCAAACTAAAGCGGACGAAACATTTTCATCGACATTTCATACATTAGGTACGTATAAAATGGCATGATTTCTTCATCTCGATTTTGTACCCTACAGAAACTGTATATGTTAGGAAACTGGAGAGTGTAAACTCCGCAAGCAATTTTTATGTTCATCTGTGGCCCAAATACGCACATCTTCGGAAATTGAGCCGTGTAAATGGGGCTTTTTGCACAGCTCGGCTCCTTTTTTCGAGCGCGGCTTGGGGCCTCTCAGTGGGCACCTCACGCGATTTGCCGCCGCCGCCGTCGCCGCCGCCGCCGTCACCACCCTTCCCAGAAGCCGTTACTCAGCTGTTTGGTCGACGGGAAGTGCGCGGGTTGACCCAGGCGCCGCCGCCAAAGAAACCGGGGCTCTTGGGCCCCCGGTGTCCGATTTCACCTTCGGCTGCCAAGTCCACTGGGTTAGTTGGCTTCCGAGAACTTTACCGGAATGTTAAGTGAGGGCGGCATGAGTAGCCCGTTATTCTGCGTCCCCAAGCTTATGCAACTACGCCAATGCGTTGTGCATGTAACCTCAATAAACATTCATGAAGCCATAGGAAAGGAATAAAAAGCAAACAACCATTAGAAAAAGTTTTCGAGTGCTGAGAAAAACTTTTCATGGATCGAATCGTTCAGTCATTAGGGAAACGAGAATAAAATTCAATGTCAAAAATATAAAACAAGTAAGAAATGGAATTAAACAAGGGCAAAAATTTGTCAATAATTCATAGGTTTGAAGTGACCAAAGTAGCAAAGAAGCCTGATTAATTGAAGTAATAATTGAAAAATGAAAATGTATTATATGAGGTTGTTAGTTTGTTGTTTCATTTCGATTTGAGTTTAACTCAGAAATATAAATTAAAATTTATTTTTCGTTCATTTTATAGCATATTAAAAGTTTCACACCTTCTTTATCATTATCTATTTCTGCCATACCGTCTTGGCAATGGATGCAAATTTGAACACTGAGAGGAATGATCTATTAGAATGCAATTAATTATCAACTGATAATGGATATCAATAAATCATATTCACACAATATTGCAAATGATTATCATGATGAAATCTTATGATATACTTATGATATATCTTACTAAAGGTTAGTACATTTTGAAATAATTAGCTTTTAATTCATTACATATGGGATACAGTATGCCTCAATCAGGAATTAAAATATTTAATGATATTGTATTAGTTGATTTGGTATTGCGATGTTTTTGTGCCAGTGGTCTCGAAATGATCTATTTTGTCCACTGAACTCGAAACTCATCCAGCAAGGAACTTTGAATGAATTTAACATCGCATTGTATTTACAAATTATTCATGCAACAGTCACAATCATTACAAACGAAAAGAAAATGTGACAATACTAAAAAAACAATAACAAAACAAAATTAATACTCTTCAATAATTCAGAGAGGCTAAATACTGCCATGGAAAGCAGTAGACACTTGCTGTTTTATAATGTGAGAAAGCGAGAGTGTTAGTTGAAATTAATAACATGGCATTCTAGGAACATTCTAGGAACATTCTAGGAAATGTTTCATGGTGATTGCAATAAACAACTGGAATCTATTACAAAATATATTAAAATGAGAAGAATTCGACAAGACGATCACTCACGAGTAAGTCGGAGACATGCATGGCTTTACGGCACGTATTGACTTCGTTTGAACTAAACTACAGTTAAATTCAATCATGTTCCACACAAACTCGGTGGCATTTATGTAATATGCGTCCAGTTATACAATTCAAAATCTGCAAGTAACGGAAACAAAAAACACGAGTCATTCTAGTTATTCTTGCACAGAAATAACGTTTCTAGAACGCCCTTCGTTCATTAGGACGTAAATTAAATTCCAGAAATTTCAGCCATATCACGCACAAGTAATGATAAAACCGCCGTTACGGTAAGTTACAATAGATTACGGTAATCATCAGCACGCAGAATAACGCGTTACATTTCCATTGTAAGAACGTCTACACGTTAAATTTGTTAGCAAACAAGCTAACTGTTCAAGCATGACACGTGACAAATCCACTGCAAGCTGAGAATGAGTCTCACCGCACAATGCACTCGTCCGCGTCCCGGGCGTCGTAAAGAAATGAGCGACGTGCGTCGCAGAAAGACGTTCACGCCAGCTTGTATAACATCGGAGCCTTCCGGGGCCGTAACACCCGCAAACCGCCACCACTCACCGGGGGCCGTCGCCGGTAGCGGTGGGAAGTCTCCGCCGCAGTGGGAAGCCTCCGCCGCGCAGCCCTGCAACCCACACTTCCTGGGAGCGCCGAGCACGTGGACGGCGGCGCGGGCACTCGCGGAAGAGCAGCTGCGCAAGGAGTCGCGGGCGCGGCAGCCCAGGTCCAGAGTGAGGACCGGGAGGCGCGCAGACACTACGCGGAGGTGCGCAGACACTACGCGGAGGTTCGCAGCGTAGGGACGCAAGCACTCGGCGAGATGGTAGCGCAGAACAGCTGGTCCCGCGCGCAGAGACTGGGCGGCGGGGCGCGCGCGCAGAGAACCGCCGAGGGGCAGCAGCGGCGGTGGCGGCGCGGATTCTCACCGTAGAGGCGCGGGATGCGGAGGCGCAGCCGCCCGTGTCCGGCGCGCAGACGAGCGACGGCGCGGCGCAGAAGCGTGCTGCGCCGGACGCCGCCGGTCGGGCCCTGAGCCCTGCGAGAAGGGCGGACGCGCAAGGGCCGCCCGAGGGCCGCGCTTTGCCGTCGGCCGGACGGTGAGGGGGGACCTGCGCTCTCGCAGGAGTCGGAGGAGCACGGCGCGCGCCCGACGTCTGACGAGACCAGACCAGACCAGACGCCTCCGCCGCCCGCCCCCCGCCACCTGTCCCCGCTGCCGACGGAGCTGCCTCGCCACAGACGCCGCCGTCGCACAGTGCGCATTTTTTTACGTTCCGGAAAACTAAGAATAACACCCTTGTGAAGCCTAATAGCCCATGCCATTGGTACTCTACCAGGAGGTTTACACATACACACAGGTTGGCACGTGAGCAATGACACTTATCCTCATCCCTTCTGGTCAACTCTGTTGGTCTGCGGGTGCACATGTACTCATAGTCTGGTTGAGGCTGCTTCTACAGCTACGGTTTATCAGATTTCCGGGTTGGTATCGGCCGCTCCCTCAATCCCCGAGACAGTCCCTCCTCAATACCTGTGAGTACCAGCCGGCCCCGACGAAGCCAAGAGCCCAACTGGGGACAATCCGTGGGAGACGGAGCCCCTAACCCATCTCCTCACAACAGTCTTCTTTGAGAACTATGTGACTACATTGGGAATCGGGGCACCCGGGCGGGAAATTCCAATTCTGTGCCGAGATGTCTGCACATGGGACCATAACACAAGGTCGTGGCCCCAATCCCGCGGGGTGCACGCGCGAACGTTTGTGTTTTCAAGATTGCACGTACGCGGCGACAAATTCCATTCTTTAGTTTCGACTTCCGATACATCCTCGTAGGCCAGAGGTTTCCAAACAAATTCCCGCCAAGACACCTTTCCCGATTTTTTTTATTTTCATACGGACTCTTTCATAGGGGAGAAACAGTTCAAAAGAGCCCAAGGGGTGTACAACTGACCCTAGGCGTTCCAACCCCCCCTGCAAATGGTACACTTACGCCACTTTGGGAACCACTCTTGTAGAGCAAATTGTGCCCAGTGAGATTATGTCTAGTTGTTGGGAAAGGTATGTTAGTTGTGTTTTGTCTCGGCTAATGACTCAGCTCATGGACAGAATATGTCTCGTCTGATGCTCCTAAACATTATTTGGAGGCTGTGGATGAATGTCTCTGTGGTGGAACATGCACTACACACATGACGCGCTTCCATACATCAAATCTCGCAATCGTTCCACAATACGTATTACATCATATGGGGACGGTACACAGGCAATAGAAAAAACCTTTTTGCGCGGCGTCCGCGCGCCGTGGCCCACAGCGCGCCGCCGCCGCCGCGGAGCCCCGTTAGTCGCGTAACCAGCGCCTTGACCCTCGCGGCGCGCGCGGTCGCACGGGCGATGGCCGGGCGCGCGCGCGCGCGGCGGCGGCGGCGGCGGCGGCACGGCGGAAGGAAACGGCGACTTTGCTGCGGCACGCGGGGTGCGTGATGTGGCGTGGCATGCCTGGCGTGGCGTGGCGTGGCGCGTGGCATGGTGTGGTGTGGCGTGGCGTGGCGCGACGTGGCGTGGCGCGGCGCGGCGCGGTGTGGCGTGGCGCGGCGCGGCGTGGCGCGGCGTGGCGCGGCGTGGCGCGGCGTGGTGTAGCGTGTGACATGGTGTGGTGTGGCGTGGCGTGGCGTGGCGTGGCGTGGCGTGGCGTGGCGTGGCGTGGCGTGGCGTGGCGTGGCGTGGCGTGGCGTGGCGTGGCGTGGCGTGGCGTGGCGTGGCGTGGCGTGGCGTAGCGTGGCGTGGCGTTGCGTTACGTGGCGTGGCGTGGCGTTGCGTTGCGTTGCGTGACGTGGCGTTGCGTGACGTGGCGTAGGGTGGCGCGTGGCATGGCGTGACGTGGGGTGGCGTGGCGTCGGATGCCAGAAATGTTTTGAGAAATTAGTGAACCGGGGGAACCGGATCTTTGAGTAATATTGATACATTCGCTTTATTATTTAAAACAAGTCAAATGTGAAATTGAGATTTGCTTTTGCAGAAAATGGAATAAATATTTTATATGTTCAAATTTTTAAATAAAATTCTCTGTGCAATAGGGCCAGTACTCATCAGGAGTTCGTTTCAGTCGTAAATGCATTTATTAAGTAGTATATGCATTTTAGAAAGGTGTTTCTGAAACACACTTCAGCTCCGCAGTGCTGTGCACTTGAAGAAAGGCGTATGATGAATAGTAACCAAACTATGACAACTGCGTGCCCCTGAGCAAAAGCCAGGATTGGCGTCAGAGTGAAGTCAGCTCTCATCGAGATTAAAAACGTGCCATAATAAACACTTGTTCACTTCACTCATACAATACGTTTTTTCCCCGCAACTCTAAGCCTGGCGTGGTGTGGCTTGGCGTGACGTGGTGGAGTTAGGTGGACCGCGATAGGACAGTTGGGAAAACGAGGCAACATATTATAGAGAAGAATCACCCTGCCGCGACACCTGTCTAATCACGCATCTTCGTGACACGTCAATGCTCGTTGATGGCTCTCGTACAGACGTCATTGGTGGATACGAATCACGTGGTTAACATATCCACGTTATATTCAAGACTCGTTTTCATAATATACGTAATACGTATCAGAAAAATAATATGATTGTATTTTTAAAGAAGCACAAATTGTATGACAAGCCTTAATTTACATTATTTCTTGTGGTGCACTGTATTTTCCTAGAATGATGAGACCGCATGACGAAGTGTGAAAGCCATATACAAGTGGATAGAACTGGACAGAACCTTCAGTTATGTTACCAGCGGTAGCCAGGCTGTAGCTGTCACTTCGGTCGCCTCTGAAGCCTAACTTCTCTATACTTTCGTGAGGAGTGATACCAATCGAACGCACGTCCGCTAATAGTGGCTGTGCGCTCTCCCTCCTGAGAATGTGCAGACATAAAAAGGGAGTGAAAACCGGTAGCATCCACTGATCTTCCCATGGCAATGCAAGTTCCACCTCCAAAAGATTCTTTGAGAACAATAATAGAAAGTTAGCAACACCAAACAAAATAGCCATTTGAACAGCTAGTTAAGTCCCGCATTCCGAATTTTAAGGTCTTTTCATTTTTCAAAAACGCTGAGAAGAGGCATCCTAAGGACCTTGGGGACTACGCAGCGTTGAAATCATTGCATCAGCGTTTCGCCTCCGGGATCACCTCGTTTCGAAACAGTCAGGCCATGGGTTTCAACACATCCAATTGATGGTGCACAAAGCGAGTGTGCGGCAGGTTTTCTCTGGCTTCTCTGAATTTCCCTGCCTTTCATTCCATCATTGCTCCATCACGCATATTGTCACCGAAATCGTTATATTCGTGTTTCATAAATGATCTCCGGCATATATCCTTCGATTTCGTAACGAATTAGAAAGACCTTGCGGAAACCTTATCACGACCAATCTAAAAGCCCCTAAAAATGCGAAAATATTAGACAACCGTAATCCAATTAAATATAAAAATTAACTATAACTTTTGTTGTCTAAACATTGAATATTAAAATAGAAATAGTGGATGGTCAATTTAAATAGAAATATCTCCAAAAATATTTATCGCACAAAATACATTTGCAAATAAAATATCAACATTTCTGAAGAGAAAATACACCTCTATGATTTCAAGTCCGCAACTATCTGACAGATTTTGTGGGCGAGTTTTAATTTTAAAATGTTAAATGTTAACCAAAGTTGCACGATGAAAACCTTTACGAAGAGTTGTTTATAACAAATTTTGCAGTAACGCTTGACCGAAGAAATCGAGTAGGTGACATACTTTTTATTAAAACTATGTCTACGAAAACTCAAAAACAAGTTTTTAGGAAACGCTTCTATGAAATATTTTTAAGAATTTACCTTTTTTGGCGTGAAACCCAAACATAAAATTAAAAACAGGTGCCCATTTCAAAATGTAAAGTTGTTCCTCGCCCACCCGGAAGTGGATTGGATGTAGCACAAATGCAGCCTCTACAAAAATATTGTCATTTAATCTCCGACATGTCTATCTATCTCTATCTATCTATTTAGCGGTTTTTTACAGCCTTGGCCGTTTTCCGCATCCCAATTTCCATGCCTCTTTATCCCATACATCGTTTTCTTCCATTTCTCTTTTTTCCATGGCTTCAGTTATTGCCATGTTCCATGTTCTTCTCGGTCTTCCCCTGTATCTTCTTCGATTTGGTATCCACTCCCAAACTTTTTGAGGAAGTCTATCCGATTCCAACCTTCTCATATGTCCATACCATTTTAGTTGTCTCATTTCGATTGTATCGTTCAAGGTTGTTTGCACTTTCATTTTATTTCTTATTTCATCATTTCTTATTTTATCTAACAGAGAAAGTTTACAACATCTTCGCCAGAACATCATTTCTGTTGATTGAAATATGTCTTTCAATTTTTTTGATAGTGTCCAGACTTCTGCCCCATAGAGTGTGGTACTCTCTATGAACGAGCTATATATGCGTTTCTTTGTTTTCATTGAAATAATTGAGTTCCATAGCACTGGGTTCAACTGCCTCGTGGCTATTTTTCCTCTTATATTTTTATTTTTCACATCCTGTTCGTCTCTACCATCTGCTGTTAGTGTGACTCCCAAATACTTATATTGTGTTTTACCTTTAATTATTCCTATACTAGTCTCTAAATCATGGGGCATACCTCCCACCACCATGTATTCAGTTTTGTGTAAATTTATTTCCATCCCCCATTTTTCACACTCTTCTACTAATTTTCTGAACATATAAGTTACATCGTCTTCATCTTCAGCCATTATCACCTGGTCATCTGCAAATAGTAGACTAAACAATGTTTCATCACCTATTTTCACACCCATGCTTCTGCACTTTCTTTTCCATTCTTTTAGGGCTTTATCAATGTATATCTTAAACAGGGTTGGAGATATACAGCAGCCTTGCCGTAATCCTTTATTTACTGGGAAGTTGTCTGATAGACATTTTCCCACTTTTACTTGACTTTTGTTATCTTTATAAAGTTGTTTGACTGCATTTATGTATGTTGTTGATATTCCTTTTTCTTCCATTGCCCCCCATACTTCTTTTACTGGTACATTATCATAAGCCTTTTTGAGGTCAATGAAAATTATGTGAAGTTCTCTTCCTCGCTCAATTGTTTTTTCCATCAGTTGTTTGAGACAGAAAATATTGTCAATACACGATCTTCCTGGTCTAAAACCACTTTGCTCTTCTGAGTCTGGTGTTTGCATTTCAATTCTATTCTTTAGCACTCGTCCATACAGTCTAACCAAAGATGAAGTCACACTTATCCCTCTATAATTATTACAATCTTTTTTACAACCTTTTTTGTAAATTGAATTTATGTAGGCTAATTTCCATATTTCGGGTATTTTACCTCCTTTTAAAATGCCATTGAATATTTCAGTAATTAATTCCAAACCAACGATAGGATAATGTTTAACCAGTTCTATGGATATACCTCCAGGCCCAGGTGCTTTATTATTTTTCATGTTTCTTAACGCTTTTTTTAACTCTTCCAAAGTCACATCTGGTATAATGGAATTTACGTGCAGTGGTTCATAATTTATTCCCTGAAATTTAGCTCTATTTTCTGTCAAAAGATTTTCATAGTATTTTTGCCATTTTTCAATACCAATTGGGTCTACTAAATGCCATTCTTGGGTTGTATTCAATTTCATGGAATGTAACATTTTCCATGCCTCTCTGGATTTGGTGTTACCAATGCACTTGTCTAATCTGTCACATTTTTGTTCCCAGAATAAATTTTTTGCCTTCTTCACTTCTTTCTTGACCAAATATTTCATTCTGTTGTATTCACTTCTGTCTTCTAAATCCTTTGTGGAAAGCCATCTCAAATATAACTTTTTCTTTTCTTCGACCAGGTTCTTTATATATTCTGTCCACCACAAGTCTTTTTGTTTATATTCACATTTTCCCTCCTCTCCCAAAGCTTCTTTAGCGGCTTCATGAGTGCATTTTTCTAAAAATTGGTATTTTTCTTCAGTACTTCCTATTGGGATGTACTTTAATTTTTCTGCCATGCGCAATTTGTACAAAAATGCAATAGAATCATCTTGAAGACTCTCAATATTGTATTTCGGCCACATCTGACTCTCTATTTTTCCACCTTTTGTACTTGGTTTTGTGTTTCCGTAACTTTTGAAGTACGGTTTATACATAAGGTAAGCTTTTCCTTTTAGTAGGTAGTGATCTGATCCACAGGAAGCACCTCTTTGAACCCGAACATCGCTCCACTTTATTGATGACTGTTGTTTAGTAATTATGTAGTCAATTATTGATTGCAATTTTCTAGTGGGTTGGGTCCACGGGAATTTATGTATTTCTTTATGTGGAAAATAGCCATTCAATATTTTAAGGTCATACAGTTCACATGTCTCTATAAGTCTTTCTCCGTTGTCATTTAATACATTTTCACCATATCGACCCACAACATTATGCGCCATTCGTTTTCCAACTCTTCCATTAAAATCACCTAGAAGCACCACTTCTTTGCGATTTCCAATAGAATCCAGCAGCATAGTCAGTTTCTCTAAAAATATATCTTTTTCTGCAACACTTGCATCGTCTGTTGGAGCATAAATTCCTATAATAAAAACATTGCGTCCTCTTAGTACAAGTTCGAGACATGCTATTCTCTCATCAATTGCTACCCAGCTTTGAATATTTTTCTCCAATCTTTTATGTACAGCTATGGACACTCCTGCTCTTGCTCGCTTTTCTTTTCCCACTCCGCTAAAAAAGTGAACATAATTTCCTTTCCTTTCATTTCCATTTCCCTTCTTTTTTGTTTCACTCAACACTATTATATCTATGTTAAACTCCTCTATTGCGTTAAAAACTTCATTTACTTTAGTGCTTAAACCTTGAACATTCCAGCATCCAAAATTCATAGACCATTTTCTTTGCCTTTGTGGACGTAGTGAGTTAATCCGAGGCTCATTTCCATTGAGAGTTTGAGCGGCTTTTTTTATTTTCCGAGTATGGGGGTGCTGGCCCCATGCCTCAACCCCCTTCCAGGAGGACCGGGTAATTTTCTTTTAGGGTTTTCTTCCCTTAGATTGAGTGTCTTCCAAGACTCCGGAGCTCAATCTACCCCTATTTGAAGCACTTCTGCTTCTGAACAGGAAAAAGGGAATGGTAAGGATAGACCTAAGTTTAGAAAACGGAAGCCTCCGAGCTACTCAATCCACCCATTGGCTCCCGGGGTTCGGGAAAGGATTTTAGGTAAGAAGGATATCTTACAGTTATGGACAGCGGTCAGCCACTCCTTTGTAGGTAGGAGAAACCAGGCTAATTGCTGCATTCCCCACCCACCGGTAAGGGCGTGCAGGGCGATGGGGTCGCTACATCCCTACGCCTCCGACATATCCCAGTTTTAATTGACCACACAGTCATTCATTTATGCTTAGCGACTCTTCCACTACTCAGGTGAGGACCAAGAACAATGATACGAGTATAATGAGTAGTTGGTAACGATAATAGCTATGAGGTGAATGGTGCAATGTGAGGCTGCGTTAAGAGAAGGTCCGCGTTAAGAAAGCGTGCCCAGTCCCCTCGTCCCCCATCCATCTGCATTGGTCGAATATCGCCCCAGGCCCCAGTGGAGAAGACGGATGAGCTGGCGATGAAGCTAGGACTCTATCGTCTCTCTGGTGGAATAAATGAGAGAGTTTCTGCATGGCCCGAAGCACCATAGCCTGAAGCATGATATACGATATGAACCCGTCTTTCAGCCTCTGCGCACGTGCGGGCTCCTACGCTGCGTCAGTTATTTTTTCAGTAGAATTAGCTACTGTAGTCACGTGATATGTTTTGTCAACTATACAAATCACGTGATCAAGAAGAATGAAATTTATTTTCACTGTAGGAGCCGTGGTTGCTTTTAACACTAAATAGGATATAAAGTATTTACTCTAAGAAGGGACCAGTTTGACAGGCAGAAAACAAATGAACGACATTCAGGGCGATGGCATTGGAAGTGATAGTGATGAATCCATTTACAAATGATCTAACAGTAACGAACGCACAGACAAAATAAGTGCATGGACATAACGTACAGTTATGTGGCTATCGGTAGCCAAGCAGTAGCTGTCAAAGCAGTCCCATCTTATGGTAACCTCTATACTGCATCATGTCGATGGGCAGCTCTAATCATACAAATGCGAATCAATAGGGTGTGTCATTATGAGACTTTAGCATAAGGAAAACACCCTGCCGTCACATTTCGAAACTACTTTCATTTATCGTAGTCTTAAAACGAAACGTGCACTTCATACGATACAGGCCACGTGTATGCTGCGTACGTTTTACGCTACGTCGAGCGAATACTCGCTAATAGAATGGACGCGGGGTGCAATTGTGGTGATTAAGGCAGCCCGCTAACAGGGTTGGCGTGCGCCGTCTCGGAAGCATCTCCTCGCCGCGAAAATGAGCGGAATATCGACAGAGCATCTGCGATTATTCCCAAGATAACGATCCTCCGCTGCCTCGAACCGGTTGCGAAATCCGGTCCTTGTTCCACGAATCGCGATTACATATTTGCCGAGTAACAGGACGAAAGCGATGGTGTGGCAATTTTAGTAAAGTTTTCCTCTGGAATAGAAGAACCGGCTGTGAAAACGGATTGGGTACATGGATTTTTCAGATATCTTCATATCTCGTTTAATTTTAGATTTTGATTTATTTCTCGTCAAAAAAAGTACGTGATGAATAGGTGAGGTATAATCTGCGCCAATTGTCTTGAGTTTCAGAATCCCGACCCCATTCTTTTTCTACACAGAGTTGAATTATGCATAAAGTTACCTACAAGTGTGATTGGCAAGAATTGAAAATTATAATTTTTCCCCAGTGATAGAAAACATGTTGCATCGATAAACGAACTACAGATTTGATTTTATAATATCCCTGACAAAATAATCCCCCCACCCGGCCTTACTCCTAACTATCAAAACGAGAACTCAACAATGGAGCGAAATTGAATTTTAATGCCCAAACAACGATTCGGTACGGTCCGGAATCTACTAGTTGAAGAATATGAAATTTACCAGTGACTGATGAGTGATTTAGGTCTTAGGTTATGGGGTACATTATTTTTTTTGCATACCTCTAAAAAAAGATGAAAGCATCTGTGTCATTTTGAGGTTTTGAATCCTAACGCAAAGCAGTTATTACCACAGCCAACCCTTGCATTTACGTCGGCAAGATTACAAGAATACCAGGAAAATGTTCGAGGGCATGATGCCCGTTAGCGGCGTTACAGATATCGAGGTAACTCGACCGGACCACCTTTACGCTCCTCGTTCCTTGATGCTCTCTGTGTTATTATGTGTGTCATACTCATATTCGAGAGTAGGTGAAGAAGTTTTTGTTCTCCCCTTTCCTGGAACGATCACGCTGGTGGTTTACATTTGCCTTCCAGTGAATGAGGAATCTTACGGTGAACATCAAGGGGTGAATGAAAAATGAAACGATTTTGGATAGGATAATGATCAGAAGGGATACGAACACATTCCGGGATACGAACCCGCAGCTTTTGACGCGTATTTGGACGAGTCCTTAAACCACAAAGGACAACTTCCTCACGACACAAATTTAATTTGAATACATTTACTACCTTGCATACAGAATTTTGAGTGCAGGTAGAAGTAAAGTAAAAAAACACCATGACATCGAGTAATTTGTTTTGTCTGACTTTCTATATGGGAGTTAATTTACTTTTTCTTTACTCCTTTGACTGGTTACACTTTTTGAGTTTCCGCAATCAACCTTCTACTGACAGGTTTTAAATGAAATGTTACCGAAATATTTGTTTTAATATGTAATTGTTAGTTTACAGAAAAAACTTAGGATGTTTCTAAGCACTATTTTTCCAGCAACACCCACGCAGAACGTTTAGTGTTTCAGTTCATCGACCCATGATTCTTCATCTTGGGGGACAGAAGAATTTTGAAGTGTTTTGATTAAATTATTTTCGTAAAAAACACCTAAGTATTTGACGTACGGGAGAGAAGAGTTTATTCTGCGCACGTTTGTTAAGCTACAGCATTTTCACTCACCCCTTTAAGCACACTTAGTTCAATACTGGTGCCGCAAAATGAGGTAGGCAACATTTGAAAATTAGAAATAAACTCCTCTTTACACTGAGTTATAGAAAAATTATTTGCACCGGCAAACAAATCACAGATTTGTGTTAAAATGAAATAGTGTTTTTACCCAAACATCTGTAGGATCTTACGAACTATTATTTTTACGAGGCAACACTCCTGTTGAACGTTCCTGGGCTCAGAACATGGGCTCAGGATTGATCGTGAGCAGGGGAACGCGGTGAGATGCTGTGCATGGGTTCCGCCGCCTGCCTCGAGAGGATCCGGCAACCGGTGAATCGCTGACGGAGTGAGGGTGGGAGTTCGAGCGGAACAGAGCTTTCAGGTTGGAGAGGCGAGCTGTCTGCGATTCATCGCGACAAGGAAGAACCGACCGCTTCTTATGCGACTTGCCTTTAACTCCGCGTCTATTAGGTCATGCTTGTCACGAGGGAGCACGATCTCCGATCGGAATAAGTATGTTATTGACCCTTTTCCAAAGCTTGTAGCCTGTTTCACACACTGTTTCTGCAAATTTTATAAAACGTTTCATAAAACGTAATGTTTATTAAATCTACTTTCCACATTATAAATCGAAGTTATATTTTTTAAAAATGTAAAATCAAAAATGACCAATTTTCATCAAATAATTTTACGCAACAACCAATTAGCATTCACCGACGCGGACTAGAGCAACTGGTGAGAAAACGCGACGCACAAGCGGCAACATCCTGCTTCATTTTGCTGTTTGCGTCCGGTCGTAGGTTAGGTGTAGGAATATAGTCTAAACTAGCATTGAAATGAATGATCACTCTTAGTACTATTGTGGAATAAGGATTCGTTTCCAATAGAATTACAGACAAATACCTTAAAACATGGATGCATTAAATAGCCAATTTAATGTGCAATATAGGTCTCTACAAACGTTTGTGGCCCAGTTGTGTTCACGTCACACGGCAAAAAACTAGAACTAAAATTACGACCTTAAATCGGAAAATTAACGTAAATGAATAACCAACGGCATCATAAAAGACATTACAATTATTCTGAGCTTAAACTGCGACATTCAAGCTTATAATTCAGCACCGTTTCTCAAATAAGTTTGAAATAAAGTATCATTAAATAACACAGATGATTTGTTAGATAATTAATGACAATGGGCTCACCAATGAAACATACCCGAATTTCACGACAACAGTCCGAACTAAGAAAGTTCTTACAAGTAAGTGTTTTAAAATAATTTAATTAGAAATTATACCGAAGCTGTCGAATAATATAACGTGACCGTAGTCTACTTCTCAAAAAAATTTATTCCATAGGATGACATCACTTCACACGGCAACATATTTTACTGTCGTTAAAATTAATTACATTTCCCATCGTTTCAATACAAGCAATAGTGTGCAGGCCTTGTCAATTTTCGCGCATCCCAGTCGGCGCAGATCCTTGGCGTCAATTGCCCAAATAGCAAGCGAGTAGCGTCTCGTAGAAACGTGAAACAAAGAGCTTCTTAGCCATCAAATGGAAACATTTGATTTTCAAAATTCTGGAGGACGAAATTTTTCCTTGCGTATATTACAAGAGATACTCATTTTCATATCTCATGGAATGAGATGCGAAGAAAAGCGAAGACGCGAAGAAAACCACAAAGAGCGAGCGAAAAACGCAGGAGCGCGCATTTGGAGGCGCGTACGCAGAGATGCTACCTGGCGGTCCTCCTGACAACTAACTGACGACGAGACGAGACATGACGATCTTAATGGAGGATTACTCCCGCGCAATTAATGGAGGATTAATTACTCCAGGCGCAAAGCGCTCAACGCCCCCCAAGGAGCTTGGAGTCGCATTGCGTCTCTGTAGACGCAACACATTTTTAAAAAGACACCGTTTTTCTGTAGCGAGCGGCGCTTTGGCGACACACATTTAAAGATACAGCTGAATGCGTGCGCCGTTATCAGCGACCACCTGCAATTCTCCTGTTCCACGTTGGAATTTCCGCGCAAGGCGACGGTTTCATCCCCAGTGCGGGAAGCGCGACTGAGAGATTTAGAGTTACCTTCTTACTTTGATCATTGGTCCCATATGTGTAGTGCACGTTCAAGCCGAGATATGATGTCCCTCTCCCGCTGGAATATGAGATCAAGTGAAGAACAACACGGTTGCTTGCAGCGTTTTCCCCATCAGGTAGCTCCCCTGCGGCGCAACCTCCTATCCGGGAAGAATTTCATGCTCTCGATGGGTCTCGCAACATGTGTGGTACCGTAGTGTATTCAAGTGTGGGTGTAAGGGGATAGGAAGGGAAAAGAATAAGGAAAGAAATATCTCGCGCGGTTTACGACCTCTTTGTTAGGGTACTATTCCGGCATTCGTGTGTTGATTGGAGGACCTAATCATTATTAGCAAACACTTCTTCCCCATACGCCACATACAGTTTCAAATGTTTTATCATAAAAAGAAATTAAATCATACTACAGAAAACTAATAAACAGAGCGACCAGATCTAGAATTATTCTCCGAATAGCGGCTGAATTCAACCTAACTCTATGACTATTGTCACAAATTCGCCATCACCGGGACTCGAACACAAGGGCCTCCCGATCAGCGACGCTAAGGCAGAAACGGATTTTTTCTGTCATTTCAGCCGGTAAAGGATTGTGCGATAAATGGCATGCATCAATCTTTACAACCTATTTATGTAAATTATATCCGCAGGCGATGTAGCATTAGGGTACACGTGCTCAGATTGTATCCATATTCTGTCAACTCACATTTAGAAGAGCACGGCCGTATACGACCGATCATTTCAAACACTCATCGTAATGCAGCTTTTCTGGAAAGTTCGGGCGTACAAGGTCGATGTTACAAGTCAGTAGAACAGTATCAAATTAACTTGAATTATTCGGCCTAATTGAACCATTCACCGTGGCCTGAACAAACTTTCGTTACTTAATGAACGAAAAGCACAGTGGAAAACCGATTCATTGAATCACAAAGGAAACATCAGCAGGAATATTTCAGACGTATTGGGCGAAACGTATTCTGTAAAACATGAACCTACTTTCACTAGCGTAATAATATTTGTGAAGTTTGTTTCAAAACATTCCTCTGGTATCACAACAAACTTATCTTCAATCAAAATTGGTTGTAAACGAGCAATTTTAATCATGTTGCTTGCATTACATGCTGCGAATACGTAATAATTTGAAGACGGAATTCTGCTTCAGTCGAATGCAGTTCGACCAATGCCGTTCGACAGAATCGGTCGATCGGTCGCGCCGGGACCTTCCTTCGGTTGAACACAGATCCACTCTGACAGGAAAAGATGAAACAAGGAAAGTATGGTACCGCCATACTTGGGCAGTCAGTAATGGGCTCTTGCCGGGGATCCTTCCGGAAAGCGAAGTGAATCGATGAGGAGCCATGCGCCCTCGAGGTCTCTTAAGTAGCAGAGTATCTCGGGAGAAGGCCCACTTGATGTTGGACGGCGCCCCAACGGTCCGGGCCGAGAACCGGTCGTGTGTGAACTCATTACCTTCCCTGCTCTTACACGGGGCAAGCATTTGCTTTCACTTCGATGAGACCTCCAGGAGCTACATCTCGGATGCAAACTTACTATCAAGTAAATGTAAATAATACAAAATATTATGATTTTAAGGGTCTGAAATGCTTATCTCATTGCCGATTCAAAGATATAGGGAATTTCACATTTATCGGAACTCAAATATACAATAAGAAGGCGGTATGCCATATATTGTAGATCAAATCTTGACACATCCAAAAATGTTTTTGTTGGAAATTAATACAATTTATATTCCTTCCTTTTCTTTATTAGTGGTATACTAATTGGAATTCACTCCTTAATTTTGACTGTTTTTCGACTAAAATAAATCAAAATCAAATGTGCACGTGTGATAAAATCTTGTACGCACCAATTTGTGTGAATATATAATCAGAGTGATAATTTCCACTGCGGGATCAAAATTGACAAAATATTGCTCGGTACAAAATATTGCTCGTTGAAAACTAGTGAAACTGTTACTCTTGTATTCGATATCTTAGCGATTCCATCTATTACATAAGAGTATATATATATATATATATATATATATATATATATATATATATATATATATATAACGTAACGAGTAAATATTAATAAGAGTATACATAATCCTGGGGAACTGATAATTTTTTGCGGAAACCATTTGTAAGATTCTAAGAAACTTCTCCAAAAAACATCGAAAATGCGTTTAGTGAAGAATTTTCGCCCTTTTCGCGCTCTTCGCGAGCGTGGTAGTGTTCGTCAGCGCCCTCTCTACGGTTGCATTCGGGGTGGCCAAGGCGGGAATCGACGCTGTTTGCCACCGCAAGTGCAAGCCGATCTGCCTGCACCGCCGCTGAGTTTCGTCCCCTCCAGCCGACCGACGGACGGCTCCGCTGAATAGCTGCTGCAGGGCATACAACATGCGACTGACAACTAAACAACATGATGTTGTTCTGTCTCCCGATGTGAACTCCCTCTCTAATGTCGCAGGGCGTTTGCTTGCATTATAAAATAAATTCTTGGCTATCCGGGAGACGCCGCGTCGTTGGCTGAGAGACCGACGTTTCGCCTGACATGTCGCAGGCTTCCTCAAGGCAGTGACATGTCAGGTGAAA
Source organism: Gryllus longicercus (assembly GCA_038098605.1). NCBI lineage: Eukaryota > Metazoa > Arthropoda > Insecta > Orthoptera > Gryllidae > Gryllus > Gryllus longicercus. Next base: position 2,876,088 of record JAZDUA010000145.1, read on the forward strand.
CGTCGGCCGCTCAGCCAACGACGCGGCGTCTCCCGGATAGCCAAGAATTAATGGATTCGAGCCGCGGATGCTTACGTGTACATTATAAAATTATAGGTTTATAGGAGACAGGGTAGAGTTGTGCCTTAGACCATAGTTTTAAATCTACGCATGTTTTCTACGTTTAATCTACTTGCAGTCTGCAGGACTCTTTCTACAATTAGAGTACGTATACAATGTAATCTATCTGTATGTACATCGATTTTTACTAATAAATAATACACATCACATAAAAGAGGCTACGAGAATCAATTATAATAGATCTTTTATGATTGAAATTTGTTTTTCGATTCAGCAACTCAAACAAAGTATACAAATGCAGTACAGACGTTCCAAGAGTTGTAACATATGCGCTAAAATGTGGTGGTGGAACGATATAATAATTAATATAGCAAGGACTTTAAAAAAATATTATGAATGGGAGCAAGCAAAAAGGAGATCGGAGAAACTACGGAAAACTACCGATCCAAGCATTCGGCATCTAGAATTATCTTAAAGACAGCGACTGAATCCGATCTAGCTGACAAAGTAATGTCGAAAATCCTGTCACCGTCGGGTCTCGAACCTAAAACCTCCCGATCAAAGGGTCTGCAGGGACATCAGTTCATGCCATGAGTCATCTCTCCCGGTTTGTTGAAGATAAAATCTAGTTGATTATCTGGTATTTGTTTTGGACTTTCAATCCTTTTGAGGGATTTTATGAGAGTCACTGATATTGTCCAGCTGCTCCCAATTCTAACTTTTCCTTTTCTCAGTCTCAATCCTCCGGATCCAACGAGTATCTCACTGGACCGTTAGACGCTTTCCTGATCATGAATGCCTTCTTGAGTTGGGAAGGTGGTCAGTAGAAAGTTGTACCACGACTTTAATCGGTATTTTCATTTTTGTCTGTGTCAATAATTAAAGAAAACGTCCAAACCGCGGTTGGTCCTTTATCCTCAAAACTCTTTCACCAGCATTCGTGTGCAAATGGATTTATACTAACTGTATCAATGGAAATACGAGAAAGATAAAAAATAAAACGTATTTATTTTGCTTCTCACTTAATAGTACGTATTCCATAATCCTCCCATAACATTTCGATCCCAACAATTAAAATATATTACATAATTAGTTTTTCGAAAATTTAAAAACTCTTACATTACAAAAACCATTTCTTTGTTTTGTTGAACTCACGGAATCCAAATATCCAATAATAATAGACAGACCCTTTTGTTTACAATAAAATAAATAGTTTCCTTTTTATTTGTATGATTGCAACTTTATTTAAGTGTGCGTTCTGGAATTTTCTTGAATGTTGCTTTATGGTCGAATCTTGAGGATGAGAGAAAACTTTCCGAATAAGTAAAATGTTGGGCGTATAAAATTATATTTGTGGAAATATCTCTAATATTTCATATACCAATATGGAATTACAAAAAAAAAAAAAAAAAATAGTTCGACTCTACACCATAGGTTTGAAATGAAACACAATAAAAGCTTAAGCTTTCACCCTTCGCTCCTCCCAGTAAAATGATTTCGCCCTTGATTTGCGACCACTTTGAATTTAGTTTTGTGTTCACCTTAAAAGAGGCAATCAATAACGTTCTTTGAAACCCTACAAACATGAGCAATGTCGACTGCGGTGACACAGGTTTGCATTCTATGTAATCGTGTCTACAAAACAAACAGGTCCTACGTTTGAGATCGGATGGTCACGGAATTTCGACACCAGCCGAATATCTGAGAAGAACGAAATGAGAATTTGAAGAAAATTGAAACCGGTGGATTTTATCGATCCTTACATCGGTTTGCCCGAGTTAATGGACCGGATGTGGTCACGTAGGGTATCATTTGAATCGGTGATTTTAAGAGGGAAAGTAGTCCACCTTTTTTCGTAAAGAGAGTTGAGTTATTTCTTTTCTTTTTTATTCTTCAAGCTATATATCAGTAAAATTTAAACTTATCCAACTTAAAGTATGTGGTATATTGAAAGTTTTATTTTGAAAAGAGAAAGAAGTCCACGCTTCATGAATACAGTGACAGAAATTGAGGACATCATCTTCAAAACCGTGTGGTCGAACTGTTTTAAGAAAACAACCAAGTGTATTGCTCGTCTTGGAAGTCACCATTGTGAGCCTGGTTTGACTGTTTCCAAGTAAAAATAGTATTTGTTTCAATAGATTATATTGTTCTTAATATGTCATAAAATGTTGCAAATCAACCATTTACTTAAGTTTTTATTGTTTTTAAGATTATAGTTAGTTTTCAGTGCTTACCAATACTTTTATGAAAGTTTTGAAAGAAATAGATTTTTCAGTATGGCGGCCATTTAATGACGTCTCAACAGAATGGCATTACATCTATTTATCAAAATGGATCACGGAGAGCCAAAACATACTCGTATATAGCGCCATACTTGTCCCTAATACGTACGTACATGGCCTAGTGACAAATTGCACATATTTGAAGCAGTATGGCGGCTACTTACAGGAGCCGAAAAGCTATGGCGCGGCCATAATCGGCAATAAAAAATAAGATTCTGCCATTGGAGCAAAACATTAGCTTTGAGATCGTAATACAAGAGAGCATTAAAAATGACATTTAGAATTCAATATGGCGTACAGTTTGAGAGCCACATCGTTATGCCATACAACTCCTTCACGCTTTAGCTATCTAACGAACAATACACAAGAATTAGCTGTGTACTCGTTCCGCAATGGCATAGTTTTCTTCGACACATTAAGTTGTGCAGCGCATCACCGACTCCTACAGGCCGCCATACTTGTGTATCCGTGTTCCTTTTAACACTGGCTAACTTTTCAAAACCTTTAGTTTTGAGTTTATATTACGTGGTATGTTTTGATGGCTTCCGATCTAAAACCAGCCAAAGATGGCAAACATCAGTTATAAAACTTGTACTGAATATTTCAAAGCTGTAGAGAACATATAGTGTTCTTGTGCATAATAGCTATTATTCATTCGTAGGAATTACAACACCCGCTTCTTCGACGCTTTTGTCGTAAACATCATCTCGTGAATAACAGCTGTGATTACACGCTAGTTGAAAACTATACAAGAGTGCAAAAACACGAGTTAATTTTGTGTTGACTAATGTAAGTTGTTTGAAGTATTTCTTTAATTAAACTAGGAAATACTTATACTTTTGGAAGATTGGGTCAACACCAAAAAGAGCGTGTTAAATTAAACAAAAATTGAACCTACATTTAAAGTGCAAAATCTAACCAGAATCATTCCACCATTTTTTACAATTGTCCTTTGTTTACCTCTCGCCTCTGAATATACGAAGCTCCCTTTAAAACTTGCGATATCCCCAAAATGAAGAAACGTTATTTTTTCAAAATATCAGTTCCAAATTTTATGTCCCTTTTCATTCATTAGAACGTGTCTCCATACGTACATTACGTCTACCACCTCCTTTGTTATTACGTGCAATTGTTACTACGGGTTACCGGAAATAGTCATGGCACGAGGTCACAACTAGGACGTCTAAGAATTCTGCCAACTGCTCTCTCGCGGAACCTCATCCGAGATAAAACGTTTGCATTTAGGCCGAACCATTCTGCTTCACTACAACCACATTGCATGTCTCAGCACATTTCCGCTTATCAGTGACTTAACCAGGATGTACCTGTCATGTATCTCGACAAGGTGCAAGCCTTTGACAAAGTGCCACACTACACTCATCACAAAACTTCGGCGCCTTCCACAAAAGACGTAACCGAAATGGGTTAGTCAGTCCTCACAAATCGCACATTCGTGGTAAATGTTGGCAAAGCGAGATCCCCAAAGCGGAGGATTGCGGCTGGAGTCCCTCAGGGCTCCGTCCTCTCGCCGCTACTGTTCTCGTTGTATGTCAATGACATCCCACATATACCACGAATACGGCTTTTCATTTACGCTGATGATATAGCTGTCTTAGCTAGAGGAACAAACCTAGACCACAAATTGAATATATTTCAAAAACAGATGAACCTGACGCTGAAGTGGGAGGAACAATACCACTTGACGTTCTCAGCGGAAAAGTTGCAGGCAATCTGTTACACCCGCCGCAATCACAAATACACTAAACGTTTTACACCACCAAAACACGTCAGGCGAATACGATCAAAATTACAGCAAAGAGTTCGACTCTTACAATCTCTTTTGAGGGAACCTACACTCCCTTTGGGACTTCGCTTGGCACTATAAAACGTGTTGCCGGCCTTTGGCCTCCTACGGTGCGGCAGAAGTATAAGGATTCACTTGAGCCAGTACAGAACAAAGTTCTACGGCTTAAAGCACGCCCTACGTTTCGGAAACGGTTGAAAGTACTGAGGAAGGAACTTGATTCCAAGTCCTTCACTCAATGGTTATGACAATGCTTTCGTTTAACGAAGCCTATGAAGCTTTTCAAACCAACGACGCTCCGGCGTCGCTAAAACAATTTGCTCGACACGTCCTCACTATTGGACAAAGAAAACAAGCATTCCCCTTTGATATTCTGAGGGCAAAGCGCAACACAAAAGCCGATTTGGTTATTGACTAAGGTCCGACGCGAACCCACACCAGCCACTTACACATAGCAGTAAAACGCGAAATGCGTGAGCACTACAACACAAACTACAAAATCACACAAACCTTCGGCTAAGCCGAAAAAAACAAAAATAACTATGACACGGATGAGTCATTAGTTTTATTTAAATAGGCTTCAGGTACTCAATGATGGGGGAGTGTATGAGGGGCTGCAATGTCATTGGGCAGGGGTGTCTTCTGCAGCCTTGTTATTGTCCACCGATGACGTTCTCTTCAGACATTTAGCTGGCATTCTGTTACGTATCACTAAGAAGTAGCAGTTCTTTGTTCTCCCAAAAAAAATTGGACCGGCTTTTAGGAAATAAAGTCTTCCTTTTGTCAACACTATTAGATCTATTGGTGAATGATAGACGCATAGACATTGCTGATGCTAATTCTCCGAACAAAATGAACAAATTCAGGTTACATCTCTAGCGAAGATGTGAGTAGCAAGTGTTCGAGTTGCGGGCGGTGTTTTGAACAAGGAGCTTTCGTCACATTCAATGAGGATACACTTTGTTCCTCTGTCACAATGTCAGGCACTAATTCAAATGGCAGCATTATTGTTACGTAGATCATCGTATATGTCGGACACTGTCGACTAAGCAATTTTGAGAAACGTGTTAGTGAGTCTCAGATGTCATTCGCTCAGTTTCGCGAATCATTTTTCTTCAGTAGTTAAGTTTTCCTCAGCCATTGTGGTGTACCCTCACCTCATTTTAGTCAATTGATGTTAAGTATCTTACTCATTCTTGAAGTCATTGAACACATTGTCGTGCGAGAGAGAGACCAATGCCCTTAAATACCTGTTACAGGCGCTCAATGCTTCAAGATTTGTTCAACTCACGTTACAGTAAACTATTGCTCAGAGGTGTTTCTTTCCACATTTATTAACTGACGGGTCAAAATGTAAGGGAATGAAACAATTGTTGGCCCCCCAGCTTAATTAAAATTAAGTTGCAACACTACAGATGTTGTTTGTAAAGGATACCACTATCGTTTGCTTTTGTCAGAAATATATGTACTGTAACTCTAACAAAGTCGATCTAAAAACTTTCTTGTAGACCATTGAAGCTTTACTCCTTAATAAAAAGTCACAAGAATTTGGTATCGTGTCTTTTCTGGGCTTTTTTAATGGCTTGTTTTCATAGAAATAGTACGCACAGGGTATTGGACCTGAAACCATAATCAGAATTTGATGGAAATATTGTGTTTATTGATCAGAATGCAGTTTATGAGACACCCCTCATCATCACCACATCGCTTCATATAGTATACAGATACCCCTGACGTTAAATCCATAGTGGTCGCTAATGACATTGTAGTTAATACGACCTTAAATATAAAAAAAATAGTTTCCTTGGTGCCCCCTCTCAGAATGTGGACCTGCTTTGCTTTACCTACAATAGTTATTGTAATACTAAGGGTTAAAAGAAGTACCTGTTGTTGAATACTCAAAATCCGTGTCTATAATTCATTACTTGTTGGAGATATTGCAATTGAAAGCGCTAGTTTTCTTGATGCGTCAACTCGAAATACAGCCCGCCATGCATTCATCGCAGAGGATATTACAAGGCGTACAAAGTCTGTGAAGTTTACTCCATGCCTTCACGGGAAATACAGTCCTGCCAAGCATTACTCACTGTGGATACTTAACTCTTATCTGCTTAAATTATTTTGAAAAAAAAAATCTTTACACCCTTTTATAATTTCAAAAATTATTATAATTTATTTTCTCTCAAACTTCTGAAATGCAGATGGCGGCATCTTTTAGGATGTTATGGAAAACAACATGAAGTTCTAATTGTAATACTGCAACGTTTTAAGGTGAAAGTATCGACTAGCTACAGATTCGCTGAGCGAGCCCATACGGGTACGCCGGGCAGATAAGGGTGAAGAGCAAGGTTTCGAAGTTCGCGGGGAGGGTGGCGCAGGGGATCCGGATCCGGAAGTGGCCTGGATGGCGTCGGAGGCGTCCGCCGCGCGCGTCGCGCCCCCTAACGGTGCACACGTGCTGCGGGCGGCGTCCAACCCCGCTCACGTTTCGCATGACTAGCGTCATTATCGTCATTAGCGCGCGGCGTCGGCCACTGGGTCACTGCCACGGCCGCCCGCCTACTTGGCCCGCGAACAGGTGCGGGTTGCGGCGATGACGCGTGCAATGCATTGTCAGAGCGTAGGCTTCGGCGGCCGGAGACTCCGGCACATCTCCGCGCATTACGCCCTGAGGAAGGTCGCAGAATGGCGACCGAAACGTCGGCACCTTCGCCATGGACGCGGCGTCACCCGGACAGCCTAGTAAATAATGCATTGTCGTTCGGGGAAAATGTAGACTGCGCCGCTATAATCTGATTGGAAACTTTCTCGCCTTGCGTACTGGCGTAGAAAAGAGAAAATATTGCCAATCTCGGCGGCTCTGTCTTATATTTTACGACAGAATAACTTGTTGTCAGGGCCTGGTAACAGAAGAGATGATACATCTTGTTCCTATATGAAGTAAATTACTTCCCTTAACGAGCTGTGATGAGTTCACGTTATGTGAGAACTTGATACGGAAAAATCGATTGACGGCAAAACGTCTACCTGCCGGGTCATCTGTCCGTGGTCAACGTTAGCGTCAATATATTCAGGCGATTTTCTTCATAACTGATATTCTCCGATTGTTTTAAACGAGCTGAAGGGTCTGTGAGTTTGAAATGGATATTTTCATTTCTGGCGGTCTTTTATATTAAACCTCAACAATTCCAAAAATTTCTCAAAAATGACAACAAATTTTCTTGATTAAATTTTTTCCTCAGATGACGTAGAGAACATTTAAAAATGGGGCAGGTCACATTTTTTTTAAATCTCTGAATCTTTGAAAATTTTTAAAGTTCAAAATGTTTTCTGCGTCATCCTACAACTACAACCTTGAAGATAGAGGATTCTTCCGTAATAATAATCTGCTGTTGAAAGACTGATCTTGAAATAATGCCCTTTACAATATTCCCAAATATGAGTAATATTTGCGAGATTTTGCTTGTAAAATAGGTAATTTTTAGACGTTTATTTTCTGAAAATCGGCTTCAATTTTTTTCTTTAAAGGTTTTTTCCACGCATATACGGTAAATAAAGTGGAGTTGTTCCAATTTTCGGCAAACTCTCTGTATTTTGGTAAATTGCAATACATGAACGTTGCAAAAGTACATATTAATGACAGATTTTTTAATGAAAACTGTTCTAAAAAATTAAATCTCTAAAAAGGTTATTTTCAATTTTTTTGAAAAAAAGGAGAGTATTTTTTAAGTAATTTCTGCTCGAAGTTAATGCTATTTATACAGAAGATATCACTACTGTTTTGGGTCGTGCCTGATGCGTCGCACCTAGGAAATTCCACGGGCTGTTAAGAATGAAGCAAATTTTATATTTTTCTTGAAAATTTGATAAAAATAATAGACTATGAAATATAATATTTTAATTGAGAGTAATTGAGATAATATATTTGAGTGCCATGAATTGACTGACTTGAACTATTTATTATTATATATTTAATGTCAGAACTGTTAAAAATCTGTGTGATGTTAGGGAGAGCAGTGTAATATTTCCTCGTCTTGTAGAGCTTCCAGTAGAAGATTCGTTTGGTATCTGCTGTTGTTTTTTACATCAACACGTCTTGCTAATGCAATACAGTACGATATTGAAACGCGTAGTTATTTGCCGTCAACAGATGTTTTGTAAGCAGAGAAACAACTAATGCCATATTTCATCTGTTTCCAGACTTTTTTCAGTCGTGACGAAAGTTGAAAGAGTAATTGTTAAAAGAATTGTCCTGTTAAAACATCCGTTGGATAAGATGAGTTAACTGAGAAAGCGATGAAGAACGATAATCCACCTTAATTAAGATTCTAGTTATCCTCTTAAGCAAATGTGTTCTAAGATATTCTACGAAATTGAATACATTGATATAAATAATTCTATGTTTTAGAGGAATATGACAACATTCACAGTGTTGTTTAATTGGAAATAACATAAATTACATACATAATTGATAATGGCGATTACAAAACTATTCTATTTCCCCAATTATTGGGAGTTGTGAAAAGTTTAAAATCATTAAACACACAGGTGTGCAGACAAGGAGACAGATGGACGTGACCCCCGGGAATTTTGAAAGGGGCTTCGTAGTCTTACGCAATAAATCATACATTAATTTGTTCAATCCCTTATTTTCTCCTTTTAACACGACGATTTGGGAAATTGTTTTTCACCACTTGAGGTACAGGTTCCAAACCATCTGGCAACGCTGTATGTGGTTCAACATAAAATTAATTGTATTTATGAACTGTATCTTTCAAGTTACATTAAGATTCTATATAGTAAGTTCAATTTTTAGCTGCAAATTATGCCTATGTAAATAAAAAGGCAGCCATTATATTTCTGTATAGTGTCCCCTTTTATTTTATACTGCTTACGACTACAATTAAATAATTTTTCTACTTTCATTAATCGTAGAAAACTAATATTAAAATTACTTTTTTGATGAAGTCCAAAACAGAACAGAATCAATTGAAAAAAATTTAGAGTTAGATTTGGAGCAATTATTACGTGCGCAAAGCATTGTCGACTACAATAAGAAAATGTGGCAGACAATTACAGCGCTCAATTGTGGCCTTCAGATATTTCGGATTGGCAATGCTTGGGTTTCGAAGAAAATGCTACTGCGTCTTCCAAACATCAAGCGCATGCTCCCTTTTTAAATCGTAAATGTGATTTATACTTATCACTGTCCCATATCACGAGAGTTTGTTTGCAGAAATTTCATTCACTTACACGAGAAGTTTCAATTCGTGCACCAGGAATTATATCATATATTAATAGAAATTTCAGTTCGTTCTCAAAGATAGTCTGTCTATACGGACATTCTACAACTTGATTATTGAGAATAATCCATTTCTAAGATTTAAAAAAATAAAAATGCGTTGAATTTCATTACCAACGTTATAATACTATAAAATGATTTTATAGCATTGCACTGCATAATTTGAATGAATATATGAAATTAAATATGTGGTTATTATTCAGAAGAAAATAAAGACTGAGGAGAAGAAGAAACGACAGGCAAAACCACTTACCTTTATGCACTAGTGTTGCTGCTTAGAGTTCCAAGCCGGTAAACAGTTTCCAAGAGAGGCGTCTTCTGTGAAAGGGAAGTGTTGTCCTATCTTCCTATGTTGCACTAAACTTCAGCCGCGTGCAGTCGGCGGCCACCGGCTGACACTGGCTCTCTCTTTCGGAGGACCGAACGAAAGTGACCTGGAGCACGGCTGCCGATCGAAATGGATTTTTTTAAAGACGGGCGGAGAGAATCTTGTTTCGGGAAGGGGGATCTCCGAGAGGTTGGCTCCGGGAGGAACGCTCCGAGAAGATGGCTCCGAGAAGATGGCTCAGGGAAGATGGCTCAGGGAAGATGGCTCCGGGAACTTGGCTCCGGGAAGTTGGCTCGAGGAGGAACACTCTAGGAGGTTGATCCAAGAGGTTGACTCCGGGAGGTTGACTCCGGGATGATGACTCCGGGATGATGACTCCGGGATGATGACTCCGGGATGATGACTCCGGGATGATGACTCCGGGATGATGACTCCGGGATGATGACTCCGGGATGGTGACTCCGGGATGATGACTCCGGGATGATGACTCCGGGATGGTGACTCCGGGATGGTGACTCCGGGATGATGACTCCGGGATGATGACTCCGGGATGATGACTCCGGGATGATGACTCCGGGATGATGACTCCGGGATGATGACTCCGGGATGATGACTCCGGGATGATGACTCCGGGATGATGACTCCGGGATGATGTCTCCGGGAGGTTGACCCCGGGAGGTTGACTCCGGGATGTTCACAACGGAACCACCAGTGGGTTGGCGTCGGTGAGAGTACTCCGGCAGGTTCTCGCTGCGGAGGGACTCTTGAGGTAGATCTCTGGCGATTGGCGTCGGGAGGTTGTCTCCGGGAGTTAAATTAGAATGAGCGGCCGAGGGCGTGAGCGGCGCGTGACCCTCGCGTCAGCGACGGTCAGGCGTGAGCGCGAGGCGCGAGGGGTGAGGAGAGGATGGAGGGCTGTCAACGAATGAAGCTCCGAAAGCGCACTGGCGCCCGCCGGCCGCAGGTGAGACTTATAGGGGTCCGGAACAAAAGCACCGGCGCGGCCTACATCCAGCAGCGAAGCTCCCAGCTGACTGCGCGGGGGCGGCCAAACGGCGCCCGCGGACCCCGGGGCCTCGCGCGGCCCGGGGGGGGGGGGCATTTGACTGCTGGAATGACGCGCAGGCCGAGCGCCCCGGGCGGAGCGAAACGGTGAGAGACAGAGAGAGGGGGAGGTAAAAAAGGGAGTCTCGACAGCCTTAACTGACCATAGAAGGCAGAGAAAGAATGAGAGAGGAGAAGGAGAGAGGAATGGGGGTGATCAATTTGTACCTCATTGTTTCAAAATATCCTAAAAATTAACACAAGATTGTTCTAATATTAATTCTAAAAATATCCAGAATCTAACGGAGTTGTTATCTTAAGATATGCGGCTTTCTACCAGCTTCAGCTTCACAGTTTTCATCTATTTACATAGAAACGATCATCTAAATTAATTTAGTTTATTCTCCCATAAAGAAAGGCGATGTGAGGCATTAGACCAAATTAACACATTGCTATACAAAAATTGTCGTTCAATAAATTACAGCAACACATACTTTCTCGCATTTCTTCCAGCGTATGCAATTTTCGAAAATGTAGAGTTCACGCAAAATGGAACCTGCGCCATATTTATTCGATATTTTACTCTATTGGCGAAAAAGTGGAGTCGCTTTTGAGAAAATAAAAATTGTCATAATGTCGCGCAAAATTACGGGAAAACTACTTTTATTCCGAAAAATTGTTTAAGATATTTGTAGATGTCTTTGAAAAACAGATTATATTAAGGAAAAATTCCTATCATCAATATTGTAGTTGTAGGAAGATGCCGAAAAGAATTCTAAGTCTGCAAGTTAAAAACAATTAGGAATTTCTACGAAAATAAGACCTTTAAGCATGCTTTGCTCTATACGAAAGAAATTAATGAAATATGAGGAGCGATTTTTAAGAATTTTTTAAACATTTTGTTGTGGCGTCATGTAAATTATTCTGAAATTTAAAATATCCATTGCAACTTCACAGGTTCTCAAGTTACCCAAGATCTATCGGGGAATAGCGGGTTCATCTTTAGATGAAATTTAAAAAGTTATTGCTATTCCAAAGCAATTTGCATTCAACCTGCATTGTCAATATGATCATAAAGTTATCACGAATCATTAAAATGCATTGATTAATTATCTATTTTAATTTTATTAAAAGTCTGTTACGAATAACAACTGCAAAAATATTTGCTGGCTTTTTTCTTTCGCTGGCTTATTAACAACCGCAAATTTTATCCTATAAATTTCATTTTTTTAGGTTCTTCATTTCCTTTCTTTCTTCTTTTAATTTCTTTCTTACTTTCTTTGTAGTGATTGCATATTTTCTCTTTCTTGCTCTCCTAAGTCTCCCGTGTATATTGCATGTCTTCTTCGAGCTTTCGGCGTATTCCCTGGCGCCGGGCGTTGCCCCTGGAGCAGACGAATTGTGGGGGGCGTGAGGCGGCTGTGTGTGTGTGTGTGTGTGTGTGTGTGTGTGTGTGTGTGTGTGTGTGAGGAGTCATTAAAGGGGGCGGGGTGCAGCGAGCGTGATACAGCCAAGTGGCTCGTGTAGAGCCGCGAAGAAAGAAAGACTCTCTCAGTAATTGATGAAGTAGCGAGTTGGGTGAGCCAGAACGATGACATTATGAACACCGTCAGAGGTTTGCTGAGAAGTAGGAGAGCATAAAGATCGGTTTCTTTGATAATGCGATTGCGAAGTAACTAAAATACATCTAGCAATCTGAATTTCTTGGTCCCTAAAATGATTTGGGAAAAGATATTCTTGACAGCAGGTCAGAAATTAGACACTATTTTAGCAATTGCCGACGTTATAAATATATTTTTATAGAATGATTTTAGTATTGCTGTTGGCCTGTAAATTAAAGTCGGTAAATGAAGAGCCATTGTGTATATTTTCTGTGAACAGAGAAAATTATCTCTAGTTTGACTTATCGTTGTGATCATTGAAATTATCTGTATCTCTTGACCCACTCTTTTAAACTGACGTTACAATGCTGGCTAGAAAGCTCAAAGTTGCTACATCACAGTTTTTTATGAGCTTGTGATACCTCCATGACCGTAATCAACAATAAAACATGTTCACTGGAGTTAAAAGGAAGTGTTTGGCTACCGTCAATAATGACGTTGAGAAGAAATCAGCTTGTGCTTGTTCCTACAGGGAGAAACGAACACTTTGAGTACTTAACGCATTGAGAGCGCAATGCAGAGAGATGCAACAGAAAGCAGAGAGGTATCCAGAGAAGGCTTCAAGGATTCCATCCCCCCACAGAAATATTTCCAACAAAAAGGGAAATTTAAATTGTCTCAATCTTGTAATTTGTATTTCTACTGACAAAACGTCCCACGTTAACTGTTCAATAAATTATTATTATTATTATTATTATTATTATTATTATTATTATTATATGTATCTATAACGAATTTGCATTTCAATTATTCTACCTAATCAGTGTCACATCGACTTGGGGGATCGTAGGCGCCTCTTCCCCGAAAGCAATGATATAAGCTCCCCATTACAGTTTTCCTAATTTAAAAATAAAAATAAACGTAACTTAAATATTTATATTTTTCTGATACTATGGACGTAAATGTTACAAATAAATTGGTTCACATTAATATAAATAAACGATTAAAATAGAAACTCAGTTTTATTTGTATTTAATGTTGTTCCATTAGAGATGTCCAAATCGTGGTTGATCAACCTCAGAGCTTGCAGCTTCCGGGCCGAAAACAGTCTGCTGCGAGCTGCCAGCTCTGAGGATGATCGCTACGCGATCGAAACGATCATCAGCCAAATAAATTGTTGATACCAGACAACATCTTTTATTTATCATGCTTAAAGAGTTAGTTTACATTTGTATTTTTTTGCGGTAGGCAAAGCGAGCTAGCCGGGTCCCCCCTGTTTCATTGCGATTCCATCGATGCGTCGTTGCGGCTTTTAGCTCGCTATATTCTGGAGGGTTGTAATGATGTTAGTATTAGTCCGGAAGGATGACACAGTACGGTAGAATTGCCGAAAATTTGATGCCTTTGCCAATAAAATAAAAATCTATCTGCCTTTATTTGGCATAAAAGTGTCATAAGTTCTGTCATTAAATACAATCACTGATACGAGAAACTCGATACTTTTTTCATTTACAGAGCTATAAACTGAATAATATTTTTGTTTGAATAAATGTACATTTACGTAATGCACGGGTGGAAGCCTACTACAATACCGGCAGCGTATAACCGACTGACAATTCTCTCCCCACATTGTGCTGGGATATCATGTGACCTGCTCTTAAGCAGCGAGGATTTGTTTACTTTCTTACAGCCGGAGTTGGGCGTCATCTGACACACGAAGTCGCGGAGGCGATAAGGTTCGGCTTTAGTGAAAGTTACGATCATGGTATCAAGATGTCATAGCTTGTCAGTAAGTGTTAATGTTTTGAGATTTAATTTATTTGTGATATAGGTGGTGCCATGTGCGAAGAAATGTGTGGCAACAGCGCACTGAGCTGTCAGATTCGCATTAACGCTGCCGGTACTGTAACTTTGCATTTGTTCCTAGGTATTGCTAGGAAATGATCTGAGTACGACAATTCGAGTAGACGATCGGCTTCGGCTTGGAGCGGGCGGCCAAGTTTGGCGGGGCCGCGTGGATTGTTGTGCGCAATTGTGTGAGACAATGGTCGTAAGGGGCGGGGGGGGTGAGGGGGACGGGAGAGGACCGGAGGGGACGGGAGGGGCGGGAGGGGGCGGGAGGGGGCGGGAGGGGCGGGAGGGGGCGGGAGGGGGTGGGAGGTGACGTGAGGGGACGGGTGGGGACGGGTGGGGACGGGAGGGGCGGCGTGGGGCGGCGTGGGGCGGCGTGGGGCGGCGCGGGACCTCGAGGGCGCATTCCGACCACGCGTTGGCGGTCAGGGTCACGCGCGCGCCCGCTGGGTCGTGTGACGTCACGGAGGCACTAGTCTCCCTCTCTCCGATTGCTCAACAGCCCAGGTGGGGCAGTGGCTTGACATCCCTGATTTTTGTTTCTTTTCTTAATTGAAAACATGAAAGACAATAGAGGTTCAACCAAGTAGCTCTACAGATATAGAAGAGTATTTTTTTTTATTTCAGTCATTCTTTTTTGAAAGGGGGTAATTTATAGTCACCGACTTATGTGGTTCAGACCGTAGCGCCCTGAGCAATCGGGAGGCCCCGGTTCAATCCCCGTGCCAGCCATCCTGACCTGGGTTTTCGTGGTTTTCCTTGGTCATCCAGCCGAGCGCTGGGATGGTTCTACTGAAAGGTCACGAGCGCAAAACCGGCGCCACTAGCCGAATTCGCTAACTACGTGAAGTCACAAAGGTTAAGCGAATTCGAGACATAGCGGGTTAGGTGACCGATTAGGAAGCCCGGGATATAACGGCGCCGAAGCCAATTGCCCTTTTTTGGAACATAAAATGGCTAAATACAAATACAAGTTTATGGTCTCCTCAATATTCTGTAGATTCGAGTACTTTGGAATGGCAGATGCAATACACCAGTAATGTTTGGAAGGATGTAGTATGGAACAGGCAGTTATGATGTTGTGTATTTTCTGAAAATCTATAAAGTAAGAAGGGGAGTCAGTGGCGTGGGCGAGAACGTGGTACGATATCAAGACTAAGATTATATAGAAACTTGCCCTAGATACGTATGGAAGATTGAAGGAAATATAATCACTGATTTTGTTACGTAAGCTGGTTTCTTCAAAATTATTCAACAAAAAGATCAAAATAGAATATTTTCTACTGACAAACCAGAGATCAATAGATTCCCGTTGTCGCCTTAATTTTTCGAAATCGCGGGGAAGGGAGGTTCAGCTAGGTACTTGGCTGTCCGGGAGACGCCGCGTCCTAGGCACAGGTTCCAACAGCGGCATTTCGCCCTGAGGAAGGTCGCGGTATTGTGCCCGAAACGTTAGAACCTGTGCTTAGGACGCGGGACCTCTCGGACAGCCAACTAAGTACGAGTAGCTACTGACTCCTGCCGCGGTAGCCTTCTCGCTTGGAAATTTCAGATCAACGCGCTTCTCAAATATCGCTTGTCAGCCCTGTTTAAAGGCGGCTCCACACATTCGGCATTCGCCGAGCAGCGAGCTATTGCTAGCCCAATCCCGAACAGCTGAAGTGTTCGGCGAATGTTCGCTCCCCTTGATGTGACCTACACGCGGTGGGTAGGGCGAATACCGAATGTTCGGCGCTCGGCGAATCACAAGCAACCCGTCCACACTACTCGGGATTCGGCGAGCGGTTGCTCGGGATTCGCCGAATGCCGCGTGACAGGCGCTACGGCGAGCACGAGCGCGAGCGCTCGCCACAACTCACGAACGGGGAAGCGCGCTCGCATGTGGCCTTGCAGGGAGACTGCTCGCGCAGCACGCGAACCTCATTTGAGAGCGGTTTCTGGAACTTCAGTATCGTAAAAGCTGTCATGGGCTGAGGAGCAGAGAAGCCAATTACCGCCTTGTGCTAAAAGCTAACAATTCTATAACTTTTCACACTATTTACTTAAACCAATTTCATGATTTTTTTAAGTACATAGAATTATTTTCTTTTTCATCTCTTCACTTCTTTTATTGTCTTCTTTTCTTCTTCTCGTTTTCTCTTGTGTTCAGTGTTGCCTGCTGCATCTTATTCAATTGTCATCTTATTGCATATAAATCATCACTGTTTTTACTTTAATATTTTTATGCTTATGCTTAATAATTAACTTTTCCATTTTAAAATCTTTAATGCGACAATTTGGCGAAGGCTTCAAACACAAATCACCTCATACTTTTGAATTTGCTTTATTAATCTGGAGTATTAACACCTTTAGATCAGAATTTGGAGCTTTATCATTGCGTATTATAATTATTTTACGGGGCAGAATTTTACTAATAAACCAATGTGCATAATCCGATGCTCTTTTTGTAGTTTCTAATGCGATTCTGTATATATTTGCTTAAAATTGTTTCATTTGTGTCAATGTGAAAAGTAGTGCACAAAAACACGGAGTCTGAAAAAAGCTGATGACAGTACGTGCGTAAATATATGCGGCCGGTAATGGGATACTATGACGCATGGATGAGGCGCAAAAAGTGACCTTCTTAGCGCCGAACGCTTCTTCTGTTTCATTCGTTACAGTAAGCAAACGGTTGTGTAAATTAGGAGTAGGAATGTTTCCTGGTATGGCCGACATTGAAGAGGTTGGTTTATGGAACAAATAATGTTTTTGCAAATTCTTTGCTTCTTCTTTTTCCACGATTTGTATTTTATTTCAGTTTTCTCTTCATTGAATTTTTGAAGACTATTTAGAAATCTCGAGTACTTATCGTTGTAAATCGTCAGATAAGGTGAGACTTTGGAATCCTTCTAATACTTCTTACCGAAATTTCCAAATCCTCTTGGTGAGGTGTTCTAAAAAAGAAAGATTAATCACTAAGACAAATACAAAAGAGACCATGTTATCTCGTCTGGCTTTGAAAAACTGAGGATACAAATTGTTCTTGTCGAAACTCCGTACTAAAGTTCAAAGGTATTAATTAAATTTAAGAATAACGAGAGTATAATGGAAAGGTGATGAATAAACAATCATCTTAATATAGATTCTAGAGTAATTTCCAGAAGCAAATTCTTGCAGTATAGTCTTAGGCAGTATGGTTCAGGAATGTTTAATATTTTGCCTTTAAAATTACATTATTTCGAAATTTTAATTAAATAATTTGTTTATTTATTTATTCATTTATTTGAATGTTTATTTGTTTGTTTTTGTTTATTTATTTCCATATTTATTCGTTTATTTCTTTGTGGGTTTACAAAGATCTTTACTGGTTTGTTTTACGTGTCGTTTTGTGTGTTTCACGTGTCGTTTTACTCGTTGTTTTACTCGTTGTTTGTTTTACTCGTTGTTTGTTTTACTCGTTGTTTGTTTTACTCGTTGTTTTACTCGTTGTGTTACTCGTTATGTTACTCGTTGTGTTACTCGTTGTTTTACTCGTTGTTTTACTCGATGTTTTACTCGATGTTTTACTCGATGTTTTACTTGATGTTTTACTCGATGTTTTACTCGATGTTTTACTCGATGTTTTACTCGATGTTTTACGCGTTGTTTTACGCGTTGTTTTACGCGTTGTTTTACGCGTTGTTTTACGCGTTGTTTTACGCGTTGTTTTACGCGTTGTTTTACGCGTTGTTTTACGCGTTGTTTTACTCGTTTTACTGGCAACAGTACAACTGGAGTAGCCTGAATCATCGCTAATATGGTTCATAATTGACATATTGTGTGTGATATACATTAAAAGTATTTTAGTAACAGCAAACGTTAATGAGTTACATAAAGCCAAATGTCATCTAAAGTTACAAAAGGTACAAACGTTACGAAGGTTACAAAATACCAAAAGTTCCAGTTGTGGTTTCAATTCTATGTGAGTGTAACTACACAATAGTAGGATGATGATTGGTTAATATATCGTAAGCCCTCTTGAAAGCTTCAATGTTTGGATCCGTCGCTACGTCTGACGGTAGATTATTCCCGTTTTCAAGAATCCTGTTTCCCAAAAAGTATTTGTATTGCACGAGTCCACGTCTAATAATGGTGTGTTTCGCGTCATGGTCTCGCAGATGCGGATTATGGGTTCTATGGAAAACATTAAAATCCCCGTTAGTCTGCATTCAGAATCTTGTAAGTTTCTGTCATATCGCCTTCCTCTCTTCTTACCAGTGTTGGAAGCTAAAGTGGTTAGGCTGTGTTCATAGTTTAAATGTTTAAGGTCTATAGGCGTATGTGTCGCACTTCTCGGAACAAATTAATGTCTTTGATAAGGTAATGGTGCCATATCATTGAACCGAACTCGGTAAAGCGGTGTTGAAGGCCTTGCGGAGGTGATAAATTCCTTTATAAGCCTTTTTAGCGATGTAGGATACGTGATTTCCCTTTTCAAATCGTTTGAATTTAATTTTTAAGACCTTCGTCATGTGAACATTAGCAAGGTATTCTCCGCCCAGTAAATTTTTAAATATTTTACGACGAGTTATGAAAACTTGTTGATAAAACTGAATGTACGAATAATTATGTTAGATACCATAAAATACATCTAATTTAGCGAAAAATATGTAGTCCAGTATGGTGGAACCTCAGCAGCACGCTATCAGTCCGGCCATACACTATTCAACACCTTTAAATTAAAATCTGGTATAACGCAGAAAATCGTTGTACTACTTACGATGATACATGTAATTGGGCAAAAAATGGCATCGCTAAACGCGCAAGAGGCTCCTGCATCGCAACGTAAAATGAACATTTTGATATAAATTTCAATCTAACGTATTGCTTGTGATTACATATTTATTTATGTATCTAGGATATTATGTAGATGTGTTTGTCCCGAGGGCGACTTCCAACTCCAAAGGCCTCTGGCCCTAGCGGTTGGAAGTCACCTGAAGGGCAAAAACATCAAGAGACGCCCGTGGTGCATACAAAATTACATGGCTTACTGCTTAAATTTAATTTTAACTTAACATTTTATTTTATGGTTTCAGCAATGAACTCATTGCTGACCCAAATAAGAATTTGGAACATTTTAAAATTTGCCTGACATCAAAAGTAAAATATGCATTTTAATAGTAAATTGGGAATTTGGCGCCAGAAAAACAAAGCAGAGTGCATATCTAGTAACTATCGTAGTTTAACCGGCTTGTTCATTAAAAATGAAGCAATACTGTGAAGTTCCAGCGGAAATTCCAGCGAAAAAGCTAACAAAGCTACGCATAGAATTTCTCAGTAAATTCTCGAGAAATATATTGCAATGGTTGGTGTATTTGAATGTTGGATGGAAAAAAAGTGTAAATTGCAAAATGAAACGGTACTTTTAAGTTATATGTATCAATTCTCGAAAGTTATTCAAAAGATTTCATTGCATCCACAAATAACATTTCGAGAATGTCAGCCGTTGTCCCTTCAACATCTATTACTACTACCATACCAGAAACATATGTATCTCTAAAAATTGTGATACATAAAAGTGAAATAAGAGTGACTAATGGGAGCAGTACGCTCTGAAGAAGGCCACAATACGCTGGCCGAAACGTTAGCCACCATGACATTGACGCGGCTCGTCCCGGATAGCCTAGACAACATAAACTCCGGCCGCGGAAGCCTACGCAACCATATCTTAGGTGCGGCAGGACGAATAGTTCGCTGTGCCGCCGCCAGGAGCACTGGCGCCAGCGCCTGCAGCTCCCAGGCAAATAGATAAAAAAATGTCAACAGTATGGGACGCACTGTAGAAGCTCATTGTCGGCCACTAAGAAGCCATATGAATCAAATAAAATATCTATATTAATAATCGCTTTGGAGAGGAGTTTTATGCCCTAAAACCCTTGAAATATGCTTTTAAAACTATGCATTTATGACTTTAAAACAGTATGAAATAAGCACTTTAATATACAATTAAAATTAAGTTTCGTACGCAATAGCATAACGCCAATGTTTTTTCATCTTACATTTTCACCTTATATTGACAATATCAGTGCTATATTGCAGTAGTTTCATTGTTACAAATACCATACGCATATTCCCAATTGTAACACCCCCGGCGATTTTCTGCCAGTTGGATCTTGAACAGTGAAAAGTCATTTTCTTTGGTGTTTCTTTGCATTATTCCTGCGTTGGGACAAACACTTTCTAAACAATAAACGCTCACAAATATATAGATTCTATGAAAAGATGAAATGTTTTAGAGATAAGTTTCTTTTTTTAACAAACTGTGGAAAATATGCCTCTATAATAAGACAAATATGCACCAACAGGAAAAAATTGGGAGCAAAATGCACTAACACATTAATCTACACACCATCCAAGTCTGAACAAATGTTTAGAAATTCCACTTAGGTATACCTTGAAACGGAAAAAAATAGCAAAATCATAGAAATCCGTTCCTTAGTGATCACTAAGGCGGCCTCTGCCTTGGGATCTTACTGTGTGACGTCGGCTGTGCCGTAATGAGTAAGAGTGGTGCAATGATTATGGGAATTCAGGCGGTACGAGCAGTATGAGAATAGGCAGAAAAAAAAACAAACATATATTTGCATTTTTCAGTCAAAACGAGATGGTTTTTAGTTTGTTTTTTTTTGAACTTTTCCCAATATATTGTGTATCTAATGAAATCATAGAAACCTCTCACATGGTCATACGGTGCATAGTTTTCCGTCAATTTGTTTTTATTTACGTAAAAAAGTTAAAAACTGTGTGTGACGTGCTATGGGAAGAAGCTAATTTGAAGTTACATTTATGTCCAGAAGCAAAACAAGGGGCCATCTCAGCATTTGCTTAAAGATGTCTGAAAGCGGGCGAAAACCTGATTGAGATGGGGTCATTGACCCAGAAGCTGAAGTACAATACTTGTTACAGGTTCTTTAGAATTATACAATCCAAATGGTAAATAATGCATTAAATGTCATTGCTAAAATTAATAGTACTTTCCTTATGGTTGCTCGGTATAGTCTCTAATTGTATAGAAACCGTTGTGCAGCAGAAAATATTTTACATAGAACTTAAAACTTTTGCATCAAATTTAATCATTTAATGTCATCTAGAGCTGTTGATACTGTCACCTGATGAATATGATTACTACGTCGAGTGTTGGAGTTATAGACAACGGCGTTTACTGAAAATATATTCCCGCCCTTACGTAAGTCATTTTAGACAAAAACTACTGATTCATACATGAAGTATGGTATGGCACACGACTGCAAGATTCCAAGGCAGAGGCCGCCTTACTGATCACTAAGGTATGGTAATGGTAAATTTCTGCGCATATTCGAAATTAGTACATAGAAAAATAGGTTTCGCAACACAAAAAGAGCATCATTGATCGTTACGCTGCACTCCAATTCTGTGTCAATGGGGTCCATCAACGTCACCGCTCTCGCCTTTCGCTCCAGTCGCCTCGATTCCTCCGCCCCCCCCCCCCCGCGCCACGACCCGCAGCCGTCAGCTGGGCAGGCAGCGGATAGCTGCGGATCCTTCCAGCACCGGTCTCCACGGGAGGTTAACGGGGGAGAAATTTAAAGCAAGCGAGCCCCACGCGCTCCGCCTCCGACGAAGACAAAGCGGCCTGCTGCCGCCCCACCCACACCGCCTCACGGCACGGGCAGCATTACCGCAATCTCTGCAAGTCATCGTAATCACGGCCCGTTCCTCGCGACAGCCAGCTGTCCGCTCCCTGCCCTCTGCAGTGTCCTCTACGCGAGCTACCGACGCTCCGCAATTAACGATCAGGTCGCTGCGCTTTACCCACTGCTGGATACAATCCGACAGCTATGCGCCACCTTCTACTCCCCACCTATCATCTACTCCTCGATTTCTCAACACCATCTACTTCCCCACATCTACACCCCAACATCTCATCGACATCTCCTCCCAGACATCTGCTCTCCGACATCTGCTCTCCGACATCTGCTCCCCGACATCTGCTCCCCGACATCTGCTCCCCGACATCTGCTCCCCGACATCTGCTCCCCGACATCTGCTCCCCGACATCTGCTCCCCGACATCTGCTCCCCGACATCTGCTCCCCGACATCTGCTCCCCGACATCTGCTCCCCGACATCTGCTCCCCGACATCTGCTCCCCGACATCTGCTCCCCGACATCTGCTCCCCGACATCTACTCCCCGACATCTACTCCCCGACATCTACTCCAAGACATCTCCCCGACATCTACTTCCCGACATCTACTCCCCGACATCTACTCCCCGACATCGACACCCCGACATCGACACCCCGACATCGACACCCCGACATCGACACCCCGACACCTACACCCCGACATCTACTCTCCGACATCTACTCCCCGACATCTACTTCCGGACATCCATACCCCGACAACTACTCCCCGACATCTACTCCCGGAAATCTACTCCCCGGTGTCTACCCCCAGAATCCGATTACCGTGATGAACTCCCAGCTCACATTAACCGCTCACTTGCACCTTTCGCGTGCAACACCTCTCCCACGTGCGCTCGCATCCCGCCGCTTTCTCTGCGCGCCCACAGGTTTCATATCTCGTTGCCCGTATGGAGGCGTCCCGCCTCTCGCTCGACCGCCCGTTGCCGCTCCTTTCCACAACAGCCTTTTTTGCCGAGCATAAAGAAACTCAGCGTGTACCACTTTTCAGCCTCTACGCATAAGCAAATCAAACTGCGCATGCGCAGAGGTTCAAAATGATATGCGCTAACGCCTCGCACTGTACCAAAGGTCCAATGTCGTCCGGATGGTCGAGATCGTTAAGGCAGGAGTGTCGTAGCGATCTCGGACTGAAAGATCACGAGTTCGAGTGGGCATAGTTGTATTTGTGTTCGTCCTTCCACTCCCTATCATCGCCATATCATATCATCTTCATAGTTACCATAACGTTAAATCCAATACTGGTCGCTAATGACCTAGATGTTGATGCGACCTTAACAAAAAAATAAATAAATAAAAGACTTGTTCTTCCTCATATCCCAGTTTTATGTATCGTACTGGACATATTGATTCCTGTGTATCATCGGTGCACAAGAATATTAGGAACACATCTAAAGAATTGTTATTTTCAAATGTATATTTTAATGTTTTAATAATGGTCTGAAGATGGAGGCAAATATTGATAATTCCAAAACGTCCTTTTAACGTCGATTTAATGTTACTTTTAAATTTGTAAAGTTGTAAAAATAAATAAAAAAGGTGATTGTATTAAACTAATTGGACCTTATACCTTCTAAAATACCCGTAAATTGTTATTTTGTATTACTAGTAAAAATATACTATTTTTAAATATATAATATAATATAATGTAATATAATGTAATGTAATATAATATAATATAATATAATATATATAATATAATATAATATAATACATTTCTTCCCATGTCTCAGAAACGCCGCCTTTTTTATGTTTGTCCTATTTGTGGTGCCCGACTGGCTCCTCACGCACTCGCGTGCGTCCTGCCTGGCCACGCCTGGCGCCGGCTCCACGCGGAGAATGCGGCCTGACCGCTGGCGCTCTTTGGTCGGCTGCGACCGAGCTAAGCCCTTACGGTTCACTAATCAGGCAAATGAAGTTTCTCCTGATGGGAGCTGATCACGTTTTTGCGAAACGATCCGGACGATTCTAAGAAATTTCTCTAATAAACTTTTTTAAGCAACTGAAACCACTTTACAGTCTCTTACTGCGCCTGAATCAATGTCTCATTCGATTTTTTTTTTTAATTTGTTGCGTCTTTGGTCGACATAAAGCGTTTCCAAACCCCGGGGGACGTTGAGCGCTTTGCGCTTTCGGAGTAATCCTCCATTAATCCATTTCATGTCATGGCATATCTGTCACGTCTCGCCGCAGTCAGTCGTGAAGAGGACCGACAAGTAGCTTCTCCGCGTACGCGCCTCCTACTACGCGCCCCTGCTTCACTACTCTGCGGCCAGGGGCAATTGGGCAATTGGGAAGGAATTGGGATTGGGGTTTAGGACACTTCACAGGGGTTGAACTAGCCCCTGAACTAGCCACTGCTTTAAAATATCACTGAAGAACCACATTGAGCATAAACTGAAAACGATAAAAAAAAAGAAAATTTGTCGATACTTAGCAATGCACAGAACATAAAAAGTGAATGATGTCCCTTGTAGTTAGAAATGCGGGACATTACATATTTAAAAACGAGTTAATGGACAAATAATTACATTGCATGAATAATTGCATTAGACGCCCCGGCATTCAATCTTCGCGCCGCTATATCCACTCTGTGCAATGTCAGTCTGCTTCCCTCCCCGTAAAGCTGGCTACCCCACACTACTTGCACTTTAGCAGGTTTTGCGGGTAGAAGTGCGGTTCTTTAGTGCAGAATGCTGGCGGAAGCAGGCGATGTGCACGCCTGATATAGGTCTTGCACATGGTAAATACACCTATTTTAACATATAACGTAATTTTGTGCAAATCGTTGACGTGTTTGAAAACTTCGTGGATCAGTCAGACGGATTCCACGTTCGTACTTCTCTGTTATGTCGTTTTTTTTTATTTTTCACCATCCCTTCCTACAGTCTTTGTTTTTAGTTATTTTCGTCAGCTCATTGTTACAGTAGGCCTAGTTACAGTACTGTACGTACACTAAAAACAGCCACCACACCCGGATACAAAAATGCTTCGCGCAAACACAGATGTGGCAACAATGTCGGTATGTATGCGGTCCGGTCGTAAGTACGTTGGCTTTATGAGTGAGGTATGCCAGCAAAATTGTGTTTGCGAAAATTGCTGTGCGTTCAATTCTGCTGTGAGTGAGGAGGGAGGAGAAAGCAGGCTCAATTGTGAGCACATTATACTCAGTAACTCTACGCGTATTGCAAACCGTCGCTCGTATATCCAGTTAAAATTCCTTCAAAATATTTGCTTGTCTTGTAAAGCACTAGCAAACCAAGTTGCTCGCAATCCAAGGTTCTATTGTACATGACTTCCAAACAGTTACGAGGCATGGCATTATTGATTAGCAATTGCAGGATGTGTCGATTATCCGGAGTTTTCATTCTGGTGTTTGCGAGATGGAGGTATGAATTAATAGTCGATACTTAAGGAATAAGAGAAGGTTCAAGTAATAAGTGCATTCTGATATTCGGCAACCGAATTTACACAACCAGTTCTTTTTATTCAAAGAGCGTCCAATTTGACAGGGGGCGGAAGCAATGAACGTCGAATTAACGACGCGCGCCACGTCATGTTCTCCCTCATTTGTTCTGTCTACGCATCGAAGTGAGGTTATGTCCACTGCCAAATCCAAGTGTGTGATGCCAAAGGTGTTAACATTCTTTGAGGTAAGTAAATTGTATGATCAGCAAATGTGATTTGTAAAGTAAAGCCAATACGTAATATTATTTTACACAACTTTCATGTATTCAATAATCATTTTCATAAGTCATTTTGTAAATTAGGGCTGCTATGTAATACTTTCTCTTATTTTAACGGTTATTTCATGTCTGCATTGAATATCATTGTTATTTTTATTCCAATTCTTGTTTCATTGTTTCAAGTATGTTTATTACACACGCCAATCATGAATATAATTTTTGTGAAGTACAATGTAATGTTTTTTTATTTTTTATTTTCCATGTTATCCATTTATAATAGTGATTTGCGAATCAATATAATAGTTCTTTTTCGCATAATACAATAATACATAAAGGCAAACATTATTGCGACTAAAAAAATGGATTCTTCGAGAATTAGTTTTTATTAAATAAAAAAAGGTCCTCGTACAAACAAGACGAGGTGTTTTGACTTTAGTATCATTTTTTACAAATGCATTTTTTACAAATCACTAATAATAGGCAAGGTTTTGTAACAATATAATCTACGATTCTCATATAATATTATGAATATTTGACATATTAATTTATTGCAAATGTATTTACTTTCAGACGTAATAATTCAATTTTTTTACTTGTTAATGCTTATTCATAATAGGTCTTGTGAATCAAAATAATGAATAACGTTTTAGAAAACATACATGAAAGGATGCAGTTGCATAAAATCTTATTGCAATGAGAACTTTCAGTAATGGAGAAATCAGTTTTAAAGACCTAGATACTACCCCTCTTGCAAACAGCTCTACATGCTACATTTCAGCAGGACAATGCCCGACCGCATTTGGCGACGAATGTGCAAGTTTCTGCGCAGAACGACGGGTACCACAACTTCCCTGGCCTGCACGTTCGCCTGACATGTCGCCCATCGAACATGTCTGGGATAAGATCGATCGGTAACTTGTTCGTACTGGTCCGCCTGAAGCCACTGTCGATGCTTTGTGGTCACGCATTGAAACCGCGTGGGAGTGTGCTCCCCAGCAGCATATCCAGGCTCTCTTTGAATCAATCCATGCCACGACGTCTGGAGGCTCTTATGGCAGCGCGTGGTGACTTCACACCGTACTAAATTCTCAAGGTCAGAATACAGTGCTGTACTTCTAATTATTTGTATATTGTGATGTTCCTAATTTGTGAAATTAATTTCTTTGTAATAGTATGTTTCCTTCTTGGTGTTGCAATTTTCACGAACGGTGTATTTTACATACGATGCTGTCTGCTAAGTATTCAAACAATGCTCAATTTTCTAGTTATATTTCTCCACCTTCGTTGCAGTAAATCTTCTGAACACCTTAAGCCTATAATGAAATTGAAATTGTTATGGAATTCGTCGTTTCATTGTTCCTGTGACAACAGACGTACGACGAAGTTTACATTTGAAGTGGGAATAAAACGAAAATTCATTGAATTGCGGTCAATATGATAAAAATGTTTTAATTGTTCGTGATATTTATCTGATTCTCTATGGGCACTTAAATTACAAATCTAGCAAAAATCCAAACACTTTTACTGGCGATTTGTCAGGGGCACTTGTCTAATATGTAAAGAAGTTTTAACACTTTGTTTCATAGAGCCACTTGAAAACCTGAAAACTAAATATCATGAAGTGCTTGAGTTGCCGTTTATTTCTTTTTGTAACTTTATTTGCTAACAAAGGGTGAATTTAATAACAAAGAGCCAAGTCGTATTTTCTGCACACTCAAATTCTACTTTTTGAATTTATGTGAAACAAATGATCTTGTTCAATTAAATTACAATATCTCCACAAAGTTGTGCGTTAACAAATGGCACATTATAAAACCCTGAGAACGCAACTAAAAAACGGTAAAATCGGCCAAGAATCAAGGCACACTCGAAAACATTGCACCGCTTTACTCGCAAGTTCATACACGAACCCCAAACCGCCGAACACAAGATTCTCCGAATGGGGCGATGACTGGCGAGGGCTTACCGCTAAAGGAAAGGATACGAGCCGCTCCGGCCAGTTGTGTGCACTGGTGCACACCGAGTGAGATGTCCGTAAAGTTAGCATACCCACTTATCAGAAAATTAAAAACAATATTCCAGAATTTGTTCTAATTAAGGATTAATGTATACACAAATTTAAAAATTTTTTACCGATGCACAACATCAAAATATTCAACACTAAAGATGGGTACGCTAACTTAACGTTAAGTTAGCATACCCACACAAGAAAAACGCATGAAACTAAAAAACTGAATGTACCAGAATTTTTATAATTAGTCCTTAATTAGAACAAAATTCTGTGATACTGTTTTTCAATTTTGTGATAAGTGGGTCTGCTAACTTTACGGACATCCGAGTGAGCACTGATGAGGGCGGTGAGATCTCAATAAATTGCGTTAATATTAGCGATTCCTCTACGAATTTCCTTTTTTATGTCTTTTTCTCGGCTGTTTTGAAACTACTGTTGATCAAATATGATTATATATTAATTAATGAATTATCCAATACTGGCCTAAAATATTTATACGGAATTCGTCGTATCTATCCATGTCCAGATGTCTCCCAATTAGTGCTCTCATGGTTCCGTGATGCTAAGGGTGGCTCAGGGTGAATGTCGCTTGTCATTCACCACTGAGGTTCCGGGCTCGATTCTCGTAGAATCCCCGTGGAATCTCATGTGAAATTTGTTATGACAAAACGAGTTTGCCTACTTCAAAGGGGCTAGTCCAACCCCTATGAAGCGCCGTGAACCCCGGTCCTATTCCTAATTCTGGCCGACGGGTGGATGACGCAGTGCGCGTGCAAGCGTGAAGACGCTTCCTGTCGGCGATTCCCTGATTTGACTGTGACTGACCTGACCTAGTGGCCCATAGAGGGCGTTTAATAACAGAGGATTACTCCAATAATTGTAAATGTTAACGGAGGTTTATGCCAAAGTGCGCTCAACGCTTTAAGGTGCTAGGAGACGCGTTGCGTCTATATAGACGTAACAATGTTTTGTTTTTAAATGCTGGCCAGTTTCTATAAGACTAGGCACTGTGAACTTCAATATACTTTCCCACATTATTTGCAAATTTCATAATAATCAAAAACTCATAGTTCAACGAAATCGCACCTGCGGCATTTTATAAACATATGCAATTTTTTTAGAATATTCTAGTCAGATTCGCAAAACAATTGTCAATTCTCTACTAGGAGACCGCGATGCGTCGATTGACACCTCATTTTTCTCTATTGATGGAGGGGAAGGGGTCAAACCTGACTGACGGCATCATATAAAGTACCCTCAGAAGTCAAAATATCTGCTTTAAACTCGTTAGGCTTTGGGTTTGTTGAGATAAATTGGAAAATATCAGTTTTGTAGAAAATCGTGTGAACTGTTTAAGCAGCGGCGTCGATTACAAATAGACGGACGGACCGACGACGACGGACTGACGAACAGAGCAGACATAATGTTTGACATGCTGTTGACATTGCTGTCAATCAAATTTCGTTATTAAGGACCCAAAGACATGAATTCTTACTACACATACATTAGAGGAAGTAATTTACTACGTATAGGAACAAGATTTGTCCATGTTTTCGATACAGAGCACCGCAATACAAGTATTTCGGTGAAAACATCGTCGATTTCTCCGCAGAATTACAATACTTCCTATTTACTACGTTCTTAGGAAGGCAAGAAAATAAAATGAAATTAAAAAAAAGTTAGCAATTTGTTTCCGCCATCCAAAGAATAAAAATATTAAATTGCATTGTTTCCCCTTAAGCTGTTAACCTAGGAACACGCTATAAAAGAAAGATGAATGCTCCAGGTTACAGAAAAAAAGGGTAAAAGGTGAGTATTTGAATGTCAAAATGAAAGGTAGTTAACATTCTCAATTTATTATGTTGTTCTGTATGCCTATCACCACAGCAAAAGCTGTACTATTAAACATCACGTTCTAGTTCTTCTGTGGAAATACATTGCTTTCTACTCTCACATATTTTATTGTACAAAAATCCAAGAAATTTATGTGAACCAATTTTGTGCTCGATGGTTAACTGCCTAGCCTCACTGATATCTCAAACCGGGTCAACAGCAAGTCATGGTTAGAAATATGTTGACATCTATACAATTAGAATGATAAAATTGAAGAACTACCAACAGAGTATGACTTCTAGGCTGTCCGGGTGACGCCGCGTCGTCGGCAGAGAGGCCGACGTTTCGCCTGTCATATCGCAGGCTTCTTCAGGGTAGTGACACAGTATACCTACAGAGTATTTTCACTGTTCAACATATTCAGAAAATTGCAAATTATGACTTCCTGTCTGACCAGGTGATACAGTGTCGTTGTCTAAGACGCCTACATTTCGCCTGTCATGTCGCAGGCTTTCTCAGGGTAGTGACCCAGCGATGAAGAGAACTTTGGCGTAAAGAGAAGTGGTGGCCTCCGCCAGTGTTGCGCTCATCCGCGAGGGTGCAGATAAATTTATGGTCAGCTGGTAATGTGGCCAAGCCTCCACAGCGCGTGGGTGAGCGTCGTCAGATGCCTCGGTCCCTGCTTCTTGTCAGTATTGCAACGTGTCTCTCCCCACACACGGGTAAAATTTAAACAACGTTTATTCGTAAAGAATTGCACACTAAAATCTACTGACACTAAAAACTACTTGGTCTATTTACAGATATATTACATTTAATTATTTTTCTTTACACACGACTCCGTTCTTTTGATTATTTATTTACACAGTTCACTTCTTACACGCTATTTATTTACACTGTTCTCTTCTTCTACAGTATCACCCAGTCCGATGCACTGTCCACGGTCCACTGCACTGACCCCAATTCCCTGCGCAGACCACACTTCACTGCGCACACCAGGTTCCTCTGCACTGCTGCTTACCGCGATGCACCCTTCACAGCTCAGATTCAACTGCAGACTTCAGACTGCTGACTGCTGTTCCCCCACTGCACCACTGTTCACCGCAATGCACACTTTACAGCACAGCTTCCACTTCGGACACACTGACGGACTGACTGCTTATTCACTGTTTACACACACTGACTTACTCTGACACACTAATTTACACTGACTAACTTCTTACTGACTGACTGCTACTGACTGGCTTCTCTGCTACTCACTGATTTCTACTACTCACTACTCACTGACTTCTACTGACTCGCGGCCGCCGGCAGCAGCGCATTTATACCTGGCCGGCGCTCGTCCCGATACACCCGGCACATTCTCCGCGTTTCCCCGCGAATAGTCCGGAACCGTCCAGTTCGGGGGGAAAGGAAGGGGCGCCGGCAGATGACGCAATCCACGCGCAGCGAATCCGGCAGGTGATGCAATATTCGTTACAGTATTTTGGGGGGGTTGGCGCGGACTGCGTACGTGCGCTGTGTCGTGTTAATGATAAGAAAGATAATACTTGGTGCTGATGGTAGTAGAAAAGGGAGAATTTTCTGCGTGTGCTTTTATAGGAATACGTTTGAATTTGAGCTAGTAATTTATTTGTGATTTATTTCTAGTCACTTTGTGATTTATGGAGGTCGCATGAAGAGAATATCAGTAGGCAGACTTTTCGTTCTAGACTTTGATTTTTTAATGAAGAGTTGCTGGTATCTATGAAATAATGGGAACAGAGTGGGATTTTGGAAGATGTTGTTTGTTTTGATAGTTTTTTTGTTTGTGTTTTGATTGTGCCCGGATCGGCCCTGAAAGCTGTTCTAATCAATCGGTTTTCTGGAATAGTGACCGTGACGAGGTTTGCTCGAGCGATGGTGGCCGAGGTTGCGCAGGCGTAAATCCCTGCACTTCTAATTCAAGAGGTGTACAGTAGAATCTTCGTGCTCTCTCTCGCTCTCTCTCTCTCTCTCTCTCTCTCTCTCTCTCTCTCTCAGTTTTGACACCGTTAATAGTGAGCGTGCGACATCAGACCCAATCTTTTTAGCTGCTTCTCAGAACTGTTCGTGTCATGTAAGCTTCTGATCAAATTTGTTGCCCAAATAAGTTATTTTTCCCACAGAATGTTGTTTCCGTCGACTTGTAGAGGGAGCGGTAGCTCGTTTCGTTTCCATGTGAACATGATTGCTTAGTACTTTGTGTAGTGCCATTTCTTTTGCACAAGTCACTTAGTCAATTTGTCGCTTTCTGGAGGCGGTTGACACGACGATTTTTTTCTTTCGATTTTCCCCTCTTCAGTATATATGTATGTATATGTATGTATGTATATATATGTATATATGTATGTAAGTATATGTATATATATGTATATATATGTATATATATATGTATGTAAGTATATGTATATATATATGTATATATATGTATATATATATGTATGTAAGTATATGTATATATATATGTATATATGTATGTATGTATATATGTATATATACGCGCACTTCATTTACTTTATCTTAAAAATCTCCATCAATGGGAACGTAACTTGATAACAAACAAAATTTGCCTTGGTAGTTCTCGTTGTGTAAAATAATAATGTTATACTTAAAAAAATGTTTTATTATATTAGTTTTTAATTTACACTCGGACAGACTCTCCATTGCGCTGCATTGGAGGTGCATTTCTTAAGCTTCCTCCTTCGCCAACACGCAAGGGTATCGGACGGAACATACATGCCGTTTTCTTTTTTCTTTTTCCTAAAAAGACTTATTAGAATTTTTAACTTAACTTAGTTATTCGTATCAAGAAAATTAAGTTTTTCTCTCTTGTGAAGACCCTAACACAATATGTAATGCGCCATCGTAAGTTTTCCATATCTGCAAGTTTTCCAAAAATAAAATATATCTTAAAAAATCGGTGGCTCCTTACTGAAGTGTTTGTCAGCTGAATTCCTAGAGGGTTATTAATCAATGCAACAACCTTAGGAGTTTGGAGATAGGATATTGACCTGCAACAAATTACTCTGATTAAACTTACAAATAATATGAAGTATGCTTGCGGTTGTCTCTTTTGTACGTTTTTACCTGGTCGCAGCTAGCTAACCACAGCATCGAGAGCAGTCTTTGGTTTACCAATTTTTGAGAAACCTTCACCAATACAAGTATAAATATCTCCTCCACCTCCACTGTCAGGCTACCTCTGATAGTCCCTTCTCCGCCTTAACTAACACATCCGGTTTGGCCCCCCACTCTATTGCCATTGGAAGCTAGTAACCATTTCCAGTATAACCAGTTCTTCCTCCCACCATCGCTGCTTGATGCAGCTTCCGCTTGATGCAGCTCCACCAAGGCCCTATCTACTCCCAACAAAACTACAATTGCCAACCTCACTACAATCACCGCCTCTACCACCGTCAAGATGTGTCAATGATCCCCATGGGATAGTGACCCCGTATCAAACAGTATTTCCTTTGATTCACTGTGCAAAGGCTGAGAAGACAATAATGAACATTTTCCATTGGGGCATCATTTTGCTAGCTGTGACAGGAGCTGAGCCGGGTTGCAGGTTATTATTTTGTCAGTAATAATATAATATCAAATCTGTAGTTTTTATTACTTGGGAGAGAACTAGAAATTCTGGTGTTTATATGTTGCTTATCACACCTTGTTGGTACATCGTTCAACTATTGAAGTAGTAGTGTGGAAGAGGGATTCCAAAACTGAAGAAAAGTTAGGCACCTATTCTTCAGCTTCAGCCAGATTATATTTCTCCCCAATACATTACATAAAGTTTCAATAATAACAATTAATATAACAATATGTAATTACCATTTATTCATTATTATATTATGTATAATTATTATATTGTGTATAATTATTATATTGTGTATAATTATTATATTTCCTAAAATTATTATTACAATTATTAAAACCAGCATCTCCACCACTCTCGCCGCGTCCGCCGCCCATGCCTCCACAGGCCAGCGCCGCGGCCTCGACCGTGGCGGTGGCGGTGGCGAAGGAGGCGGGGCGACGCAGCCGAGCGGCGAAACTGGGTCCCGCTTCCCGGCTCGCCGCTCTCCGCGGCAGCAGCAGCCACCGCCGCCGCCGCCGCCAGCGTCGCCTCCGCTCGGCGCGCCGGAACCCTTCAGTCGTCGCCCCCAGCTCACGATGGCGCCACCTGGGCTCGCCGCGCGCCCGCAGCCGACGCCTTCCACGGCGACGCGGACGCTGGCCGGCCGACGCCGCGCGCCCGCGCCCGCGCCCGCGCCGCCCGCCGCGCCGCCCCCCTCGCCGCTGGCGTCGCGCCCGTCCTCGCACGCGCGCGTCCCGCTGGCGCTGGCGCTGGCGCTGCTGCTCGCAGCCTCCGCAGCGGCCGGTAAGCTCCTGCCACAGGCACCGCGGCGGCCTAGGGGTCGACATCGGCTCCAGAAGCTAATGTCGCAACGGTGACGTCACTATGGGGACGGTCAAGCTCCCGATTGGATGACATCGTGAACAGCTGATTTACGTGAAGTGCACGGTTAAATAAATCCTAGAATAGGTCGAATTTCGCTACCGGCATAAGTGTCTCGGGGTGTCACTGCAGTGCCTATGTCCGGGATTCCCGACGGCGACTACAAGCTGGGTCGAACTCAGCCGCCGTCTGGAAGAGAATTCTAGTGGCTGGCTGCCCGGGTTGGTTGTTTTCCATGATATCTCCGTTCAACCCTAGGTGAATGCCGGAGCAGTACCGTAACAAACGGGACACGGACCGCGTGCGATCTTCCTTTGTTCACTCTTCTCCCCTCCTCTCCCATTACACACACATCACACTTCACTACAATAACACAACGTTTGAAGACCAGTCGGGAGATTGTCTAGTCTTGTATTATAATACGTACCTGTCGCGGAAGTATTTGCTTAATCTATTGCAGTGCTTGTCAATCTTGGTTTTAAATTGTACCTCAAAGAGTTGTTTCTCGATTAAATTTTATCATTATTGAAATGTTTATATTAAATGCAGTTTTGATGGTATCCGAGTTAGAGGACAAATTCCAAATATTGCTTCTTTAGTGTTATAATGTTTATATTTATGATACCCCATAGATATTTGATATCCTTCCCGACAAAAAGTACCAGTACTTGACTGGGTGTACCACCAACTGGTCAGACCACTTACCAGGTCACGGTCGATCCATATGCAATTCGCTGCGGAGTGCAGGTCACGGTCGATCCATGTGCTATTTGCTGTGGACAATCAGGGTGCGCGGCAGATTTTCTACGGGTTCTCCCGTTTTTCCTACCGTTTTATATCAACAATAAACTCATATGTTCATCACGAGGCATCCAAGTCACAATCGATAGTGACAAAATGTTTTGTTTTATTACTCCACTCGTAAGCGCTCCTTCCTGTGGCTATGAAAAGTATTTCAATTGGCGTAAACTAACATTTCATTTTTTAATTTAATCAGACGAATGAAATGCAATCTGCTTTACCCCTCGCAGCGTAAAATAGGGATCACTATCAGGGAGAGAGAAAGAGGATTTTAAACGTTATTTATTTATATTACACAGCCTACCGTAGAGGCCACTCTTCTTAGACCTAGGGTTCACGGCAGTAAACTGCATCCCTTGTCCACCTCCACATTATCTCCCCCTTTGTTCACCTTTTCCTGCAACATCCTGGATAAAACCGCCCCTGCCTGTGGAGTGTGGCTCGAAAGTTTTCTCGTTAGCTCTTTAGTTGTGGCAATTACGTGCGGCGTCCACGCGTCCACATTCAGGTCATGGAGAGGAATGCGGTGAGGAAGGGGAAGGAGTGGTGGCGGCAGCGAGGGCGGTCAGCGTCGCACCCGGACAATCCGGATGGCGCGGGAAATACCAACATCACGACCAAGGCGTTCCATTGCACTTCAAACACGGCTCATTATCTCGGGAGTTGAACTTACGTCCTTGAGATATTTTTTTGGTAGTCTGGTATCTTTTGGTCTGGTAGTCTTTTTGGTAGTTTGGTATCTTGTTGTCATGTGGGATTGAATCTACATCCTTGCTTTTTTTTCTTCATTAACCTGACTTCCTGAATGTATGATGCATATTTGCATGCAATACATATATTCTGAAATACAATACACATTTTATTTTTCACGGTTTCATTATCGTGATCTTGGCTGTTTGTTCAATCCAGACGGGTGGAATGAATCAGTAATCAGTTTCTCAAGGCAGTGAAAGCTATTTTGAAAATTATATCTGCCATGGAATCTTCTCCTAGTGAGATTGCAATTTAATGGTTGAATTTCTGAACTGATGAACTGGTGTATGCTGTACGTGACACAGCATTTTTGTTTCAGATATAAAATATAAGTTTCAAAAGTATGAAATAACAATATTGCAACACTGAAACTTGTAAGTTTCGTGTTGTGTCATATGTTTGAACATACGAACGTGTAAAGTTTTGTAAATCCAGCGATATAGAGGCCCATAACACTTACGGTTCTTCCATTGCAGCATAAATTATGCCCATAACAGGTTTCCAATTGTATAACCTATCTTTAGTTTTTCACATATGTATAATGAGTTCCAAAGACTGTTCAGGAATATATTCTTCTTAGATGAAGATATAATATAGTTTTATTATAGAAACTACCTTCCTGGATCAGAGAAAAACAATTTATTATTATTATTATTATTATTATTATTATTATTATTATTATTATTATTATTATTATCCCTTTTAAATTTCACCATGTTACTTTTTTTATTTCACATGTAAATTAGTCTCTAGGAATGTGTACAGTTCAGTAAGTATATTTTTTGGGTAAAATTGAATATTGAAATGGGGATGTGATACGAATGTGAATACATATTTTATAGTCCATTCGTTTCACAGAAGAAAATTAGCATCAATACAATTTTTTTCTATTGTATAAAAGATTTTTGATCTATTTCCCTGCCAAATATCAAATGCTTTGTAATACCCCAAATACATAATTTAATTTACCTACTTCATAGTGTTTAGAACAAAAAGCAATACCTTAAATTATATTTATATTATATGCGTGTTAATCCCATTTAATGCACTTTAATTCTAGTTACTTTAATAGTTATTAACGTCATTCTGTCGATAAATAGCAAAAAAACTACCAAGTCTGATATTTGTGGTGTCGGCTGTATGTCATTCCATACTCTTCGTAATACTGTTTTCTTATAACAAAAGAACATATAAACAAAATTATCATTTCTTTGAGTAAGTTTACTGCTACCCCATCTTTAGTTACAATTAATTTGTTTCGATTGTTCTTAACCGTCGGCGAACTGTTTGTACTAACGGTCGCCTACCGTTAAGAGTGGCTTTTTCTTCCTCTGGTTACGTTAGATTATTATTAATTCTATAAATAAGTGAGGGAACTTGGCTTCAGAATGTCCTAACGTTACATTCATTAGGCTCCCATTCACCAACAATACAATACTCTACAAAATAACACGTAATTAAAGTAATAAGTAATAATAAATAATACACAAAACGCGTTTTCATAAGAGTTCAGTGTTACGAAAACGTATATTCATTAAGAAGTTTACGTTTTGTTATAGTGACATACGTAATAATATCAATGAAGGCGAATATTTCAACATAGAATTCTTTATTCAGAATCGTTTATACCATTGAATTCGAACGACTCAGCACTGTCGGAACAAATCATGCATGATCCTGAGTGCTTAGCATTATTCTACATCGGGTGTTCAAGTTAGTTTGTACTGAAATATCACATGCGAAGGGCTGTTTGGATTTCCTTTTTAATGTAGATTACTGTTCCTTACCTCTCATATAGAATTTTTTGTATTCTCACTGAAAATCTTTATTACCTAGCAATCTAACCGTGATATCGCGTATGGCTTTCTATACTCACTTTCAAGAATGTGAAGATAACCTAGAAAAACACTTCGGTATTTTGTGGTAATAAAAATTAAATACTATTTCAGACTCGATCACCATGTAATCTTTGTGAATAATTCAAAACATCGTAATGTTAATTAAATCACCAAAGATAGATTGCTGATAATATAGTGTGGATTTCTGTGTGGATTTTCGATAACGGAGGACTCACCACGATATTCTAAAGTTGATTTTTTTACTTATTTAAGGTCGCTTTTCAACGGCTTTGGTCATATACTGACCTTTGTGAGTACCATTGGGGGCAACGGTAGCGGTATACGGACACACACAAACATCCATGCCCTGGGAGCGATTCGAACCCTCAACCCTTCAAGCACGAGGCAGCTACGACTCTTCAACCTTCAACCTTCAACCTCGGCTATCCAGGCTGGAAAAAATCGATTGAATTGCACCAGCTCGATGAAACCTAAAATACTTCAGTTTTGCTTACTCAAAAGTATCGGTTATTTAGTTCTAATCGTCTGTCGGTTGACTGTACAGGCTTTTGAACTTACCAGACTTAAGATGACATCGTTCACTTTCCTTGGGGTAATTGACTTGCTTAGGGTATCATCGACTGTTCGCTTGAGTTGTTACACCTACTGCACCTCTCTCTGTTTGCACACAGTCTTTCGTAATGTGTTTTCTATTATTTTTTACAAAAAACTGTGTGTGTGTGTGTGTGATATGAATGTGCACCAAAAGCTAAAAACCGTAGACGACATTCGCACAATGTAGGTATAATATTTTTTGCTTGGCGCAGAGTTTACTAGAAGAATGACCACTTCAAAAGCAGTAGAACAAGTTTGGAGGATGAGAAAAGAGAAAGATGTCCAGCCTCTTCCATTTCTGATTCCAATATTGAGCAAGTCCTAATTGTAAATAACCGATGAGGCAAAACATATGCACGTTAGTCAGATTCTGCATTTCAAAACCCTGAGATAGATTGTCGAAAAACATTATTTGATGCAAGACAAAGCGCATCTACATTCGGCCGCCCAAGCCCTTCAAGATTTGTATTTCGATTGGCCAGAGCATCCCGGATACAGTCCCGATCTTGTCTAACAGGATCTAATTACCATGGATTTGTTTCACTTGAAGATGCTTTAAGACGCCGAAGATTTGCCTCCGACCTACAACTGAGGAAACAGTGCACACATAGCTTCCTGCTCAACATAAAATCCTTTTTTCCGATGGTATGAAAAAGCTGGCATAATGGACCAAGAACATTGAAACTCTTGGTCCATATATTAAAAAAATGGTCATATTTTAAATTTTGTACCGTTTTTATCCGTAAATTTTGTACTAATGATAAAAAATGAGCCGTGTTACTCACTGACTTACCTTCATATGTCGTACAATTTAAATAGTGGTATTTTATTTTTTATAAATAAAAGTTCTGTCCTGTTATAATTTGTATAAGTCATTAAAGGTCAAATAAATGTTTACACATAATAACAAACAAAAATCCAAAATAAATGTTCTGTTCTTTATAAAAGTTATCATATGAAAGAGTAATATACAATTATATGATATTTTATGTTAGATAACAACATACAGTTAATCTCATCCAATTTTCTAGAAACACTTTTAAAGGAAGTAGGCGTTTGTAACATAAAGAGGTAGCTTTTCACTTTCAACTTTCATTCATTAATTACTACTTCTTACAATGTGCGTTGTAATTGGTTTTATATTTTATTTACTTTTTTAGTGTCAAAAACGGTTAATACTGTGTGTGACGTACTATGGAGATTCTTGCCCTAACTTAAATAAATTGAATTACGAATACAGCTGGAAACCATTTTTTGTTGAAAAAATTGGTAAGAGAATATTCGTTCTGTGTAATAAAAACTATTTGCCAAGAAAATCATCTGTAGATTTTGGCTATTACCTCTCGTCGTGCCCTTCGGAAGGAATCTGTTTACTGCCGCATGAACATGGACCAAGATTATTTGAATAACTACATTCTCCGCTGAGCTCAACAAAACGTACACATTGTGAAGCATCGTGTAAGTTTAGATGCAAAACAAAGGGCCATTGCAGCTTTTATTCGAAGAATTGTGGGAACTGATCGTCAACCCTGACCGAGATGAAGGTCATTGACGCAGAAACTGAAGTACAATACTTTTTACATTCCTTGTTAGTATTTTAGAAATAAGCGGTACAAATGGAAACCAATATATTTTATTATTTCCACACGCACTTGCTATCTAGAAGTGTTATAATTGCTTTAGAAATAAAAGTGCAATGATCCATATATGTATAAAAGTAAATACTCGAGATAATTCAAAGGTTTAGTGAGACAAAGTCAGTGGACAGAAGATTGTTTTCTACCATTGGTGACAAATCGTGGTACTTTACTAATTTTGAAGTGAAACAAAAATGCTCACTCCTCGAGGACGACTGGCGGCAAAAGGAATCGTCCTCCGCAGCAGATCTCGTTTCCGGGTTAGTCGACCACCGCGAAGCCATCAAACGGGTGCGACCACCCAGCCGCTTCAACTACTGATCTGCGCCGAGGGGAAAATAACGGTTGGGCGCGATTTCTATTTTCGCTTTTTTTTACTCTGCGTAAAAAATATTCTCATAGAGCGAGCGCTTTCACATAATTCCCGTGGTAAGCAAACTTGATGCGTAGATCTGACATCACTGTGAGTTCACTGAACACAATTATATAGTTTATCTTGATGACCTAATATTATATTATCTGGTTCATGTTGCGATGTAGATTTGTTGCGTTACTCAGAGTACTTTCTTCTTCTACCTCAAACTACAGACGTCAGGCGTAGACGAGTTAATTCTAATGACCCTTACTGGAGAAGATACAGCTGCGACTGGGAAAAGTTTGCTACGCGAAAAAAATCACTAAAATAATAAAAGTCAATAATACAATTAATTAAAACCAGAAAATGAAATACCATAAAGGTAAATTAAATCATTTAACCTTCTAGAAATGTTACTGCATCTACTCTTTTCTGCTTCAGATTTAACCGCTGTATGAATCTTAAAAATATAAAATAGTTGAATTGTAAATGACACTTTAATTTAAATATATTTGAATTAGTTATTCTAACCTCTAAGTGTCTAATCACCGCAACCCACACAGCGACAAGAACATCTATTTGAAATTACTCGATGAATTTCTTTCTTCCTGTACCCCTTTGCCACCTTCCTTACAATCTTCGCAGCAAATTAACACAGCTATTTCTTTCTTTACAAACCCCATCGCCACTGAAATCAATGCGGACACTCCCAATCACGACCATCAGCATATTTTAACATTAACAAAAAATCTACTCCAACTTAACCCGGATTCCCGGTGCTTAGACTCTACAACTGCAAGTAGTGGTCTCACAAGAAGCAAATCACGCATCCCTTAAAAATCAATTCAGATGATCATATCTATCCTAAAAACGTAATCCTAAGCTCACACCTACCCCTTCAGCCCTCCTCACACCTCACCCTACTCATCACTCCCTTGCGTTGAGCCTGAAATTCATATCAGTGGGGATTTCCTCTCACGTATATAACGGATTATTTTGAGTTAGTGCATTTGCATATCATTCCAAGTGTCTTTCTGAGCTATATATTGTCAAAAATTGTATTTTGTTGTAGTAAGCAGGTTTTTGTTGTACTGTTTGAATATTTTCCATTCAAGCCCGTAAAAGGTTTTAATACCTTTTCCAGTCAATCCCTGTCTCTGGAAGGGATTCCTGAGATTTTTCTTGAATTCTCAATATTAATAATTCTCATCAAAAATGTTATTAAGAGAAATTGTTCTCCATATTGATTTAACATTTATTCCGATTGGGTTCATTTTTGTCATTGTTTCCTACATTGCCTTCTCAAGTACTCACCAGATTCAAATGCGCTTCAAAATCAGGTTGCGACCTGTCTTCTCTCTCCGTTCGTACTGCAATTTTCATTGGTAATACATTCCTTTACAGATTGACCCAATTCAAATCTATTTATAATTAAGAGCTAATTCAGGGCGGTTTAAAACATATGCTACAAACTTCTAAGACATATACTTAGAGGAATCGCATACTTAATTGTTCACTTCTGGCGACATTTCCGGAATAGCAAGTACAGAACCGTCGATTCAGATAGCTCAGATTGCTAAGGCAGTAGTGTCGTTGAGATCTTGGATCGAGAAATCAAAAAATCTCGCCTCTGACATGGATGTATTTGTGTTCGTCCCTTCACCCTTCATCATCATTCTATCACTTCATTAAAGAAGGATTAATAATTCCCTGCGACGCGAGGAGGAGGCCCTTGCCCTTAATAGGATGTGCAGTTTGGCTAATAATAATAATAATCATAATAATAATGATAATGATGATAATAATGATAATGATTATAATAATGATAATGATAATAATAATAATAATAATAATAATAATAATAATAATATTAAGTACAGAGCCTAGCAATAACAAATTGTTTCAGTGAGTTCATTTGAACTAATTTCCGAATGTTATTTCTCAGGTCCAATGTCATCTACAACTCCACGAGCTGAGGACGTTACTACAGTCAACACTGTTCCTTATCCAACAGAACCACAGGTAATCACATCAGGAGAAATGGCTATTAATATTCAATGTTGTGTGGTGCTTAAAGGTGGACGGAAAATACATACTGTAAATTGTAAGTCATTTCGTATTTATTATCCATTTCTAACGCTAGAATTGTATAAAACGACCGATTCAACCCGCGAATAAACTTGGGAATTATAATACGAGTGAAATTTAGCATTGGAAGTATTCCTGTCAAGATCCCTCAGACAGTATACTTGTGTAAAAGTCTATTACTGTCGAATCCCTTTAGTCAAACTGAAGAAGGTGCAATGGATATTTTCACGATTTAACATGACAATAAAAGAAATGTTGGCACCTTCATGAACCAACTTTTCTTTTAATAGTCTGCTTGGATGGTTTCAACATCATCATTCCATCACTAAAACTCTATACAGGTACATACAAATTGCAAACAAAAATTGTTGAACTCCTGTGTACTAAGGACAATTTGTAACCAAGTTCAGGCACTTATTTTTACTAAACAAGGAACGCAAAAACGTATTTAATAATGAAAAATCACCATCTAAAACGAAGTATTATAATAATTATTGATTAAATTATTCAAATTGTTATTCTAAAAAAATTAATCACACTTTCATGGAAGGAAACTATATTTTCTTTGCAATCTTCATTGCACTTGACCACCAAATTCTTTTCACATTCGATCTATCAGAAAGATTATTTTTCATTTTCTCTACTGAAAATTATTCTTAGTGACACACTAAATTTCTACTAATTTGTTTCACTCGCAACGCATTCTCTACCTAATGCTACTGTGGGCTCTCTTTTGAATATTGGAATGGCATGCGCAATCATCTTGGAATCGCAATCGCGATTATTGTTGTCTATCTTCGCACTTGCGTAATAGCTACCTCTGCAAACGACCACTTCGTATGTCATGTTCTCGAAAGGAATCGAAGGTCATACTGAATGGCTACTGAGACGGCTATAGAAACAGACAATTTTAAAGAAAAGCTGCGGGTACAACTCAATTTTTGCCTGGACCGGGAATCGAACCCGGGATCGCACCGTGGTAAGCTAGTATGCTATAATAATAATAATAATAATAATAATAATAATAATAATAAACAATGACGATCCGATGGACGAGACCGCTAGACAGTAGTGCCTTAGCGGTCTCGGACCGCCTCGGGCATGATTGTGTTGTGTATCTGTGTATGTTCGTGTCAATTTCATTATTCATCATCATCACCTCGGGTATAAAAATGGAATAAGCATTAAAATATTGATTCCCTATTCCGTAAATCACGTCTGAGCTCCAGTGGGGTGCACACATGGTCCCATGATGGCCGATTTCCGAAACATAATAATAATAATAATAATAATAATAATAATAATAATAATAATAATAATAATAATAATAATAATAATAATGGTAATAATGGTATTAATAATAATGATAATATTAATGATGATGTTAATGATGATGATAATGATGCTAATGATGTTCATGGTGATGTTGATGTAGATGATGATGATCCATTTTCCAAAGGTTGGAATTCCAGTTATATGTCTTCTTACACTACTATTGCCGTCGTGTTTTGCAGGCACGCGCGCTGTCGGTGTGGCCCGGGGCGGCGGGGGCGTGGGCGGGGCGCTCGAAGGGCGAGAGCGACGGCGACGACGACGAGGGCGGCCTGGGCCTGGGGCTGCCGGGGCTGCCGGGGCTCGGGGGCGGCGGCGGGGGCATGAGCCCCATGTCGCTGCTGCCGGCGCTGCTGCCGCTGGGCATGCTGCCCACGTCGCTGGCGCAGCTGGCCGCCGCCGTGCTGGCCGCCTCCACGCTGGGCCAGTTCGCCCTCGGCCGCGCCGTCATGCAGCTGCTGCGCGACTTCGTGTTCGGGCCGCGGCCCGGGCCGCACATCGTGTACCGCAACCGCGGCTGGGAGCATCGCCGTCCCCCCGGCCAGGCGCCCGCCCACGCGCCCGCCCACGCGCCCCCCCACGCGCCCGCCCACGCGCACCCCCACGCCCACGCACACCCCGCCGTCCCGCAGCACGCGCTGCCACCCGAGGTGCAAATGGTAAGGCCGCGCACAACCTCACCAGCTATTGCGCTTTTTTTTCTTTTTATTTTATTTATATTTTGATACGTGCGTAACAGCTTCCCACATCTTTTGGTGTTGGACGCGAGGAGTAATTCTTGAACATACTAAGTCAGTCTTACGTCAGGTCAAGGCAGTCATTGCTGGTTCCTATCGGCCAGGTGCTAAACGCCGTTAGTATAGAGAGATTGCTGTAAGAAGGGACCGCTTAGACAGCTACTGCTTGGCCACTACTGGCCACAAAACTACATGTTATGTCCATGCACTCATTTTGTCAGTTCATCCGCTTAAAAGTAGCTCATTTGCAAATCACTAACTCTTGCAAGGTCATTGCCCTGCATGGCATTCATTTGTTTCCCGACCTGTCAAAAGGTCTCTTTTTAATGTAACTCATCCATATCCGGGGTTCTTGGACGGTCACCCATCCGGGAACTCGCGGTGACTTGAGCTACTTTACGTCCGTGGCTTCACGGAGCTTGGGTAAGAAGTTCGGCTTCCGGCGCAGGCTCTCTCGGCCGTAGTCATGGTTAAATTATCTTTTGGGCTGGAGGACCGTGCTCTAAGGGAAAGCGTCTTTCTATATTGAAGATAACATATTTTTAATTTTGATTTTAATTTAATTTAATACAATTTTATTTCAAAACATTTAATTTATGTTTCGACAGAAAACAGTATATCTCTCTG
This sequence comes from Gryllus longicercus, assembly GCA_038098605.1. Classification (NCBI taxonomy): domain Eukaryota; kingdom Metazoa; phylum Arthropoda; class Insecta; order Orthoptera; family Gryllidae; genus Gryllus; species Gryllus longicercus. The sequence goes on from JAZDUA010000145.1 coordinate 2,920,856, forward strand.
CGACACATGGAGAGCTGCAATCTGCACACGATTTCTTGGGTTCCTTAGACCCCCCTTTTCAAATTTATATGTAGTCCTACATAGTTCAATAATTAATGTTTTATGGTTATTATGAATGAAGGTTCCAACGACCGTGTTAGGCATAATTTCAAAAATAGAAATTTTGCTCCTATGTAAGTAATAAAATACTATTTCTATGATTTCCGAAAGATCACGGACCCCCAACTGAAAGATAATTTTAGTAATCATATATGGACTGTTTATTGCAGTTCCATTACACTTACAACTTACTGCGAGCGCAGTACTTTTCTGGTGTAAGAGGAGATGCTTTCTTTCAACTGTCTTCTCTTCCCCTTACAGAACAATAGGCAATTTCTTATACAACATACAAGGCATAGGTCTTGTTCTTTTTCTTATTGAAGAGCATATGAAACGAAATCGAATAGCTTTACTTCTGGAATTCAAAAACAAATACTTTAACACTAGCAAATTTGCTTCGTATGAACCTATAAATACGTCGCGATGCCTTGCGTACAAAAACTATCCCTCGCTCTCGTCTTGTAAAATGCCTAGAACCTAAATTATTGGATTTATATAATAATTATTACAAGAGCTTCAAAAATGTAAGCAATATAATACAGTTGCATACCCTTACTGTTCATGAAGAGAACAGTAAGGGTATGCAAGATAACAGTAAGGGTATGGAAGAGAACATGTTAAACACAACAGCACTTTTTTTCGTTTTTTGGCATATTATATAATAAAAAACCTAGAACTTATTTCTTAACAAGTGCGTCCATGTCACGTTTAAACACCTAGGGATGTGTGTGGTGGAGACTGGGGACAGAGGGCCCGACACAACTCTTCCCTGCGCTTCCTACTTTAGACTAATATGTCTTTTTTTAACTTAACATAAATTATTATAATATCTCAGGGACGTCCACTTACCTCCCCAAACATTTTTATACACAACGATTAATATACTAGTGCATTAACTATGAAAGCTGCTTGAACAACCAGAGCAACATTAATTGGGTAGAATTTCCGACACTGCGCAAAGTTTACGTGAAATCGGAGTAGGGGCTACAAGTAGTGTCACCAACAAATTCTAGCTTCGCCCGTGAAATGGGGAAGATTAGGTGAGTTGATGTGAGTATCGACTTCCTCAAGCACAAAGAAGAGAGATCTCTAAGATCAAAGAGACACCGCGAAGTAGATGAGTTTGCCGACTTTCTATCCACTTACTGGGCCGCTGCAATCGAGACACGCCTGCCAGTCTGATGGGGCTGATCGTCAATTCTTTACGCACTTTGTTGAAATCACTTAGGACATTTTTCAAACGTACTAGCATTCTTTAATACGAATTTAGTATTCCAACTAGTAGCCTGCAGCAGCCAAAATGCTGCTCAACAAAACACAAAAAGTAGTTTTCCAAAAAGTGACACGCATACTGCACAAGAACAACAAATAAAATACTCTGGCAACACATTAAACATTTTAACAAAAAACGGTCTTCAGGAATACTGCAATAACACAGTATATACAGCACAAAGTTCATTACATGCCAATAATATAAAAAAAAATAATCTTCCAACATGAAACACGTGAATGGAAAATATTTAATCACGGGCGGCCTCTTTCACAGTGCCTCTAGTTCAGAGTGTATCTGGAGAAGACGAAGTTTTCGCGGTCGGAGCCTTATTTCAGTTCCGACTGTCCGACTGTGCCGTGAACAGGTTAGACGACTTTTTACCTTCATCTCGTAGTCTTCTGAGGGTGTGGGAACGAATAGAGTTTCCACCTCGAAGAATACGACGGAAGAGGGTCGAGTGTGTGTCAGATATATAGATTATTTTCGAGTTTGAAAACGATATTTTTGGCTCTGTAGAAGACCGCTACGAAGAATCAAAAGTCAGCAGTTTATCTTCTTCTCAGCTTCTCTTTAACCTTAGAAACCTGACCTCTTTGATCTTGTGGAACTATACGCCCTCCTTAACACTTAATCTTCCAAAGTGAAACCCATCGCACAGGTAGAGCTAAAATCTGTTTGTGTGACTTCTTGTAGACCCTACTCCAATTCCATGCCCAACTTTGTACAACATCGGACAATATATTAATCTTGTTCTGATTGTTCTAGCGCTATTCACAGTGTGTCAGTGCATTTTACATAAGAAATTAATGACCAGTTTAATTTGTTATAAAAATATCTTACGTAATTACTGTTATTTTTCTACTTTCTCAGAATAGAGAATTTGACTCTATTAATCATCAAATAATGAAGACGGAGAAATTCCCGTTACATGGAGTGAAAACTGGGGTTAGGCACATGGTAGTTGAACGGCTAAAGGACAAACGGTCAGACAAAAAACGGCCGTTTCGCTGGCAATGTTCGTAAATGATACGTCTTGTCAAATAAAAATGTTCTAAATTTGCATTATTTGCATGTTTAAGTACATAGATAAATCGTATTTTTGACCCATCATACAATTTAAAAACACTTTCAGCCTACTTTACTGATTCGCTATTCGTTTTTCCGATTTTACTTATTTTCATTTGCTTTAATTTGTCAACAAACAATGAGAACTGTATGTGACATATCTGTACACGTTTTCTTGAACTCCGTAATCTCTTCCCCACCTTTTAACCGTAAATAGTTGAGTGATGAATAAGAGTACCAACAAAGCAAGGTTGGTAACATTTGAAAATATACATTTTCGCTTCTGAGCTATCAAAAATTGTTTGTATTGGTAAAAGAACTGCAGAATTTAGTTGTATGTATTTAGTACATGAAAATAGTAACCTATACCCCGGCTCTACTTCCACCACAATTAGCAAACAGAGCTCAACTACGTCTTCTTTTATATAGGCACATCTTGCAATTTAGACCGACTAAATCTATTAAATCAAATTCGAAAACATGCCAAGAGGTAGTGTTCTGAAGATTCATGCTTACGTTAAACAGTTGTAAAGTTCGTAATTATTCCTCCGCTATCCGAACGGACAATTTTGGGGCCGTTGTAAATGCTTGACTTAATCTAACGGCTCATCAAAGAATCCAAATGCGGCCGAACAAAAAAGTAAGAAATTATTTTTATTTGTATTTGTCTTCTTTTCGCTGTTTCCGAGTTAACATTGCACACCTCAACCAAGATACAGCTTGTTTCGCATTAAATATCACATTCTAACACCACCAAGACCAAAAAGTGGTCGTAATCAGATTTCGATTTCTGTCGATTCCCCTATTTATAGTTTTCTAATTAAGTTGCAAATACTATTCGTACTTTACACAAATAATAATGTCTCTGCTCATATTCCGATTCAATACATCGAATTAATTTGTTTATATCACATTACAATCTGTATTTGACTATCGGGACAGAAGTACAATCAATGCATATTTTCTTGAGCTCTTGAATCTATATCCAGTTCAATTATTAGCATAACACTTATTAATTTCGACCATTTCCGTAAACCTGCACAATCAAAATCAAGTAATATACTTGCAGATATTCGCCAAATTTGTTAAAATGGACATTCTTTTCAACTTTGCAATTTTTGAATTTACATTTTTGTTTAATCCAGTCTTTGAAATTATTTCTTTACAAGGAAATGACTACAAAATATATGAACTATTTTCATACAGCTCGTCATGTGTAATAATCATCAATCGACCGTTGTCATTAAACCCAAAAATTTTCATTTTGTTTTTTGTTGTTGCTCGAGATTACCCGTACAGTGTACAAGATCACAACGTACGACACTATACACAGCTTGTTATTGGTATTATTGAATGTAATGTTTTATTTATTTATTTATCCAAGTATTTTTATTTACTAATAACTCATCTGTTAATTTATTTTCGATTAGCAGGCAGAGGTATTGACTTAAGTGATTCTTCCTACCTCTCTCGAGGAACAGGTGTGTACACACTTACCGCTGTGATGCTAATTCTCCACAGAAATTAGCATTTGGCACCTATGCAAATTGTTCATAAGTAATTTCACTAATGGTTTGAAACTTATCGATACGTTCGCGAGTCGTGCAGCAATGAGCAGACTCATCTGAGAAGTTTCGAACCGCGAGTAGAATTCACTTAGACTACTTCATGAATAAAAGTCATAAATCGATTAAATATTATGAACATGAATGTTAAAAATAGAGAAAATATATCTTGGTGTGTAGTTTCAAACGCTGTATTGACTACTGCAGTTTTTCATCATGGAAGGAATATTTATTTATTTTTCAAAAATTTATTTTCCATTTCCGTCATCTGCGGTATGACGATTTCGAAAAGTACACATGTGAACTTTTTTGTTTTTGTTAGTATTAGAGTGCTAGTGTTTCATTATAATTGAATCAAACTGCGTTATCGTCAGTAACTTGTTATTTACATTCTTTAAACACTTCTATTTGCTCTGATATTCATTGTAGCCTGAAGATGAGAAAAGTCCATGTCCTCGAAACGCCGCAGAACAAACTTTGAGTAATGAAAAGTAAAAACTTTTAAGTTTAAAATTATATGACTCTGAGTTATGTCAAAAACGTTTTAAACTGCTGTCAGAAAATCTGAGGCCAAACTCATTGAATATGTTTGCCTCTAAGTATTTCATTAGAAAAATGATTGGGCAAATAACGGTAACTGCCTTCACCCAAGAAAGAAAACTGGGAAAACATTTGTACTATAATCCTAAATACAGACAAAAGGACGTTTTGTGTACTGATTTTAAATAGTGACACAATTAGAAAGAAATATAATCTACATTTTTTTACTAGACGGACTAGTTGTCAAAGTATGTTTTTTCTCAATGAATTGTAAGCGTACTAGTAGAACCTTGCTTGCGCTGCCATCGTAATAACCCTTATTTATCGTGCTCTTTGCAAGGCAAGATATTATCTCAAAGAATGAAATATTCGCAGTCTTGCGAAATAAAAAATATTACATTTGCTTGTCTTTAGCGTGTTGGCTAGGCTATCCGGGACGAGCCGCGTCAATGTCATGGTAGCTTAACTAGCTCCCAGATAGACTAGCCAACATAAACTCCGGCCGCGGAAGCCTACGCAACCTTGTCTTTAGCGTAACTTTCGCCAGAATGGTTGTAGCAATATGGCTACGCGAGCTATGGCATTGTGACGGCTTCACTGACCTGTGCAGAAAGAGATACGTAGTGGCCATATTTCTTAATCGTAACCATGTATATATCCTACTACTCTAAACTGAGCCTTCTCATTGGTCACAATTTTAGAGCTGTTCCAAGTAGTTGGCATCGTGAACACTAGGTGTCACGAGTGAAACGATTCTTTTAGAATTGGCGTGAGCTGCTGGTAAGTTGGGAGATCACGTGAGACTCGACTCAGTTGAATGTACTCTGCAGCACACTTTTTTTTTCTTAGTGATTTCTTTCTAGGAACATAACAAAATTGTGAACAAAAAGTAATATTTTACCAGAAAATAATAGAAATCTAAATTCATTACTTATACTTAAAATTGGAGTATTTTTTCTCCTAAATCTTTGTATACTGTGCCAGGCTACGCCATCTAAAATGGATTTAATAATTTAGCACTCAGATATCCTTATTCCTTTTTTGACAATCAATACACAAGTTTTCAATAAATGTTTTATTTTCCATATAATACTGGAATACTAATTATATTTCCCGTATAGTTGAGGTCACTAAAATGTAACACTTGAAAGAGACAAACATTGATTTTCATTTAAATGAAGAATTTTCGCAAACTTTTGGCGTGCAAATTTGATATATTTTAGCACTTGCATGAAGTTTGTTTAGTTCGGAGAGATCCTTAAATTGTGAATTTGATTTTACAAAAATTAAACTTTACTTACAAAATATGCGTTTATTAGTTTTACTTAAGAGAAACATTTAAAACACAGGGTTGGTACACAGTTGCACATTAGTAGTATTTCACTAGCCGTAGTGCAGAATCATGCCATTAGTTGATTATAGAGACGTGTATTCGGTGAGAACAGCAGAACTTTACATTTGAACTGAAAAATTATTTATTTCTTCAGTTAGACACACAAATGGATGTAAATCGTTTTACATAAATAATTGCACTTACCATAGGAATAATATTTCATTTCGTGGTTAAAGTTAAATGAGAGAATAAAACAAAGACATTGTCTAATATCTCCATGGTGTCATTATTCCAAGTCCAACATCAAGTCAGCGTGCGGGAAGTATGCAGGATGTAATACAGTTTAAAGAACAATGTACTACTAGTTTTTCAATATACGTGAACGAAAACGAACGTGGTGAACGATCGAGGAGCAGACAGAAAACGAATCAGGCTAACCGGAACCAACGCGCAAGATGGTAGCCTCGGCAGTCACGTGGTATCATATAGACACGTTGCCTCGTTAGTTCATCGGTTGATCACAGCGCTGCCATCGGAGCCGATGGCTAGGACATGGCTTCCTAGTTAAGAGCAAGCCATTGCTGGAGCAAACCGCTAGTTGCAATTTGATTGCTTGATGTGTGACGCGAACTGTAGTTACTATAGTTAATCGTATGAAAAGGAACAGTTTTGTTATTTGACACGAATATTTCTCTTATATCAAAATTAACAATACATTGTTTTTTAACATACTGTAGGTGGGTCTAATCACTTATTCAAATTATTGTTCTTAATTTAATGTACTATGTGTTTAAATTTCTTTAATTTTCATTTAACCTATCATTGCATTGTTGAGTGTCGTTAGTCAATACATTCATCCTTTATTGGCGTTCCAGGATTGATTCTCTGGAGTATTTAAAGTGAAGAAATAATGGAAGTCATGTCAAGTCTCCTTCAACTTAATATTATAAGTGTGTGGAGTAAGTGTGGCGTATTTAAAGTGTGTGACAAGAGATATGCCGAGTAAATTACATTGAATTAAATACGTTTCATGTAAAAAAGTGTAATCGCTTTTGCTCATCATCTAAAACAAATTATGAAAAATGTCATTCTCACTTATGCCCTTTACATAGTATAGATTTAATTGACGTTCTACATTGAAAAATGTAATTAAAATGGGGAGACAGATAATTGTGCTTAGATGAGTGTCACTTGTGAGAAATCATATTCATGTTCATAACTAGGTCACATTCGTCGTTTAATGTCACATTCGAGGGGACAATTTAAGGAAAATGGCTAGAAATACGCCATATGTAGCCGATTTTATGGTGCAATTATTCTTGGTCGTATTTTCTCGGTGTATTCACTTGGTTTCTTTGGGCCATTCAGGCTAATGTCCCTGTAATGTTCTTTTATTGACACACGTTTCTATTTTCCATTATTTTAGCGTTTTAGTCGACATTTGGTAATTATTCGACGTTTGCGATCCATTTCGGAAGATAAAATGGTTGAAATTGCAACGTGGGTAATAAAAGGCGGTTATGCTTAACATGCGTAATGCAACGCCGTTGATTATTTCAGTTACATACTATGGCCAAAACAATAATATTGCGATCCACGTCATTCCGAACCCAAGAGTAGAAATGTATAAATGAATGCTTACCAGAGGCGGCTCATGGCTTTACATTTGGAGCGGCGAGCAAAATTAGTTAATTTCACCCAATAATTTATTATTGTTGTACCATAAACATTGAAGATATCGACTTTTTTATTTTTAACTTTTTTTAACAAAAATAATATTTTGGAGAATGACGTAGCGACCTGCAAATTCACGTTTATCACAATCTTGTTTTTGAAAAGGGAACTTCTAATAAACTAGAATTATGCATTCTTGGCTATCCGAAATGAGCCGCGTCTCGGTCAATTGTACTGACGTTTCGGCCAATTGTACTGACAAGATGGCCGAAATGTCAGTACAATTGACCGAGACGCGGCTCATCCCGGGTAGCCAAGAATGCATTGACTCCGGCCGCGGAAGCCTACGAACAAACTAGAATTATGTCAGAAACTTTAGTTTACTGAAAATGTATTGTTCTAAACACGAAATATTAATCTAACACGTCCTCTCTACAATCTTGAACTAGTACTTGAAATTCTCACTATCGTCACATCAATGAGTTTATTCTTACTAGAAGCCAAATTGATCAATACCACCCGAAGCTAAGCACCGGGTACTTTTCCTGGAAGCCTGTATGCGCTTGCCTCCGCATTGCTTCGTATGCGACGCTCGTGACGACACATTATAACGTCAACTTTGAGTCAATCACGCGACTAAATGCTCAGATACCGAATCAAAATTGGCCACACACGCAGTATTATCGACCTCGTAATCTTCGTAAAAGCAGGTGTAGACACCCACGTCTATCGCAATTCCTAGTTCACGGATTAACGTCTCTCGTTCTCTGCTTTGACTCTCGAACCTCACGGCGCGTAGAGAATCGATTCGTGCGCCTGAGCACATAAGGGAATAAGACCCAATGGATTTCCTTGGACTAATTAATACGGACTGGAAAAATATGTACATAGATATGTAATGAAAACAATAAGAATATGTAAAAAAGGAATAATATGTAATATCTAAATACGATCTTATGTCCTCATTTACACACAACCAGGATTGATTCTCTGGAGTATTTAAAGTGAAGAAATAATGGAAGTCATGTCAAGTCTCCTTCAACTTAATATTATAAGTGTGTGGAGTAAGTGTGGCGTATTTAAAGTGTGTGACAAGAGATATGCCGAGTAAATTACATTGAATTAAATACGTTTCATGTAAAAAAGTGTAATCGCTTTTGCTCATCATCTAAAACAAATTATGAAAAATGTCATTCTCACTTATGCCCTTTACATAGTATAGATTTAATTGACGTTCTACATTGAAAAATGTAATTAAAATGGGGAGACAGATAATTGTGCTTAGATGAGTGTCACTTGTGAGAAATCATATTCATGTTCATAACTAGGTCACATTCGTCGTTTAATGTCACATTCGAGGGGACAATTTAAGGAAAATGGCTAGAAATACGCCATATGTAGCCGATTTTATGGTGCAATTATTCTTGGTCGTATTTTCTCGGTGTATTCACTTGGTTTCTTTGGGCCATTCAGGCTAATGTCCCTGTAATGTTCTTTTATTGACACACGTTTCTATTTTCCATTATTTTAGCGTTTTAGTCGACATTTGGTAATTATTCGACGTTTGCGATCCATTTCGGAAGATAAAATGGTTGAAATTGCAACGTGGGTAATAAAAGGCGGTTATGCTTAACATGCGTAATGCAACGCCGTTGATTATTTCAGTTACATACTATGGCCAAAACAATAATATTGCGATCCACGTCATTCCGAACCCAAGAGTAGAAATGTATAAATGAATGCTTACCAGAGGCGGCTCATGGCTTTACATTTGGAGCGGCGAGCAAAATTAGTTAATTTCACCCAATAATTTATTATTGTTGTACCATAAACATTGAAGATATCGACTTTTTTATTTTTAACTTTTTTTAACAAAAATAATATTTTGGAGAATGACGTAGCGACCTGCAAATTCACGTTTATCACAATCTTGTTTTTGAAAAGGGAACTTCTAATAAACTAGAATTATGCATTCTTGGCTATCCGAAATGAGCCGCGTCTCGGTCAATTGTACTGACGTTTCGGCCAATTGTACTGACAAGATGGCCGAAATGTCAGTACAATTGACCGAGACGCGGCTCATCCCGGGTAGCCAAGAATGCATTGACTCCGGCCGCGGAAGCCTACGAACAAACTAGAATTATGTCAGAAACTTTAGTTTACTGAAAATGTATTGTTCTAAACACGAAATATTAATCTAACACGTCCTCTCTACAATCTTGAACTAGTACTTGAAATTCTCACTATCGTCACATCAATGAGTTTATTCTTACTAGAAGCCAAATTGATCAATACCACCCGAAGCTAAGCACCGGGTACTTTTCCTGGAAGCCTGTATGCGCTTGCCTCCGCATTGCTTCGTATGCGACGCTCGTGACGACACATTATAACGTCAACTTTGAGTCAATCACGCGACTAAATGCTCAGATACCGAATCAAAATTGGCCACACACGCAGTATTATCGACCTCGTAATCTTCGTAAAAGCAGGTGTAGACACCCACGTCTATCGCAATTCCTAGTTCACGGATTAACGTCTCTCGTTCTCTGCTTTGACTCTCGAACCTCACGGCGCGTAGAGAATCGATTCGTGCGCCTGAGCACATAAGGGAATAAGACCCAATGGATTTCCTTGGACTAATTAATACGGACTGGAAAAATATGTACATAGATATGTAATGAAAACAATAAGAATATGTAAAAAAGGAATAATATGTAATATCTAAATACGATCTTATGTCCTCATTTACACACAACTAAAAGTACACTAATACATAGCACATTAATGAAACAATTAATACCGAATTTTAAAAATAAATATTGCTTAGCTTACTGGATTAATTGTAGTACTTTATTAATAAAAGTACTTTTTTTTATTTCTTTAGAATAACGATATAACAATTTAACCTGAAGCTGAATGACCAACAAACAATCACTGTAGCATTGACTTCGTAGGGCTACAAGTTTTGCAACAACTACTATTTGTCAGAAATTAGAATCACAGTTCAAGAAACACGACGTCTCTGACATTTTCCACACCTAAAGGTAACATTCTCAGCACTCATGCCACTTGTCGCTACATACACCCAAACAGACCGTGTACATCTGACCGAGTCTTCACGTGGGGGCGCCTAGCATCGTTAGCTCACAATTTTGAATTTGTGTAAAAAAATATATTGAAAATCGTTTTTGAAAATCCATTAAATACTTTTTGCGCAATAAATGCTAACAAGAAAATTGTTAGAATAATATAAAGTTGGGTAAAATACGTAAAGTATGAGCAAAATATGTGAAATATGAAATATAGTACAAAATATGCAACGAAAAATTTGGATTTTGTGGTAGGATTGCGATGATTCACCAAGATCACAATTTTGAGAACTGATCACCTAGAGATAAAAAATAAGTAATTTCATAAGAATCCGGTCTCTACTTATTACGGTGATGGTGTGATTGCAGCTGCTGAGCTCTGCGTCGCACGGCCACCCGCCACCTAAGCTGGTGGCTCCGCCGCACGTCAAGTTGGTGCCCAGCCACGACGCGGGCGGGACACCGCTCTCCTTGCACGCCTTCTACAAGCCGCACGCTCACTCGCACCCGCACGCGATCAAGCTGCCTCCGGGGCTGCGGCTGGCGGGCCACGGGAAGCCACCCCCGATCTCCAAGCCGCACCCGCCCTCGCCTCCACCGCCGCCACCCCCACCGCCCCCACCGCCCCCGCCCGCAGAGCACGCCCCGTCCGCCGACGCCCACTTCCACACCCCGCACACGTACGAATCGTTCGAAAACGAGGCCGACCCGCCCATCTACGCCGAGTTCCCGACCAACCACGCCCACCTGCAGCTCCCTCGCCACAAGTACCCGCTGTCGCTGGACCAGGGCTACCCGCAGGACCCGGCGCCGGTCACCGAGGAGACGGCCGAGTCCCGCAGGCACCGCCCAGCCGGCGCGCTGCCCGACCACCACGCCGAGCTCCTGCAGCTGCCGCACCCTCACCCTGCCGTGCTGCCCGCCGCCGCCCCGCCGGCCCCCAGCGTGCCCGACTACCACCTGCACGTGCGCAAGTACGTCGACAAGCGGCCCAAGGACGCGCCGTGAAGCCCGCGGCAGGCGCTCGCGGCTCCAGCCACGGTACGAGAAGGATAAGGAAGCGTGTGTTCGGTACACTCAGGACACGCATGTCGTGTAATGGCAATTTTTACAAATGATCAAAGGGTATTCGATTATGCTCTAACTGTTGCCTCGAAGTATGCACTGCGAGACTTTATTTGGAATTGGGTTGGTTCAGGTGTGCTTGGGTATTCGTTGTTCCTTATAGGGGCCATTACATAGTACGCATTAATAAACTAGCCCGCACTCCAAATTGCTGGTCTTAGAAACTCATGGCCGTGCGCGCCCTTAGTCTTGTGACTAATGGCATAACTAGTCCAGCGCGGATGAGGCGAATAGTCGCCGTTCGCATTGGAATACCCTCTAATCTTTGTATCATGGCGCGAGCCACGTCGGCGGAATTCGTCGTGGACTCCAAACCGTCGTCGCTCGCAGCATTGCTGATCCGTTCTTTAATGTACCGTAATTCACGGATCACCGGGAGTTGCTACCCAGTATTCCTTTGTCGGACACCTGGCAGGTCATAATCTGGCCGTTAGTTGCGATTGGCGAACAATACAAGAATCAAGAAGTCTGTGCGATTCCACAATTCCCTTGGCATAGCTTTGGCACGTGTCGATGACCTTCGTGGAGGAAATATTTGGTCGACGCTCCTCTGAGAATGTACCATCATTTCTTTCAATGTTCCTTTCATTTCATTAATTATATTTGGTAAAATCACTTTGCAAATCATTTATGGATTGTAAAATCCTACAAGAATCAGGAAAACCAACACAAGTAGGTAACTTAATGGTCCATTTATTTATATGCATTACCATGATGTTTAGGGGTCAATCCATTTTAAGTGGTCCAGAATTTAATTAATTGGTCGCTCGACCATCTCGAAAAAAATTCTTACTTTGTGCAAAAATTACCTTTTGTTTTGGATGTTCAAAAACATTTTTATTTATTTATTTTATAAAATTTGGTTTACAAATGGCGGCCGTTTTTGTTTTCCGCCGTGAACCTTTTTCTTTTTTCGTTTGTAGACCTTTACTCATCTTTAAATTACTCAGCACTGGGTTGTTCTAGCATTTTGGAATAAATGACATTGGATTCAGTATACTCTGACCTACAAATAGAAATATTATTTACATACCTTATGCGTTTCTAATTGGGAAATATTAGCAACCAGATCTATTGAACGCATATTAATTAATTTCGATTTTCAAAGAATAATTTCTCATAGGAGAAATACAGTCACAGCTGTATTTTTTCTGTGCGTTTACACATAACAGTATAGTTACTTTCTGTAAAGTATCAATTGAAAGCAACTTACCACTTAAAAATTACATCCTCTTAAAAAATGGAATTTTCCAAATTTTGAACTACAATATCTCTGATGGAGGACCAGATAAAAAGCTGAAAATTGCAAATTGCACTAGATCGCTATGATACCAAACATCAGTAAAAATTTCAACCTTTAGATTAAGCTCAAAGTATTTTTTTTTTAATTAAACTTACGTAAAATAAGGCTTCATTTCTCCATTGAGATAACTAGTGATAAGTAGTAATCATATTATTTTGAAGCTACTTTAAATTAAAATCTACACTGATTGCCAACAAACGGGAAAAATAGTGCACAACAGAAAACAAAAATGGTCGCCATTTGTAACGCAAATTTTATTTTTTTTAAATTAAAAATATTTTTGTACAGCCAAAACAAGAGGGAATTTATGTATAAGGCATGCATTTTTTTTCGAGATTGTCGAGCAACCAGTGCTGGACCACTTACATGTAAAATGGTTTGAAATAATGGTACTATTTAACGTTTGCTAATAAGAAATGCAATGTACATAAGACACAACTATTAGGAAATATGTTATTATTTTTAATCAATTCAGATTTTTGTTTGAAATTTTTGTGGGTGTTTAAGTAGTTATAATATGTACAAAATATATTTTAGGCAATTCTGAGACACCAAAACTCAGTTATTTTTCATGACTGAATAAATTGGCACCATTCTGTGTACTATATGAATTGCTAGAATACTATTTAGTCCAGAAAATGTACTAGTAGAATAGTTCTGAAGATAAACATCTCCCAAATTCAAGCTGAGCTTCAAATGAATCTCATTCTTTCCCCACAGTTGTTCATCACTTGACATGAGAAATTATAATATTTTTTCCCCTTAAAACATTTTGTTTAAAATTTAGCTGCTGATAAATACAATAGATTTTGCCTTTTAGTTGTGTTGTTGAAAAGATGATATCTTTAAAATTCATTATCAGCAAATCCATAAAGAATATTTATTTCATTACATAGTAAATTTTCAGTCATTGTTAATGACTTGATTTCCTTAGCATTTATAAACCATTTTAACTCCTTATAAATTATGCATAACAGATACTAAAAATGCTTAAAAATTTTAACAAATTGGAAATATTGATTTTTTTGATATCTGGTAGCAATGTAATGTATATATAGCACTACTTTTAGATCTCATCAGTGAAATTATTGTGTAATTGTCATGTATAACTTTCTTCCATTAAATCCTATTTTCACAGAAATTGACAAATTAGGATTCGACAAAAGATTATTTCTCTCATTCTCAATCTAAATCCACATAGATTAAGTGTTTAGTTTGAAAACTATAGGAATTTTTGAAGAAGTGTTTTTGAACACTAGGAAGAGAGATTTTGTGGAGAGTGACAGCTTTGTTAATTGCTGTTAGTAATTTGTGGAAAAGAACCAACTTTATCTTTACTATTCAATAACACAAGAATAAACTTTCCTTCCAACAGGTAGAGATACTTGTGAACTCCTGAGTACATATATACTTGTGAACTCCTGAGTATTGAGATCAACAAAGTAGTATGTATTTGCCTGTTTTCTCTATGTCTTGGCACTGAAATATATCTTGGTCATGAACAAATATAATGTTTTCAAAGCAGTAAAAATATTGGCCTACATTCTATTGTATTTTACTCTTTTCATCATAAACTTCATATTTTCTCTTTCAAATAGGCCTATACCTTGCTCATTATTGTGAACAAACTTTTTAATTTCAAAAATTACTTGATGGTTATTGTGCAGTCGTGTAGTAAACAAGTGTAGCCTATAGTTTTGTTACAGGTAACTCCTTCACCATGTTTAAAGGATACCAATTTATTTCTTAATACTATATGATACTATATAAACTAGTTTTAAACTCATTAAGTGCAATGGAACATCTTTTCAAAAACACTGATGTTTAAAAATTCATTTTTTTTAAAAAACTTATTTCTGAGAAAAATTACATTATATGTTTTGGATCTCAAACTAGATTAGAGAATGGAAAATGTTGCAAAACATAATCCTTAAAAATGTTCAGTTAGTAAATTTTTAAAAATAATGTCCAAAAAAAGCACAGCCTATTTGTAGCAAAATCTTTCAACTTTCTGAGCAAATAAAATGAAAACCTTTTAATCATTAGTTGGCGAGTTTGATGATCAAGCACCACAGCTCAATTTCTCCTATTGAAGTTTGATAAGTTTGATAATTGATGTAATTCCTACTTTACAAATGTATTGAATATATTCTATGTACCTGCAATTTGTTTGTTAATATTTATTATTTTATTTATATTTTATTCATGTTTGTTTCTTGAAATAAATATTTCTGTGATCTGAACAAATACTTATGTGAACAGCCTTATTTATCTGAATAACTTCCACATGATTAGATTATTATCATGAAGTGACAATGTACATAACTATCAGAAAAAGATTATTGTGTTTTGATGTGTTCACTGTAAATGCATAGAAGTTCAGGGATTGGAATTAACAGGCAGTTTCAACTTTTTAATTCTTTTCTTCTTTATTTTTGTTCCTTTTTACCTGTCTTATTTTTTCCCATAGTTAAAAATTTATAATTTTTTAAATCTATAATTCTATTCCAGTTCCTTGCTAACTTGACAAAATAATCAATTGATCGTTTCATGTCACATGAACTCTACATTATGAAAAATTCATTTCCCTACCATTACAATATTTCTGCATGTTTCCTTTTCTTCTTCTTTTAACATCTGTCATACAACTAGTTTTCTCTGCATGTTCTCTTGTGAAAGGTTTCAAGCAAACGTTCTCCATCTTGGTGGGATGCTATCCAATCTTAATAAAATTATGGTATATAGTAATCAAAAATTTGTCTTGAGCGCATCTAAATCTGAAAACCAAATTCTTCTTTTCAAAAATGTAATTTTTCTTTAACAATATTTCATTGATTGTTGATATTTTGTGGCACCCCTTCAGTTGTTTTTCTGTAATGTCTAATACTATGAGAATAGGAGTTTCTGCATTCTGAAAAGGCTGGATAAGTGACAAAATAATGCATGCTATATTTTCTTCAATCTTTTATTTTCTTTATATTTACACAAAAAATGCCACTACAAATTTGCCTGTCTGATGTCTTGGACTTTCCTCAGATCTTACTTCAAATCTGCAGTATTTAATAATTTTAATAAACCTATCTTCAAACACCGAATGTCCTCCAAACTGGCACACCTTGCTGAATTGACCAGCAGCTTTTTTACAATAAGGGTCGTCCATAATTATGTGACACTAAAGAGTGGGGAGGGGGTTTGAAACAGCATTACACTGTATTAGATAGGGGTAGGAGGGGTAATGGTTTACTGTTACATAATGCTGATATTTATTTTTAAAATTCATTTTTAACATAAATTTTATTATAGAAATTATACGAAATTAGTGCAACTCATTGATTCTACTTTATAATTTATTTTTACTCATTGTAAATTGGGGGGTCTTTTCGCAAATATCATGTAATTATTCAAGAGGGCATTACAGGTTTGTTATACGGGGGAAAGGTGGTACCCGAAATACTGAAAACTTGCATTACCTAATTTATAGATGGTTAATAACCTAATTCTTCTCTTGTACGGCTGGAGCCAAAGGGGGCAGGAGGAGGCAACTGCCCTTCCACTAAATCTCCTTTTATCCTTTTTCATATAATTTTATCAGAGATTCATGTTAATTTTATAAGAGTTAATGTAAAAAAGGTAAAGTATATTACAAAAAGTAAAGAGTGCTATAGTATAATTTACCTTCTTTTAAATTAACTCTTGTAAAATTAATTCAAAGGCAACGTCCTTTCACTCTACTGTGTACCAATTATACTGTAGAGCTGAAATAATCCACCTTACATGTTAGGAGAACGACTCTATGGATTTTGCTTATTGAGGGTTCTACAGAGATTTCTTGATTGAGAAATGGGGAAGTATATAAAAATTGAAAGTTTCAAGAGATTTTAAGAAAATTCATGGAAACTTGTGATACAGTGAAACCTTATTAACATGAATTCCCAGGGACTGAAATAATCAGTGTTCTTGTTATAAAGATTTATGTTATCCGATTTTTAAATATCCTCACTACTATGTTTCTTTGGCAGACAAATTTTGTTTATTTAATGAACAATTTTGTGTTAAGCAAGTTAGTGCTAATGAGGGTTTACTGTAGTTTAATAACTTATTCCTTCAATTACAACTAGAAATTATATTTTTTTTAAAAAAATTGTTACAAAAATTAAAAATTAAATGGTATGATTTTCATTTTATAATTATATATTCTTTCATTTAAAAAAAATAGTTTATTTTTGGATTTGATATTAATGATAATGTGATTGTTAAAAAAAGCAAATTTGAATGTTATTGTATTTAATTTTGTAAATTTAAATTATTATTTAGTGTTCCTAATTAATTTATTATATTAATTATTATTTTATGTCTCTTTGTTTTTTTGCTCACGAATAGGCTGATTTGGACTACGCATGCATACACCCTGCATTTACCGGGGCTCAGACCCATTATCTTGGTGGCAGGTGCATGTAATTTTAATAATGGGTTCAACATTTAGCTGGATCTGATTTTTATCCCCCAAGGCTTTTAGCCCTGGGGTAAGGAAGATGAAATGATGTTGATAGTGAGGGGAGAGATGATGACACACACATAAACACAAATACACCCATGCCCAAGGCGGGTGGTTCTGGTTCAAGACCACTGCGGCACTACTTCCTTAGCAATCTTGGTCATCTGATCAGCTTTATGTCCCTACTTTATTAATAATCATAACACATTGTTTTTCTCCTGCCTAATGAAAGTCCTGATTACACCCACATCGCCATTTACATTAGAATGGAAAATATGTGTTTCATTTTAAAACTCATTTTTCCTGTCTCTATATTCATTTGTCATTATTAATTGACTGGGATTTTTAAATTATATTCAGGAAGATAAATTGTGTAACAATGCACTCATCTATCCATTTTGGTACAATGTATGGAATCAATTACTTTGTGGTTCAGCTGATTTGGCATGACTTGTCCTATATCAGGGCTTAAAATTGTCGAATACTTTTCATATCCGTTTCAGTTTACATTATACTTCACAAATAAAATAACTATTTGTATGATTTGAAATAAGAATGTCAGATTAGCCATTATGGCAATTCCAAAATATTGAGAAACATTTGTGTGTCCAGAAATATGAACTAGATACTTGTAGGAAATAATTATTTCTCCTAAATAGTGATGATCATTAGAACTTTGTTGAAGGTAGGCTTCCTTCACTATTGGTGTGGCCTTGTGGAACCACCACCTCTATATGGTCCTGTAGCAATCAGCTTATAGCAGGCATGTTCCCGTCATTTTTTTGTTTGGGACAAAGTAATACCAGAGTAATGTGTTTTTACAAATGAAATGAATTACATTTTTCTTCTTTTCAATCGACAAGGTGTTTTTCTGAAGATAGCAATTTGATAAGTTAGACCCATGTGATAAATCAGACTCATTCAGTTGCAGAGTCCCTGGGGAAAGTCTTTGCAAACCCCCTGTTATGGCATCACTGATGAAGATAAAAATTCAGTAGATTTCTTATTAGTGGAAGGAAAAAACTGTTATGGAATTGACTCTTTTTAGAATAGAATTGTAAAACACTCCTCAATCAAAACAATCACCTCTCATTGTAATATAGTTTTGAACTGTTTTTTAAACAAAATCATGATGTAATGAAGTATTTAGTTACAAGACACACGAAAAATAGATCCCAAAGATTCACTATGACAACTTTTAGATGTTTCAGAAATTTTTTAGAAAACCCGATCTTAAGTTTTTTTATTTTTGTAAGTGTGAACTACATAAATACATCCATATTTTTGCACAAAGGAATCTAAATGAATAAATCACAAGTTATTAATAAAATGTATATGTATATATATATATATGTATGTATGTATATATATATATATATATATATATATATATATATATATATATATATATATATATATATATATATATATATATATATATATATATATATATTTTAAATTTTGGAAAGATTAGGCCTATTACTGTTTTTATTCCGCCATGTAGACTCAAATGTCTGTTGAATTATAATAACTTATATCACAGATAGAATTCATGAAAGTGTAAAGGAAAGTTATTTGCCACGCATACGAATCTAGCAATAAGTACCTTTTCTGAATCATATATTTATTCACTCTGATTAGTAATTAAAATGACAATCTTCAAAAAATGAAGTAAGCTAGAATATGATGTTGACCAACAGTGTCCGACACTGTCCTGTGAGCCTATCCAATGTATGAGGCTATCCTCTAATGCCAAAGTAATTGTGTAGTCTTCCCCATGCAAATCTTGAAAATTCTTTCCTGCTTCTTGTGTGATTTCTTGCCATCTAAAATTGAAGTTTTCATGTTTGCACTTTTTCTTGTAGTTGTTTGTTAATATGACGAGCTGGATTGTAATGTAAATATCTTTTGTTTATGTACTTCTAAAATAATTGGATTTGAACAGTTTGTTTTCTATTATTGACAAACCCATGTTCAGGGTGGTATCTCGAACCCCTTAACTCAAGCAGTTAGTGTGCTCTTATGTTAGCAAACTAGGCTGTCCAGGTTAACTGATAAATATCACTAACTGATATGGGGAAAACAACTACTGAAACAGAAAAAAAGTCTTGTTGCATTCAAACATTTTTTATTTCCCTGTTTTAATAATTACCAATAAAGAATAATGTCTCTAAAGTCTCCTTTATGTATTTTTGTTTTACATTTAGAGATTATTACAATGCTAATTACAATGGTAAATCAAGATTTTGTTTCCAAGTTATAACTGATTGTATTAGAGAATGTGATTGTGTCTCAACAAAGGTGCTATAGCCATACTCCAGTCATTTGTAAATGTATGGATTACAACTTTTTTCACGTTTTTAAGTAATATATATTTTCAGTATTCCAGAATTATTTCATTTCATTTGCATTCAAAGAAATGAATATAATTTCAAATTAACTTCTTTTTGTCAACAAATTTCAAGAGTCAAGGTATTCAGATAGTTTCTTTAAATCTAAAGTCTTTCCGAATGCATCCTTCAATAAAATTATAATCCTTAAGCACCTAAGGCTAAACGTGAAATTTAGTTCATCATCATGAACTGACAAGAAATTAGGCTTTACTGCCCATTTCTATTGGTTTCTTACATGTTCTTAAAAATGCTTGTTACTTCATTCGGTCATTAAAATGAGTCTCCTCCTAAATTATTTAACTCATATTAGCATTAGATGTTCAAATCATAAGTATTACCTTTCCTAAATTGTTTTCATCATTCTTCTGCTTTAAATTTGCTTGGTATTATAGTATTATTAAAACTTCACAGCATTTGTGTGGACTTCTTTTTAATTACCACCTACATAAATAAGAGAAAATAAATTAAACCAAATATAAAATAGAAAAATAAGATTGTTGGTATTAGGAGAAAATCAAAGACAGGACGAAAGAAGCTAAAGAAGAAAAATTGCAGCCTGTCATTCATGTGAATTCAACAGATGAAATGGTCCTGTATCATGGAATAAATTCTGTGTAAAAACTATGGACGAGAAGAAAATGAAACATGAGGCAATTTTTAATAATGAATGAAATTCTCATTGAAATGCTAAATAATATTGAGTAATTGTTGTTTTACAAGTCTTTATTACTACTTAATTTTGTTATTTTTCTACAACTTTTGGTTTTGGAAAGAAATGTATTAATGTTTACTATGTGATTCAGAATCAATATTTCTTTTTAAATTTTCAACTATTCTACCAAATACTTGTTAGTTATATTTAACTGGCACATCTCAATTTTATTAACATCTGAAATGTACATTACTTGTAACACTGTTGTGTTATTTTTCATTACTACAGTTTTTTGATTCTAATTCATTTTACATTAAGTATGTTGGTATGATATTTTAAATATAATATCAAATAATTTTGTAAGCTACAAAGAAATACTTTTGAATTTTCAAATAGTTCTATTAGAGTTGTTATGTAGACCATTTTATGAGATAATCAAATCAAAGGAGGTATTATCTTTTTTGTATCATTTGAATATGATTTTAAATGGCACTCAGATACTTTCATACCAGGTTACAGTAAGCTTAAACCATGAATACCAATTTATGATGAGTGCTATAATATTTTCTGAGCGAGGGAGGATGTTTGCACTTTTATTTTCTCCCTTTCCCGGGCTGATGTCAACGGTGTGGTTTTTCCTTGCCTTTATCTGTATTGAGGTGATCATGAAGGATAAATGATGATAGATGTATGATTATGGAAGAGATAATGTTCAAATTGGATACATCAGGGTACGGAAAGCTATCCACAAGGTGAAAACACAATTGTCTAATGTGGGATTCGAACCCGCATTCTTATGCTCTGGGTACTTGGAGAATGCTTCAAACCCCCTCAATCATTAAGACCAGCAAAATAATATTTTTTTCTTATTAACAAATATGAATCAAAATCTGTTATTAACATTTGCTAAGAATTTTACCATCCCTAGCTTAATTGTTAATTATTTTATTTTAAAATTTGTATTTAATACATTTCAAAAGAACAGAAATGCAATTTTCAAAGAAAAAAATTGTGTCCCATTGCCAATAAGGCTTAGGACAGTTTTTATTTTGCAGATGACTTTAGTGATATGTAACTGAATGTAATAATCTGTATTCATAATTTGACCTAATTAGGGATTGTTCATAAATTACATAATGTTAATGCTGGGGGAGGTAGGCTGAGACAGCGTTATTGTGCATTTATAGGGGAGGGGGTATTAGTATAATGTTACATAACATTGATTTTTTTTTACATTTTTCAGTATTTGCTGAAGTAATTCATTTTTTTAAGTCTTAACATTAATATATTTACTAATTAATTTGTTTTAAAAACAAAAATAAATTAATCTTATTAGATGATGCAGTAAATGGTAATATTTTTATTAATTTTTTAATAGAATCTGGATGATAACGAAAAAAATATTCAATACTGAGAATTAAATTAAATTGGTGTAGTAGGCTTTCACCCATGCGTCATTCATGATAGGGTGTGCACGAATTTTGTTCAGAAATTTTCTCGCCTATGCATCCATTGTTCACTCAGAACTTGTCCAAAATCTTATTGTTAGGTACAGTCAGCATCGCCAACAAATTCAGACTTAAATTATTATAAATTTTAATAAAGAACACAAATAAAATGTATACAAATTATTTTTACTGTACTATAATTTATTTTCGCTTCTGGCATTTACAAGGGGAGAGGGGTTATTAGCACAAGTGTTACATAATTATTTAGGAGGGGATACAAGCCCGTGTTACGGGTGCGTTGCAGGGGGAGAGGGGGTATTCCAAATACTCTAATTTCGAGTTACGTAAGTTATGGACGGCATCTCAAAATCTGGGGGGAGGGGAGAAAAAATCAAATGGAATAGAGAAGCTGCTGAGGGTATGGATTGTGCTAAATAATAACATTTGTGCTGTGAAATGTGGAAGTGACAGTGGGTGGAAGCCCACTGGCTGGGTAAGGAAAGCAGCACAACCTTCATCACTTCCACCGTTACCTGGTGCACCTCTTTAGTGCTAATCTCTAGTAGAGTTTTATGATCTAAACTAACCAAACTAGCAAAGAGGCTGTTCATTAAGCTGGCAGTTAACTTGAAGCTGGCAGTTGATTTGAAGATCTCCACCTCCAAATCCAGCTGCACGCATTTCTGCAAAATGCATCACTTTCATAACCATCCAGATCTTCGTCTTGGTAGCCACCAACTTCCTTTTGTCGAATCTGCATCTTTCTTTGGCCTTACATTCAACAACTGCTTAACTTAGCATAAACACATTCGAAAACTGAAGATTCGATTGGATTATTGTAGTATTGTGTGTGAGTCAGCTGTCAAAGCTCCGTCCATTAAATATCATCCACAATACCTGCATGCGAATCTGCATAGGCGCCTACCGCACGAGCCGCATCGAATACCTCTTTGGCTGAGGCTGGAGAACCATCTCTGAGCCGATAGCGATATGTTTTGATCGACTCGTATGGTGAGAAACTATCGATTTTAGAGGCTCCCTCGCGCCGGACATCGTGTGAACTGAGACCTTCCCCCATCCTCCGGGTATCCGTTTTTACACTCGTTTGCAACAATTCAATTTACAACTCCCCAAATCTGTAAAACTTCCTTGACGTCATGTTTCTCCTTGGAAACTTCTCCGACCCGTAATAGACCTTAGACTGTCCGGCCTCCCTAAAACATGTCTCCCAGTGCGCATATAAAACAATTTCCGGAGATAAAATCCACGAACCCCGGTCCCAGCCTCAGTTCCACCACACTGATTCCTCACAAAATGCCAAAGCTGCGCATGATACTATTCCAGAAGAAAGCACGTGCATGCTTTCTACTGGAATAGTAACATGGGCAGCTTTCACATTGACTCTTCCTGCAGTTTATATTCTGCAGAAAAATATGCTCAATTGAAGACACTAATTCATCACAATCAAACTCTCAATCCGCGCAATTACGGAAAGTAGTGGTGTAGAGCGATTCCAAAAGTGCTCTCAAATCCATCTCATCCTTCTCTCTTTGAGATTCGTTGACAATGAAAATTCAACGTGAAATACATCATTAATGCTGAATCATTGCAATATGGATCTTTGGTGGGTCCCGAGCCCCATGGGGATAACGGGAAAGGAACCATGCAGTAATGCTGGCCTCGAGGAAACCAGAATTAGACATCAGTACAGTGCCTATGGACGATACAAAGTTCTTTATCAGATGTTCCATTCTCAAGGCACGGCAATCAAAGTGGCAGATTGCGGATTTTAATCCGTAACTACGGGCATACGGTCTGGGAGGCCTCTACGAATTTTCAAGGTTATATTTCAATAATTTCCTGCTGTGCGGCAAAATTGTCGTTCTCGTTACCTTCATTTCTCGTCGCTTCTTAACAGTCACGACTATCAGTTTCCTGTTTGGATTCAACTGGAGAGGTTCGTGACACTGAACTTTTGAAGAGGTCCCGTTGATCGCATGCCTGTGTTAGTGGTCTCAATTAGCCCTATGTTAGACACATATGTTTCTACATACATATTTTTGATTTCAAAGCATTTTATTTTTCAACGTTTGGTGCCTATTTAATTATGTAAAAAATATTTGTCTTAAAGTTAATACCTTAGAAATTAAAGAGGAGTGAGAAAATGGTTTGTAACAAAGTTGAAACTGCAATTGTTTGAGTTCGAGCTATTTTGGCATGCAAAAAACGTTAAAAAATGTTTTTTCTATTGTCTTCAATAAAGAAATAATTTCCTAATAAAAATAGTCCTTTTACAATATTTGATTGGATTTTGAAAAGAATGAATTGGTTTACAGCGGAGTCTCTGACAGCATGCCTAAATTAGTGTAACAAAAATCCATGGCTGTAGTTATGAGTTAAGCTCACGGGAATAATGGAGACTGAAACCTTTGGCTTCCTCATCTCATGGTGTTAGGTGCGAGGATCTAATTCTTCGAATCTTTCATTGTAATTTCCCCCACGGGTATTTTCTCCGCGGTTACCCTCCCCTGCTTCCGATAACTGCAGAACAAATCTTACCTTGGAGCATGCTCTGGTGCACTATGGTAAAGTGAGAAAGAGCCGCCAAAGGCATCGCCTTTCTGTGTCTCTGGGGGTGATGTTTGATAATTAGGGGTCGGATTTTAATGAAATGTCATTTTTTCACGGTGTAAAAATTTCATTTAGTATACTCGTATAATTTAATTATGTTATAACAAAAGGGAATAACCCAATTTTATAGGCCAGTTTTTCATTTTTCGTCAATTTCGACAAATAAGTCATTTTTTACCTTTTCTCATAATTTTTAATGCATTTTTCACTGAATTTTCCGATTTTAATATAATTTAAATGGTACTTGGTTCAAATAATATTTACGAGATGCAACAAATGTTCTTTAAAGAATTCTTGAATATCCTATTCGATTTCTTCGCTCAGAAATTGTAATGTCAGCCATTGTGTGTATGTAATCTGAGGTTCCTGTGACGCCTATCAGCGCCATTGTCGGTTAAGCCGATTTCGGGATAACTTAAGACAGAGATTTCATGCCAAAGAACAGTCCAAACCCAAATTTGAAAGCTGAGTTCGCTTGAACGAATAGAAGAAGCCTCGATTACATCAGTAACTTATCCAACAGCTTGAGTTGTTCATCCGAACGGGTTTTGATCATATTTTTACGTCATTATTCTTTGCTTTTAGGGCACTATTCAAACATTTTAAGAACATCTTATTGATCTTTTTTGGCTATGTATTAGGTAATAAAAATCCGAGCCTATTGGTAATGTAGATTCCTCTCTTTATAAACTTTTCAGCGGGATTTTTAGATAAGCCTTATAATGAAACTTCTATATTCTTATTAGTAGTTGTCACTATACTCGTGTGATTTATTTACGCCGTTTTCCTTCTATTTTAAAATGTTTTAATGTGGCAGTGAATACAGGTTCTGTCGATAAGTTGACACGAGCGACAATGACCTTAGATGTTGAAGCGCTCTTAAACCGCCACCACTATCACCACTTTCCTCGTTCTTAACGATAATGTTAATTAATGGAAAATTGATGGCGCAACTTTGCTTGACAACATCTCAAGAAGAAAGGTTTTTGTGACCTCGATTGTTGTCCTTTTATGATGATAAAACTGCACCTCTTTATAGAGAGAGGGACAGAAAAACGAAGACGTTGACAAGTTAATGCAAACAGATGTGCAGATGACACACAGGGAAGAGCATCCTGACCAAGGACTGACGGCAGGCGAGCTGAGGCAGAGACAGAGGCGAATGGAGTAAACACACTCGTCCTCGTAGTATACTTCTATGCGACGCACACGTGTTTATATGGCACTTCTCATCGGACAGCCGTAATTTTACAGCTTCGGATCCGTGTCAGTAACGAGGGCTCAAAATCTTGCATATTCTTCGATTTAAACAGAGGGGCACTTCAAGGTCAAGAGTTAGGCGGAGAGGCAGACACTGTAATCCAATGGGTAACTTCGTTCAGACAAATTTTTGGTGTTGGAGCTCCCTATTGGATGGCAATGTATCTCTCTTTCCTTCCAGCTGACAATGTGGATCTCGAAACGACTCACCGTGTCTCTCGCTTAGGAATTTCCCACCAGCAGTCTAATGGCCGTTTACACATAATGTGTGCTGTTCCTCAACGCCGTAACGATCGTCACCCACCCTAGGCGTTTCGTGTTAGATAATGTGCGCTTTATGCCGAGAAAGTCCGAAAAATATTTTGAAACCATTCCTACTTCAGGCCAGGAGAGGTGGCTCAGTGCATCAACTGATGTCACTGCAGTGCCTCTGACCAGGGAGGTCTTGGGTTCGTGTTCCCACAGTGGCAAGATTTTCGACACTAGCGTGTCAGCTCTATGGAATGGAGTCGCTGTCTGGAGGAGAATTCTACAGGCCTGCTGATCTGATCGGTAGTTTTGTGTTAACATTAACCACCTAATAAGCCAGATTCGAATTTGTGAATTTCACGGATTCGGACATTAGTCGCACGATGTATACCGCCCGAATTTTCTATTAATATTTCCGTTGCATTTTACATCAAAGGATGTGTCCTATCATTGAAAAGATAACACTACACAGTCGTCGAAAGACTCCCACCAACCAGGCCATCGGCTCTTACCCTCACACCTTTCCCGCCTTTTTTCGCTCGTATGTTTCCGCAGGTCGGGCGGCGGCGGCAGCGGCGGCGGCGGTGGCGTTGGCGGCGGGGGCGGTGGGGTCGAGGTGCTCAGAGAAAGCGGACGCCCCAGGTTACGTGATGGGATTGGAAGACGTTGCGTCACATGCGAGCGGCGGGAGGAGGAGCGCAGCAGCTGGAGGCGTCTTCAGTGTCCGCCCACGCCCGCCCCCCGCGCCCCCTCCCGTCCCGTGCTTGACGACCGACACCCCGCCACACAGCGCGTTTTCCCGGACGTGACGGGCCGACATCCATTTTTCCGAGGAGTCGGGCGCGAGCGGTCGCGATAGTAGCGTTCGGTGCTCGTCATCCATTGGCATTCTATTGATATGCCCTCTAGACCTTGTTTACAACAACCTCGCAGATACAGGATTATCCCGAAATTAGAGAGCGGTCAATGCGGTCTTGTAATGTGGATTAGGCGGTTCACTGCACGGTACTGTTATCATTCTTGTAGATTATGTTTTAGAAGTTTCATGTCAGATGCTACATGATCTTCCAAAGACATAAGACAGAGTATAACAAATGTATTTGGATAGCTTTATCTAGGAAACATTTTATGCAGCTTTTACGAAACAAACTCCGGTTGTTCGGGAGGAAAGTACTTGTATGGAATTCAAAATGATATAGATTAAATACAAATTTGACATACATTCCTCCTTTCGTCATGGGGAGGATCATGTAGATTTGAACTCCGGAAAGCTCAATATACGGGAAAACAATTAGATCCTAAAAATATTTTCGGAATAAAAACGTTTTTGTCGTTAAGTGTATCATTGAATAAGTTCTATTTATGTCTTAGTTTGTGCACTTTGAAACTACCATTAAAGTTTCTTCAATGAATAGTTACATGTTCAGGTTCAATACAATTTCTTCTGTTTTAGTTATGGTCTCATTGCCTCTATTTATCAAATAGATATAAAATTTGGTATCAATACACAATACGAAGTATACGCATTGATATTTTTGAAACGAAAGTTTCATCAACGAAATATCAGATGCCTTGAGCCTTAATACCTATTCATAATTCCCTCAGGCCACAACAACAACAACAACAACAACCACAACAACAACAACAACATTGCATAATGGAACATTCGCTATTGTATGATTTGTCGCTGCTATTTCTTCAATCGCTAGAAGATAAGTCTTTGAAATTTCATTTTGAGCGAGCGTACCAACAATACACACAGATCAGACGTTTCGTCCAAACTAACCCAGATTAGATTATCTATACTAGAATCACGAATTTCTTGTACAGTTTTTTCATAAATTAATGGAACATAATGTTTGCGTAGAGTAGATTCATGTGGAATAGTTTGTTTCGTATATGTTTCTAAGAACTCACGTAATTTAGGGTGTTCTAACTTAAACAGTGGAATGTCAGCACAAGTAAAAGCCTCACATAGGTCCATATAAAAGGTTGACAACTGGGGTCCCAAAGTTGAACTAGTTGTTTCCTTTTAGCATCAACTGTTTACTAATTTTTTTTTAGTGAAATATATTTTACGTCTGTTGCTGTTTTTAAATGTGGTGTTACATGGAAACGAGTGTCCGCACTTACACTTTTTTCATACACGATACAAAATAACACGATGCCACCAGTAGTTAGCACACTTTCATTTTCACGCACGTACAAATTGAGTTGAGCGGCTAATGTTCTTTTCACTGGTGGCATTTTTGCGAAAAAGCGAGCGCCTTACTAAAACCACAGTACTACCTACGAATCAAGATACGTCTTATACGTATCGAGACCGAAAAGTAACATCCGAACATTCCACCTCCACACTCGAAACTGAACTGTAATATAGAATGCAGATGCTACGGTTAGTTGCAAATAGTATACTCTCTGAGGCACCCTGAGAAAATTTCCAGGCCAAAATTTCAATATCTTACGAAAGTTATAATGAGTTCCTAATGAAAAGTAACTATTGTTATTAATTTCTTCTTCTTCTTCTTCTTCTTCTTCTTCTTCTTATTATTATTATTATTATTATTATTATTATTATTCATGTTATTATTATTATTATTATTATTATTATTATTATTCATGTTATTATTA
Organism: Gryllus longicercus; assembly: GCA_038098605.1. Taxonomy (NCBI): domain Eukaryota; kingdom Metazoa; phylum Arthropoda; class Insecta; order Orthoptera; family Gryllidae; genus Gryllus; species Gryllus longicercus. The sequence goes on from JAZDUA010000145.1 coordinate 2,949,681, forward strand.
ATAAAAAATAGTAACTACATCAATAAGGGTATTAATAATAATTACATTTTTCAGACTCTTCCTGTGAAATATGCGAACTATATCATATTAATTAATAAAATATACATAAAATATTTCATATATCATTCTAACGATGTACTCTAAATATTATGTATTTATGAAAACTCCTAAAGTATATAAAACATGCACTATAAAAATTGCATTTCTCACCGAACAAACATTGTTCGGTGGACTATTACAAATTTCATATATTTCAATGTAATAGAAAAAATTGTTATTACGTAACTATCCTAGCCCTAATTAGTAAGTTTCAAGTTGCAATATTTCGTAAATTACGTAATATAACATACTTTCGGAAATTGCAGACGCTACAAACAATTTGAGAAAGTGTGTGCTGATGTGAGACTATTAGTTTAATTTAAATATCTCGATATAGCAATCTTGGTTTTAATGCCATATTACCAATATCATCAGTATTAAAAAAAGGAATATCGACTATTCAAGTCTCAAAAGTATGGTGAAATCCCTACCTATCTTTGAAATCTCCTTCTGTCAATAGGAGTCGGCAAGGTACAGCTGCTACCCCAAGTTTAATTATTTATCCTCAAAGGACTATGAAGTGCGTATGTTTCTTTGGAGTGTAGTTGAAAATCTGTATCATCACTAAAGCTACAATATTAAACTTACTCAATTTAGGGGCCAGACAAGCAGCCGCCTCGGGTAGTAAATTTGTATGGGCGGCAAAAACAGAACAAGGGAAACGATTCAATATACTCCAACTTTAATCCTCTCGAAACGAGAAAGTATTGCGACAGTAATCGGAAATTTTTCGACAGAAAAACTCATTTTGTCTGGTCCTGATAACGAATGAGCGGATAAATCGTCTTCCTGTATGTAATAAATTACTTCCTCGAATATTTTGTGTAATCAGAGTCTACGTTTTCCACACAGTCCTCAGACCAGAGGGCCTGCATAGTCCTTGATACAACAACATTGATGTCTGCCTGCCTGCCTGCCTGCCTGCCTGCCTGTCTGTCTGTCTGCCTGCCTGCCTTTCTGTCTTCCTGCCTGAGGTCAACATTAATCGCCTAAACAATTCAGACGATTTTCTCCTTAAATCGGTATACCGCAATGGATCTGAACGAATTCGAGTTCGAAACGGATAACTTGATTTTTGTATGTTCTTTACATTTAGTCTCAACACTTTCTAAATGTCCTCAAAAATGACTCCACATTGTTTGATTAATTTTGTCCTCGGATAACATAAAGGACCCTTTAAAAATGGAGGTGGCCTCATTTCAAAATTGCAAAAAACATTTTTTCGGCGTCCCCTTACAATATTAATACTTCTATTTCAATATCTCAAACTTTCAATATTTAATATTTTAAATATACTATATTTCAATTTCAATTCCTTTGATCTCTTTCATTATTGAATTTTTCCCCTAAATGAAGACTGTTTTTCAAAGACATATCTGGAAATAAGACTATATACAATTTTTCGGAAATTGAGAAGTTTTTGTGTAATTTTGTCTGAAATATAGTTTTTAAACAAGTAGTTTCTCTAAATTGGCTCCAAAGTTTTCTTCTTTAATTTTTTTCCTCGTATGTAGCAGCGAACGGCAAGAAGTGGTGCTGGATCGAGTTTCTATGATCACTCTAAATTTTCGAAAATTGCAAAGACATACTGCAAAAGTACTGAAATATTGATGATAGAGATTTTTCATAAATACAAACTGATCCAAAAAAATGTATTAAAAGAAGATAATGCTTTTTAAACGGTTACTTTTCGGTTAATTTGCGCTTGAAGTTAAAGCAATTTACATTTTTTCTGAAGAACGACTCCAATTTTTTATTTAAAATTTTTTCACGGAGAGAGGAAAGAACAATAAAAATATGCAGGTCTCATTTTCGTTGAGGCGTCTAAAGTTTTTAAAATTGCAAACTTGCAAAACTTATGTGCGGTTGTAACACAACTATTTTATACGCTGCAGCAGTTGATTTTCCTAAAATCAATGAAATCTGATGCTGTTCACTTTTTCTCCTTTTTTCGTCTCATGTGTACATGAATGATTTTTATTTTTAACTGATACGACATTGCTTTTTAATGACTTCCATTCGGAGCTTGATACACTGCATAACTTCCCAAGATCGAGAGGGTTGTGGTTACGTTGGAAACATGAAAACAGTTAAATGATGTTACATCTCTAATGGAGGGAATTATGGCAGGGAAATATGAAAAGACGAATGAGTCAAGTTAACATCTAAATAATTAAAAAAATAAGTAAATTTGAATAATGAAAATTAAATAAAGAAATAAAATCTTGTATGTACCACGGGTGTTAACTGGTTCTAGTGATTCCGGGCGATCATTAGAACCCTTATGACACCCTTGGTGCAAAAACAACTATTGTGCGAACGTGCCAGCGTGTGTCGGTAGCGGTTGATGTTTCCAATGTCGTACTACAGTGCGTCCATTTTATAAATGTGCCGGTCGCGCGGAGCTTTGGCCTGGGCGAACAAGGCCGTGGATGTCGGGGAAATCGAGACAGGGCGGTCAGTAGAATCGCCGAAGATGGAAGGAGGCTTTTCGCTACCAGAAAGTTTATATTGTACTCACGTTATTGTAGATGCTGGAACGGCTGACTGCGGCAGATGCATTATTGACATGTAAGTAAATTCTGGTTCACTCGGGATCTGGTTCACTCACTCAAACTCTGGTTCACTTCAATATCACAGGATGTCCTGTGATATTGCAAAGATCTGTTTCTGTATATTGTGCCTTAATTCTTCTTCCGTGTGGGGATTTTTTCGCATGTATGCGATCTTTCAGGACTCCCCAAAGAAAGCAATCGTGTCAGAAATAGAGTCAGATCAGGTGAGCGTGCAGGCCACAAACCACGTGTGATAATTCGTCTCCATAAACGGCATGTAAACCCTTAAGGAATTTGAAGCAGTGTGTGTGGTTGTGGCGTCTAGTTGAAAATGACTATAATTACGTTTTTTATTTGTCAACATTTGGAGGAAAGACTCCAGAATACAGGCATTTTCTGGTTACGGTGTCTACCTTCGATTTGGCCCATTTTACGTATGTGCTATTTACAAACTCGTTCTGTTTGAGAGTGAACTGCCAGCGAGCCATCAGAAACCGACTACTATTGAACAAGACTGGAAAATACACGTTTGCAGGGCGAGACCTTGAAAACCTCCCGTCCGCAGCGTTCGGAGGGGAGTTCAGCGCACAGTTCCCGGCAAGTGAGGGCCAGTCGGCCGGGAAGCATTTTTCTCGATCGCGGCACACTAATAAAATAGTCGACTGCATTACTTCAAAAGCGTCAAATGCAAGAACCATATCCACAACAAAGTTCAAGGCTCGCATTGTATATGGAAAGTGCGATAAACTAGCCCACACCAAATAAAATAGAAAACTAATATGAGATAGTCTATGCCATTCTGTAGCACAACTAGTTATGTATTTATAGTTATTTACCTTTTTAGCTCTACTTTTTATTAATATTTGCCTATTATACGCAAATGTTCCCTCGGGTTACATATGTTTTTGCTAATTACACACCAAATGTAACGAGTAAAATCGAAATAAAAGACATCCTCTCCACCGTTCACCGCACAACAAATGTCGGGTCGTACAGCAGTTTTCACACTTTCAATAGGGCGACCATGCGCATCATATCAGCGCACGGTTTTTTTCGGTAGCTTACCTTTGTGTGCAGTATCTATTCTGTGCCTTGATGTCCTCTGCTTTTCTGGGCAGACGATCACAGTTGTGGGTTGCTGTTACCTTCCAGTGTATAATGGTGAGGGTAATCATGAGGGGTGAACGAAAACGAGAAATGAATGATACGGGCGGATTACATTTGCTGTGATATTCTGGTAAATGTAATAGAGCGAGCCAAATACTATCTGTTGTTAGTAAAGGAGAGAAAATTAGAATGCGCACGTACCGTATGGAACTTACGCGATGTAATATTCAGGACCTGGCCGAATGCGTTGAATTCCAGCATGAAGTGGTTTTCACTTTCAAACCAATGATTTACAAAGGAATATTCACGCGGGTCATACTACCTTTTTTAAAATATTTTTATTTAATTGTCTTATAGTTTAATAATGTTTAGTAATGTTAATAAATTATTCTCAGTTATGGTGAAATTCGATGTTGTTTTTCCCTTATTTAACAAAAAAGCCCCCCTGTAATTGACATTGTATAAAGATATTATGATATTGTCTGAATTCAAAGTCACATTTGCAATGTACATTCCGCCATCTATTAGGTCTGAAAGTTACTACACTTTAAAGTATTGTATTCAATTTAATCATACATGAAATGCCTATCTGTTACTTCCTATTACTTCCTTTATTACTTCCTTTATTACTTCCTATAATTCGTATTTTCTATAATTCTCCTGCTTATAATATAAAATAATCTAAATTCTGATTTTCACAGATGTTGTAAACCAATCTGTTTATTCTATAATTACACTTTTTGTGATTTATTTGTAAATTCTATTAAATACTTATCAAATTGTGCCAGTATATTCTAGTAAAACTCTACCTGAAAATGGTTTTTTACCAGTTCCACAAATTTTGTATATGCCTGCACGGACTAAAACGAGACGAGGCCAAATATATTCCTGGGCACTCTTGTCTATTGAATGTTATTTAGTTATGACGTATTTAACTAGTAAATTGAATAAATACAAAGATAGTGAAATTAAAAATACAACTTATTTTATTTTAGAATCATTGAACAAAAACACGGTTACTAGTAACATTACACGGTTGCTAGATGGCTCGGATAACCTCTTCCCCAAATATCTAATAACAATTTCCCAAATTGTCAGAATTAAAAAGGGGACACTATCATTAAGGAAACATTCATTTACATATTAAGGGTTACAACATACTAAGGAAATAATATTTTTTATGTAAGGATACGGGGAGGCCTTTCAATTTTTTTTGGGGGGGGTCATGGCCCCCTCTCCCCCTTGTGCGCACGCCTATGATTTCTAATATAATAAAATAAATTGTCGGTATGTGTCTGATCAGTTAAATTTATTATAATTCATTAACTTTCGGAAAAACTCTCGCGTTCCGAACACCACGAGTTCTAGCCACATCCCCCCACCTCTTCCCCGTCCCCAGTTGACCTCCGATCTCCCTCCCCTCCCCTCCCCGCCCCTCCGGGTCTTGTTCCGTCCGTGGGCCGCCCAGATGCGCCGCCTCTGCCGCGTGAAAGCGAGCTGAACCAGCCATTTGACCCGGACCCGCGTCCCAGCCCAAGAGCGTCCCAGAAATTCACTCTCACGAGGAACAAGTTTCAAATCACACGGTGACGTTCGCACGTTCGCAACCCGTGCTGGCCACGAGCTCGAGAAACGATTGACTGCCGAAGAGGCCCTACTAGTTGCGCAACTTTTCTTAGACCCCGATTTTACAGGGTCCCGTGATCCAAATCAATGGGCAGTATTCAAAAGTGTCCAGCTTTGGTGGTCAGGGCATCAACTGAAATCACTGCAGTGCCTCTGACCGGGAGGTCCTAGGGTCAAGTCCGACGATGGCGGGATTTTCAGCACTAGCTTGTCAGCTATAGGTGGGATTCAGCCGCTGTCTGGAGGAAAATTGTAATGGCCGGCTGTTCTGATCGGTAGTTTTCCGTGGTTTGACGCAAAGGTCCAAAACAATTACCGAAATATTACAATATGGCAATAAATGACAAAGAATGACCCAATAACTATACATTTCTATTGCTTATATGTCGTGATGAACATTCCATTACAAGATAGCTACATCTAGAATGCACCAATGAGAAGATGACATGTCATCAGAAACCGCGCTCTGGTGACAAGCTCTGCTTCTTTTTTGGGTAACGGGTATCTTCTCATGACAATTCATGTGACCTTTGAGATCGCCGGTGAACAGGCGCCACCGGCCAATGGTTCTCGACCACCCACATGGGAATAGGTTTTCCATTACCACTTATACTTTTTAGTAGAAAGATATAGGAATCGCATTAAATTAATAATTTGTAACCTTCGACCTCCGAGGCAGTGGCATTGAAACCAAAGTGCTTACAATGTGTCGTAAGGCCAGATAAGCGGAATTATTTGTCTATGGTCTGCGCATATGGTCTTGCATTCTCCATTCTCAGGATCTTTCAAAAGCGTTTAACTGCACTTATACATACAAAAAGGGTATAATTGTTATTACAGTAATTTGAATGCATTCTCGACATCTTTCACTCTCATCGATCCTATCCTATTCAAATATATCATCTCAAAAGTGATTATGTACTTCTGCTAGTATTTTCATGTTTCTAAGAAGAAAGCAAATTAATTTTCGCATGACATTAATTTACTTGTGGAATATTCATAAGATATGGTTATATTTCAGAATAAATAATTAATTCAGGTATAAATAAATAATTAATGGTAATAATTAATAATTCAGGTATAAATAATTCATTCAGGTATTTAAGGGATTTTTAATATTATATTGTGGAAGGATAAACATGTTTAAATCGCTGATTAGTTTATTGTAGTTTTATTGATCTTAATGTAATAAAAGTGAATTATATTTTATTTAGAAATAAAGCAAAAATGAAAAATTTAGTTTAATTTTCGCCAGAAAGCTCTTTTAACATATTCGTTACTACGCTTATTAAAAAGCTTATAAAATATATTCTTATAGTTTATTAATTAGCAATTCCCATATCATTGTAACTTACACCAGTTTTAATCAAAGTTTTTAACATCATGTAATATATGTTAATTGTTAATGTTAATCATTGGTTTAGACAATACGACATGATGGGGAAAACCCGATGATGGGAAACTCTAGTAGATGGGAAAAAACCGACACATCGTTTTGGGGTAATATATACAATATGACTCACTCCTATTGCTTTATTCGAATGATTGTGTCCAATTTCATTGTCAAAATAAGTGGATCTATAATAAAACAATAATTAATAATTAATAGAAACAAAGTAGTGCCGCCAATGACATACATTTATAGTAATAACAATTAGTATTATAATCTTTATTAATTGAGTAATTTTGTATAGTGGTAAGTGGTTTGTATTTACCATTATTATTATTATTATTATTATTATTATTATTATTATTATTATTAATATTATTTACCACAATGAGACAATGAAATTTACCGCAGAACAAAAATATGTGATTGTTGTGTAGTTCAGTGCCCTGATGACAGTGATGAAAACCATTTTCTGCTGTCACCGGATCTTTCTTCTGGAAACGTAATTTCATTTGTTCTCGACTGTGATATTCGTGTTGATGCGGCGCATATCACATACTGTATTTTGGGGAAATTATTGCCTAATGCTGTGTGGAGAGAGGGGAGGGGGAGATAGCCACTGTGGGCAGGTAAAAGGAAGTTGTAGTTGGATTAATCAATCGATAGTGAGATGACACAATATCTGTTCTTGAAGTGTGATAATTCGCTAACGTGTTTTGCGTGATCGCGAAATGTGTTAATATTCACCAAATATTTTCTGTTATGTGTGTGACGAGTTTACAACTAAGTCTCAAAGATACTACATCTCTCCAATCGACAGAAAGGCGTACTAGTCTAACTACTAAAGGGAATCTAGAGATCACATTACAGATTGCTACTTTTGCTTAACGCAAGAAACAGAAATATCAAGTAAATCAGAACAGTTTCTTATCCAAACTTGGAATCTGTAATGCGCCCAGTTTCGCTTTCTCATTTTCTCCCAGTTTCAAACCCACCAACGACACTGACCATGACACTGGAAGATGAAACGGATGATGGTAGTGACAAATCAAAAGATCATGAAGATCATGACGATATTGATTACACGCCATCTGCAGCACGGCTACAACCACAACTATTCATGCAGGAAAACTGAACGATCTTCTAAGAGGTCTAAATCTTTCAAAGAGGCAAGCAGAATTACTTGGGTCACGTTTTCAAGAAATGAATTTGTTACAATCAAATACTAGTATTACATTCCGGGGAAGGAGGGGAAGGGGGAAAGGGGGGTAGGGTGGAATGGGGAGGGGGAAGGGGGGGGAAGGGACGTCGTCGGTACGCCTGAGCTCGTTCACGGGCTGTCGCGCTAAGTACATACATACATACATTGATATGCCACAAGTTGTTCTGTGACGTCTTTAGGCCGATTTTCGAACGAAAACAGCCCATGCATTATGGCTCGGTATAGTGTAATTTTGGATTCTAGACATTTCGCTTTGAAGCAGCAGCGCATGACGGTTTTATTCATTTCCGTGGTCCATTCCTTGCGCCGCCTTGGTGGTAGAGGATTGCTCCGCTAAAGCACTGCTGGCAGGGATCCTAAATCTGTTGCCGGGTCTATGACGATGATCGTCGCCAATGAGCTGCGTGTTCGCATCAGGAACAGCGCTAATTTTTTATGCATTTGAGGTTCTGGTACTTGCGTCTCTCTCCATGTTGACATGGGTTATGCATTTTATACCTTCTGCCTGGTAATGAAGGAAAAGGTTAAGTAAGAAATGAAAGACAGGAAATAACTGTGATGCAGGTGATGGAAGACGATGAGCTACTCAATCTACTCAGAAACTTTCGGGGAGAAAGGGGGGGAGCATGTGTAAACAAGGATATAACTTCGGAGGAAAGGACGATTAGTCGTCTCTTATAACAGGGGGAGATCCCGTGGTGCTATTCTACTAACAGCCCCAACAACACGGGGGCATATTATTATTGTTATTATTACTAATATTATTATAATTATTATATATACTATTATTTGAAGCGGAATATTTCCATGCATTAGCATAAAATGTCCCGTTTTTCTATACCCACATCTCCTTATTTTAACTCTTAACTACACATCTCCTCATTGTGGTCCACTGCCCGTTGCCTCCCTACGCAAGACTAACCCGAGTCGATGTCTTTCTCCTCGTTCCGCGCATCGAATACCGGGCTTTCAGGGGCGAGTATATTTCGCTCGGTGGGTCGCGACTAGCAAACCTTTGTCCTACTGGGCTGACATTTAGCGGATTGTCTGCGATCTGCGCCATGCTCGCGCAAAATCGTCTCGTGCAGGACTCTCTTATTATTAGTATTGTGATAATCACTATTCAATGCATTGGTTTGTTAAATATACAATTACATTTAAAGTAGTAATTGAATTGGAGTGTCGTGACGTGTTGTGAAGTGTAGTGCAATAGAGAATTCAAGTGCAAGTGTAGTGAAGTGAAGTGAAGTGTAGTGAAGTGGAGTGAAGTGCAGGGTATTTATTACTTAAAAATTCCGTGCAGGACAGTCATAAAGTTTATAGGTAATACTGTTATTGTTATTATTGTTATATTATTGTTATTATTGCCTTAAAATGCTTTAAAATTGCAGTGTATTAGAATTCTTAGTTGTAATATGTAAATTGTAGTGTTCTGCCACCAGGTTTTATACCTACCTGCAGAAATAATAAATCTATCTATCTATCTTACCAACTAAAAGCGGGACTCATCTGACCAAGCCACGGTTTCCAGTCGTCTAGGTCCAATCGATATGGTCTCGAGACAAGGAGAGGCGATGCAGGCAATGTCGTGCTGTTAACAAAGGCACTCTGGTTGGGCAAGCAAAATTTCGCCGCTCTGTTAAAACAGATACGTTCGCCGTACGTCCTACATTGATTTCTGCTGTTATTTAACGCAGTGTTGTTTGACTGTTAGCATTGACTACTCTACGAAAACGTCGCTGCTTTCGGTCATTAAGTTAAGGCCGTTGGCCAATGCGTAGTCCGTGGTGAAGGGTTACACCTTAAACTAGGTATTCTCGGCACACTCTCGACTCTCGACATGGATCTCGAAATATCGAATTCCCTAACGATTTACGTAATGAAATGTCCCATGCATCTAGCTTCAACTACCATTCCGCGTTCAACGTCTGTTAATTCACGTCGTGCGTCCATAATCGCAACAGAAACCTTTTCACACGAATCACCTGAGTACAATTTTTTTTTTTTTTTTAACATCTGCTTTATTTGCAATTTGTTCTACACGAACATTCGGCAAATACAATTGTACATATATTATCGACATGTAAAGAAACCATACAATTCTGGTTCTTTCTAAAAATGGTTTTAAACTAATTGTCCAGTTCAGAGAGAGAAAGAAAAAAAAGACAAACAAACAAAAGCAACAATAAACAATATCACATTGAAATAACAAAAAACACAATAACAAACAAACATACAATAGTGCAAGCATTGTGACAAACAAAATATATCTACAGTAACAATTATTTTAAAAGAAAAATATTATTTATATCTGTGGTCCAGATCAAGAGGATGTACTCTTTTCAATCTTCTTGTCGTTGTGCTGTTATCTAAGATGTTTATGGCCAGATGATTAATATGATTTTCGAGTCTGTGTTGGTATTTGTGAGATTTGAGAGTGATTTCCTCTTTAACAGTGGTGATATTGAGATCTTTATGTAGAGTGGCGTTTGATACAAACCAGGGAGCATTGCTTAATAGTCTGAGACATTTGGATTGAAATCTTTGAATTATTTCTATATTTGAATGTGATGCTGTTCCCCAGAGTTCAATTCCATAAGACCAGATAGGTTTGAGTATTGTTTTGTAGAGTAAAATTTTGTTTCCTAGACTTAAACTAGATTTTCTTCCTATTAACCATATCATTTGTCTACTTTTCAGTTCTGCTTCCTTTCTTTTGATCGAAATATGTTTCTTCCAGGTTAGCTTTTTGTCTAGATGTAGTCCGAGATATTTGACGGTGTCTACGTTTTCAATTAGTTTTCCGTTTATTTCTATTCTTGTATTTCTTGTACGTCTGAGGGTAAATGTTATACATTTGGACTTTGTTTCATTCATTCTTATTCTCCAGAGTTTACACCATTTGTTTATAAGCTCGAGGTGCTCTTTCAATGTTCTTGTTGCCGTTTCTTGGTTTTCGTGCGAAGCTAGCAGGGCTGTGTCATCTGCATATGTTGCAGTGGTGACGTCTGGGGACTGAGGTAAGTCAGCGGTGTACAGCGTGTACAGCACTGGTCCAAGGATGCTCCCCTGTGGCACTCCTGATAATACTGGATGAAACGGTGTTATTTCATCTCCGAATTTTATTTGAAAAAATCGATCTGAAATAAAGGATCGAAGTATATTATAGTATGGATGCGGCAGACATTTCTTGATTTTATATAGCAAGCCTTGATGCCACACTTTGTCGAACGCTTGCGCGATATCTAGAAACAAGGCGGAACAATACTTTTTATTTTCTAGAGCTCCGTTGATGGTGTCGACTACTCTATGAATTTGTTCTATTGTAGAATGACGATTTCTAAAACCGAACTGATGGTCTGGAATTGTGTCATTTTCTTTAAGTAATGGATATATGCGAAATAGTAATATTTTTTCGAATACCTTAGACAAAGAAGGTAATAAACTTATTGGTCTGTACGAGGAAACATCTTGTAGCTGTTTTCCTGGTTTTGCGATTACAATTAATTGTGCCAGTTTCCACTGCGAAGGATAGTGTCCGATGCGTATTATTCCATTGAAAATGGATGTTACAAGGGCGATGAGTTTCTTAGGCAGTTTTTTAAGCATTTCCCCTGTAATACGATCATGTCCAGGAGCCTTATGATTTGGTAGTAGTTTCAGCCCTGCTGTGACTTCTTTTGTTGAGAAGAATTTAATTGGTGGCGACATTTGATGGGGACATTCCAAGAATTCTATGATTTCTTTTTCTTCTGTGAGTAGTGCTGAGGGGTGTGGTTGAAATGTTTTTGCAAAATATTTTGCAAATTCTTCTGCCTTATCGATTTCCGTTCTAGCCCAGCTTCCATCGGTTTTACGAAGAGGGGGGACATGTTTTGTAGGTCTTTTTAATTTTTTAGTAATTTTCCATAAGGAGTAATCTGTAGCTTTTGAGGGTGACAACTTTTCTATTCTTTCCTTCATTTCCTCCGAATGAATTTCTTGTAATTTTCTTGATAAGAGGCGGGAAGTTCTGTTGAGTATTCGTTTGTCGTCCGGGTGATGAGTGCGTTGCCAGGTCATCTTCATCTGTCTTTTCTCTTTAATCATTTTTAGTATTTCTGCTGGGTATTTATTTTTTCAAACACTCTCATTTCTGGAGTTGCATATACGGCTGCCTGTTGAATGTGTTGTATTAAGTATTCAACAGCATCGTCGATATCTTCTGGACATTTTAGACGGACCTTGGCAGTGGTGTTATGGTAAAGCCAGTTGCTGTATTCTTCCCAGTTCGTTTTTCTGTTTGTAAGGTATATGCTTTCTTTCTTTTTGATTTCAGAAGAACTGATTGTCAGTATTTCTGGAGAATGATCAGATGAAAGATCAAAAGACGGTTCTATTGTGTGATAGGTCTGTGCCATTCCCTTTGTGACGAAGAAATCCAAGACATCAGGTACCTTGTTACCATCCGTTGGCCAGTATGTGGGATTTCCTGATGAAATTGTTTGGAGTTTTAGTGTAGAGATGGCTCCTTCTAAAGCGCGACCTCTTGTAGTTACCAGTCTTGATCCCCATAGATGATTTTTAGCATTGTAGTCTCCTCCAGCAATGAACCTTGTGCCGAGCGTTCTAAAAAACTTGATATACTGATCGGTGGTTATCTTGTGTTTTGGAGGGGAGTATATAGCTGAAATAACGAGCGGACCGAACTTATCGTATACTTGTATAGCGGTTGCTTGCAGATAGTCTTTAGCATTATCTTTGTACATATTGTGTCTGATTCTTGTTTTAATTATTACTGCTGTGCCTCCATGAGCTGTCCCATCTGGATGATTTGTACAATATACTTCGTAGTCAGATATACGTAGATAGCTTTTTTCGGTAAAATGTGTTTCAGACACTAGAAGTATGTCAATATTTTCTTGATGTAGAAACACTTCTAACTCTCTTCGATGTTGAAGTATTCCGTTGGCATTCCAGGAGACAATTCGCAGTGAATTACTCATAGTTTCTTCATTATTGCAGTCATGATATTAATTAGGCTGGAGATTTGTTCAGCTTGCTTTGCTAAGAAGGACTCGAATTTTTTAAATGATTCTTGCATTATGGAAATCAGATTATTTTCATTCGACACATTTTGATTACTGATTTGCGAATGTTGGGCCATTTGTGCATATGTGAACTGTCTACCTGTTCCTATGGTTTGATTACTTGTTAGTGAGCTTGAATTGTTGCCTTCAGTTATGTTTTGCGTAGCATTTCTACGGTGTTGACTTTGACTAGGATACTTGCTGTTACGAATTTTTTGATATACTTCGCAGCCTTTATAATTTGCTGGATGGTCACGGCTACATAGAGCACATGTAGCTGGTGTGTCTCTCGTTTTAGTACAGGTTCGACTATCGTGATTCTTTCCACATTTGACGCAGCTATACGGAAGCGTACAATACCGAAAACTGTGCTCGTAGGACTGACATCGCTTGCATTGTACTATTTCTCGTTTTTTACGCGGTGGTTCAAAACTAATTTTTGCATGTAGTAAGTATTCGACGTCATATATTTTTTTTGTTACTTTGAGGTTCTAAGTCCACAAAAAACAATGGTAGAGGTGCTTTTGTTAAGCGATGCTTGATATTATGAATTTGTCTTACTTTGTGGCCTTGTACTTCTATAGCTTCTTTAAGTTCCGTTACGTCTGCTGTTGGGTGCATATTTTTTAATACTACCCGAAAGGCTCTTTCTTGTTTTAACTGAAATGTATAATGAGCAATATTTTTTAGATTCAGATGTTTAACAAGCGTTCGATAAACCTCCGGTGTTTGAGGTACGATTTTCACATTGTTCATAGTAATTTTGGCGTCATCTTGGTAGGTTTTGACAAGTTTATATGAGAAGTCTTCATCTTTAATGACTTCTTTAATAGATCTGATCATATCAGATATTACTCTGACGCCTGGAATGAAAATAGGCGGTGTACGATATTTGTCTTGTTCTTGCATGCTGCCCTTGGTTGTTGTATCATTGATTTTCTCAGAATTCGAGGTTTCTTCCAAATTTTCATCACAAGAGAGATGTTCATACCTGTTTTTTGATGATACGGGGTCGTGTTCACTGTTAGTCTTCTTAGAGGGTTGTATAGAGTTGTCATCATTGCGTCTTTTTTGTCGACGCAGCGGGATTGTTTGCCATGAGCTGCACAAGGTTGAGGCCGTTTCATGCGTTGTAGATGCTTGGCCGTTAGTTGCTGTAGCTTCTAGGACGGTGGCTGGGGTTTCTTTTTCACGCACATATTGCTGTATTTGAAATTGTAACTGTTGGTTCTGTTGCACTAATTGTTGTAAGTGTTGTTTTAGCTGTTGATGTTCATGCAATAAAAATTGGTGCTGTTGCTGAAGGTTCAGTGTTATTTCACTGTGTTCTAAAGTCAATCCGTTCGTACTATTGTTGACGAAAGCTTCACTGTTTTCTTGGTTATTTAGTATTTCTGTTGTTTGTGTGATTAGTCCCCCGAAGGGGACGTGGTCAGTTAACATAATTCACTTCACTATATATGTGCGGTATTGATTTTCAATAATTCTTGACGCACCACTGTTCACACGAGAATGAAATCACCTTTGTACACAAATACGAGCGGTCACCACTGTATCACTAGTAAATTTGAACGGTAAGTTGAAAACGTTCCTAATTCACCACTGTTCACAAATAAATGCACTTCTTTCTGACCCCGGACCGGCACTAGTAGCGGCCGGGGCAGTCGGACTTGCGATAAGCGCTAGCCTTCGGCTAACTGGCGGAGCTGCGGAGCACGTCTGCTCGTGACCGCTGCTGAGCGAGAACTCCTGAGTACAAATGAAAGCTTTTTTTTTTTTTGGCTTAGCCGAAGGTTTGTGTAGTTGTGTTGCTGTTCGCACGCATTTCGCGTTTTACTACTATGTGTGCCTGGGGTGGGTTCTCGTCGGACCTTAGTCAGTTAGCAAATCGGCTTTTGTTTTTGCCCTACGTCCTCAGAAGAGGGGAGTGCTTGTCTCCTGTGTCCTATAGTGAGGACGTGTCGAGCTTGTTTTAGCGTTGCCGGAGCTTCGTTTGAAAGGCTTGATAGGCTTCGCTAAACGAACGCCGTCTCAAGCATTGAGTGAAGGACTCGATATCAAGTTCCTTCCTCTATACTTTCAACCGTCTCCGAAACGGAGGGCGTGCTATGAGCCGTAGAACTTTGTTCTGTACTAGCTCAAGTGTATCCTTGAAATGAAATGAAAGCTGTGCCAATGCACGGCCCATTTATACCTTCTGACATGGCACTACCAACCATCTGTATATTTGCATTTTGCTACCCCATAACTTTTGTCACCTAGGTGAAATCACGAAGTATAATTTGTAAATAATGTTTACGAAAAAAACAGTAAGAACAAACAATTTCTTGTTCTATAAGTCAATATTATCTTATCACATTGTAATTGCTACAACTATAAGCAAGGTTGCCAGGCTGAATTCCGCTTTTCGGGCTGGGAATCGGCTCTCCCTCGCGGGACAAAAATTAACTTGGCGGAATACCACCCAATGGGAAGAAATACATCAAAACATGTGCAGTTTTGGCGGATTTTCAGATGACGACGAAATAAAAAAAACACAACCACGTTAACAGTGAGTTTTTTTTACTTTATACATGATTTTTCATTAATCATTTGTTAGTTCGTTCAACTTTACTTTGAGAAATGAGTAATGTTAGTAGTCGTATGTAAGGTGCAGAGTAATTTTAGATCTCTGGTAGTGAAACCGTTACCTATCTGTAGTTGAAATACCAACGCTACATTCAAATAGAGCGGGCAGTGCCCTCTGCAAGAGGTTGGAAACCTGTATTTATAAATATTCTGAGATATTTGAATTGCAGTGTCCGTGCCGACCGACGCAGTAGGTAGCAACGTGAGGAGAATGCTTTGAGACGCGAGAGAGGAAGGTCGGAAAAGGTGTGCTATTGGGGTGTGGTGGTGAGCGTGGTGAGAACGAGGAAGAGAAACGGACACTGAAGCTGCTGCACATACTTTTGCGGGTATCCATTTTCCTACACTACATTGCAGTGTAAGAAGCCGCATCTGCGCGGAGACGTATATTCGGCGACACCAGCCCGCTGACCGTCGCAAGCTTCGCGCCCTTGGGTGAGGCAAGGCCCCGAGAAGAAGTCGGTAATAATCTTCTTTCCTATATTTTTCTTTTTATCTTTCGCCACGAATTTGACATGATTGCGAGAAGCATCAAGTTCGTCCAGTTTGCTAAGACGTTGGAAGCTCTTGACAGTATTTCCGTAGTGCCCCAAGCCACCCCTTTAATGTAATTAATTTTCAGTGGTTGTGTTTCATGACATCCTCATCCGCTAGCGTTGACCATTGACGGACAAACAGTTTTGCCGTCAATCGATTTTTCGGTATCAAAATCCAACAAAACATACATTATGTGCATAGATTACATCACGAGTCAGAGGATTTTTTTTCTAAATTTAACAACAGAATCAATCAATCAATTTATCATTCAATCGTTTTACAATATAAAATAACGAATTAGATCCATGAGAACACTTCGCATTTTGTATAGCACTGTTTTAAAAGTGAATAGAGCATCTTACTGGAACCCAAAAAATGAGTGCGCAACCTCACACAGGCCCGATACTACGTGAGTGTTAAAATTCTACTGTTGCTAAGCGTTTATTAACAAATATACTTTGTCCTCAGCGATTAAATGGCGCAGATTACCAAACGGTCAAATTAATTTTGCATATATTTCGAGTCCTGCTATTCCGACTGCTCGTACTTCCAAATACGGATGTGGATGCTGCGAAATATGTGATGCGAATTGCATTTGTGTCAGCTGATTTCATGAAAGCATAATCTACAAAATTCTATATTTGTCCTCTTTTTTGTTTGTTTGTTTGTTTGTTGTATCCATGGGGCTATCTTCTATCGAGCAGCAGCTAATTTACAGTTTGTGTTCATTATGTTTTATAAATCGTTCTATTGATTATCAACGAGCTTTAGCGTATTTTATTCAGAAGGGATATAAATCTATTGGCTTGTACTACATCTTTTCTTTATTAACACACCTCAAAATATCGTCACGAAGCAGAATATTTGAAATAAGCTAAGAATGCTATCTCATGGCGTCGGACCGAAATGGACGGATTCTCTAGGTTGGTTGGTTGTTAGTGATTCCGAACGCGTCAACTACAGACGTCATTATTCCCGTATGTGTAGTGAATGTTTTTCCCTCTCGGATTGTGGCGGTGAGTTTTCCCCGGCTATATCCGGCGCCGACCTACAGCGGTCGGATCCACTTTATAATTGTAACGAGTTGTTTCAACGGAACGACAGGACCGTATTATAAGGGAGAAAATAAATTAAATGTTACATTTTTAATTTTTTCAATACAAAAGTAACAAAACTGGAGGATTTAGTTCGGCGGATGTGCGAGGGTGAAGGAAACCTAGGTATGCCATCCACTGGAAGGGATGCAAAGTGAGTTCCCACATGCCGTAGATTTGCAGGATGTAAAATAATCTCAAGCCTTAATGACCCAATTAAGTTAATTCATATAATTGAATATCGCCCTCGTAATACCTTCGGTCCCTGCAAAATGGTATTGTGATCTCAGGCCTGCCACCTCCACGCAGACACTTGTCCCGCGAAAGGAACGTTGCCACATTCTTGGCTGAAATGGAGATCGTTAGATCCAGCGGTGGACGTCTTCGGCTGTAAAAACACTGTAGAACATAACAGTAGGGACGTGAGGAAAGACTTTCAGGATGCCTTCGTTCCTCTGTCGTAACAAAGCTATAAAATTGGCGTGCCTCGGAGAGTTGAATTACTCCGCAGCGATAGAGCATGGCTGTTTAGGTGACTTCGTCGGAGCCCCCCCTCCCTTCGGTTTCCTCCTCTGACATAATGAGTCCATTCTCGCAATTCCATTTAGTCTGAGACAAGTTGAGCGTCTGTAATATACAGTGACATAATTCTGCCGTAATTTTGAACAAAATGTCTCGCTTAATACAGTTGTTACTCGATACACGGTGCAAGAAAAGGAAGAAAAACCGAAATATCGCTGGAAAACGTAAGTATTGAAGTTAAGAAATACTTAAATTTGTTGTCTCTACATATTTAGCATTAATATTGTTTCAATTCTTCGGGGAAAATGTTCATGAAAAATGCGTTTTGGTCCAAAAATGAATGCTGTTACATCGGCAACGTCTTCAGATAGAATCAAAGTATTTATAAGTAGATATAATCCAGAATTATGTAATGAAATATAACGGCAAAAATATTTAATTATTATACATTTTCAACATACCTTGCAAAAAATATAATGTAATATAATGCTAATCCGAACCTCGCAAATCCGAAATTTCGGATAATCCGAACAAAATTCTGGAGGAAGGACACAAAATAAACAAAATAAATAAAATACAAACACAGACAAACACAGACAAACACATACAAACACAAATATACAAAATAAATAAAATGCTTATTTGTAGTGTAAAGAAAGGATTTTATAGTTACTGTAGAACTGAACAACTAATAATTGAAACACAAGTCGGAATGAAACAGTTATTGCGCTGGTAACTACGGTATATATGTTTATGTAGCAGTAATTTCACTTAGAGGAACTTACAATTTCTCATACAGAACTGAATCTGCTTTATCATGCGATTGCTAGGCAACGCTGCCATTTTCTGACATTGCTAGCTACGTTGCAGCCTGGTAATCCTGTAGATGTATTTGTATCTGTACGATACATTTTTTCGGATAATCCGAACATTTCCGAAACGACCCCAATTAATTCGGATTACGGTTTGATTACCGAATTCGGGTTCTTCTGTATAATATTATATACACTCGTAATATACTATATTATAGTCTGATATAGAATGATTTCTTCCTTTTCTTGTGAATCTTCTTCCAATTTTTACAAAAGGTCTGTTAACTATTAAATCTGTTCTAATCGTTTGCTCATCAAATATTTTTCTCTTAAATTTTAATTGTATCATTTTATTTATCGACAAATTGCGCAAGAGCACACTTAGGTATTTTTTCAGCCTTGTACTGATACGGTCTCCGCTTGTTATTGTCTTTCTTGCCCATCATAAGTAGTGTAATGCTGCAGAGGAAATCGGTGATTTTTCAAAAGGAAGGTATTGTTAGGCCCTGGTAAAGAGGAAGTAAGTAAATTCTGTTCCTACGATATATAGAAAGTACTTCTATATAGTAAATTAGTACTTTACATATCACGATGTGTAGTCAGAATCCACGTTTTGTGGATTCTTTATACCGAGAAGTCGATTGACGGCAAAACGTCCGCTTGTATTTTTATCCTCCGTCCGTCCGTCTGTGGTACCCCTAAACCGTTCAAAAGATTTTCTTCAAAATCAATATTTCTCGATCGATCTGAACGAATTCGAGGCCTTGCGCGGGGAACAGATATTTTGATTTTAGTGGTACTATTTTACGTAATACCTCAACTTTTTAACTTTTTCCTAAATGGCTCCAATTTTTGAATTTGTGCTCGGATATCTAGTGAAATATTTTATCCCCATTATTCTGAATTTTACCCTGATTGAAATCTGTTGATTCGAAGACAATTCATTAAAAAAGGTATGTACAATTTTTCGACAAATTATATATTTTTGCCTAATTTTGCCTGAAATCGAGGATTTTATTTTGTGAAATGAAAGGTGTGAAAATACGGTGATAGCACTGCAGCATTTTGCAAGCACTATTGTTTGGACACGATTTACACCCACCCGCCTCCGCCCTCGCGCGTGTCGCGTCTCGAGTTCCGCCTGCGCGGCCGGGAAGGGAACGTGAGGGCGCGGAGGGTCCGCCTCCCACGCGAGGACGCCCGGCGGCGAGCGCCCGCTCCACGCGCGCCGATCATTCGGCGGGCGCCGCCCTCCAAGCCCCGCCCACGCTGCACCGCCCGCGCACGCGCGCCGCCGCCACACACGCCCCCTCTCGCCCTTCACGCCTCGCGCGCGCCCAGTGGGCCACGTCCCAGACACAGCGGGCCGACGGACGTGCTTACGTGGGTACATGACTTACACGATTGAATAGAAGAATTAACACGTTTCACACTTACGATTAATGTTCATTGAATTTCTCTCTAATCGGATGAAATGCATTTAATTCTCAAGAAAAAGTACCATGAATGTTGGGATACGTCGTTACTTTCTAATTGCACAGATGTGCCGAAATAAACCCACCCTTCTAGCACAGAAGTTAGTTATAGTTATGAGATTTCCTTCAGATTAGTAGGGAACTGAATATTCATTGTTGTTTGGCAAGTTTTCAAGAGATTTCGTGTAACTGCAAAAGCCCTTCTTCTCCCCCTCGCCCTCCCCCTCGCCCTCCCCCTCGCCCTCCCCCTCGCCCTCCCCCTCCCCTTCACCCTCGCCATCCCCCTCGCCCTCCCCCTCCCCTTCACCCTCGCCCTCCCCCTCGCCATCCCCCTCGTCCTCCCCCTCGCCCTCCCCCTCGTCTTCCTCCTCGCCCTCCCCCTCGCCCTCCCCCTCGCCCTTCCCCTCGCCCTCCCCCTCGCCCTCCCCCCTCGCCCTCCCCCTCGCCCTCCCCCTCGCCCTCCCCCTCGCCCTCCCCCTCGTCCTCCCCCCTCGTCTTCCCCCTAGTCTTTCCCCTCGTCTTTTCCCTCGTCCTCTCCCTCGCCGTCCTCCTTTGCATTCCTCCTCGCACTCCCTCGCAGTCCGCCTCGTCCGCGTCCTCCCCCTCCCCCCTTTTCGTCTCACCCTGCTCCCTCTTCCGTCCTCTCGGAGACCCTCTCGTATGCACTCTCGCATACCTTCTTGCGCGCTCCCTTCCCCTTGCCCTCCTTCTCGCCCTCCCCCTTGCCATCCGCATCGTCCGCGTCCGCGCCCTCACCCCACTCCTCACCGACCCATCGCCCAACCCCCCACACACCCCCTGCCCCATTCACGTTGCCACACCGCCCCTCCCCGACCTCCCGCCCATCCCTTTCACTCCCCCTCACCCACCCTCTCCGCCCTCCCGCCATCCCTTTCATTCTCCAATCCCCACCCTACCCTCTCCGGCCCTCCCCCTTCCACCCCTCCTCCCTTCCGCTCCTCCCCAGCCCTCTCCGTCCGTCCCTACTTCCTCTCCCGTCTCCCATCCCCTCGTTGGAACTGTCACCCGCACTCTTGCACGTTCTCGCCCGTCCTCGAACCCATCTTCTCGCTCGCCGTCTCGCTCGCCGTCTCGCCCGCCCTCTCGCCCGCCCTCTCGCCCGCCCTCTCGCCCCCCCTCTCGCCCGCCCTCTCGCCCGCCCTCTCGCCCGCCCTCTCGCCCGCCCTCTCGCCCGCCTCTCGCCCGCCCTCTCGCCCGCCCTCTCGCCCGCCCTCTCGCCCGCCCTCTCGCCCGCCCTCTCGCCCGCCCTCTCGCTCGCCCTCTCGCTCGCCCTCTCGCTCGCCCTCTCGCTCGCCCTCTCGCTCGCCCTCTCGCTCGCCCTCTCGCTCGCCCTCTCGCTCGCCCTCTCGCACGACCTGTCGTCCGCTTTCCTCGCCTAGCGATTCCCTCGCCCTCCTCATCGTCCAAGTGTGCAGACTCGCGCAAGGCCGAGGGTCTACGCTTCGCTTTCTCGGGCTACTCGAGGTTCCCCGGCGGGATTTTGGGGCGCAGGAGCTGCTTTCCCTCTGCGCTCGAGGTGAGGACGGGGCGGGAGCGAATGTTATGCGACTGAGGCGATGGCATTGAGAAGAGGTTCGGTAACTGGGGGACGCCTGGATGGGAGAAACAAGGCTCATTGCGATTTACTGTTGGTGTAA
Source organism: Gryllus longicercus (assembly GCA_038098605.1). Lineage (NCBI taxonomy): Eukaryota > Metazoa > Arthropoda > Insecta > Orthoptera > Gryllidae > Gryllus > Gryllus longicercus. The sequence continues at coordinate 2,971,475 of JAZDUA010000145.1, forward strand.
AGAAGAACAGCTAGAGAGAGTCTTTGAGGCAGAGAGAGAGAGAGAGAGAGAGAGAGAGAGAGAGAGAGAGAGAGAGAGAGATACACACACGGAGACGTTTTCTTTTTACAAGGATTGACTATGAAAAAAAACGGGCAACGCCATGCATTTTGCTAGTTGATGTAAAAGTATGTACGAGGCAGTAAACTACGTCTCGGCATATTCATAACGCGAGGTGTGATCGAGATAACGGCTTATGCGAAGTTCAAGGGCAGACGTGAGGAAGGCTGTGAGATCTGCGGTAAATTAATACTTCAGGTTTCTTCTCCCACTGTTTTTGTCTTCAAGTAAGAACATTTCTCTGTAAAATGCTGTTAGAACTTCCGACTGATATATTAATATAATAAAATGTTCAACGAGATATAACTTTGCTTAACAAATTGAAATTAAAAGAAGTCAGAATCAATCTTTCTTTAAAAGCTAAAGAGTAGTTACAGAAATGTCCCATAAGTGTGCTAAATGTGTGGGGGGAATTACCTCAAATCCTTAAACAAAGAGCCTTATGGAGAAACTAGTAGTGTTACAACAGCACGTACTTTCTCACAATATTTCTAACTCGAAATTTTCTAACATTTAGAAAGTTAATTGGAGATAAGTTATGTTGAGCGTCCTTTACCATGTTCGAGGAAACGTTAAATCAAAAAATGTGGAACCATTTTTGAGAAAATTGTCAAAATATTGTTGGTGCTTTTCGCAAAACTCCCAAAATCAAAATACCCGTTTCAAACTCGCAGAGCCCTGCGTTCGTTCAGATCGGTCGGCAATATCGATTTAGCGGGGACAAAATCGTCTAAACAGTTTAGGCGCTAGCGTTGACCACAAGCTCACGTTTTGACGTCAATCGATTTTCGGTATCAAGGACTTTCAAAACGTGGATTCTGGTAAAACAACGCGTAGAGGAAGTAATTTACACAAGACGAGTTTTTCTGTGAAAATTCGATCATTCCCTCCGTATCATTACAATTACGAGAGTACGTAGTAAGGCAGGACCGTTAAATGGACGTTCGGTAATTACTGTATTCCAGAATAAGCGTACATGAAATCCGCATCACAGGATACGCTGCGACCATTGTGCACAACTCGAAAAAGGTGCGTTTTACGTCCGTGGTACGATTTTTTTTCTCTTATTTTTCCGAATATTCACAGTGAGGCCTTTTTAGAGTTTTACTACATTTTTGAGTTCCCCACTTCTTAACACAGGTTGTGAAAAATGTTTAAAAGTTGAGATCAACCTTAAAAATATTATTACTTTTAAAATAATGATTAATAAAGTTCGCCATATTCGCAATAAGTTGTATGACATTACTTCAATCAAAAATTCATAGTGAATGTATTATTTTGAGATGAAAAGCTAGTTTTACAGCCCAGAAAAAATGTATTTGACGATTTGCTTTCAGAGTCACTGGAATACCCGACAGAATTGACCTCCCTGCGTGAAGATGAAGACTACCCTACGCTGGAGTCTACACCATCAGGAGGCTTAGAAAAATACAGTATGTTATTTCATATTATTTTAAATTTATTTGTGCGGTATTTTATATTTTAAGAGCGTTTTAAACGAGCATTGATGGGCAATGTATTTATTATTCATTGTTTGTATATAATGCATATATAATAATGTGCATAAATAATGCAGTCTGTATTACGCCTTATATTTTTCATAAATAAAGTTTAATTTCAATTTTATTTTAATGGATAATGTAACGTAAATATTCTAAACAACGAATGTTCAAGTAATACTATTTTAATCTACACTCTTTCCAAATATAAGGCAGAATTTTGCTCAATTATTGCAAATACTTTCGCATATGCGAAGAGACGCACCCAGGATTTTTCTTGGAGGAAGAGGGGCTATAGTGGGGTGGGTATTTAGTGTTCAGCCGACTTGATGATTTTTATAAAGAATTTTTCATTTATGCTGAAGACAAATGTGTTTTTACTTATTGACTTATAGTTAATACTTATAATGTAAGTAATTGATACATGGAAGGGAATTCGTAAGTATAGAAAGTTAGTAAAAATCTCCATTTTTAATGTGTATATTTGGATTTTGTGGGTGGGGTGGGAGGACTGAAGTCTTATGAGCCCCCACTTGGGTGCGGCACAGCGTATGGTCACACGAGAATGTGCATTTCTAGTCAAAATGTTTTTGAAATATGTTACGCTCTCTACATAGGCGCATTTGTAAAAAAACATATTTTTTCTGTTCGGCATTCAAACTGATATTGTGTTCGTTATTACATGTTTCTGCTGTATACATATAAAATGCAATTTGCAATATCGTGAATAATCAATAGCTTGAATATTTGTGAGCATAAATACATTATGTAATTTGCTTCTTTCATATATTTTTGAAAGAAATATCTAAATAATGAACTAGTCCATTAGTTGATTTCTTTAATGGGACTGTATAAATTCGTTATAAGAGTTAAAAACATTTTAAAAAATGGAATTTCATTAATATTTAGAATAACTAATATTGATGGCGTAGAGGTTCGTGAATGGCCTACTAACTTTACGAACCTGAGATCGAATCAGAGTGCGGGAGAATTTGCTGCTTGGAAACAATTTTAATAATAATATAATATATTATAATATTGCCCAGCCGTTAGAAATAAGGTAGTAATGGGGGGTAGTATGTGTTGTTGGAGCACGACTTGCTTAATTAGTTCTAGTACGTTGGAAAGACAAATGCCCTTTATTGAAGTATTTAAAAAAAATATTTGCTTGTGTATCTTATATAAGAAGTAAAACGGAATCTGAAACAGGGGAAAAATTTAATGAGGGAATATTGAGGATGGATATTATTTTAAATGTGTGCCCGAACCCGAACCCCGTGTTCCCCGAACGGAAGCAGGGGAGACCTTGACTATCTTAGCGAATGTTGCCAAACTGTCGCTGTCTGAGACCTTCTTCGGTTCAAATATTGCGATGATAGGCGCAGACATTCGCAAGACAGGACTACATAACTTGCACATTTTTTTGGTTGAGAACCAAAAGCAAAATGTATAGAATCTGAATTCTTTTTGTAGAAACTGATAGTTACATTATATTCAATGTTACGATAATACTTTATTAAATAATTATTAGCATACCCAACTGAGAACACTCATGTGGAAATTCGACTCTCATCTCACCATCTCTATAAAAGGAAATAATTTCGGTGCGTGATCAAAAGGACCTGTCGCTCTTTGGCGCGTTTTAGTTTTTCACACAGAATTGTGTGAAAAAGAAACAAACTTTTCAGTTTGGCATTAAAGGCTTATGTCTGGGAGTAAGGGGGATATTACGACACCGTTGTCGTAAAAATTAGTTCGCGTACCCTTCAATGCAAATTTATGCAGATCAATGCCAAGAGCCGTGTAATGCGGGATTGCATTCGTGCTGCCTGATTGTGGCGCGTTTTTCAACAAATATGAATTATTTATGAAGTGAAAGTGCAATTCACATATCCATATAATTCCATTTCTTTTGGTCCCTCATGTGTTATGATAGGCTGGGTGTGAAAGCTGCAATATATATATATATATATATATATATATATATATATATATATACTATAGGATTAATATTATTTTTCCGTTCATGTTTGCTGGTCTCATGTACAAGCAAGTCTAACGTGCAATTTATATTATGGTAATATTGTGGAAGAAATTTGAAGATTGGATGAAAATTATAATTAACAATTTTTAATGTTACTGGTTGGTATAATTCATAGTTTATTTTATTTATCTTTTTTATTTTATATTTTGAATAATTAATATCTGGAGTATCTATATCTGGAATAATCCTCCGTGACGTTTTTTGTCTCGTCACAACACAGTCAATCAGTTTATCCCTTCGGTCAGGGGCTCGGCGCCGTTAGTAACCGGGCCCTCCAGGAAACTGTGGTGTCTCGAATTGCTGAACTTTCGTGACTTTACGGATCGTAGTTCAGCAATTGGGCTAACGACGCCTTTATATACTCCAAGGAGGTTGATCTAGAGGGTCATATGTCCTGGGTTGACCCCGGGGCATAAACACGTATACCAGGTGTCCAGTGAGAAAACGACAAAACTTTAAAACTTGTGTTTTGCGTCGATTTGAGTAAAACATCTTCTATAAACATGTGTAGTCAATTCTTCCTCTATTAGTGATATTCACATGGTTAATTCTGTCAGGTGTGGAAGTAAAGCGGTTTATTATCGCCATAGCTCGAGATTGAGAAACGAATAGCTCGCCAGATTCGAATGCGGCACATTAATCTGCGCGCCACTGGGTTGTATTATGAAACATTCTAAAACAGTCGTGTGTGTGTTTACTTTGGAAATAAAATCGGCTATGTTACTTATCAGTGTACATTTGTCTACTGTGATGTGCATTTCTCATAAAAATACGACGAATTTACAAAACCGATGAAATTGCAGACATAATTAATGTTTACCGTTTTTGTGACAGCAGTGGGGTAAAAGCGCAAAGATTATTTCGTAATCGTATTGTACCTCATAAAAACGTATGTATTAACATCTTCAGAAGGTTGTAAAAAACTTTCATTATCTTTAACCTCCGAATGCGATCTTCCTACAGCTTCGGAAGAAGTGGTGATAGAATTCGAAGAAAATCCATCAACAATTGTACTTCTCGGCTGGGTGTTGCGAATAATACAGTAAGGAAATTCCTTCATAATGAATGTTTATATCCTTCCAAATTTTGCATTGTGTATCACTTACGAAAACCCTTTACAGAGAATCTTGTAAGCAGTTTTGTACCTAGCTTCTTCAAAGACCTAATATTTGCAGGAAGATATTCACAGACGAGGCACAGTTTACGAGAAGTAGAATAATTAACTCTAGAAACAGTGTATTTATGGGCTCCTTCTAACACATATGCAACACATAAAAGGCATTTAAGGAAAAAGTAGAATTTTCCTTAAATGTGTCACGAGGAATTGTTTGAAATCAAATTATAAGACCTTACTTCTTCGATGGAACGTTAACTGTCCTGTCTCCCTCTTCCATGTCCTGTCTTCACCCCTCAATTACACACACTTACGCTTACACTTACATGGAATACACTACACGTCCACACATATCTGGAGTCCCGTTTTAGAGCTTGTCCTGTCTGAGACGGTGCCTCGCAGGTGCTGGTTGGAGAAAAATCCCGCAAGCCGAGAGGTAGGTCGGTGCCGAATCTCGCCATCCAGCGGGAGGGGTCAACCCGATCAAACGTGCACTGCAATTACGGGACTAATGACCTTAGCAGTTCACGTACCAAAAATCATCAATCAATGACATTTCAGTGCACTCCCAACTACATAGGATACGGCACCCGGAGCTGGGGAGATATCCAAATTCCTCCGACCTCCAGCTGCGTCAGTGCAGAGCGCTGACGCAGCAGCGCTGTGTAGTTGTAAAACCGAAAGAAACCTGCAAAGACCTCCCAGATCAACCTACGTCACACAGAGTAGCGGCGGTCTCGCAAGAGCGCGCGTATCTATAGAACTGGAAACACATCTTTCTCATCGCTCTCACTGCCGCTATTCTCTCTGAATGAAGCAATCACGATCAAGGCGATGAGTTGCGCTCCCGACAGCAGGAGCTCGCGCATGCGCAGTCCGCGGAATGCAGCTTCCCTGCAACGGTCTTGACAGTTACTCAGCGACATATATAACTCCGTGCTCGCGGATAGTGGATGGAAGATGACGTAAACGCTACTATAAAGTTATTAAGCTGAAAACATCGATTACTCACCGCAGTCAACATCGCTCTTCTTTTCGAATGAAGTAATCAAGCCGTTGAGTTGCATGCTACCCGCGCGCTTTTTCTTCAGGCATACTACGTAAAGGATTTCTCCGACCCGTGTCACACCTCGTGCAAGCTTACAACGAGCGAGTGATAACTAAACGTAAAAGCTCTTGCATGCTGAGGACTTTCATATCCTAGGATAATGAATTTATTTCGAGTTGAATTTATCTGAGTATTCATTATCTAAAGCTTAAAACCACAAGTGTCTGAAAGTTTCACAATGTTCAATATGCAGATCACAAGGGAATTTGTAAAGTAACTTGTATAAGTGAGGCTGTATCAATAAGTGATTTATCCCCCTACTTCTCTACAGTTGGTGAGTTTGGGAGATGGGACACTTATCCAATAGGGAGCTTCAATTTCGAAATTGCCGCTTCAGATTGGTTAACAGTGTCCCATTTCCTTTCTCAGCAAGCGAAGAGAAGCTTTTGACGGGGGATGAAACAGAGCTCACTTGGCGTGCCCTGGCCTAGCACTTATCCGGTGTCACCAGCTTGGCCCGCTGCTAGTTGGGCTAGCGCTAGTGGGTGGGTGCTTGGGCGCGATGGGCTCTAGTGTAGTGAAATATTTGTGGCACAGGCTAATGCAGAGGGCCTGGCCCTGACAGTGGCAGTCTGTCCCTGACTTAACTTAAAATACCTGACAAATCGTAGTGTTTGCTTCGGTTATGAACTGGCTGTAGCGAGCCGAATTGCGAGCCTGGGCGTAGCCAGAAGGGTTACAGACAAACTTAGGCCGGAGTCAGAAATACATAATGGATAGCATCATAAAAATAATAGTTAAAGGAAAAGAAAAGAAAAAACAATAGTACTTGTTTATTTCGAATCTGAACTCGGCATGCACCCAATATTGAGTTTTCCGAGAAAATCCAAGGTCCATTTATGTGCCTCAATCGCGCCTCAAATATCCGCCAAGTTCGAATCCTAATCACGGAGGCAACGGGCACAACAAGAGCCCTGAACTAAGGAGTGGAGCCTAGTGGTCGCAATTGTGACGATATGTGTAGATGAGGGGCTACCCTATCACTCGGTCCTACGCATATTAATGTGGGTGGGATAGGAAGGGATAATTATTTTGGGGATTTTCCGGCTCTCAATTGGGATTGATCAGAGAAGCTCCCGAACAAACGAGCAGAGTAGCCGGTCTCTAGAATTCTCCTCCAGGCAGTAGGCGACTTCGACCCAATTACGTTGCTAGTATCAAACACTACTGTCGAAATACAAACCTTACACGGCTTTACATGGCTTTCGTTGCGGACTAGCATCTACGAGTAGACGATCTTCCAGTCTATGAAATTAAATCAAAATATATACATTACCAATTTCTAATTCTCACAGAAGTTGAGAGGAAACTATACAGCCTCCGGTCATGAAAAAGGTATCTACGGTTTCGTTAGATTCTCAGAAACTCACAAAAATTACAAAAACAATGAAACTGTTTCTATTTTGCCTGAAGAATTCACGTATTTAATTGTTTCATTACTCCTATTCTACTACTGCGCGTACCAGCTACATTTCTATGTTCATTGCATCACTTCTTACAACACTGCTGACGTCATGGGACAACAAGGTTCCAAGAGACTCCCCGGACATTAAATATTTTCTATTGAAATGTTGCGTTAAGGGAAGCAGCTTTTATTATGTTCTTGGTATGTAAAGAGTTTTGCTGTATGTCCACTATAATATGTAACTTCAGTACTTTTGAAATCTGTTTTTGTTAAAATATTTATTTTCTTCTGTTTTAAAGAGTATATCGTTGTTGTTCTTATGCAGTGTGCGTGCTCCTTTTTGGAAAACTATTTTGTGTGATTTTGTTCAGAAGTCATTTTTGCTGCCTTCTTCCTTCTTAAAAGAGTCCAGATGTAACATTCAACTTGTGCTCATCTTTTTCCTTCTTAAAAGTGTTCAGATGTACCGTTCAACTTGTGCCCCTTTTCTATCTTCTTAAATGGGCCCACTGTTCATTATTTACGTCGTATCTTGAAACTAAACATAATATTTGTAACATATTGTGTAATATTTGGAGCATATTGTGTTTTGGTGTTATTTTAACTGTAGTTTGAAATATTTCATAAACAAATAAATTTATCTTCGTTTTACAATTTGATTTTCAAATTTTGTCTGTCTTACGTAAGAAAATACAAGATAGTAGAACGAGATATGGGGATTTTCAGAAGATATATTCGGAGGAGGGTGGCAATTATGATATGTGTTCTGCCAACCAAACCTCGCACGATCCTTTGTACACGTTGTGTATGTACCACGTATAAAACCAGTGAGGCCGACGCTTGTCTCACGTGGCATAGGGAAATCGTCACCCACCAATTTTGAGTTTTCTCTGCGGCTGACCCGTCAAAGATTCGAGTTAGGAGTTGGCAGGCGGGCGCCACAGCGATTCCTGCTACGCAACGGTCGACTAATTATACACGATTGGCGCCCGATGCGCGTGGAGCAATGGTACTCCTCGAGTGTCAACTGCCACCGATACAGAACGCGTGGTGACATCTAGCTGACATGTGGGGGGGAGGGTGGCATATGTCATATATTCCCCGACGGCTGCCGGTGATGGTGGAAGGCGAATCAGCTGCTAATCAATATTGTAGCACATGGGCCATTAAAGTTTTTTTATTCCGATTGCGCGATAGGAATGAAAGGTAATGTGTTTTGTTCGAACGGGTCCGTTCACTTCCGTCTAGCGGCAGAAATATTTTACTGTTTAAAACGTCGGTGGAGTCAGAATTACTCCATATTTTCTGCGGAGTTTTGTATGCGTGGTCATATCGTTTCTAATTACGGAATAAATATGTTTTGGGTGTTGCCTACATTTGAGGCATACTTTTTCGCGTATTCCCCAGCTATAACCGATTGTACTTGTCTAGAAAAACACGCGTTTCACTTCAATGATCACTATGATATATGTCAGTCGAATGTGCAGTTACCACAAACACATCAAGATATTGTTTCACAGATTGGTGAAAAAAACATAAATAGCGTTTTAATTTTTTTCTTATTACGTATCGTGACGCACATTCTTACTTTAGAAATGTCCTTTAGATTACCGTTTCCTTACCGCCAAAGTCATTTCTGTACGTGATTCAGCTCCAGCAGAAGTTGGCCATGCACACTCTGTACGTAGCCTCGCTCCGCCTCCGAGCTCTCGGTTTCTCGAGACCGTGTATAGCAGCGGCAGGGAGGCGTCGGCATCCGCGGCGGCGATAGCAGCGGCGCCAGTGGCTGCGGAGGTGGCGGCGGCGGCGGCGGCGGCGGCGGAGCGAAGGCGAAGGCGGCGGCCACATTCCTGCGCGGCTATGACATAACGGACCCGAGTTCGCTCCCACGGACGCGCGTTTAGCGGCGCGGCGCCGCGACACCCGCAACCGTTCGTCACGCCTCATCCACCGCCTCCGTCGCCTCCGTCGCCCCCGTCCCCCCCTGTCTCGGCCCCCGTCGCCCCCCGTCGCCCCCCGTCGCCCCCCGTCGCCCCCCGTCGCCCCCGTCGCCCCCGTCGCCCCCGTCGCCCCCGTCGCCCCCGTCGCCCCCCGTCGCCCCCCGTCGCCCCCCGTCGCCCCCCGTCGCCCCCCGTCGCCCCCCGTCGCCCCCCGTCGCGCCCGTCGCCCCCGTCGCCCCCCGTCGCCCCCCGTCGCCCCCCGTCGCCCCCCGTCGCCCCCGTCGCCCCCCGTCGCCCCCCGTCGCCCCCCGTCGCCCCCGTCGCCCCCCGTCGCCCCCCGTCGCCCCCCGTCGCCCCCCGTCGCCCCCCGTCGCCCCCCGTCGCCCCCCGTCGCCCCCGTCGCCCCCCGTCGCCCCCGTCGCCCCCGTCGCCCCCCGTCGCCCCCCGTCGCCCCCCGTCGCCCCCCGTCGCCCCCCGTCGCGCCCGTCGCGCCCGTCGCCCCCGTCGCCCCCCGTCGCCCCCCGTCGCCCCCCGTCGCCCCCCGTCGCCCCCCGTCGCCCCCCGTCGCCCCCCGTCGCCCCCCGTCCCCCCCGGCGGCCCCCGGCGGCCCCCGTCGCCCCCATGTACTGTGGTTGGCCATGTTCAGTAAACGGGGAAAAGTAATTTTTTCAATTGCCCGATAGATATCTCAAAAATACCTCCTACCTTTATTCACTCATTAATCTTATCTCTCTTTGTAATGACTTGTGACACAAACACTTTGTGCTGACACGGAGACGAACGTTTCGTGTTGACCCATCACCTCCGTAGTGTTGAATTAAATAAATGTAACATTATTAAAAGTAGAAGAAAATTTGTATATATTTTTTACACGGGTTTCAAATAAAAAATGGAAGTTTTGATTGCACTGGACATGCTTAGTTTAAAGTTTATAATATATGTTTTAAACGCCAGAATATTTATTTTGAACACCGCCCTCACTTTGGTCACAATTGTGGTAACGGTATTCCTCCAGCGCTACGGAGCTAGGTCGAATTCTAGCAGCCGACTGCTCTGATCTGCTGTTTGTTGTGGTTTCTCGTATCAATACCGAATGCCGAAGCAGCTCCTTCACGAGTTACGGAGCGCGCACGGTCGTTCGTTCCCATTTCTTGGCCCGTCCTTTTCCTTTCATACACGTACATGCACCACATTATCGCGCATGTCGAGAGACCAATCGCACCGCCAGCTTACAGCTTGCCCAGGCTGGGACAATGCCCCCGTTGGAAGAGTTACCTGGATGAGGAAAACCCTTAAAGCCGGCGAGTATGAGACCGCAGGAACTTACGTTCTAGCAGAGCAACAAACACGGCCATCTACGGGAATATAAAAAGGAACTACACTTACGAGACAACTGCCGTACGTAGTTGACGTGCTCGAAATCACTACATACTTTGAGACAACTAAAGCGTCCATTTTGATTGGCTCCATAGAATGGCCTCAATGGAGTCCTGAGCCTGCGACGCGGTGCGTACCGCAGTCATTGCAGAAGAAAGGTGAGCGAAAAGACTTAAGTCTTCATATTCCTTCTTTATCGGACAAAAGATCACAGTGGTGGTTTCCTCATGCCTTCCATTGTAGGAAGTAATGGGGGCTATGAGTGATGAACGCTGAGGACGGAATGATGTTCACATTTGATACATGGAGGAATATGACAGCAACCACGCAACGAACACATCATCAAAACTTGTCTTACGCAAGACTCGAACTTGCAGCCTTCGGCTCTGCATATTTGAGTGGTCCGAGGCCAGCTTGAATGAAACGAGATTCGTACACGCACCATCGTAGACTGAGTTGATATACCGTTGTGGGCATGAATAATTGGCATGGAGATGTGATTTCGGCGATGAAAGTTCTAGAGACCGGCACTCATATCAGTCATTCTTATAGGACTCTCGAATTCTCGACGGGTGCCGCAGCAGTACCATAAACACAGACCGGCCACGGTCCGCACATAATCCTTGCTGTCAAAAACTCTTCATTAAATGCTAACATGATAATATGTAGTGAAAGCTAGTTCGGAACAGAAACTTCGTAAGCGTACTACCATGACTTTTTGGTAATGTTAATATAAGTTTCATGTGTTTTTGTTGTTTTATAAGTCAAGAAACATAATGTAATTTAATTTTTCTTAGTACGCTTGGAAAAACCTGCAATAAATATGAATGTTGTAAATATGTTTCCCCAGAAATGTTGCTAAAAATTAAGTTAATATTATGAGACAAATGCATTTGCATACATTAACTATTACTGAGAAAAGTGGATTGCATGGAAAATCGGGTGAAGTTATGACCGTTCGACTTCTTAGAAACACCCTGTATTACGGGCCTTCAACAGAATAATTAGACAAAATCTACTAATACATTGGAACACGAAGCACTGGACATTTTGCATTTCATACGTGCTTGAATAATACAAATTTTACAGTATAGAAAAAAGTTACTGTTGTCGGTTTTCCGCATTTTTCGTGTCCTTACGTCCAACGCGAGTTCGGGCCGTGCGGCGCGGCAATGTGTGTGTGTGGGGGGTGAGGGGGAGGTGGGATCGGGGCAGCGCACAGTGGTTCCAACTGACTAAAAACGTGGCTATAATTTAAAAAATCGAACTTCGCACTTAGAGGTTAGTCCCATAACATCGTGTGTCGTATTTCAGTGTGACAGAGAAATTCCAACCTTATTTCCTTTTCATATTCGACGGTGGAAATGGCGGAATCTGAACGTCGCAAAAGACGTGCAATTGTGAAGCACGTTTCCGTCAATAAAAATGTTTTTTAAAAAACATTTTTGCTTGGATTTTTCTATATTCTCGAATGGATAATACATCCGAAGATAAATTAAATATCTGACAATTTTTTCTGTGTATCTTGGGGAGTATGGCGTATGTATCGTAACCTATTCCGTATATATATATATATATATATATATATATATATATATATATATACACACACATATTGAGGTCTATAACTTTAGTACGGGTTCCCCCCGCTTCGAAATTCAACTGTCTGAAAGCCCTAACTCTTATCTATCAGTACACCAAATTGCAGCGGCACATATTTGTCCCTTTTTGCTATATCATTTAACTACCGGAGTGTGTATCCGGCCTGTCTCGATACGGTGTGCCACGATCCGCGCCGCATGCCGCAGCCGGCTACACGTCGCAGTGTTCCGTTTTCCTTTGATAGCTGAAAAAAAATCATTATGTTCAATGAATAAACTTTACCGTTTAAACTCAATATTTTCATCAAAATTCTGCACATAAAATCTTACTGCATATTTTCAGACGAAACCGCTTAATTTTCAGATGTTCGATTCACCGTATAGGATCTGTAGATTTTGAATTTTTAGATTTTGATATCAAACTCGTAATTAGCAACTGATAAAATACTTAAATACAGATCTTCACGGAAATATGCTTTATTTTTAAATATTGGATCCACCATATTGGATTTTCCAACTATGACATAAAATTCGTAACCAGCTTCAAAAACCGTAATATACACATTTTCGTAGTGCTTTATACATAGAAGCTAATTATGGCCAGGGTTTTGGTCAGTTGGAACCACTGTGCAGCGTCTCGCTCGTTCTTAGGAAAGCCGCAAACCAGTACAGCCCGCCGCAACCCGTTTAGCCAGCTTGCCCGCATGCAGCGGAGACCATTTCGGGCACGAAAATGTCTGGCGCGTCTGGCACTTTTTGGAGAAGTAAAATTGAGAGGCTCAAGCTGTTCGTTGTCGGCGAACGTATGCAAATAATAATACTGTTCTGACCAGCCCGGTGGCGGAATGACTTTGCTTACCTCTCTATCATCCTTTAAAGCAACGTCTACAGAAGCACTTTCTCTGTTTAGCCGAGAAGCCCACCGGGTGAACATATCGAGTACGAAAATCAGTAGTGTATTGTTTTCTTATTGAGAAGCATTTTATGTTTTATTTAATTTTTTCTGTCAAATTTTATATGCAATGTTATTTTTTTATTACATTTTCGACATCATATTCGTAATCAGCGACTTCCAAAATCCTTAAGTACCAGAAAATTTTCCAATTAAACAATTGTTTCACATTTGAGTCAGCGTTTTGAGGTCTAGAATCACTATAGGTTCGCCCAACACTACTACAAACTATTCAATTTGACTGGCAGTATGGCTGGGGAATCGGCGGTCGTGAGGTGGGACCAACCAACCACCCGAGAAAACTTTCTGTTGGGCAACTTGCCTCCTCACGGTGCAATTTGTCGCACTGGCTGGGCGGTCGTCCTGACAATTTGGTTCCTCTGTTGGCCTTTAGCCAACAAACCCCCGTGCATCGGTAACCATTTACGGCACGATTAATTACGTGATTGATGTTTATGGCCACGTCAACAGCAGTATGGCCATCAGTCCCGTTAGTGCAGTGAATGCTTTTTTATCCGCCTATTTTCGCCAAAGCACTCGAATGAATTCGCAATATTACAAGTTCAAATAATTAACAATTTGCAGAGGCAGAGGTTGTAAGGAGGTCTGAAATTGCTAGACAGTGTTATCCCGGCCAGCGCCATTGCCCAAGTTAGTAGTTTTAGTGATTGCTTCATCTCGCATGTTATTCGAATTTTAAAAAATTAACCAAAAAAAGTAAATACACAATATGCATGAAAATTTAATTTTAATTAGATTCGATTCTCATTTCTGGTTATTAAAATTCATGTTTATTTTTCATACATAATATTGTATGTTATTATGTACATCAGACAACTTTGCATTACACATTCTTAGTCCTTTTTCTTACATATAACTCAATGATTTGGTCGATTTCAATTATTTATCGTGATTTAAAATTATATTGTTCCTTTTCATAATTTTCTCGTGTTTTTTTTTCACAATGCCGAGTGTTGAGCGGAGATCTGTTGCGTTACTGTTGATTTGTGCCGGTCTCTCTTGATTTTCTTCTAAAAAACAACCAATATTGTTTCCCAAAACTTAATTGCTCGTATTGGAAAAAAGTCGACGTTTTCGGAAGGTTATGTCTTTTGACCGATTACTGGCACTATACCTGATCCATAGCTTTGCTCACATCATTGAAAATATGTGGCCGAGGTGGCTAAGAGCGTGAACTGACTCAGCGCTTGGTCCGAATGGTCGCGGGTCCGAGTCCCACCTTGGTCATTTATGTCCCTTCTCTCGTGTGTGTGGTTGCGGAGAACCTCGCGTTCTGCTGACCACAGATCAGAGGAGCTCATAATGTGTTGGTGTCGAATGTGCTTCCCATCGGGACATAAAAGGAAACCGGCTGTTGCCTGGATAAGAAAGCACAAGAAAAAATTTAGGAACTTCTTAAAATCTGAGAGTGATGTAATCCTGTTAAGAAATGCGCTATTAAATATATTTCATAGTCCTCAGTTAAAATTATTTATTTTCTGTACAACCACCAATTTTTCTTACACTCCTTACAAGTGGAGGTTTTGTTTCTCTGGTGTTTCAGCAGTTTTCGCCATTTTGGAAACATTTTTATCCATAAAAAATTGGCGTGTGAAATAATTTGTTCGTAACGTATTTGACATTTGAGTGTGGAGAATCATTTCAGCAAATCCTATGGTCAGATTTCATTAATATTGCAACGAAAGTGCCAGTTTATGCGCATCGCTTAATTACAGCGAAGGGGCTGTAAATGCATGTGTAGCCGTTCGAGGGGCTTCAGTCTGCTAATGGACTCGACGCGTGCCAGTTATATTAGCCAACTTAGCCCTCGTCCCGACTGTCAGGCACTTGACATTGGACGTGCCGAAGGTTGAAGTCGGAGAATCATGTTAAAAGTGATGTTTCAGAAGTCACAAACCTGCTAATCTTTGTTTATTTATTTATTGACGTCAATTACGGCATAAAGAAGTTGACAGCGATGGTAACTCTATTACGTAGGAGTGTGGCAAGGTTCATTTCACTGTTTACTCGTAATTGTCGTTGAAATTGGCAATAGCAATTAATATAGATAGACCATAAAAGATTCCAAGGTTACGTGCATCATGTTACGAATGGAATCTGTTTTTTGTAGCTCCTCTTTTAATTATTACACATGGTCAGAAGAATCGTGAAGAAACCTTTATTTGAGACGACACGCGCGATTTATGACTCCATAGAACTGTTCATTAAACTTCCATACAGTTTCCTCATAAAGTAAGATTAAAAAGATGTTAAGGTAATACCTCTGTAAAATACTTGATAAAATGGAAAGATGATGTAGTAGAGACGACTGTCATGTCTCTGTCACCAAGCCAATTTGTCATCTCCATTTCTCTCACTGTATTTTAAAAATTCTTTGTTTGTAACAATACAACTTTAATGGTCGTAAATATAAACTCATCCCTTCGTTTTCGAAACTCAAATGGAAGACTAAGCGATTAAATAATTATCTATGTTTATTATTATTATTATTATTATTATTATTATTATTATTATTATTATTATTATTAGTTATATCTCTCCGTATTATCTTTCCGTATGATCAAAGGCGTGTCTTGTCAATTTGAACATGCTTGCATTATCTTCAGCGATTGTTTGCACAGAAAGAAGTAAATAATTATCGTTGGTTAATTTTATTCACCTTGATTTATACAACATTCGCAAAAAAACAATTTGTTTTTTTACTATATACAATTGTGTGAGAAAGTAATATACTACGTATTTAAGAAAGTAATGTACCATGTAAACGAGAAATTAATGTACTAGAAAGGAGTGTTTTACGAATAGGAAACAACTTTTGTCTTTCAAACATTGGTATATTTTTCTTGCTGCATTACGTAACTTTCTATAGGAGTATACGAGAAGGTAAGAAAGAGTAATGTCAAAAATCCCAGAGTGAGATATAAAAAGGCGAGATTCGGCTAAAGAATAAAATTAAATACTATATGCTAATATGACTATATAATACCAATATGAGAATTACGTAATACTGAATGATGAGAATACTTGTACAATGAGATCTTAAACAGGCAAACGATAGAATATTGAAAAATTTACTTTGCTTTAAATGATGTAACTCCATAGACTTGCATCGTTGTGACCTGCAGTAATGACAATTCTGGCCACTCATATAATGCAGTTGTAAGAAACCCTCTTTCATATCAGATGAAGGCAAGTGCGTGACTCTTTTTTCCTGCATGCCTCACATCCTGCAAATAGTGGGTCTGGAACAAAATCCGTTAGAGAGGGGGTCCTACATGTGTTCACTAGATATTCGGAAAGAGGACAAGAAGGCACTTAGACGCAACATAACTCAACTTCATGGTTTTGACATTCCTATTTATCTCGAATAGTATTACGTATTCTAAGAGGCGCCACCACAAATTTCCTGCGGGTTGTTTTTTCGGGACTGTATTGGTATGCCGTTGCGTCGGTGGTGCTCCGGTTTTTACCAGTTTGAGGTACTCGTTCTCAGCGTCCTTGGCCGGCAAAACAACGTTCCCTGAGAGGGCGCGGGCGGGGACGAGGTTCGGCAGTGCAGAGGTGTCCCGACGAAAAACTACGCGAGGCAGAGGTAATGTAGCAACTGCCGTAGGGATGGCCACATTTTTAAATACCGATAAATATGAAAACTTATCTGATTATACTTAAAAGGTGAAAATATTTTGGAGAATATTTTAAAAGAATTAGAAATTAATTATTAATATAATAATTATTTTAATTGATTAATTAGAAATTATTTAATATTATAATTGAGAAAAATTGTAAATTAATTATTATTCTATTATAATTATTTTAATTAATCGGTTAGAAATTAATTATTTAATTTTTAATTGTTTTTAAAAATTGGAAAAGAACTTTCTTATCTTGTGAATTAATTCATTCTGATTGCAATGCACGTTACGGTACGAACATAACATACTATTTACATTATCATAAATCCTAATTAGGTAAGTCGAGTCTGATTATTCACGGTACAAGAATGATTTCAGAGATCATTGATTCACATCAAATAAGTCGAGTGGCACCGAAATGAAAACGGTATTTTGCCTTCAAGTTTGCTTATCCGAGCTTGCCTCGCTGACGCAGGGTTTTGCCAGCAGCGTCCATATACGCGGAGCCGAAGGTTGCAGGACTGACACCTACGAAAGGCATGGGTGATTTTGCCATGTGATTGAAGCGTGTTCTTTTCTTTCTCATGTTGCCATAAATCTGATGTGAACCATCATTATATCCACAAACATTCATATTTCTTCATCGTTTATCACTCTCGATCACCGGGATCTCCATTCACTTAGAGCAAGGCGACGGCAAACCTCCTTCCCAGTCAGGGAAGACATCCGGGCGTACGACTCCTGCCTCGCCGCATCTCCGTCGCCTTGTCATCTTTACGTTTACATTCAAATTGTCCAAAGAATTAGACGCCCCGACCGGGAGTCAACCCCGTGTCCTTGTGTACTTTAGAAGAATTTGACCAAAATTGATATATCGGTTTGAATTATGTTCAAACCCCACAAAATTCAAACGGGTTTTTAATTAGTAAACGAAGGCTTGGTCAGAACATAGAAATTTCTAAAATCAGTAACGTTCTGGTGCAAAATGGTAACGTTCAAAAAAGTACTTCAGAAACGAAGTTGGATAAACAGAACTGCCAAGTCAGTTTCGAATCCGTTTAAAAAATGTAACGGTGAGGAATAATGATGGTTGCATCTAAATGTGATTTAGGAGTTTGCATCTTCAGACAAGTTATGCTGCTGGAAAAGTCCGATTTTCGCAAAAGAACACATGTTATGAGTTTCCAATAATGGAAATGGGGAAATAACGAAATTTTCTCCCTATTAAACACAATGTATTACTCCTACACGTAGAATAGTTAAGTTCGCTTTATGAGTCCTTGATACCGATAAATGTGTTTTCTCCAAACTTGCATCGGTGAATATTAGCGTTTAAACCGTGCTCAAGAATTTTACCAAAATTGATATGTCGGTTGAATTATGTTCAAACCTCACGAAATTCAAACAGGTTTTTAATTACACTAGAGAACAAAACCCTTGTTTTCATACCTTCAGAATAGATGTTTTAATGGAAAATTTATTTTTTTAAATACGAGAATTCGAATTTAAATTGTAATCAAACTGTAGCGCGATTTACTTGGTAATTCAATTGTTCACTTAATGATGTGAACATCTGTGTTGCCAACGTCGTGAAAGAATATTATGGCGTATTAAGTTGAAAATGCCTTTGAGTACTGGTCTTTAATCATCGCCGCCCACTTAGATCGAGTTAGGAGGTATTGGTTTAATTCCTGGCATTATCACTAAGATTGCAGAGCCAAAACACGTTTTTGGAATATTTCTTTGAATCTTATAACCGTATCCGAAAACAAATGATCAGTTCCACATCAGGAGACGGAGAGGCGTCGAATGACATCTCATACGTCTCGATTGGAGCACGACAAGTGGTCTAGCCGTGAGTGAAGGGACAGAACGCATACGTACAAACGCACACTTGCACATCCGCACTCTCAGAATTTTATTGAATTACTGTTTAGGGATGATAACATCAGCATAATGTAGAAGAAAGTTGGACGTTATATTTTGTGTATTTATGTTACTAATTTCCAATTATGAAAGAAAACTGCAACCTCCAATTTTTCGAGGGGTGTTTATTTTTTTATTAGGTACATCAATTTAACAATTTAGGTTTTTCAATATTCGTGAAGTATTGAAATATTAAATTTGTTGCAGCATGGGAGTATTTTATTTCTTCTTACGCAGAATGCCTGCTACGTTTTAAAAAAAAGATGTGTGGTTCTGTTCAGCAGCATTTTTGCTGCTGCAGAATATTGCTAAGGTCGTTTAGTACCGAATTGTATATATTTGATAATAATATTTAATGTATTTTTGTCTATTATACTTTTTGAATCTTCCATTTCTAGAGGTGGTCATAAACCACGAGCAATTTTAATGTGTTACTAGTTAAAATCCATCTTTTCAATTTTGCGCCTGTCGGTATATTACACCTTGCATATCACTTAATAAATATTTCAACAGATTATCCTTATAATGCCTTTGGTTTTGTATTAATTCACTTCAATTCTTAGTTTATTATTACGTTTCCAGCCGCCAGTACATTCACACGTGCAGTTCGACTGAAGTAGTCGCTCTACCGGGAGTTGGTTCGACCGGTTGCTTTATCTTGACAATGACACGCGCCACGACGTCACACATACTTAAATGCCGTATTATCTTTTATTACTTTATCCTCCCCGCCTCTCGGAAGACGTAAAGAGAGAACGGCATCCGTCTGAGAGACTGAAGACCGGCAAATGGAGAAATGCGTTCCTCCAGCCATTAACACTTTGCTGTAAACGACACATTTTGTATGGATGGCACAACCCTGGCGCGTCCAAACAATTGCTCAAACGTGTCTCCGCATCACCCCTCCTCGACTGAATCATTTCGTTTCCCAACCAAACACCGTAACGACGCTCTGGCCTGCGGCGCACAGCGAAGCGAAACAGTCCGAAACGTGCGCATTGGAGTTCACGTGTAGTTCTGTTAAAATAACGAGTTCAAAATGTGGTTGCGGGCTACATATATTATTTAATATAAGATCACAAATAACTTTTTTTTTCTAAAAATAACATGATTTCTCGTGATGTTTTGTCATTCGAAAGACACACATGTATGATCGAGATAGGTAGGTATAGAAAATACAGTGTAGGAATGTTGGGTTTTAGGTGTATCTAATTTCAAATTTGCTATCAATATGGTGCGAATTCAATATGGTGAATATGCTTCTGGGAATGTTTTACAAATTCAATTTTATAAATCAGATATTTCTTATGAACATTTTGTAAGTTGAACAAACGGGATACAATAATGTGAACAAATTGCCGCTAATATAAATACTAACGACATGAGAGGCTAGTCAAAAAAATACATTTTTGTAAGTTATTATAAAACCAAAGAAAAGAGCAATATGGCGTTTATTTCATCCTGTAGAGTATAGTTAGCACTATCCCCACCAAAAGTTAAAAGAAAAAATTTGAAGCCATTTTTGATAAAATATTGTTTTTGTACTTTTTTTAAAAAATGCACTCATTGCACGCAATATTGCGCGAAAACTACTACCATTTTCAAAAAATGTCAAAAATGACCTTAATGTAACCGACAAAATATCATGACACCGAAAAGAAATCATAGTTTTGAAACTTTCGAAAATTCAGTGCTAACCTTCAAAATCGGACCTATGCCACCTTTATAAGTCAATGTTACTCTATTCTTACAAGAAATTTAAAGAAAAAAATTTGGAGCTGTTTTTGAGAAAATTTTGATAATGTCCGGTGGGGTTCGTGTAAAGTATCCCAAAAATTTAAAGATTTTTTTAAATCTCAATGTTTCGACTGGAACCACATCGACAAGGATTTCGATTTGGAAAAAAATCTACGCATGGTTTAAGCGCTAGTAGTGTTACTGACCGGTGGTCAGACAGACGTTTTGAAAAATACACATTTTCGGTATCAGGGGACCCCAGAATGTGTATTTCCGTCGAAATTGATGTTCCCCAACATTATATAAATTTCCCTATACTATGTATGTTACACCGTATATACGTATGTATACGGGAAAGTAAAAAATTAGAAAACGCAAAGAATTCCCGGAATGGCTCACACAAGACATCACATATCTGCTACCCAAATCAGACGACAGTTCTTTAGCTGAGATCCAAAGGTCAATCACTTGTTTGCCAGTTATGTACAAAGTTATAACTGCAGCCGTAGCTAAAAAATGTACACACACCTAGAGAACAACCATCTGTTGTCAGTTGAACAGAAAGGATGTTGCATATGTTCCTACGGTGGTAAGGGAATCTTACTTCTTAATAAAGTCATCTGGCATGATGTAAGGAAACGAAAATTAATTCCTCATAATCTTTTCTCAAGAAGTGGCTCCATCCCCCCCCCAATTTTAGATCAAAAGAACGCTTAATATGGCTCAGGTCTCGTATTTGTTGAATTTTCAGAGTTTTTGAAAATTGCGAAAGTTATGTATAATAAAAGGAGTTATGAATTGTTATACCACCACTAATTTTATCTTTTTTTTTAGTCCATCAGGGGTAGAAATAATTGGCTCTCGTAACAAATCGGATGCCGGTGTACTCCAGAGAACAATTAGCAATCCCAGAGAGATAAAAGAAACGTTGATCTGGTCATGAACAGAATCATCCTACTATCCCCAAGAGAATGGCTCGCAAAGTGGCAGGTAGCCTATAGTGAAAAAACCTACTATCCCTTGCCCCAAAAAGAATAGTTAAAATATTAGAGGTTCAGGCGTGTCATATGGTTATGAATCTCCTTCAAGTATGTGTGCGTCCCTGGGGCACATGATTCCTTATTGCAATCTCTTCTTCACAATTACATCTTTAAATAATGTCATGCGCAAATTTTTGATAATATGAGTACTTTTAAGTAATTTGGAGTGTAATAGTGACCATTTCAAAACAAAAACCAAAAATATGTGAACAAGATTTTCTCAAAATTGCTTCAAATTGTATCTTTAAATTGTTTTACTCTAATATAGCAATGTTTGCTTAATAAAATGGCATAGGTACGATTTGCATGAAACCACCTGAAATTGCAATATTTGAAATGATTCAACTTCCTTTTCGATGCCATGCGACTGTTATAGGCAAACAGTGGACTTGTCTGGAGGATAATGGAAGCCGCGCCTGGATGTGAATCTTAGATTGAGCAACTAGTTTTGCATGTTGAAAGAACTTTTGTTGGTTGAAATAATGCATAGCAGGACATTAACAAATCACACAAGAAACTTTGTGAAGTTTTCGCTCCAGTATATTAAAAAGTTTCTGAAATAGTTTCAAATCAGTATGGCAGTATCAGTATCGTTCTCTTCGTGAGGTCAGTATGATAATAAAGTAACTTCCTCTCACCATCTCGCATGTATAATACTTGCAGGTGCCCTACTTATAAAAGGAGTAACCAATGAAGGCTAAAAGACCGCTGAGACCATAGTGATTCCCGTTGCAATAAATGTGTAATATAATTCTTTCTTCCGGTTATTTCAAATGTTGGAAATTTAAAACCAAAGTATTAGGAGCAATTTATTTTGTAATTCGCACTTCTTTCCGTTCTTTAAAACTCTTGGTAATAATAATCATTGCTGGGATGTGAGCGGATTGTTGACAGCGAGCAAAACGTGCCACATTTCCCACTTTCTTGTGCGACGTGAAGTGACAAATATTACTGCGGTGTATCTTGTTTCCAGGAATACTAAGCAACACTTATTTATGCTGCAGAATACATTCTTGCATGTATATATATTATGTCTACTGAAGGTTCGCATTCATGCAACAGAATTTGTCGCCGCTTTCTTGGTAGACTTGCTCTGACAACCAATCGGGGGAGTATTCTGGAGCCAGTTGACGAGTTGAATTCGGTAGGTCGGTTGATTTTAGGCGACGATTTTAGTGGTTTGTGCGGACCTCCTCGGTAAATGTCAGAAGAGAACTTGCAAAACGTCCCCCCGACGAGCTCATGGCCTTTGCTTCATCGATCCTTTCCTCCGAGTGCGTTGGGCGAGTCTGACCCGTTTAATGTTTTACGAGTTTTTGCTTCAGACGCAGCACTAAAATCATCATTATGAGATAGTGAGTTTCGATATCACCATACTCTACATTATAAAATGTAAACTTTATGATATGTATTCGTGTGATGATGTGCTTACAGATATAATCGGGATTGTCAAATGTTCTGATGATTATAGATAGTCATTGTTAAAAAAGTTTTCGAATCCAGTCGCAGATATCATCAAATGGTTGTCGAGGGAATATTAGTTCTAAGTATCACTTGAGATTACTACCTTCGCACTCAAATGATATCTGTATTATGACTTGTCTAGTGACAAATCACCCTTCGCGACAATCAAAGCAATAATGTTTTGACTGTGCAACAAAACTGTTTTACTATTTGTACGATCAGTGAATTCTGAATCAGAAAAATGCAAAGAGGAATTTGTAATACTATAATGAAACATCAGTAGCTTTAATCCTTTTTCCTAAATGTCCAATACAGATTAGTACTTCTTAGTTAAAAATAATGGTGGCTCCTGCATCAGAATCTCCAAGACGAATATCCAGATATTATTTCACTAGTTAAGGTACCCTCCAGATCTCGCCTTAATTTTCTCCTTAAAATTGTTCGCTCTCGTCTCAACCAAAACCCTTTTGTTTATCAAGGTTTGTTTCGGTTTATATTGTCTTCTATTGCTCTTCAGTTCGTTTGTTCATTTATTGAGTGGTCGACCTCATTTTTACATTAGCCGCACGTTCGTCTTTTATATCTTTTTTTGGATCTTCCCTTTCTACCAGCTCAGCTCTTTTTATCAAACCTTAAGATCCTCTGTGCGTTGAATCCCGTACCGTTTTATTAATATTGTTTTTGATTATTACAATCTAAAAAACCTGAGAGTATGGATATTCTATGGATAAAGGCAACATATTATCTTAAACTAATTATTTTTTAATTAACCACTGATGGAAAATTGGAATGAAAACAATAAATTAAACGTACATACAACATTTTTAAGTTTTTAAATTAAAATTGATCGGAGTAAGTCTCTTTGAACCAAACAATTTTTATGAAACACTCTCCAAGCGTTGAGACTCCAAGCGTCAGCCAATCTCTTTAGATGGCATGGTGACTTCACAATCTGTACTAAATATTAGACACTTAGATCGTTGTATATTATGATTGTCAACATCTCAACCTTTGATCTCATTTCGTGGATGTTTATAATGCAAAACTGTTTAGATAATAGTGTAAGATATCACAGACGTACTAGAGTATTCGAGATTAAAATCCTACCTCGAGAGAGCCCTTTATGTACAGCACAGTTCCGATCCAGAGTGACTTGGATTGGAATCTCAGTAGCCGTAACCTAGTCAAGTTTATTAGTCTTGTGCTATATTAATCTGTTGATTATTGTGCTTCATGGCAGTGCTCTGAAGCGCAATGTTCTTTGTATCCAAGCATTATAAACATTTTCCATTGAAGAAATTATTCTTAAATGGCATTTATGGCACACATACCGTAACATTTTAAGACACATCTTGCCCTCCTCGCCACTCCTCCCCGTTTGTCACCTGCACTCGTTCTCCCCATCCGCCCTCCCCACTTATTCTTCCCGCCCCTCCTCTCTTCCCGTCCTCACTGCCCCTTCTCCCTGACGTCCTCCCTATTCGTCCTTCTTGCGTGTTTTTATGACACCAATTTTTGTTTCCTACCGCAAAACCGTTATTGAAATGTATTTACAAAATTAATTGTTATTTAAAAAATTATAATGCTGTTTTGGCGTATTTTGCACAAAATGGCGTATTTTACTCGTTTGTAATGTTTCTTTATTGCATTCGTACATACTTGAAAGCTAACTTCTAAGGTCACTCGCTTTCAAAACGTGTACTTATGCAATAAAGCAATACAGTATAAACTATTTGTGTGATACCCTATTTTTACTGTGTTTTTGTATTATAAGAGTTTACTCAAGGTTTACAGTAGGTAACTCAAAGCAACCTAGATTCTGAAAATTGGAAAATACCGGCGGGGATTTATGCCAAAATAATTTTACATTTAAATGCCAATTTTTAAGTTCCATAATCCCAATGCCATAATTTTAAATCCAATTGCAGGCGTCTCTAGCTAAATTCGATTACCACGCTTCGTGAAGTCACGGAGATTATCGAATTTGAGACTCGCGGGTTCCTGGTTTGGTAGCCGGCTAGGAGCCGCGGGATCTAACGGCGTCGAGCCAAAGGGATAAAAGACACTGACTGACTGCAATGTGACGAGACTTGACAAAGATAGTAAAGGCGGATACTCCGTGTAAGCGCTCAACGCCCAACAAGGGTTCAAGAGACGTGTTGCGTTAATGACGACGCAACACATTTTTAAAAATTCAGGCAATTCACTTGCGTAGTCCCAAGAGGGCGAGACTCCGGTTTAAGTGCAAGAGATTTACGTAAAACAACCTCGAGTCTGGCTAGCACAAAATTTCCAACGTATTTTTTATGTTCTCCGTCTCTTCAACCGTCCTTCAAACGAGAGTGGCCGGGCTAAAGTATAATGGCGACCTTAAACGAATTATAAACTGTTAATAAAATGTTAATTCACTTGTCAATGCACTTTAGTTGTTTACAGTGACGCCTTAGGTATTTTCCCTTAAACCGTGTGGTAGTTCATACTAAAAAGAAAATGAAATTAGTGTAGGTGCCTGGCTAGTTGATCTCCGGGCATAAAAAGGTACATAAAAAGTGTCCATCGAAATACTGTCATATACTATCGAAATACTGTCAGATTCTTGAACACTTTTATAGCCAGTATCCCGAGGCGCTTCGAATGGCAAACGCAACTGCGAATGTTGGACTGGAAGAGATATATCCGTGAGAAGCGGATACACACAAGCAGGTTACTCAATTATTAGCATGTAAACAATTTTTAAAATACAGAAACGTTTGAAATGGAAATGAACAAATATTATAAACATTCTATTCTGTAACTGATTTCAAAAAATAGATGTTGGATGACAATCTGATCTTAATTGTTCGGAAAACTGAGGCAACGACAGTTACACAGAAATATAATGAGTTGGATGTTTGAGTGGGTTTCGGTCAGAGTGAATTCGAGTTCGGGCGAATTCGCGTACGTGAGAAAACGAATATTTTGAACAGTCACTAGAGCGCTCATCAGGTCCTGATGCGCCAAAGATCTGGGATCACACGACTGAAGTTGCAAAACTGCAGAACAATACCAAACAAATTTCAACTTATCGGCCGAACTTGGTCTGTCAATATGGATACAGACAAACGTGTTTCGCCAGTATTTTTTTACGTAACGTCCCGTACAAAACCTCTGATTCCAGATAGCACAACAGGAGCATAAGCCAAAAATTTCAGAAGGGTTGGCCGGAACATGTTGCTAATACTTTGAGAGAATGGTGAGAATGTGTAACAAATATGTAAAATGGGTTAAAATATGTAATATCGAAGTACGCTCTTCTTCGTAGAAAACGTACAAAGAATATTACAAGTTTTAAATTAAATTAATGAACTAATTATTAAACTGATTTTCAAAATAAATATAAATAATTGCTTAACCTACTGATACATTTTTATTGTAAATTTTACCCTTTGACAGCGATAACAGCCTTCGTACAATGTAGGAACATAATGATTGGCTAACAATCACTGTAGCATAGCCTCTGTACTGCTACACGTCTACGATAATCAATATGGGTTTGGTATTAGAGATCAAAAAACGCGACATCACTGATAGGTTCCACACTTATTGAGATTATCCTCAGTGCTCACGTGGACTTGTTGCAACGAATGTAGTGCCGAAGGAGGTTAACCCCAACAGATCACCTGCATCCAACCGCATCTTCACGTGGGGCGTCTCGTATCGTCAAATTTGAATAATTATATGTGTTGTAGAAATTCAAATATATTTTGCTAAATAGATTTCAAGCAAATTTATATAATAATGTTTTGCAAAATATGTAAAGCACGATGAAAATATGTAATATAGTACAAAATATGTAAAGAAAAATTTGGATATGATGGTAGGATAGCCCTGATTTGTCAAGGTCACAATATTGAGAACTGAACGTAGAAAGACAAAAATATGTAATTGCATAAGAGTCAGGACTCTGTGTATATTCATTAGCATACGACCTTGAGGGAGAGGCTTCTCGCTGCGAGACGTGAAACGGAGCCGATGCGATGCTAGGCGATTGGCGTCCTTTGTGTGACGCAATCATGGTCAAAGATAGTCAACTGTCACCGATACCGAACGTGTAGCGACA
Source organism: Gryllus longicercus (assembly GCA_038098605.1). Taxonomy (NCBI): domain Eukaryota; kingdom Metazoa; phylum Arthropoda; class Insecta; order Orthoptera; family Gryllidae; genus Gryllus; species Gryllus longicercus. Next base: position 2,998,533 of record JAZDUA010000145.1, read on the forward strand.
TCACGTTGAACGACGGAAGGGAAGTTGGCCAGCGGCAGACGATTATGATAGGACACGCCGTCAATTAAAATTTTATCACATACTGAGTGGAAAGGTTGTTTTCTCTAGGGGATTCACTTATGTCGACAATAAGTCTTATATATTCAGCACCGGGAGATGCGAGTAGGTGTGGGTAAGTATTTGAGAGCGTTAACTTCTGAGTGTTGGTCGGAAATAAAGGCACAATGGAGGAAGATGGCACCATGGACAGCTTCGCAATGGCATCCGGTGATCCGTAGCAGTTATTTGCGAACCTTGCGGCATAGATAAGATAGAGTGTAGAACACCCCGCGGCTTTCACGCTCTACTACGTTTTCCAAGGCGCCTTTTCCAACCCCTGTTCTTTCGACGCATCCGCCTCCATCAACATCTCCCCCTCCACCCCCACCTCCTCCAGCGCCTCCGCCATGCCTGCACCTCCGCCACCGCCACTGACCGAACCACCTCCGAGTCCGCCATCCTTTGTCTCCGCCTCCGAATCCACCGCCGTCATTACCACCGTCTCCAACTTCGACTTCGTCTCATCGCCACTCACTCCACTCCCCCACCGCCGCCGCCATCACCAGCACCGCCACCACTACCACTCCCACTACACAATCCCTACTACTACCACCACCACCACCAGCACCACCGTCACCGCCCAAACCGCCATCGCCTCTGCCACCACTGCTACCGCCACCACCGCCGCCACCGCCGCCACCGCCGCCGCCGCCGCCGCCACCACCACCACCACCACCATCATCACCATCACCACCACCACCACCACCATCACCACCACCAACACCTTCACCGCCACCGCCACCGCCACCGCCACCGCCACCGCCACCGCCACCGCCACCGCCACCGCCACCGCCACCGCCACCGCTACCACCACCGCTACCACCACCGCTACCACCACCGCTACCACCACCGCTACCACCACCGCTACCACCACCGCTACCACCACCGCTACCACCACCGCTACCACCACCGCAGCCGCCGCAACCGCCACCGCCGCCACTGTCGCCACCATCACTACCACCTCCACGGCAACCACCACTACTTCCAAGACCGTCGCCAACATTTCCTCCTCGCTCCTTCCCCGTCCCCCGCATCCGCTCTACCACCCCATCTTCTGCCGCGCCTCCACCCGCGTCTCCGCCTTTGCATCCAACTCCGATTTCTTCGTTTTCTTTGCCCTCTCCGCCTTCTCCGCCGTCTGCACCTTCTCCGCCTCCCCATCTATCTCCCCATTTCTCTGCATCTCCACTTTCCCCTCAAAATCACGCTAACTACAACTTCAACGCTTAAACCTCCGGCTCCGCATCCGCCTCCGCCTCCTCCTCCTCCTCCTCCTCCTCCTCCTCCTCCTCCTCCTCCTCCTCCTCCTCCTCCTCCTCCTCCTCCTCCTCCTCCTCCTCCTCCTCCTCCTCCTCCTCTGCCAGCGCTAGCGCCCGTGGCTGTGCGCGCGCTTCTGCCGCTGATGCAACGGCATGCGGCGGCCCCCTGTCGCCCCATCCCTCGCCTGCCACTGCCTGCCCCGCCCCGCCCCGCCCCGCTCCCGCCGGGCCGCGACAGCCGATGGCGCTTTACGGCGGCGGGGAAAGCGGTGGGCGGGGGCGGGGCGGCGGCGGGGCGGGTGCGGGGCGACATTTGCCCGGCGCGGCGCCGCTTTCACCGGGGCCGCCTCTTGTGACGTAATGCGACATCCCGAGATCGAAGCGCTTAAGGAAAGCGCGCATCGCGCCTACCGCTCCGCTCCCCGCCCCCGCCCCCGCCCCGCCCCCGCCGCCGCCCCCCGCCGTCGAGGCCGCGGCCGCTCCGCGCGTAACGCAACGCTTGTGGTGCGAGGCCGCCGAGGCGACGCCGCCGGTCTCCCTTCAGGAATTTCTTCCTCCGTTTGAGGCGAGACTTTCCAAAGGACGTTATCACAGCCTCCGTTCATCAGCGGATGACTGTACTCGTGAAGTAATATCAGGACGTAAAACGTGTTGAGGATGAACGTCATCCTAGCCGTCTGTTGAATCCTACGCTGAAGCTTCTTCTGTGGCGCGTTGAATCCAGAGCGCCCGCCCACCTTCGCATACGGCACAGTGTCCCAGTCCAGTGACACCCGCGGCCCCGTCCCCGCACTCGTCCCTGCACTCGTCCCAGCACTCGTCCCCGCACTCGTCCCCGCACTCGTCCCCGCTCTCGTCCCCGCACTCGTCCCCGCTCTCGTCCCCGCTCTCGTCCCCGCACTCGTCCCCGCACTCGTCCCCGCACTCGTCCCCGCACTCGTCCCTGCACTCGTCCCCGCACTCGTCCCCGCACTCGTCCCCGCACTCGTCCCCGCACTCGTCCCCGCACTCGTCCCCGCACTCGTCCCCGCACTCGTCCCCGCACTCGACCCCGCACTCGTCCCCGCACTCGTCCACGCACTCGTCCACGCACTCGTCCACGCACTCGTCCACGCACTCGTCCACGCACTCGTCCACGCACTCGTCCACGCACTCGTCCACGCACTCGTCCACGCACTCGTCCACGCACTCGTCCACGCACTCGTCCACGCACTCGTCAACGCACTCGTCAACGCACTCGTCAACGCACTCGTCAACGCACTCGTCCACGCACTCGTCGCATCCTCACTCCTCCGCCAAAGCCACCACGAGAGCGTGGCCGACAGCGACTGAACCCCGGACGCTGGTAGCTCTGCTAGTAACGTACGTGGGTTGAGCGTATAGGAAAGAGGGCGGGATGTTTTGTAGGGAGCGCTCGGGACTAGTCTTGCCCCTCCCTGTGGCTGCCCAGTTGACACTTTGCTACCCATGTACTTGTCGATTACAAGACCGCAAACATTGGCCTTACGCATAAATAATTTGTAAAGTATATCTCAGTGTGTAAATAAAATAGTTCATGTGAAATTTTTACATCCCTCGAAGGAGAAGATCTACCGTCGTAGAACTGCCGTCTGGTACCTGCGATACAATAAAAGAATTGGCATGAATGCTATGTGCACGTAAGCTACGAAGTCGGGGGTGTTGTGTGTCTGGACACTTGACACATCAGGCCACATGACTTGGGGATGGAAGTGGAAATGGGGACAAAGAGATTCGCTCTAGAGTCAGTGGGCTTTCGAAGCGGCCTTGTCTTTAATTGAAGAGAACTAATAGAATATTCTTAATATGATGAATTCAGGTATCTAAATTTCTTAAATACTTATTTACTTACTGATTTAATTAATTAGTAATCAAATCATGTCATGATTAACAGAGGCTCTGAAAACGTTAAAAGTTAAGCCGTTTCCTCCAGTTGAAAAAATCCAGAAGGAAGACTGACTGCCCCACATACAAACCCGACAAATATCCATATTCATGATATTTCCTTCAACATTTACTTTGAAAAAAAAGGCGGCTCCAAATATTTATATTCATTTACATACAGTGGCAACATAAAAGTAGACTTGGTTTGTTGTTACTATAGGAAAAACGAATGAAAATGTTTGGAGTTTTCTTTCTGTAAAAGCCACGGACTTTATCTTGAAGGATATGGATATGTAGTTTCTGACGAAAACCGTAGCACTTTCACTGGTTGATATTTCTCTGGATTTGGGATCTACCGAAGGACCTAATAATACCAGAAGTACCTAGTTTGCAGTTAGTATGCAAGATTTGTAGAACGGCTTGCGGGGCTCAAGTGCGGAGCTCAAGTTCTTGCCTCCAACCCTCATTTCCATCTGCATTCAGAATTCAACTTGAATAGGAGTTAAGGTAGAAATCCCAGAATTTAAGAACACAATCACGGAACACGCATATTCTCGTCATAGTAAGTCACACAGTTTTTTAAACTGTTTTTGACGCTGAAATGAGACGGTCGCATGCGTCAGGTTTCGACGCATGTTTTTAAATTTTATTTCGAATTACGTTGGAGCGCCTAGAAGTAGAGGGCCAGAAAAGTGACAATTTTTCCTTACCTGCGCGCGTTCGCAGACCGCCGAGCGCCCAAGAGGGGTGGGCTCTGTTGTGTATATCGCCAGACGCGGCCCGGTGCACGCCATGAATCAGTGGGGATATCTCGGACCCATCCACCAAGGTCTCCTAGTATTTCCGTGACGCCTAAATTTCATCCAAAATCCGCGACGCCAACCGTCGCCGATGACAGCGCGAATGGACAGCGCTCACCGCGTGATTTGGGACTGCCAATCGTCAACATCCGAGCGGGGGAGGGCCACGTGACCTCGCGAACCAATGTAGGCCACACGCTGGTTCATTCGGATGGAGGAGGCGAGCAAGGGTGATTTTCATTCAAATAGACGCGGCGGACGAGTAAGGTTCATTTTCATTCGGCTGCAGGAGACGGCAAAGTAAAGTTAGAGCATTGCTTACGTCGCTAAGCGCATTGCCGCACGCCGCTACACGCCGCGCCGCGAGACGCCGCGCCGCTGCCTACTCGGCCGACTGCCATCGTCGATCGTTCAATAGTCGCCTGGGCTGGGCAGCACGCTGGACAGTCGCCGTGAGGTGTGAACTCGACGGCCAATGCCTATCAGAGCGTCGAAACTCGGGCTAGAACCTGTGACGGGCAGAGGCGCGACCACCGCCGCCTTGCACCACGCCGCTGACGCCCGGGGAAGCCGCCGCTAGCGCCCGAGACGCCAGGACGTCCGCTGCTCCGCCCTTCGAGGGGCGACGGAGGCTTCACTGGCCCCTCCTCCGGACCGTGCCGCGCTGATGCCGTCAGAGGGGGCCGCCGCTTGCGCCACCGCAAGCTGACGCCGCCTGAGGATCCGAACGCCCCGATGCTGACCCGAGAGGGCATGATCAGTAAGCTAAGTTAGGTTAAGAAAATTAATATTGTAATTGAAATCCTCACCTCAAGAAAGAAATGGGAATTAAAATCCAATTATTGAGCTTACAATGAGTTTCAATGCTCAATTGCATGGATAAGCCGATCACGCATGCGCCTCACCAAAATTTCGCAACCGGGGCAACTCTGCCGAAGGGAAATCAGAACAGGTAAGTTGGGTCACCCTGAGAATCACCTCCACCCTCCACCCTGGAGAATTGGCGCCATACCAGTTGCGGTTAGATTGACCAGTTTAAAAGTCACTTTGTTAAAAATAAATATAAAATAAGGGTCCGGAGTGTAATTGTTACCGGGTTACAACGTCCGGGGTTACAACGTTAAGTAAATAAATTATATTAACAAATACTAGGGTGACTTGCATGGCTACAGCCTCGCTGATTGAGAATGATCCCAAGACTACACGTCTAGGTTTCCATGAACTCGAACTTGCAATAATGCGCGTAATTCATTTCCAAACACCAAATATCAACATTCCACATCTACCGTCCAACCAACTTATCATCAACGACAATGGGATTTGGCACATTGTTATAATCAACTGATGGTGTATTAGATAATGCAATCCCAGAAAATGTTCTTAGGGATTTCGACAAACTTGCCAGGCTTGTGTCGCCAAACTTGCCATGCCGCCCTTGATCAGTTTTTTGTAAGTAATTTTTCTGCTAAGATTGCACTATTGCACTTTGTAATCGGTCTGTTCTATCTTTCTACAGACACTGATTATGTTATTGTCTTATCAGTTTTCAACAGATTCATATTCCATCCTCTGTAGTCTAACTACTTCGGTTGACGTTGATCTTTAGAATCTTGTCTTAGGGTTAAGCTTCTTGCTCCAGACCTGAAGGATGGTCTTCTCAGAAAACCATTTCCAGATCTGACCTGTACCGATACCGCCCGCCTTCCCTTTGATGTTGAAAGATATTGCCCGTGGAGCGGCTTGCCACGTCAATTGGGGTTCCTAAAGTTTCCTCTCTCTATTGATGGATCAGACGCTCCTCAGTTTAAGGATACCCTCCTTGTGTACTCCCACGAAACCGGGCTCCCTTGTGTTCGGCCAGTGTTTGCATTTCTGTTTGAATAGCCTCGTTTATCTGCTGGAGTCTACGGCCTCGTCATCTGTGGGTGCGAAAGACTGTCGGCATCACTGAGCGAGTTTGGAGCGTGAAGATTATCCTTGTTTTACTAGTTTCGAAATCCAGTTTATTTACCTACGCCTTCCGGGTATCTTCCCCAGTGGGCTACCGCGGCAGCCGGGACAAGATCTATTCTCCTGACATGTGTGGTAGTGAAGTGCAGGTATGTAAGCGTATGTAAGTAAAAGGAGAGGATAGGACAAATAAGAAGCAGAAGGAAAGATCGCGCGCGCTCCAAAGCCTGTTTGTTAATGACCTGCCCCGGCTTTCTTCTAGTATTGGTCGGGGAAGTGAAGGAAAATAAACCTCTCAACGGCCGATATCCATCGAGGTACCGCTAGTATCGAAAATCTGCGCCTGTAGGGACTAGAACCCTAGGACCTCCCGGTTATAGCTGCTGCAAAGACTGCGACAGTGTCTCTAAGCTATGCTCAGCTAGTAAGGGAAGCTGGACGAAAGTATCGATATCGAGTTGCCGCTGAGCCGGATTCAGAGAAACTTTCCAAACGATGCTTATATTCTGATTGGTGATCTTAACATGATTGATATATTTATTATTTCTGCAGGTAGGTTTATACAATCTGGTTTCAGAGCACTGTTATTAACATATTACAGTTAGGAATATTGACATACAATGACATACAATGTAATTTTAAAACATTTTAAGACGACTCATAATAATAATAATAATAATAACAATAATAACAATAATAACAATAATAACAATAATAACAATAATAACAATAATAATAACAATAAAGACGATAATGAGAATCACAGCGTTAACTCTATTTTTTATGACCTGCACAAATATTTTAACAAATAAATACACTTTTGAAATACACTTCACTTCACTTCACTTGCACTTCGACTGCAACAGGCCCAGGACAAGTTCATGGTTAAAGGCTCAAACAACTAACAATTAGTCACTGCAGACATGCATAGATGGGTGAACTACTTGAAGCAGGTTCATCACAACAGTGGATGATAACTGGACAGTCGAGGCATAAACGAAGACCGCAAGAAGGGACCTAAACCAAGTAATTATCAACCCACAACATACTTGCCAACGGCATCCAAGTTCTTCATAGCAAATGAAATACAAAATCAGCAGACTGCGGTCTGATGCAAGAAGCGTTGGTCTTCAATAAGACCATTCTGTAGAACGCAAGAAGACGGCTGATAAATTTGCACATCGCCCGTATCGATTTTCTTCCATTGTATAGCCAAGCGTTTTGAATTTCCACGAGAAAGTCAAAAAAAGCCCTTTGTTATTCGAATGTCTTCATTAATTCCGGCAAGGAATGTTGATAAAACACGGCCTGTACACTGAAGAGCCTAAAAATTGGTAGAAGACACTGAAGAGCCTAAAAACTGCCTAATATCGTGTAGGGCGCACGCGAGCACACGGAAGTGCCACAACACGACGCGACATGGACTCAACTTATGTCTGAAGTACTGTTGGAGATAACTGACACCATGAATCATGCAAGGTTGTCCATAAACTCGTAAGAGTTCGAGAGGGTTGAGATCTCTTCTGATCAGCACGTCGCAAAGCATCCAAGACGTGCTCAATAATGTTCATGCCTGAGGATTTTGGTGGCCAGTGGCAATGTTTACATTCATAAGAATGTTCCTGGAGCCACTCTGTAGCAATTCTGGATGTGTGGGATGTCGCATTGTCCTACTGGCAATGCTCAAGTATATCGGGATACACCATGGACATGAATGGGTACATGTGATCAGACAGGATGCTTACGTGAGTATCACCTGTCAGAATCGTATCTAGACGTATCGGGGGTTCCATATCGCACCAACTGCACGCGTCCCATACCATCACAGAGCATCCACTAGCTTGAACAGTCTCCTGTTGACATACAGGGTCCATGGATTCATGAGGTTGTCGCCATACTCGTACACATCCATCCTCTCGAAACAATGTGAAACGAGACTCATCAGACGAGATAACGTGTTTCCAGCCATCAACAATCCAATGTCGATTTTCACGCACCCAGGCGATGCGTAAAGCTTTGTGCCGTGCAGTCATCGACTGGGTCTTCGGCTCCGAAACCCCATATCGATAGTGTCGTTGAATGGTTTGCACGCTGACACTTGTTGATGGCCCAGCATTGAAATCTGCAGCAATTTGAGAAAGGGTTGCACTTCTGTCACGTGTAATGATTCTCCTCAGTCGTCGTCGTCCTTAGTCCCGTCTTGCACGACCTTTTTGCGTCCGCAACGATGCTGTTTTGATGTTTTACCGGGTTCTTGATATTCACGGTACGCTCGTGAAATGGTTGTACGGGAAATTCCAAATTTTATCGCGGCCTTGGAGATGCTATGCCCCATCTCTCTTGCGCCGTCTATAACACTACGTTCAAACTCACTTAAATCGTGATAACCTGCCATTGTTGCAGCAGTGCACCAACCATCTGTGCCAGACTGGTTGTTTTATAGAGTCGTTGCCGACCGGAGCGCCGTATTCTTATTGGTTCCAGATCTCTTTATTTCAATACGCATGGATACACCAGTTTTTGGCTCTTCGGTGTATTTCTTGTACTATCCAATCTGCTCATTAGGTTCAAGTGAAGTTTTGTAGGCATCGTATTCGAGTTCACAGATCACACTTTATTCGTAGGGTATTTCCTGTAATTTGTCATTGCAACGCACAGTGACCTTGGCACATCCCCCTCAGGACCTCTGATCACCAGTCGTCGTATACTAACACTACGGAATTTTCACTGAGTGCTGAAGGCAGCCTCCTTTGAATGTGAATCAAGGTTCGAGCCTCCACCTGAATCAATGGCCTAGTGTGTTAACTTCGTTTCTTTCTTTTGCACTCCATAGGTCGTTAACAGGACGTTCAAAGGATCCATGGTCCTTCCTTTCCAGCCACCCCTAACATGGAGACAGCTCGTCGGAAGTCCAAAGTCCTTCATACATTCTTGTCTTAAAGTTCTTGTTGTCGTTATTTATTTATTTATTTATATATGTAGAAGGGTGATTTAGTTATGATGGTTCTAATGATCGAGTGGCGACAAAAAGCCCTCGGGGTTTTGACCTGAGATCTTTAGAACCAGTTGACGCCAGTGGTAGACATGATTTTAATTTGTACGTAATTTTAATGATCCAGTTTGACATATTTACTAATTAACTAGTTGTTAACTTGGCTCGGTTTGTCTTTTCATATCCCTTCCATAATTTCCTTTCATGATTCGTCTCATTATTCCCTGCATAAGAGAACATGTAGCACCATTCATCTATTTCATACGATGGTTGTCCGTGAAATAAAGGTCCCAAGACGCTGCAGTCGCGATCCGGCAACACGGGCAGGATACGGCAATACTGGCGTATACCTCGATTCCTCCTCTCCCAATCCTCACCCCGGGGAACTGTCTGTGAAGCTCAGTCTTGGCTGAGCAGCCGTTAGAGATGGAGCCTCCACTTGCTTCGCCCTCCAGGTTCGAATTACGCTCTGTGATTAGGTTTTTTGTGAAAAAATACTGCTCCGGGCGACATTCATTCCCAATTGTATGAAGTCTATGGAGAATAGTGTATGAGCATACAACACGTGGGGCAGAGAATTCATCGGTTTCGGAGGAAACAATTACGGAACTGGAAGAAGAAATGCTATAAGATCAATGGTTCGGGAGTTCTGGAGTTCGGGAGTTCTGCAATGCTCTGATCCCTGATGTCAGCAAGGCTACCATTGACAAAATTTTGATAGACCATTTAGGGTATGCCAAGGTGTATGCGATGTGTATATGATGGCGAAAATTTCTTGCGTTCAATTGTTACTGGGGTCGAGACCTAGATCCACGAAACGACACCGGAAACGAAGGAACAATCCCGACAGTAGAAACATCCAGAGTTGCCGAAGCCGCGGAAGTTCAAGCAAACACTGCCAGCCGGCAAAGTGTTGACTAGCGTGTTTTGGAACAGGAAGGGATTATTGTTGTGATATTTTGTGCCTGATGGTACAACAATCAATGGTGACCGCTATTGTGCGACGTTGAAGAACCTGTGCCGCGCAGTTCAAACAAGAGAGGCATGCTCACGGGGGCGTGCGTTTCCATCACAACGCAAGTCTCTCACCGCCCGTGCCTCAACCGATCTTCTCAATAAATTTGCATAGTATATTGTCACACATCCGCCCTACATCCCGGACATAACCCCAAGTGATTGCTATTAATTCCTTTAATTGAAGAAACTGGGTGGGACTCAATTCAGAACCGGAGAGGAGGGACTCAATTCAGAACCGGAGAGGAGCTGAAAGAAGAGGCGTTAAGCCCCCTTCGCGGCGCGACGGGAGATTACCCCGACTCGAGCATAAAAAGTATGGTACTCCGCATGCAAAGATGCATCAATCTCAACGATGCTTATATTGGAAAATTAGAAAATGTCTAATCTTTCCAAAAATGTATATTTCAAAGCAATTAAACATGTTTTCATTTAGAAAAATTATTGGATTCTTATATTACGGACAACCCTTGTATTTCCTACGTAACTACAAACCACTCGATCCAGGTACGTTATGCAGTGTATTTCGAAGTCCACATCGAAGGTAATAACAAGCAATAACGTATTAAGAAAAATACATTTAATTTTTGACTTTCATGTGAACTCCTACAGAAACTCATAAAAGGGAGATACTTCCCCGATCTAACAACATTAAATAATTATGTATCAATTAATGTTTTGATTTTGATGTTTGTGATTCAAAAATCAGTCTTCATAGATGTAAGATACGTTTAGTTGTATCTTTAAATATGAATTGCAAGTAAGGAAGTGTCGGATGTGAAGAGACTCCATACGGAATTCACGGAACTCTTCTGTCGTGACGGCAATCACCTCACACCCCTGCGACAATGAAAAAAAAATCGGTATGTCAAGATCGCCATTGCTGCCTTGTCATCTACCCTGTTCCGTTTACTCTGCGAGAAATTCCCCATCTGCAGCACAAAGGTCTCCATTTCGAAAGCCATAATGTCAACGGTAACGCGTGTCTAATTGCTACAACATACTATTGTACACAAAAACTTTCTCTGCTAGACTCGAGCGACGCCATTGCATAACTCGTGGACACAATGAGTGACAGCTACCGACCAGAGATTTAGCAATCTCGCGAAAAAGAGGAGAGTCTTGCCAGAATATTTACCTTTTCCTCTCTGAATCAGCAGTCGTTCAATGAGTCTACCTTATTCTTTATGTTATCGTGGGACCTGACGCTGCAAAAGAATTCACTCTTTATGTTGAAAAATTGTATATCCATACATTTCTTATTGATGTCGAGAAAATTCGCTACATATTTGACCTTGTAGTTAAAAAAAGGCATTTCTAGACGCAGTAGTTTTCTCTGTAGTGTTAGCATTTGTCAATGCTGCGTACTCATGATGGAGACTTCAAATAGAAGATGAAGGTCTTATTCAAAGTGTTCGTGCCATTAGAAGGATCTCAAGTCACATAAACGTCCAGGAGAGTGAATCACAATGAAAAATAACATTATTAGCATTATTTCTAACGTCCTCAACCTTGTGTTTTGCGGAAACTCCCGTCCTCAAATCTTAAACTTGTTTAGTTTTTGATCAAAAACAATAAATCGGCAATATCAACTGGTTTTGCACTACGGAACTTGCACTACGGAACCTGCTAAGAGAATTTATAAAGGATACGTTAATTGCAGGAAATAAACCATAGCAATAATGAATATTCACAAAATTCCTATAATTACATATATAATTATATTTATCTGATTATTGATATTAGAAGTGATGAAGTAATTGTTATTATTAAATTTTATAAACTAGTTACTTTTGATACCTTAGATTTTTGGCTTCGATTCTTAAATTCTGGGGAGCAACACTAATACAGGGCGTGTCGAAGGCGGTATGTGTTGTGTCCGGCAATGAAAACGTGTAGATCCGGTACTAAGAACACAATAAGAAAATCTCAAAATTATTTACTGACAAGTGTGACAACTGATTGTAGATCACAATAAAGATATCATTTTAAAAAATTGCGGATTTGTCGGCTCTTATTGAAGCTTTTCCCAGAGCAATTGTAGTTGTAGCGCTTTCCTCGCCGCTATCACCTTCACCACCAACCATCTTCCCCGGTGTATATTCCACAGAGGGACGGCGAAGGATACCCTTGCAGGATACCGTCATGAAGCGTGACGGAAATGTGTGGCCTTATGACAGGTGTGTTTATAGTGTGGTGTGCTCGCACGAGGGCGAGGATGATGGTTGGCGATGTTAGTGAATGCGTTAATAATTGCAAATAAGTGTATAAATGAATGTTTTGTTACACGTTAGTTGCCTTTGACATATTTTTTAAAAATTTCAAAACTCTAACACTAATTGTGCCTGTTGGCTTAGCTCATTGGTTAGCGTCCTCGCTTTCCACGAGTTCGATTCCCGGTCAGGAAAGGTCGTAGTGTGCGTTTTCCTTGCAATGTCCCAGTATATATTGTTGGACGGCGATTTGAAAATTCACCTCTCAGGTTGAGAAGACCAGAATACGGAGTGGGGATGCCTTCGTGCCAACCACACGTTCCTCCTTAACTCATCCATGGCCGCGAGGCCGGGACGTCGCTGGTAGACCATGGCCCGTAAACGGCCAACAAACAAACAATACCAATCGTATGAACTTATAATCATTCTATTAAAAACGACTCTGTAATTATACGATATGTACTATTTGAATATGATATGTTTATTATCATTACTGTATCATTGGTGCTAAAAACCGAAGTAAAAGTCTGCAGTGTCTTATATATTTATTTACCGTCAACTATAGTAAAAAAGGAAGAGAATATGGAGAACGATATGTTCAATGACTATATACCGCACTGAGTTCAATATCCGTATGCGCAGGCAGTGAAATTGCAGTGAAATTACATTTTAATTCAAAAGAAAGCTAATCGGCCGAGCTGGATGGCTAAGGTAGCTAAAAGCGTGTCCCAGCTCCGCGCTTCGGTCCGAAGGATCATGGGTTTGGGTCCCGCATAGGGCATAGTTGTTTGTTGCTTGTCTTTCTTGTTTGTGTTTCGTGAAGGACCTCACGTTCTGCTGACCACAGATCAAAGAAGCCCGCGAGTGTGTTAGTTTCTAGTTTATGGTTGACTATTTGTCCCATCAGAACGTAATGGGTAACCGACTATTGGCTGGAAAAGGCCCTAGAGAAAAAAACAAGAGACCATCTGAGCTGAAAAAATCAGGGAAACTGGGCCGAAAACCTAATCGAGAGTTGTATATCGATTTCAATCGTTTAATGTTCTCATTATGTTGTAAAATAATCTTAATGTATTTTTTAATATGATTTTTCTTTCTCGCAGAAAAGATTGTAATCATGTGCAGAAAACAGCGGATTTTCGAAAGAAAAACTTATTGCCGGGCGAGGTAACGAAAAAGTGGTTCGATTTGGCAGTTCGTCTGGTTCTGTCTGCCTCTCCGCCAGTCCGTCTATCCACCGGTCTTTCTGTTTGTGGTCAATGCTAGCGCCAAAGCCGTTCAGCCAATTTTCATCTAAATTGATATTCACCTCTCGATATATATATATATATATATATATATATATATATATATATATATATATATATATATATATATATGTTCTGAAGGTCCTCTGAGTTTGAAACGAATATTTTGAGTTTGGGAGGTATTTTACATGAAGATTCCGCATTTTCAAAATTTCGTAAAAATGGCTCCAAATTTTGTGATTTAACTATGTATAGCGTAAAAATAGCTCGAATAGCGTAAAAATCGCTTAAGAGAATGGTCTCATCTTCGTTGAAATCCCTAATTTTTAAATATTGCAAAAGTTTAAAAAAATTTCGACGTCGTCCTACAATTACAATATTGAAGATAGAGATATTTATTCATAATAAATATATTCCTCAACAGTAGATCTTACGTAAGGTCAGATACAAGGTTTTCAAAATATGAGTATTTTTTGCGTGATTTTCTGCACAATACACGCAAAATTTTTAATTAAAAAAAGCGCACGACGATTTTCTTCGATACATCTGAGTTCGTGTTGGCGGGGGAAACGTTTGCTGTTTGGAAACACATTTGCAGGTTCATGTAATAGTAAATTGATTGCAGAACCCTTACTAATAACACGAGAAAGTATGAGCGGATGTAGCCCGAATAGTTTTGGGATGCGTTATTGATATTGACACCTGATAAATATAATTATTTCACGTCGGATATCACAGATATCTATAAAGGCTGAAAATATGTTCCCAGCTTTCTCTAAGTCACTTTTGAGAAAATCCACTGATTAACAAATCTAGAAGCAAGGCAATTCTACAATTTCTAGCCAATAAAGAAACGCTTAGAAGAATCACGTCGGTGTAATTCACTCATATTTATTATTCGTTTAATTTTTCTGTAATATAAAAGTGGTGGAGCTATAGGATGTGCTTTCCCATAATATGATCACAGGCGAGAACAACAATTCGCGACATATACCAGTACACGAGTACTATGAAGGCTGATTGAATGTGGAAGGATTGTGAACGCGTAGCATAATAAACTTAATTTTTTGTTCAAATCACTAATGTGAAAGTTCCATTTGAGGTTTGACTGAATTGAGAGACCTAGAAATTATCTTCCTTCAACATCAGTCAAAACCTTTTTTTTTATTTTAAAAGGAGTATTGTTTATTTCAATTGGAAAACTCCAGTGAAACAGTTTTTCCTTCGTTACAATCAATTTGTTGTTTCAAATTCAATTTCAAACATCTCATAGCTAATTAATACTTCTTCATTCAAGATGAATTAGATTTCCAAATTTTATCATTTTCACTCAACTTATGAAGATTATATCGAATAAAATTAAGAATTACTATTTATGCTTAATTGTGAAGCACGTATGTTACTCATAAAAGTGTTGATAATGTAATAATTACGCTGGTCAACAGCATTTTTTTACCGGCAAAAGTGAATAGTGTTCTTAGCTAAGACCTGGGCACAGAATTCGAATATGAAATTAGTTTTTGCCTATCAGGCTCAGTTTTCTTGTGACATGCTACTCGCTATCTACGGGAATGCTGCATATTGGTTATTTCGCTAGAGCTTCATTAAATTCTGCAGTCTGCAGATGAACAACGACTGACACAAAAGTCATCCGCCCAGAAGAAGTGGTTGGATATAAATGTAACTACATATGCCGAAGGACCATGTGATTTTATTGAAATGTGGGATGAAAGAGACAAGACCGTTGGCAGTTACAGGTGGAAAGTCGGCGTCATGTCAGTAGGGCGTCGCACCTCCTCTGGCTGCAATGCATGCCCTTATGCGGATCGGAATGGTGTCAAACAACCTTTGGATCGTCTTTTGAGGCAAGCCCTTCCACAGTTGTTGCACCTGTTTCTCCACATCCTGCAGGTTGGTACTGCAACGGAGTCCCCATCCAATATTATCCCACGCGTGTTCAATGATGGAGTGGTCCGGAGATCGTGCTGTCCACGGGAGGCCTTCAATATGCACTAGGTCGTCCACAGACACATGTGTTGTGTGTGGGTGGCATTATCTTTTTGGAATATTGTCCCAGGTTGCTGGGCCATAACGAGTAGGACATGCGGTGGCAGACTGTCTGTGACATATCGCTGTGCCGACAAAGTCTGTCGAATCACTGTGTGGTGTTTTAAACGCCCATCCGATGGTTCCCCACACCATGATTCCTGGAGTTAAGCTTGTGTGTCTCTCCACAATACAGGCAGGATGTGTCCTCATCCTTTCAACCCTCCACACTCAAACACGATGGTCATCTGCGGTTATGGCGAAGCGGGACTGAAAGAAACATACTGAGGCACCATTCGTCCTCTGTCCATGCCTCCCGGGCACGGCACCAATCGAAACGGCGACGTCGGTGTTCTGGTTCAATGGCAACCGCGCGAACCGTGGGAACCCAATCCGGCGAATGCGTGTCGTCGAGTCACTGTGCTGGAACTCACAGGATATTGTAGAGACCATTTTCGCGGATGGCTCGTAAAGACGACATGAGATTTCGCACTGCTTGGCGTACCATACAGCAGTCCTCTTTAGGGTGGTGATTCTTGGTCATCCCGAGCCTGCACGACGGTCATGGTCGCCCCCATGTACCCAACGATTCCAACATCTGGTCACTGTGACATCTGAATGGCCCACGTGCCTGGCAATTGATACGATACGACCAGCCACTTTCATGAAGTCCTACAATTCGGCCTCTGTCAAATGCAGTCAATTGGTGGATAGGATGTCGACGTGTCAGCGCGGGTACTCTACGTAAACGTCGTCCTCCACTGTCAGACTCACGGCAGTTGACTGATAACAGCGCACAAACAGGGCGATGACTAATGCACACTTGTGGGCGTTCTACATATTACAGGTACGTGTGAATTTAAACATTTACTCCCCCGTCAATGGTATCCATGTATACCGATACGGGATAATATTGAACCACATCTGAGCGCATCACGTTTTTTGTCTGGCAGTGTATTTGTTCAGGAATCCAAATGTGTACATGGAATTCCTATACATGACACGAGATTCAGAAAATTCACATCTAGGAAATTAAAGAGGTTTGACAACTTTGCTGATAAATCATGCTCGAACAAATAGAATCGCGTTCTTTCTTGCCAGTTGCGTTCCAGCATTGAGAGATCTGATAGAGTTGAAAGTGGCTTGGATGTGACTGCTTATTGTCCTAGGTTTGTAAAGATTTGTGCCTTCCATTGATTCAATGTGCTACTGTGTGCCCAAATAGCCCAAATTCGTTTTGTTATATTTGTGGATAATTAAGACTGAAAGCGAATAATCGGGACCTCTGATAAAGACGTGTTACGAATTTTATTTCCGGTTTAAGGGTGGTGACCAGAATAAGAAATGGGCCCCCATATATACTGTATGCCGTGAGTTACACTCCTGACATGCTGATTAAAAGGTTCGCCCCACATGTCCTTTGCTGCTCTCATGATTTGGAGGGAACCACAACGCATCATAGACCAGTGAATGTTGTATCTGTCCGCCAAATTGGTTGGAATCGACTAAAAAAACGGAGAAAACTGTGCAATATCGTTATTTACTATCTACAACAAGACCCCTAGTATGTCAGAGTGAACCATTATCTCTACCTCCTGAGAAAGTAACTGTGATTGAAGTTGAAACGAACATTCAGAAGACATACGAGGAGATATCCATGCTGACCCAATATATCAAGCCCCATGTGACTCAAATGAACCACAGTTTTTTTTTGTCTTAAGGTGATATCAACAATCCTTATGGCGATTTAAATTGGTCAGAGTAACAGTGTGAGCTTTTAGCTTCACGTCTTTTTAGACGGATTGAAATGTTTCTCCTTTACGAAAGTGGGTCGTGTTTTCGTGATCGCCAAGATCTTTCGAAATATTTCTTCAAGAACTGTAGCTTATTGTAATGATATTAAATCCGTTATGGGGAATCATGCCCGTTATTTTAATGTAACTGAATGGCGCTAAGATTCTAGCAAACTAAGTATGAAAGCAGTACTTCTCCACAATCGGATATCAATTTTCATCTGTTCCGATTGTTCATTCAGTTAATCTAAAGGAGGCGTGTGAAAACCTTCCTCACGGCTCCTCATACTTATCGAATATGAGAAATGCGAATGAAAATATCTGGAGATCTCAAGGTAATTACAATTCTGCTCGGCATGCAGCTCGGATTCACAAAGTACTGCTGCTTTCTATGTGAGTGGAAGGACAGCAGAGACAGAAAAAATAACTATTGTGAGTAAAATTGGTCTGCTCTAATTGAACTGTTGCCTAGACAGAGAAATGTGCTTAACACTTCTCTTGTTGACTACAAAAATGTGTACCTACCTCCACCGCACGTTAACTTGGGTGTCGTCAAGAACTTTGTGAAAGACGTGAACAAAACATCAAAATGGAGAATATAGACAGAAATATTTTTAGAACCGCAAATTAGAAAATTAATGGCAGATAAACATTTCGTTAATTTGTTGAGTGGTGTTGAAAGAGGGCATGGCTGTTTTTCAACAAGTGTCCGTAAACCTTTTCAGGAAACGATAAGGCTGAGAACTATCTCGATATTATGCATAAACTATTGAGGTCATACCACCGTATGGGATGTAACGTGTCACTTACTTTTTTGAATGATCATTTGAATTACTTCCAAGGCAAAGAACTATCGTGATATTCTACATGAACTGTTGATATCATACCACAGTATGGGATGTAATATGTCACTTAAACTACATTTTTTGAATGATCGTTGAGACTTCTTCGCGGATAACCTCGGCACTCTTAGTGAGGAACATGGAGAACGATTCCACCAGGACATTTCTCAAAAGGAAAAGCGTTATCAAGGCAATTACAGTAACGCATTCTCGTCCTACTACTGCTGGACCTTACGAAGAGAGGCAAACTATGGCAAGAAATCGGGAAGGAAATATTTTAGGTATGTTTCTTCTCTTTTCTTAACACCTATGTTGTATTTTTACTGTATTTGGATCTGTTGTTATTAGAGCGTGTCATTTTGCTAGATACATACAATACATACTGAGATATACACATTTATAAATCGATATCACATAAAAGCTGAGGCCGATACAGGAATTCTGAAATTAGATCTAGATTGAGAGGCAAATTATCTTCCGGACGGAGCGTGTTTTATTTTTGTTGCGGAAAAAAGGTTTTTTGAAGACCAGTGTTACTAGTTACTTCA
Organism: Gryllus longicercus; assembly: GCA_038098605.1. Classification (NCBI taxonomy): domain Eukaryota; kingdom Metazoa; phylum Arthropoda; class Insecta; order Orthoptera; family Gryllidae; genus Gryllus; species Gryllus longicercus. The sequence continues at coordinate 3,017,238 of JAZDUA010000145.1, forward strand.
AAAACCTCCTCATAAAATGCACTTTTGTTTTCTTGCTGGTCCTATTTTTAATAAGAATTCTCATTTACGGTAGTGACAGTGATAGATATCTGCTCTTATCTTAGGAACGGTATTTCAAATGGTGGGACATGTAGAAGACGTTCTGACTGGTTACGTCGATAGTTCTCGGGTTCGGACATTAAAAAGCATTCACCACATGTCAGCTCACAAATCATTTACGAACTCTCGTCACCCATCTCACAATGCCATCCTGTCGACAAACGCCAGCCTCACAAGTTGAAGTAACAATGCAGCTTTCTAAAGCTAATGAAGTCTATACGTCTAAGTGAAATACTCTCTACCGTTTAAGTAATGTAAAGACCTCATTAATAAAAGAATTTTATCTCTACGCTTTCGCTTTTAAAATACAACAACAGATTTGAGAGGTTTTGAAAGTGAAATTGTTTTTATGTGGTACTTACTTATACATTTGCTTATTACATTTCATTGTTAATTTTTTAGTGAACAGCGAATATTCTGCTCTAAGAATACGTGTTTATTTTAAAGTGTAATCGTGTGTAGTAAAAATTCAAAAAATATACATCTGTGTGAGCACCACATAATTAGTGGATCTTTAAATCCCATCACTGATGGGATATTTTGATGGGGCAGGATGGGGAAGGGTGGCAATTAAAGAAATCCTATCGTATGTGAAAAGAAATAAAGAACCTATTAGAATATCACAAATGGCAGAGTGAAAAACTATTATTATATTGAAGAGTATAAGATATTTGAATCAGACATCCACCTTTTGATCCGGCTCACCTGGTTGAGGAAGAAATGACAGCGCTTAGCATTGTTCAGAACAAACGAAAAGCAGCCACGAGTCCATACTTTCATAACTACAAATCCTAAATGACTAAAAAAGTTTAGTTTCCGTTTTTTACATAAATTATAGTATTCCAATATCTTACGTAATATAATTAATAGTATAAAGAAAATTTTACTAATATGTCAATACTATTGCCAGTTTTACCCAATTGCTTATTTTGTGATATGGTCTTGCATGGGCAGCTCCCATTGTTGAAAATGTAATAGGAAATTTTCCTCTGGGGTCCGCAGGATTTTCAGTCGAATAAGTGATTGGAAATAATCTCTCAAGATCTACTAATATTAAGTAAAACCAATTTAGCTGACCACTTTGAATAGTTTTCTCCCTGCTTGACGCAACCCGCTTGACGTTTATACCCTCCATGTTGCAGCAACCCCTGAAATGCTATGTCTTATTAATAGAGGAAGAAGGGAAGAAAAAGAAAGTGGAGGTGAGGTAAGAGGAGAAGAAGATGAAGACAAGATAAGAATAAGGAAAAGAAAGGAGTAAAAGAAGGCAAAAGAGAAAGACATATATTTGACATAACCCAGTATTATGTGTTCTATATTTACATATGAATTGTGTACGTTATTATTTCTCGTTTCACATTTACATAGCAGTATATTGGGTGTCAACGAAACATCCCGTCGTAGTTTTCATATCTCTTTGTTTAGGTATTGAGTTACAGTTTCATCATTTCGAATGTTCTCTAACCCTATATTATAGTTTCGTCTTTCAAAGTTTATCAGATGATTACAAAACAATTAGAAACCGCCGCCATGCGTAATCGCTTCCTCGAAACTCCAGCGTTCTCTTGTTGCTAGGCTTGCCCCGAAACACGATGAAGTCTTATTTTAGGATCTGTTGATGCAGATAGCAATTGTGCATTCATACCAACACCGAGAATGTTAAACTAGTTCTTAAACAAATATGAAGTGACCGTCAGGAACTCCGCAGAAATGCCCGCAAGCTGAAACAAATGTTCCAAATATGTATTATGGGTTTGGCCGTAGGCATGCCATTGGTGTTCTGATGATGATCATGATCGTGAAGAAGATGATGATGATGATGATGAAGACGAAGAAGAAGAAGACGAAGAAGAAGACGAAGAAGAAGAAGAAGAAGAAGAAGAAGAAGAAGAAGAAGAAGAAGAAGAAGAAGAAGAAGAAAAAGAAAATGCCCCTGCACTGCAGGACCACGACAGCTATTATGACATATTTTCGATTCTCTGCAGAAAGACAGTCTGCCGAGAGATAAGCCATGTCGAGTAGTGTGTATAAAAGGCATTACATGCCACCATTACATACACGCATTGGTGACCAACTTCAGCCAGGCGCAACCATTGAACTGCATACAAAACGCTGGCATCGCCCGGCCCAATATTATGTGTATGAAACTGGCTACAAAAATACAATTAATTTGATTTACAATAATGAGTATAATAGAAAGTATCACTAAGAACTGATGACACTCTTACTTAAGCCTCAAGCTACGTACTGCGTACGAATACGGTCATAAGGTATCATCAGTAATTCACCTGCCCATCAAAGATGTGGTGTATGCCCCTGGTGACAGCAATTGCGAAACAATTCTGATTTTTTCACGTTTTTATACAGTGTTAAAATCTGTCAAATTGATCAATGATGAGATACACGTTAACATATACAAATTTTCTCCTTAGTTTTCTCATTTTCTTTTTCCCTCTTCTTTTTAATATATGGACATTTTGTTTGCTAATAAGTTTTTGCTTGTAGTAAGAAGCTTTGATTAAACAGTCGAGTCGTTCACAGTTGAAGAGGCCACGGCAAAACATGGCATATTATCATATTCATTAGTTTTGAGAAAAATAGCCACACGGTTTTTTCGTGCAAGAAGTAGATAAGTTTTAGCCCCAGTTTGAATTGGACCGTTTCTTACCAAAAAATATCTAAACTCCATTAGTTAACATACAGAAAAGTTGCTGGAACCTGTTTTCTCAATTTTGATAATTTTTTAGCGAACATTTTCCAGTCGTGGCCTTTTAATTGTTTGACGTTGAACACTTCCTAACGCGACACCTGTGCCGTTAAAAATGCTACCACGTCAACGTCTATGTAAAGTAAAGAAGAAATCCTCGTTGCTTTCCGTTACCGCTGAGCCTCCGAGCGCCGCGTAACGGTGTCACCGGCCACCTCCTTATCGACAGCTCGTCCTCCTCGCCCCCCGCCCCCCCCCCCCCACACACACGAGAAAGCCGCGTCCGAGAGACCTTGCCGGGCGCCACCGCGCGCCGCTGGAATGCGCTGCTGTTGCTCCATCGGGCGCATCGACGGGAAAATGGCGGCTACGGCGCTCGGAATCCGCCCCGCAACGCACCGCCTCTCTCCCCCTCGCCTTGTCCCGTCCCGCATCGCCCCTCTTCTCCCCGCACCGCACTGCAACGCATCGCATGCCATCACATCTTCCCGTCCCTCCCTTCTCCTCCTCACCACCCATTGCCCTGCCCTCTCCGCGACACCCCGCGCCACCAACACAGCACCGCATCGTACCGCCCTCTCCTCCCCTCCCCCTCCCCGCCCTACGCCGCCCTTCCCCTCCACTCCCCACGCCCCCAACCCCGTCACCCCACATCGCCATGCCACATCGCCATGCCACTCCGCCATGCCACTCCGCCATGCCACTCCGCCATGCCACTCCGCCATGCCACTCCGCCATGCCACCCCGCCATGCCACCCCACCATGCCACCCCGCCATGCCACCCCGCCATGCCACTCCGCCATGCCACTCCGCCATGCCACCCCGCCATGCCACTCCGCCATGCCACTCCGCCATGCCACTCCGCCATGCCACTCCGCCATGCCACCCCGCCATGCCACTCCGCCATGCCACTCCGCCATGCCACCCCGCCATGCCACCCCGCCATGCCACTCCGCCATGCCACTCCGCCATGCCACTCCGCCATGCCACTCCGCCATGCCACTCCGCCATGCCACCCCGCCCGGCTCAATCAATTACGAAAGGTTCCCGCTTCGCAAAACGCCGCGTTAAAGCACGTCGCCCTGCACAATCATTAAATCAGTCTTGTCGCGGAGACGCTTGCGCTTTCCGAGCTAGCCGTGAGTATTGGACAATGTGCTTTGATTTATTTTCGTCAAATGGCAGTAAACACTATGTGGCATATGGGAGAGAAATATAATCTCTGAACATTTTTTGTGCCCCAGATTTCCTTTGCCACCCTTTTACTATATATTGTTGAATGATGAATGATTGTTGAATGTTGAATGATGAACAGAAAACATTAGAAACTTTTGAAAACGAAAAGTTTTGCTCTCGAGTAATAGAAACGTATTTGCATTGGTGAACAAACAGCAGATTTAAGTTTTTAGTATTGTTAACAGAACACCACCCACATCCCCGGCTTTACTTCTACAACTAACAAAAGGGTGTCCTTGAGTCCATTAGACGTTTTCGCTTTTCAAATGAGTTGCAAGGATCTTTTAGAGAATGTGTTTATTACGGGACTTGTGATGTGAGAAATCCTAATTTAGAATAACTTCGCAAACAATGGGCGAAAGGGGAAGATGAACGTGTTTGCAGACTCCTATTTGGGGCCGTCAGTTGAAGAGTGTTCGCAACCTATTTCCCCACCTCCCAGTGGGCCTAATTCCAAGAATTTTTATGAAAAAAAAAAGAAAAAGAAAAAACTGCTAAAGCGGTTGGATAAGTGGAACACGTGTGAAATGCGCTGAATGAATGCCGATCGATTTGTTAATTGTAACTAGCACTAAATTTAATGCTTACGTCAGATACGTATACTAATAAAATATCAGCAAAATATTAATACGTAAAAACAACATAGAAGGTGAATGTGTAAACCATTAATTATAACACAACAAATGTGTGAAAGTGAGCTTTCGTTCCAGTTAAGTGGACATAAAACAATGAAAGCTTTCACCTCTGGTGTAGATGTTGACATTGCTTTCTGAGCCTATAGACTTGGGTCGTACTTCTTACAAATGTTTGGACTGCACTGTGGCAGACATTCTCAGTGACGATGGAGCAAATGTCATAATTGACTCCTGGACGGCTCATGCTTGGTAATTAATTAAAGAGTAATATACTTTGCACTCAGCGGTACAAGCATTGGGATAAAGCCACAAGCTACCTCGCTCATAAAGTAATGCATCTTACATTCAAAAGTTAATGGTACAGAAAAGAGATGGGCCGAAGAGCTACTTCGGCTGCTCGTTCTTCTAACATAACATACAACAATACACAACAATTTTAAATTCAACCTATCAGTTCACTACCATTCATAAAGAGTGAAAATCAACTATGGTTTTTGTCTCTTGTGTAGACAAGATAATTTCATCTGTAATTCAAATGGTAGTTTCTATTTTATAATGATAAAATCCGTTTCATAGAATATATTGTTAAATCTTTGGTTATTAATTGCAATTACTGACCCATTAGGATAATGACTTTCAGCTATCGTTTGTTTACATTTTCAGATATTTTAACAAGGGTGGTGAGCAACAGTCAAGTGCGCACATATACTGTGTATTAGCAAAATATCTCATTTTTCATTCTTCTTATGAGAAATAATTTGCCAATGTGATTACTTTTGTAGTGGATGAGGATTGTACGTCGTGGTAAATAAAACGTTAGGCATGAATATTGAAATATTTTATTTTAAAATGGTGATATATGTTACATCACCCCCATTATTCTCAGTTGCACTGTCTCTTTTATCTAAGTATTGTGCTAGCCGCTTTCCTCGTGCATTCCCATCTCTCACAAATGGCTCTTGGATGACCAAAACGTCTCTGGCTTAATTGTATGTAGCTGTAGATACAGTATAGTATGTTAGGCAGTTTTCTGTTCTGATTTTTTTTAAGTAATATCACCAAGCATGACGTATCTATCAAATTAAGCAAAGCACTCAATACTTTGCCGAGAAAATACTTAAGCTACTCCGAAACAATATCTGAAACTGTTTCATCAATATAAAATTATTTTTTCTTCCCATACCCTTGAGATGTCCCACCTCCCAAAATATACTCCCTTAAGGACGCCTAATACTGAGAATTGAAAGAGCATCCCTGACAGTCTCGATACGTTAAATAAAAAATCTCTGATCCTCGGTGCCGTGAGGTTTACTTCTTATATGGAGAATCCGCTCGGAGGGATCGGATCTCAATGCTGCGTTGTACGTCGCCTGTACACTCAACTCTGAAAACCATTTGCTGTCTCAATAAAGCAAATTCATTGCAAAAGTGGATCATAACAAAATGTAGGACTTAATCTTTTTTTTTGTCAGTGTGGATCCTCTTCTTGTGATACGTTAAAACAAGACGTTATAGAGGTGGATGTCTCGGTAGAAGGAGACTATCATGAAAATCTTGAACATGACGTTTATCTTCACGATTCAAGTGCGAAAACAAATTGGCGTTGATTATGACATTCTTTTAATGAAAATATATGTTGTGACATCTCTGCCTATGTTAACATGCCCCCAACAACTTCTTTCAACATAAAATTTTTCAACTTGTTCCATCACCTGACAACTTCCTTTCCGGCTCGTCGCTATTGAAAGAAACGAAGAACATCCGTTTCATGACGCAATCTTTTAATTGTTATTTCCCTTCGAATATTTTTACCAATATTCCTAACATATCCGCAACAAAGGATATGTTAACCAAAGATATTATAACCTTACTATGAGAATCAGAAAAATAATTCCTGGAAATATATACGTAAATGTATCATTACGAATCTCGAATATAAATGCATAAAAGACTGTTCCATGTATAATTAATGTATTTTTGTCACATTATTCTGAAACTAATTTATTTTTTCATAACTGTTGTGATTATATTCTTCTCTGTGGCATGTTAAATTCAGTAAAAGAACTAATGACAGTCGGGTATCTATTCTGATAGTAGGTTATTGTTTTTAGTCATCATTATTTATATAGACGTCTATAGACGAATTGTAGACTACTTATAACCCTACGTCATATTTATTCTTTGTTTAATTTTTGTGCCTCAACTTCACTTATAGTCGGACCGGACCTTGGCCTTAACGGTCACCAGACGAGGACCTCTTGCCTGATCAGTTGGAGGGTGGGTGACGAGCCCATCGCTCGGCCCAAAAGATGGATACTAGTGGGGTTTGATAGAGAAGGAACGATTGCACACGGTGCATGGCCCCTATTCTTGAAGGCTTCTTCGGCATTCACCTGGAAGTGATTAGGGAAATCACGATAACAACTCCTCGGAGCAGTCGACCTACGAATTAGATGCTGACAGGCGCTCCAAACTCACCGATGATAAATGAATCACGGAAATTTTCTGTATCTGGTAGGGGTCAAACCTGCAGCCTTCCAAGTACGCTCGAGTCACAAGGCGTTGTCAAAAAGCTCTCCGCCGGTTCTGTTTATGTCGTATGGGACAACACTGATGGACATAATGAAAGAAAGGACTAACATCATTTCTGTTGGTAATGAAACCTGCATATTTGTTTTTGTATGTGATTAGACATATTTTTTCTGAGAGTACTATGTTCTTTTGAAGTCACGGATACTAATGTGTGCTTTATTTAATTTATTATAAACAATACTTCCTTTCGAAATTACATTGTGGATTCACGTAATTTTAATTTTGTAAATTTCCTCGTACATCATATATCATTGATTCATTCTATATTTTAGATTTCTTTTCTCATAAATCTTCTTCGGCTCCGTGTCCGTCCCTTCGTTTTTACACGAATTCTTAACTTAACTTTATCTCGTACCATTAATACGCTTTCCTTCTTCTTTACCAGCTTTCTCTTGCCTTTAAAACATTTTCCTTTATCTTCTTTATTCGTCATACTTCCTTAACTATGTACAAAATATTACCTAGAGATTGTCAATAACAATACTCTTGCACTTAATACATAATCAATGCATTTTTCTACTTATTTACTATACTTCTCTTGGCTTTATAACATGTTCCATTTTATTATCACTATATCTTACGTCCCCAACCATTAACAAACTTTAATTTAGAGTGGCAGTTAACCTTTATCTTGATTCCTTACTCTATTTCAGTATTTACGTGACCTTCCCTATGATCCTTCTCCCCCACCCCCAGACCTCAAAAATTCTCCTCCTCTCACTCCTGCCCTTTCATCACATTTTAACCTCTGCTTTACATAATAACCTAGCCACAGATTCTTCGTTTTCTTCCATTACCACTTCCTCCATTACCTGCTCTTTTCTACGTCCATCTTCTATCCCTCTTCACCGCGACCCATTCTACATATAATTATTCCTGTGTACCTCTTTTCCCGTTTTCCTATTGATATCTAATATATTATTATCTCTATATTCTACAGGTACGTAGTCTACCTGTAATCTGTATACCCCGTCACTTTCTTTATATTTTTCGTCTATTTACGCTTCCTAATCATATCTCCCTTTTTATCTTTTGCAAATACTCGCATTTTACAGATAGTCGCATTTCAAAATACATCTCTTTACCCTGTTGTTTACCTTTCCATTTACGTCTCTCTCTGTTCTCGTTCCTCTCAATTTCTTCTCTTTATTTCCTTCAGCCATCTCAGAAGAGACCCCTTCAACCATCTTGTAACCGTGTTGTCTCTCTCACTTTGGCCATGAACTCTTTCCCTTTTTCTTCACCTCCCATTCCCAATTACGTTCTTCTATATCCCCGCTGGATGGTGATCTTTCCTCGCTGGATGGTGAGATCCAGAATCGATGTACCGTCGGCTAGTGGGGTTTTCCGCAGCCAGGTATCTCCCACCAACAGAGCACCCCTCCCCCCATACCCGACTGGAGCGGTGACTTGATGGTGAATTATGAATGGAAGAAAGTTGTGGAAAACCCCTCTAGCCGACGTGTAGATCGGCACCAGATCTCACCATCTAGTGTAGGAAGATTACTGTCACACCACCTCCCCCAGAATAGGTAGACCAGAAACTGTATTTACTGTGTGTACTGTAAGTGAGAGGCTGTTCAGTATTATTAAGACATGGCTGAGATGCTTCAGTGACGCCACCAGTTGCCGCTCCAGCGTCTCTGGCCACGAATTCCTGAGGTTCCAGTCCCATAGGTGGCGCATTTTCAGTACAAGCTACATGGAATTCAGGCTAGGTCTGGAGAAGTCTTTTAGCTGCCAGGTGCGCTGATCTGTAGTTGGCTGCTGTTTCTCCCATCAGATGGTGTAGTTGTTGTCTGTGGTTTATCACGGCGAATGCCGGTACGAACGGACCAAATAATTAATGGTACCGTGTTGTTTCTGAGTGAATATTCATTTGTTTGTTTTATTGCAATACAAATGCAAACATATTTAAAATTCTCCCGCATGAATCTAATAGAATTTGATTATTTTAATATGTCCTTAAAATAGTCTTTCCCGTCAATAATTCCAATCTTCTTAATGAAATAAACACACAAAATATATCTAAAGATAACAAAACATAATGTAAATTTTGTAGTGTAAAATCCATTTTCTGATTTCAACAGTGGTTGTTGTTGTTTGTTGTACATTGTTTGTAATATTGTTTTTTGTGTGGATTTATTCGGAAGTACCATTCCGACATCACATCTTTTCGTTTCAAAATATCGAACGTTTCAGGGGAGAAATAGGTAGTCCAAAATCTTCATGCAAGAAAGAGTTTTTAGAGTGAAATTACTACACTTTAACACAGTATGACATTATGTGAGTGTGCTAAATATATTAGACTTCAGCGTGTTAAAGTTGTTACAAAGATTTTTGTTCTGTTCTTCACACAAAGTATGAGAATTTAGTACCATTTTGTATGAGACATTGGGGATTTTTAGAATCAAATATAACCAATTTTCTATCAAAATGAAGACCGTTTCATTGTTTGTAATTTTCCAGTCTTTCGAGTTACCTAACGAACTCATAGACACCTCTCATATCGCGAGAGCCTGTGTAAATATTACTACAGTAGACCATTGATTTAAATTATAAATATCAAATTTTATGATCTATAAATAATCAACAGAAACAAATCAAGGTTATACCTGACATTGTACGAGATATTTTCGAATAGTTTTCAAAAATGGAGATGGATTGCGTTATTTAGGAATAATGTCTGAAGACGAATGTGTTCACCAAAGACCTGATTGGTCTTACGTTTTTAAATGCAACACATATCTTGTTATTGAACTTAATTTGATTTCATATTTTTTATGATTATATATTAATAATGTTATTAATACATGGTTGCGTTTCCTACCATAAATACTATTTAAATAGTTTATTACATTTCTTTGAAATATTGTAAGAATCAAATTCTGTTCTGGAATACGGAGTAAAGGATAAGGTGACATAGAAACAAATAAAAAGTGGTAGAGGACGATTAACAGAAGAAAAAAACCAGATCACGATACACATGGAAGTTTATTAATGAATAAATGCACAAAAAGAGCGCACGCAGTTCGCACGTCCCGCTGGCGCAACATTTTGCGCCGCGGAAGTTGGTAGCCATGGCCTCCGACGTCCGACGCGCGTGGCACTACTGTGGGAACAATTCGGCCGATATACCGCCATTTAATTAGCGAGACAAATATTATTATTTTGCTTAATAAACAGACTGAAAACAGATTGAATTAGACAGATTGAATTAGACTCCATAAATTGTATGAATTTTGTTTTCTACTCTTTGTTTTCTACTAAACGAAAATAAGACAGTAATGAGGTTTGTGAACATATTTTTTGTCTTAGAGCGATAATCTGTTTGCTAATTGCTTGACTTCCTCTCACTTATGATGTTTGCAGAACGAAGATTAATATTTCGTGAGTTTCGTAATAAATTCAAAACGGGAGCCTTTCGAATATTTAAAGGCCATCCCACAAGAATCTAACATGAGAGTGGGCAAACGAATCTCGCATTTAGTTGCTTTTTTTCAACCGTTGAGCGAAACTTGAAGAATAAGGGAAAGATCAAAATTAACAGAGCCAATAATTGATTTTTGAAAAGTTCCATAATTCTTTCAAAAACGAAATCAAAAAATCTCTCGCTTTTAACGTAATCGGTCAAAATGTTCCACGATATTTCCATTTCGTGGGTGCCTGAAAACGCTCAGCGACTACCAAGTCACCAAATATCTGCGAGTTGAGAGATCATTGAAGAGAATCCGGTCTTAATGGTGAGGTGTGAGTCGTTATTATTGGATCTGCGACTTATAGAATCAATTGTACGACTCAGGAGAGAAAGCGACAATGAACAGCGATGAGTAAGACACTTTCGTTTTGAAGATACACTTCTCTCTCTGTCATCTACTCTTCGCAGTCCGTTATTTCTCGCAGATATTTGGCAGCATGTACAGATGGTTTCTGAAATAATTTTCCAAAGCTAAACAAGAAGCGTAGGATATTTAATTCGGATCTCCATCGCATTCTTTAAGAATATGGCGGTGTACTTGGTCTTCCTGAAGCTAACACGAGTTGGGCAAAGTTAGCGTTCGTGCCTGCTGAGACAAAACAGCGGAAACAGGCCAGAAATAAACCTATTTCATATTTCCTGCGTCGTTCTCACCGCCCCGATTTTTATCCACACTTCTAGAGATGGTTAATTTGTACTGTCAACAGTGTGTCAGGGGTGGCGAGTGGCATATTCAAGGAGCAGGCCCGCTCCGCCAACGATCTCATCGCAGATTGCATCTGCTCCGAAACAACGAGTAGGATGACCTGGAAGCAGCGTTGCCTTTCTGTGCTGGAGCTTTGTGCAGCAGAGTGAAGCGTGTCGCGTGTGCTTAGGTTACGTAGCCCGGCCAGCCTCGTTTCATACTTCGAGTGTCCTTCCAAGGCCACGAACCGAAAAAAAGAGGGGGGGTTACTCTCATTCAATCAGGAGCTTCGATACCTAACATGGAAGTCGTAACAAAGCTCGGGATTGTTTGACAGTTTGCCCGTCTCCAGCCGGCTCGTGGCCTCGAAGGGAGAGGTTTAATCAGAGCCCGAACCCCGCTGAGCTGTCGTGGGAGGGCTGCGGCTCCCCTGGCAGTGGCCCTTCGCCTCGTGCTCGGCTTTGGAACGTCGTTTCAGAAGCCACGTGTGGCCGTCGGGCGCTTCGTGTGTGTCCCCGCAGGGCGCCGCACTCCGGAGGCGTCCGCCGCTGGCGATTGAGGGGGCGCCTTCCCCCTCCTCCTCCGTCAGACCGCTCCCTCCCCTCGCTCGATCGCGGGATCCTCGCGGGTTCCTGTGTAGATCTGCCTCGCCACAAGACCGGATTCAGGAAACTTTTTTGGGGGGAGGAGACACTTGAGTATGCCCCCCCATAAATAGTTTTGAAATAAAAAATGCCAACTTGAAATAGTAAAAAAAATTATAATAAGACTACTTCTTTGAATTGATACGATCAGTATGATAATTGCTTTGAAAAAAGAAATGAGTAAAATTAAGAACAAATACTGGCGTGGAATGGAGCAAGGACACCGCCCCCACCCTTCCGCCACTGCCCGCTGTCGCTATTCGCGGGGATCATTGGCGAAGTGATCCTCCAGACGGTGCGACAGCGAGATCAAAAATCATCTAACAGATCCCGAATGAGGCTTGTGGGTTTAGTGAAGGCAACAACTAATTGCTCTGTCTGGGCACCAGATGGAAGTGAATTGCCCAAACTCACCCTCTTTTCGCCCCAACGAACAGCCGGGTACTCATTAAGCAATAGGTTGAGTCACCCTCGGAGCCGCTTAGGACAAATGAACAAACCCTGTCTCTGCCCCTGCAGGGTTTCGTATCCCAGTCTATGAAGCATTGACCCGGTACCATCTGAACTAATATAATATAGGTACCATATGTAATTTAACCAGTCCTCAAGTTTCTTTTATTCCTTTTTAAACGGAGAGTGAGAGAATCCAGCCATGGCGTGGCTGCTTGTGGCTACGGCCCTGACCCTGCTTCTCAGATGAGCGGTCTGCGGGGAAGAGGGAGTTCGGCGCTGCCTCGTTTACGGTGCTACATGATGCATTTAACAGTGGGATGACATTCTACGATCTGATTGCTTGCACAAGAAGTCCATAAGAAGCTGTAAAGCATTTTTACAGAATTTATACGAATTTGTACTGAAATTATACGAATATAAGCTATTCTTGTATCGGCATTGCTTTTTTGTGCTATTACGCCCTAATTATTTATTTTATCTATCAATAATTCATAAGCAAAAATGACTGCGTAATAAGTCATTAAATATTTTCAGTACAAAAAATTCATTTCCTCATGCTTTTGCATTAGTTGCATCTTCGATTTACCATTTATTTATGTATTTATTCAGTTCTGGCTGTTTTGGGTTGTTTCATTACGATTCTGCGCACATTTGAAAAGTATGATCTAGAATATAGCCAAGAAACGATCGGATTCACCTTCACCTTATTGAACACCCAAACATAAACGACAAGTCTTTCTATTGAGAATGAAACCATATTACCAGTCCCTAGTAAATAAATGTAGAAAAACCGCAATGAAATTATTTCCAATGACGATACGATGATTTATGAGAAATTGAATTTGGATTGGAGACAAAAACACAAGTTCGTCATACACTTGAAGTCTAGTGTGCGCAGACTAGCTACCGTCCATAGTTCTGCATGGCTGCGGCGTCGGCGGTGGCAGTGGCGACGGACTATGAATCGTGGCCCCTTCGGCTTCGGCCGCTGCCACCGCCGCTGCCGCTGCTCTTGCTACTGCTGCTGCTGGTGCCAGCTCAACATGCAGACCCCTCAAATCTCGTTTCGTTTTCATGTTACATATGATTCACGAACGACTCAAAAAATCGCTAGGGGACGTTATATATACTCCGTCTTCAAGTTCGCTTCAATCTGAACAGGGTAGCGAATTCTAATCAGTTTGGTCGAATCTGGCTTGCTGCGCTACCTTCACAGTATCTCTGTGCTATTGTGTACAACTACGTAAGTGTTGCCGTTGTTTATTTTACGATGCAGAGGGTGATTTCATTACCATTTGCACAACACTGGTAATGTTGGACCAATGAGAATCGCAACCGTGAGTCAGGCGTCTTTGTGAATGTTGCGAATCCTATTCTCGACAGAAGCGTGTTGTAGACGGAGGACAGCGTTGCCCTCTAGCGGCTCGAGTGGTTCGCGTGGGAGGGGCCGCTGTGCTGCTGGTCGTGGCGTCGGCGTGACGCCGGCGCGCGGGCGGTGACGTGTGTGACGTCACTAGTTGTCCACCCGCCTGCTGGGCTCCCGGGGCCGCGGGGGATCCGTGACGTACGTCAGCTCGTTGAGGTAGTACCTGCAACAGCGCACGGCGCGTCAGCGGCCCCCAGAGCAAGGATGCAACATCGACAAAACATCGATGTTCAACATCGAAACACATCCATGTTTTTGAACATTGAAACACGTCCATGTTTTTGAAGATTGAAACACATCCATGTTTTTGAAGATTGAAACACATCCATGTTTTTGAACATTGAAACACATCCATGTTTTTGAACATTGAAACACATCCATGTTTTTGAACATTGAAACACATCCATGTTTTTGAACATTGAAACACATCCATGTGTTTGAACATTGAAACACATCCATGTGTTTGAACATTGAAACACATCCATGTGTTTGAACATTGAAACACATCCATGTGTTTGAACATTGAAACACATCCATGTGTTTGAACATTGAAACACATCCATGTGTTTGAACATTGAAACACATCCATGTTTTTGAACATTGAAACACATCCATGTTTTTGAACATTGAAACACATCCATGTGTTTGAACATTGAAACACATCCATGTGTTTGAACATTGAAACACATCCATGTGTTTGAACATTGAAACACATCCATGTGTTTGAACATTGAAACACATCCATGTGTTTGAACATTGAAACACATCCATGTGTTTGAACATTGAAACACATCCATGTGTTTGAACATTGAAACACATCCATGTGTTTGAACATTGAAACACATCCATGTGTTTGAACATTGAAACACATCCATGTGTTTGAACATTGAAACACATCCATGTGTTTGAACATTGAAACACATCCATGTGTTTGAACATTGAAACACATCCATGTGTTTGAACATTGAAACACATCCATGTGTTTGAACATTGAAACACATCCATGTTTTTGAACATTGAAACACATCCATGTTTTTGAACATTGAAACACATCCATGTTTTTGAACATTGAAACACATCCATGTTTTTTAACATTGAAACACATCCATGTTTTTTAACATTGAAACACATCCATGTTTTTTAACATTGAAACACATCCATGTTTTTTAACATTGAAACACATCCATGTTTTTTAACATTGAAACACATCCATGTTATTGAACATTGAAACACATCCATGTTTTTGAACATTGAAACACATCCATGTTTTTGAACATTGAAACACATCCATGTTTTTGAACATTGAAACACATCCATGTTTTTGAACATTGAAACACATCCATGTTTTTGAACATTGAAACACATCCATGTTTTTGAACATTGAGTCAACGTAAACTGGTTATTTCCCATTGTCCATCCAATTTACTGATATATGAAAATTATGTAAATATTTCTATGGTACGTTTTTATTCAAAAATAAAACATAGACAACCAAGAAACATCAAGTACAAAACACAGAAATTTAAAAAATAGGCTTTAATAAATCGATGTTAAAAACATACTAAAACTAACTTTATAAAACATCAGTGTTTGAGATAAATCGACATCAATGTCTCATGCATAGTCTCAAACCCACGAAATTGTCAGCAAGCAGAAAATTAGTAGTGTTATTCTCATAGACTTCTTAAATTATTCATACCAGCATAGAATTTAGATATGCCCCATTTTCCCTCTCTATACCATCAATGTTTTGAGAGTACTTCTGATACTGTTGAATAACCGATAATATTCATATTTACGCGGGAAGGGATATTAATATGACACTGCTTTTATTGAGTAATAATTACTCCTAAGATTTAACTAACGGAACAAAGTAAAAAATAAAATGAAACTTAACGATACTTTAAACGGCAATAATAATTCAAAATTATATATTAAATTATATCGTCCAAAAATCGACTAACCTATTTTCACCCTTGATCGCTTTGTTCAATGTACTGTTATATGAAAACTATTTCTCATTTCTATGTATTGTACTTTTTCAATAACATAAAACATTGGAAACCTAAAACAGAGTGCAGAAAACATCCATGTTACAAACATCGAATCAATAAATCGATGTTAAAACATGGGTGTTTTGAAACCATCGCCGTGGGACCCGCCCCCGCGCCCCGATCGTAGACCGCGCGAGGCGCCGCCCCCCAACCTCCGGGGCTGCACGGAGGTATGCGAGGTCTGGCAGCTGGCCGGGCGTCGGGGCCGGTTGGGGCGTTGCGTAACCGCGTCACCGAATCAGGCGCCACCCGCCGGGCGTCGCTATGCGCCAGCATTACCCGGCCGGCGCTCTGTCTCGCCGCCCACTGCCCGCCGCCCGCCGCCCGCCGCCCGCCGCCCGCCGCCCGCCATCCTCCCCATCATCCGTTCCCCACCGCCCGTTCCTGTTTCCTGTTCCTTGTCGCCCATTCCCTGCCGCCCGTTCCCTGCCGCCCGTTCCCTGCCGCCCGTTCCCTGCCGCCCGTTCCCTGCCGCCCGTTCCCTGCCGCCCGTTCCCTGCCGCCCGTTCCCTGCCGCCCGTTCCCTGCCGCCCGTTCCCTGCCGCCCGTTCCCTGCCGCCCGTTCCCTGTCGCCCGTTCCCTGCCGCCCGTTCCCTGCAGCCCGTTCCCTGCCGCCCGTTCCCTGCCGCCCGTTTCTCGCCGCGCATTCCCTGTTCCCGTTCCTCGTCTTTCGCACCCTGTCGCCAGATCCCCGCCTCGCGTTCTCCGCCACACGTTCTCCGCCGCTTATTCTCTGTCGCCCGTTTCCCGCCGACCGCTCTCCACCGCCCTGTCCCCGCCACCCGCTCCCAGCTGCACGCCGCGCAGCCCGCGTCACGTCACGGAAGAAACCGGCTATTTTACATGTCCGTTTTTGCATTAGCCGCCTTTACAGCCTTGCGAAACACCCATTACCGTCGGATTCGCTGGTTCGCACATCAGTCTTCGAACGCATTCGTACGTTCAGTAGAAAAGTGTGATGGGATCTCGGTCCGCCGAGGTTGTGAATTGAGCAAAAGCAGAATGGTGTAGAGAAATCCTAGTTGCTAACCACATTCCAACTGTTCATCAGTATGTGCGAAATAACACTTGAGGAAAGGAGACAAACCAGAAAGCGTCTATAGTTAAACGTCTTAATAAACTCATCAGACTTGTAGTTGCTACATAATTTCTTACCTGTGAGATATGATACGTGCAATTCCAGTGACTTTAAAGTGTCATAAGATGTCATGTGTATTGCGACACTAGAAGCATCTTACAACTTGCCATCCTATTAGTCAACATGGTTTTAATTGAGAAACCTCACGACCTACAGTCCCTGTTATTTATAATTATAAATATTTCATTACAATTGAATTAATAAAAATGTACTTTGCATAATATGTGTGCATAACAGGACACTTAAGTTAGAGACGTGTGAATTAACATGCATGAGTATGTATTTTTATATTCTAGTCTTACTACATAATTCCGAAGTAAAAATAATGTTATTATAATGCTGCGTCAAAAATAAGTGATTTTGCGCCTCTTTTGTGAGTTCTTGATGCCAAAAAAGTGATAGGCGGCAAAATGTCTGTCTGTCCGTCTATGGTCAACGCTAGGGTCTAAAATCGCTCAGACAATTTCTCCAAAATTGAAATTTCACGATCAATCTGGCCGACCTCGAAAAAACTTTGAAACGGATAATTTGATATTTTGGAATAGTTTACATTAAGCGTCAACAGCTTTTTTTATTTTTTTCTCAAAGTTTTTTTATTAAAGTTTGCCCTCCGATAGCATAAAAAACGCTTAATAAATAATGCTGTTCTCATTTTCGTTCTAATTTCTTTTGAAAAATGGGAAAGTTAAATATTGTTCAGCGTCTTCCTAAAACTTCAAAGTTAAAGATAGAGTTTTTTCTTAATGAAATCTGTTCAGCAATGACATCTTAAAATACGATCATTTACACTTTTTCAAATTATGAGCAGTTTGCGCGTAATTTTGATTCAAATGCAGGCAATTTTGTATTGTCTGTAAGTATTGTCTTCATATTTTTCTATGGAGTTATTATTCATATATAAAAAGTATCCATATTTTATATGGAGTTATTATCCATATATAAAAGTGGCTCCATATTTTTCTGTAATTTCTTCTCTGAAAAATCATTAGACGCTTAAAAAAGAAGATTCCATTTTTTTGCAAATTCTCTACATTTTTTAAAAATTGTGAAAATTTAAAAATGCAAAAGTAAAATATTAATGATATAGATTTTTTCTCAATAAAACCTGTTCTAAAAAAATTAGATCTTGAAATAAGCTCGTGTACAGTTTTTGAAAGAAAAACTAGTAGTTTTTGCCGAATTCCTGCTTGAAGTTAATGCAATATACAAATTAAATTTATTTGTTGTAATAATTGATTATGCATCATATATTCCTAAGAAAAGAGACTGTTGGATAGTTAGAAATTGAAGAAAATTGCCATTTTGTCATTCGTTCACATGTAAGCAAAATATAGTAATCGTGCCTAATATGCAACTCCGAATTAGAAATGCAATTCTCATAATAGCACTTTCTGTATTTTGCTTTTTGTCAGCAAATACAAGTTTTGGGGTCATGAGATCACTCTACGAGTTTTACAAAATACGTTCGTACAATACATCGTTCATACAATTCGCCTTCGTTTTATGAACAATTTTTGATTTATGCAGCAGAACTATTTTAAAATTTTCTAATTCCTAGTAATTCCTTACCCTGTTTTAGACTCTCCTGAAAGAACAATTCCTAATAATGCATCACATTTTTAACATCTGCAAGTATATTTATATGATCGTTAACATGTAATTCAGACTATTGAGACATTCTTTAGACAATAATGTTTTTTCTTGGGTCAATGATCCTTGGACAAATGCTGAGAGAGCCCCTTGCTTTGCTTCTGGACATAAATGTAACTTGAAATTAACTTCTCGCCATAGCACGTCACACACACTTTTTAACTGTTTTACGTAAATAAATAAATAAATAAATACGAAAATTAGAATTGTTTTCTTCGTGTAAAGTAAAAGTAAAAGTGTATCAATTATTATTAGAATCAGGAATATGCATTACACGTGCAAGAATGAAATGGCATAAATTTTAAATGTTCTCTTTAACGTTTAAAAAATATACCATATTAACATCAAATTTAATTTTTTTATTTAAATATTTTTCATCTGCGTTTGTGAAAAAAATGTATTCAAAATATTTCTTGCAAAGTTTTCCATCTCCTTTCTACGTTTTCTTTCTGAGTTGTCTAAGCTTAAACCCTCGCTAAAGGGGGGAGAGACTATTTTATTTCAGAGTCACTTCAGTGCACCAAAAAATCTTCCTAAAAAATAAAAAAATATAAGAACATTTGAAGAATACAAAAGTTATATCTGAATGAACTGAAAAGAGTTTTCGACATTTCACATTGTTAGGAAGAAGAATAAACAGAAGAAGAAATATAAACAGAAGAAGAAGCAGCAGAAGAAGACACAAAAGGAACAGAAGAAGAAACAGAAGGAACAGAAGAAGGAACAGAAGAAGAAACAGAAGAAGAAACAGAAGGCACAGAAGAAGGAACCAAAGGAACAGAAGAAGAAACAGAAGGAACAGAAGAAGGAACAGAAGAAGAAACAGAAGGAACAGAAGAAGAAACAGAAGGAACAGAAGGAGAAACAGAAGGAACAGAAGAAGGAGAAACAGAAGAAGGATCTAATAATGGGTGCTACGTTCAGGAGATGTGTGGAAAGAGAAGCGAAAAGCGAAAAGGGGCCTGCTGCCTGTGCGTGAAATGTGCGTTAAATCCCAGTCGGCGGCCTCGCCGTGCGCGGGCGGCGCGCACTCACCAGTTGGGCGCGTCGCTGCACTCGTGGTTGAAGTTCCAGTCGCAGACGCGGTACTGCTGGTTGAAGGAGGTGTCGTTGGCGCAGATGTACGGGATGCGGCGGCCGTCCTCGTCGCACATGTGGAAGATCTGGCAGTGGTGCTCGGTGTCGGCGTAGAAGCCGACGGCGCGCTCGCCGCAGTCGAAGGTGAAGGTGACGTTGGGGAACTCCTCCCAGCGCTTGGCCTGGGGCACGCGCACGCACGCGTCACGCTCACGTCACGCACCGCCCGCCAGGCAGCGCGCGCGGCGCTCGGGGCGACCCACGGAACTCCGGGGCCCCGTGGAACGCCCTGCCATCTGCCGAACCTCAGCGGACAATACCTTTCATCTCCAAAATTGTCTTTTTTAGGAGGCCAAAATATTGATTTATTGGTTTGTCCAATTTAATAATATACTTAATTTTTTTCGAAATTACGTACTCCGATTATTCCTTTTACCTACCGGTTGCCTGTCGTTTTTCACTTTTTTTTCACACGCACGATTTTTTTACAAACAGCTAAAGCGTAATATTAAATAAAACACAGTGCAATGCACTATATTATTGGCTTGCTGGTTGGAAAAGTTGTGCATGTTAAGATGTTGGGGTGAAGTTCGCTTCTTTGCTTTGGCCATTTTGCCTCGCTTTGCTCGCGCGTCTTCAGGGCAACGCCGAGGCCCCGACCTTTGAAACCCGAATGAATGTAAAAATTTGTTAATCCCTTTGTAGGCAACATTGACAATCCTATTTTTTTCAAAATAGAGATACAGCTTCACTAGACTCGCTTCATTCACGTTAACACTGCCCCTCTCTGCGCACGAATTTGGCATCCACAATTCACGAAAATATGGTCTAGGCTCGCCACTTTAAACTTATATGTGAGATGTAGCAAACTAAATGAAGTTCAATCTTGCATGAAGTAGCTTCCTCATGCATTCAACTTCAGAGCATGATTCCTTTACAAAATGTTTTATCTGTCTCTTATCATGTGAATTATGTGATGTGAGTACCGACGGCAAACTGGTTACGTGAGTAATGGTCGAAGTAAAGAACAATTAAGTGTCAATTTGCAATCAACTTTACAAGGCATATCACATGTCTTGGGTCAATAGTTTTGCTGTGAGACGATGAAATACTAAGCTTGACTGCCTTTCTCAGTATAGTTGATAGCAATACAAGTTATTTTATAATGGTAATAGGTTATAATAGTTATATTAAATTTGATTATATTATAATGGTAATGGTTATAATATAATGACAGCCCTTTAAAACAATATTGATTGTAACTTTACCCATATAACTATAGTCATTTTGAAATCATGCATTTATTATTTAATGATACATAATCTTATTAGACGGTGCCTATTGGCTGAAGAGTTGATTAATATTCATGTATCTCCAATAGTGCGTTTCTGTTAGAATTGGGTACTCCAGATGTGCCAGTAATCTGGTTTGCATCCGTTGGAGTTTGAACATCTACTTAAAAAATTATTTCCTTCCGTATTTTCGTCGTTTTCCTAGATCTAAGAAAATGTTGAGTTGATCCTAGATATTCAAATGTTGAGTTCTAAATATTCAAATCTAGTTCTTCCTTCCCCTAAATAATTTTGCTTTATTTAAACGAACAGATACATTTTAAATTCTCTTAACTGATATTGTTCCTTACATACTAATACTGTTTTCTGACATTAAAAAATAATAATTTTACGGAACACCACTTGCCGTATGTTATCTCATTAAAATATTTATTATATTATCACCTAAAATATATTTGTTATTGGATTCGTTTTCAATATTTTTGACGTTTCTTAGATATAATTGATTAACTGAGGAAACAAAATTCATAATTACGTACTCGGTGCAGAGTTTTTGATGCAGGCATACTCCACACCATCGTCAAAGCTGAAAAAGAGTAACAGTTATTAAATATTTCACGTCTTCAATTGTCTAATAATTTTTATCACTTGAAAATTATTTTCACAATAACAAATTGTAAGATGCTTTAAATGGACATATCAAATAAAAATATATTTCACCTGTATGTGTATGGTTATAAATGTATAATACTAAGAAATAATAAATATTTTGAAAATGAGTAGCTCGGTCTGAACAACAAGGCAAATAAATGCATCATTTTTTTTCAAATTTTTTGTAGATTTTGTTTATTCGTACCTCGTGAAGTAATCAATGTAATTGATTTCTATTCCTGAATTTAATTTCCTTTCTAACTTTCCAAATGGTTTCCCAATTCTTTAATTTTGCATTATCTTTTCCCGTCTGCACTTATTGCCTTCCTTTTATTTTAAATACTTAGTTTTTATTTACTTAAGGTGCTTTTAAATACTGGTTCCGTGGTGACACAATTTTCAGTGGCATCTACTTTTAATCTTGAAAGAAAATAAAAAAGGCATTTGTCTTATAAATGCTATTTATAATTGAAATACATTTCTCATGAGTATTCCTTCAAACTGTGTTATGCACCAACCATTACACATAAATTATAAATATGCTTACAAATAATTAAATAAACCTATAAATAAATTGAAGGGGTCGAGAGAAGATAGTGCTAACACTCATTTCATAAACTCAAAGCATCGGTCTTAGAATGTCTCCCAAAAACAAACATTAAGATCAAAACGCTGAACAAACGTGTTCATAGAACTACTAGTGTGTGGGTGGAAAGAAGCCAAAAGTAAATATAGAAAATAAGAAACATCTCATTGTACTACAACAGTTTTTCCTCTGGCTGACAAAAATTATAGATCTGTGAGATAGCACTTCGTTCCCCCAACCCCTTCAATTATAAGTTATTGTAATGTAACTGTAAGTGTAAGTGTATTATTGTTAGTGGGTTTCATAATTGGACCAAATGAAGTCCAGTCGCGCGCCTACGCGAACGTGACACGCCCCGCCCTCACCAGCGCCAGAGCTTCGTGTCGGATCGGTCTACGCGTTCTTGTAGTGCCGCTCTTCGTAGCACCGTGTTTGTCAACAGGTTATAAAATATTTTGATCTCACAAAAGAGAGGATGTGTACGGTAAAAAACGTTAAGATGTTGATACATACCTAACATACCTAATATACCTAACATACCTAACATAACATACCTAATATACTTCACTTATTTTTTTAACCACCGCCTGATCGTGTCTAACGTTTAAGTTCGAGATCCGCTTACACTACTGCTCTCTTGTGGTGAGGTGGGCAACTGAGAGGAGGAGAGATTTCATTGAGTACTACCCGTACATTTGAATCTCACTAATGGTACTCTGTTAAGCTTTTATTAGGGTAAAATCGTCAAAAGTGGTAAGGAAACAAACGCATACGTTCATGTACCACCTGTTTACACATTTCTAGAAGATTGGAAGCTTTCAGTTTTTGAAAAGAGAGACACTAGGTGTATTCGGTAGGGGATGCTGTAGAGAAAATCTGGGCTACGTCGTCGTCATGATTGTTTCAGTCTCGCTTTTCGCAGAGAAGAAAAATTATTTTGGCCTTGGCTACTTTATGTACGATCGTTTGTAAATGTATTGTTATTTAAAAGAAGCAAAAATTGAGGTCCCAAAATGAACCTAGAATGAACCTAGTGGTCTTACTTTGCTCACCGAGAGAAAAATTGTTATTAAATGAATATTGAATTTCTGACTGAATTTCTAAATTATAGTATGTTTTATGGACTGAAAAGTTATTTATATATTCCTTACTCAGTTTTCAATAAAAATAATTAAAAACATAAAAATTGATGTAGAATGTTAACATAGGATAATAATTATAATAAAGTCATTTAGAATACTCAAAATATAATACATGACAAAGATCCCAAAATACAGCTATTTAACTCAATATTTGAAATTAAATAGTTTTAATATAACTTGACAAATCAAAAAGTCTTGATCATTCTTATTCAGAATACAATTGCAAATATGTATTATGCAAAAAAGTATAAGAAGAGTACATAAAACGGAGTAATTTTCAATTTTTTTAGGCCGGTATCATTTCTCTCAGGGAACATAGCGTGGTCGACGTGTGAATGCTTTGCTTTGTACTCTCTACGATTTCCATTGTTTCCTGAAGGACCACTTATTCGAACCCTTACCAGGCAATTGATAAATTGAAAAGTGTTTTAAGCTGACTACTGTTTAAGCAGCCGTTGCTCAATGTAGCGCTTTCAGTAACGGGACAGAAATGCCCTTGTGAAATTACGCCGTCTGCCCACCAGCTGCCAAGTAAAATGGCTCACTTTAACCCCTGACTGTTTCGTCATGACGACTTTTAAATTGGTTAAAAATACTGAATGTACAGATTTTTGCAAAGTGAATTTTTACTTGTATATCCGCAATCATATTTGCCCTAATAATGATGCTAATAGATGCGATGTAACTTTGAATCTAGAGTTCTGAACCTAAATTCGTGTGATCACATTAAAATATTGACCAGTATGACACGGTTTCCCGTATATAAGAGAACTGAAACACACGCACTCACCTGCCAAAAGGAGCGTAGCTGCAACTAACCTCGTCAACATCTTGGCAGAAGCTCGAACCACGAAGACCTTTATTGAACATATGAAAAATATTATTATTAAGTCTCCTCAAATACATTTTAACAAGAGGTTCATAATTTTTTAACCTTTTGGTTTGGAACATTATTTAGAAATTATATAGAACGAAACTCAAACTTGTTATTGAGAGATATTTGTCAAATCTCAGGAAGGAGTGGATTGGTTATTAAGATATAAGATAAATCGTGCATTTTTTAACGAAAAGGATAAACACACATTCTTGTTAACGTTGAGGTTTTATGTCATATTTATGTCATATATCTTATATGTGCCTTTTTCAAAACATTATTATCTTACATAGAGTAGTTCCTTGGAAGTTAATAAACGAAATCTAATAAACATGTTTAATTTCGGAGTAAACAACTTCAATGCGCTTCACGTATTAGTGATCAAGGCGAAGCATTCATAAAATAATTAAAACGCAATACTATATAAATGCATGAACATTTATAAAATTTTCTTTTCTATTTTTTTTTCAACTTAAGTTTCAAAAACGTTTTTAAAAAAATTAAAAAAGTTGTGTTGGAAATTGTGAAATTTGTATCTCGTCATCGACAGTGCGCAACTCTGCACTCGAGATAACAAAAATAAATTCGGTTTAAAAAAATGGTTCTCTCCGAATTCGCAAGATTGCGGAATCACAGAGATTGCAAAGAGCCTGTGCAATTGCGCTGTTTCGGAACATCTTTAGGCTCGCAGCGCAGCTGTCGCACTTTCGCCCTCGCTTCCAACCCGTCCCCGCCTCCGCCCCCCCTCCGCCCCCCTCCGCCCCCCTCCGCCCCCCTCCGCCCCCCTCCGCCCCCCCTCCGCCCCTCCGCCCCCCTCCGCCACCCCTCCGCCCCCTCCGCCCCCCTCCTCCCCCTCCGCCCCCGCTCCCACCCCCGCTCCCACCCCCGCTCCCACCCCCGCTCCAGCTACCTTTAAGGTCTAAGACTCCGCCCACGCACCCCAACCTCTCCGCAAGCGGGAAATGTGTAATCATTCCATCCATGTACTATGCTAAAACCGGTAAATGTGTAATATACAAGTATGTGAAACCGGTAAATGTATAAATACATTCCCCATCACGTGAAAATATGTCCTCTCATATGAGGCCACCTGGCCCCGCAGAGAGAGACCAGGCACATTGTAATATACCAATGTCTATAAAATGGATACGTAGATGCTTATCTCGCGGATTAAGTGGATGATTTTGTATATGTGTTGTTTAAGGGGGTAGTTAACCAAAATATTGTTGCACATTTAGTTTGTTTTTCGGTGCACGTTCCTTTTAACTAACCAACGACTTTCAACAAAATTTTAGAAACTTATTATGAACAATTTCGAATCTTTACATGTGGGCAAATTTAATAGTTACTCTGAAATCGAGTTTTGACCAAAAGAAGGCATTTTAAGATTTTTTGAATTTTAATTATTTTAATTTTTAATAACGTTATTTTTAAAAAAGTGTAAATATATTATATCACTTCTAAACTTCAATCGCTGGTAAAACTTTGTGGAGAGAACTGCTTATTATAAAAGAAACCGCTCCCATCCCTTCCTCCAACCTCACCCCTTCACCGCCTGTGTCGCCTCCGCCCTTATCTCCTCCCTCGCTTCCACGTTCCCCTCTTCTCCCATTCGCACCGCCTTCCCATTTATCGCTCCGGAGATCGTTCTCACCCTGCGGACCAGGTAACCGCAAGTGCTCACCCGGCCAAAGGCCAACAACGCATGGTGCCAGAGCGAGGGCCGAGGAAGACAACTGAGAACAGGAGACGCATTACAAGCGGACGGGCAAAACTAGACGCCTGCGGTTGCCTTCGGGATGCGGTTAAACCTGTGACGCGCAAACATAAACAAAACTCATGGTGCACAATGGCACAGACTTTCTCGTATTAGTTTTCTCATTTCTTTGGTTTGAGCTATCTAATCGGACTTGCCATATACGCATGCCACCTGCCAACTATCGCCGCTCAAAGTACATTTTTTGAAATTTTCTCAATTTTTCGGTTTCCTAACAGCAGAACTGAAATATTACATAAAGAATATTAAAGAAGAATGAAACATCGTCCTAGCATAAAGTGGCAATTTTCGTTGAAAAATTTGGAGCCGTTTTTAATAAATTGGCGTTAAAACTCTAGTGTGAATGAAAAATTTCAAATTACTTTTTACAAATATCTTTTGAATTTTCGAAAACCTTCATTGGAGTCATTTAAAACACTTCCACTCACAAATGTAATAATGTATACAAAGCGCTGGAAATGTACATATTCAAGCCCTTGGAGATATTTTTTAATTAAATTACATAAGTGTAAGTATTGAAAAACAAAAGAATACAGAAATATGACTTATATGTCATGTTAAACAGTGCAATTAGCACTATCCATACGAAAAGTATGAAGAAAAATTTGGAGCCATTTTTGACAAAATTGCGTTTGAGCGTTTCTGAACATGAATTTTGAGCTCATTTTCACAGAAAACTGTTGATATTATTGAGAAACTTTATGACATCATTGAAAGAACATGTAATGCAATAATGTAAACATATCGCCTTTAATGTAAATATTAACGATGCGAGAGCCAATTCAAAAAAAATATTTTCGTAATTTTTGAAAAAAAGAAAAAGCTATATGGCACTTACGTCATCTAATAGAATACATTTAGCACTATCGGTACCAGAAATTTAAAGAAAAAATTGGAATCCGTTTTTGAAAAAAATCTTGTTTTTTTTAATTGCACATATTGTACGCAATATAACCCGAAAACTTAACATTTATAAAATATGTACATGACGTCAATGAAAAAACTAAATATAAACAACAAATATCATTTGAAAGATAAATATATTTAATTTTGTAGTTGTAGGAAGACGCCGCAAAATTCAAACTTTCAAAATTTTCGAAAATTCAGAGTTAACAGCTGAAATCGGACCTATAACACCTTCATAAGTGTATTTTACAATAATTATATATAAATAATAATTTCTTACAATAATTTATTTTTAAACATATGGAGCCATTTTTTGAGAAATTTTTGAAAATGTCGCAAGGGCTTCATGCAAAGTACTCCGAAGGTTTAAAGAATGTTTTTCAGAATCGCAGCGCCTCGAGACGAGCCAGAACGACAGGGGAATATTCATTTTGGAAAAAATCCTACGTATGGTTTAGGCGCCAGTGATGTTTACATAGGACGGACAGACGCACAGACGGGCGGACGGACATTTTGAAAAAAAAATACTTTTTCGGTATCAGCGGACCCCAAATCGTGCTTTTGCGTTGAAATATCGAAATAGATTTTCCGCAGCATTACATAACTTTTTCTATACGTATATCTCCGCTTGTATGTACCTATACGAGAAAGTAAAAACCGTCCGTCATGTAACTCGAGTGTGTACTCGAGGCCTATCCTGGACTTCATTCTACTGTAGAGGAAAGAAGCCAGGGCACGGAGCTGGGCGAAAAAGTTTGACGCAAGTATTGCATCCACGATGGACCATAGAAGAGACTTTTCGCACAACGTAATGCCCCTTAGCATATACCACTTTTGGTCTTCTGCGCATCTGCTAACTCTAATTAGCTATCTCGAATTAGAAGACATAGCGGAGCCAACGTATTCAGATGAAAGATTTTAGTTGCACTTAATTTTGTGAATCGTTTTCTGGCAATGTGGTGACATAGAATGTGGTCAAGTTAAGCTGCAATTATTGAATAAAACTAGTAGATTATAATTCACTGTACATTAATAAATATTAACTGAAGTAGAGAACAGGATTAGAAGCATAAATTCAGAACTGTTTGATACGCCGTCCTTGTATCCTTCAAATTAACTAAAGCCTCACTCGCCACAAAAAATAGTGAATGTTCTGGTAATTAAATTAACACGGGGATAAAATACCAGAAATAAACTCAACTGGTGATAAGTTTTGACAAAATCATCTACTCGTACATCTAAACGTTCATTAAAATCTCAGTAACCTTTAGAAGTCATTTGCTGGTTCGTTTTGTTTAGAGCAAAAACTGATCGGAATTTAACTTTCAGTTAACCTGCCACAAGTAATGAAAGGTCTTAAAAAAACCAAATACTTTATCACGAAGAATAGATAAATTACAAAAATGCAAAGAGCGTCCGTCTTGTACGATAGCGTCAATCAGTTGGTTGTTGTTAGTGCTCTTTAAGAACGACAGATAACATTTTGCAAATGATTTCCGCGAATGTCTGCGTGATTATTACCTCGGTCGTTGGATTGGCAAGCGTGGGGAACATGAATGGCCTGCTCGCAGCCCTGATTTAACGCGTTACGATTTTTTCTCTGGGATGGACTTAAAAGGTTTGCGAGAGAAAACCCAAGAACTTGTATGAATTGGAAGCAACAATATCTGATGTGTTAACCAATGTTTGAACCATGCTGCAGGCTGCAGCATGGAACGTGCTATTTTGTTTAAAAAATGCGCTGAGAATGCTGGAGCTCGTTTAAGGATTTAAAAAGGTGTCAAACTAAACCTTCTAAGCGATGTTTCTAACGAAACCAGTTGTAAAAAAAATTTTCTCATAAATAAGTGAATTACAACTATTGATGGCTCATCAGAAAATGGCTCATCAGACACTTGTAGAATGCGCTTGACGAGACTGTACATATATTCTGTACACATAGTGTACCGGCGCCTTCTACGATTTACACAAGTATTGCTACAGAATTAAATGAGAAAGAAGTAGTGCGTTTATGTCGCCTTTATTTCGACAGAAAGTTTTATATTTCACTTTGCGGCCGGCATCAATGCAATCATGCGGCGTCAAGAGGGCCCGCAGTGGAACCAGAAAGAAGAAAGTAGTTCTTCCACGTGCCCCAGACGCACCTCGATTACACTGATGAGGTCGCGATGCGAACGAAAAAGCTTTCTGTCGAAATAAATGCGTGTTGTAAGGGACGACGTCTTCTTTTTTGACGATGAAAACATCACAGATATTGCACTACACCCAACAACTAAATCTGTAAAATACACCTTCATTTCAGAACTTTCTAATTAAAAAGTTATATTGAGGCAAAAATTCCATTTTTTTAAAAAAATATTATGTTTACTAAGTTATGCTCTACAATTTTGATTTATCATAATTTGCCTCTGGGCCCGGGCTTGCTGTGCCCGTATTCAGGATTAACCTGCACTCTATTGACATAATGCACGCTGTGTCTCCAAAGAGGCAAAACTGTTTTCATCGAAGTATAAAAATGTCTGAAGTTTTCAGAAAAGAATATTCGGAATTATCCATCATACACATGGCATGACAAACTGTAACTTGCGACGTCATCAGTGCATCATAGAGTGGTCTCTTTCAAGCACTGTGGTTCAACGCATGAGAACGAAAGATCCTAAACTGAGAGAATAATATTTTAAAATATTCTCTCAGACGCGAGCGCCAACGGCGACAAGGGCGACGCAATTTTTGAAAATTATGACGATTTATGTTATCGAACGTGCATCATTGTTATGCCATTGTTGCACCATTGCTGTGCACCACCTTATCAAACGTGCAAAAAAAGTATTTTCGTCTATTCAAGCAAAATATTTCTTTAAAGAGACCTATTTTTTTATAAAAATCTTGTTTACGTTTTTTTACTTCCTCCCAATCGTAGTTTATAGAAATCGGTATAATGCAGCAATAAAAATTGCCATCATGCCACAAAACATGACTTGTTGGTATCTGATACAGCATGGAAACTTCTACTCCAAACAAAGAATGTAATATGCTTCAGGAAAAAAGCTGCTAGTCTTGTGAGAGAATTTAAAAAAATGTATGAACAAGATTTTCTCCAAAAAAATGTTCCAAATTTTGCCTTTATATTGTTTGCTCCAATGAAGCAAATTTTTGTTAATAATATGCCGTGGGTCCGATTTTCATTATAACCTTTGTATTTTGAAAATTACAAAAATTCAAATTTCAAACCTTTCCAACACCTTCATTATTGAAGGTAGATATTTCTTTCTGGAGACAATCTAGATCAATTGATATTAGTTCAGTAATAATTTCATGTATGGTTTTTAAAAGAATCATTAGTAGTTTTCGAGTAATTTTCAGTTAAATCGTGAGAATTTTGTTTGATTTCTCAATGACTGGTATATTATGATACAGTCTGTAGACTTCAATTCACACAATGGTCTAATGATTATCGTAGTGCCTAAAATACAACACGTATTATATTTTTAGTAAAACCTCTTATTTCGAAAATTTGAATAAATGTTCAAATCCCAGACGGGCAAAGAGTTTTCTCTTTAAACTTTTTGTAAGATTGGCAACAATACTTCGCTCCTTGTTTGTTTAGTGGTTTCTTAAGTGATGGAAAAGGGAGAAGTTACAATATTCTTTTGCATAAGCGTAACCGTTACACATACGAGAAAACGTGTGCTGTTGCCGTCCCACTAGTTCTTTTACCATGTATAATTTAATGCAGGAAAGGGGGATAATTCCCGTAGGGTGTTGTGTCGATGGGTTCTTATAAATGGTACGAATTTATCTTTTCTTAACGGATTATAGAGGGGATGTTTTGTTTTTTTCATAATTATAAGCTACTAAAAAACGTTTAAAAGTCTTGGGAGCCCCTACCCAGCCAAGCACGTGCTGAGTCTGGCTGTGTGGCAATCTCCCACGTGCGTCCGACGCCCGGCGGAAGCTGTGGCGTGGCCCAGGGGGCGGGGGCGGGGGCGGGGAGCGGTGCCGCTTCTCGCCGCAGGCACCGCCGAGGCCTTGACACCTTCTCCCTTCTCGCGCCGCGGCAGCAGGTCAAGGCCCCGTTACGTCACGAGCCTCCACCTCCGCCACCGCTCGCGCGTGCTTTCTCCTCGCGCTGGCGGTGGAGGCAGCGCGCGCTGGTTGGGCAGGCGCACCCAGAGGGCAACATTGTTGGTTTCTCACACTCCAATTTGCAAAAACTTATTCCGGCGGAGTTTAGTTCAGCGGCGACTCTTACCAAGAAGTCCTCGGGTTCGAGTCCCGACGGTGACGGATTTTCGACACTTTAGATAGGTTGAATTCAGCAGCAGTCGGGGTGAGAATTCTAGCGACCGGCTGCTCTGATTGGTACTTTTTCTTGGTTTCTCCGATCTACACCAAGCGAATGTCGGAGCAGTACCCTAACCAACGGACAATGGATCGCACGTGGTCTTTCCTTCCTCTGTGTTGTCCTAAATTCTCCGCTTACACACATGCTTACCTCCACTCTACAAAAACGTGACGGGAGCTTTCCCCGGTTGTAGCGTTTCCCTGTGAGGAAGATACCTTGAGGAGGATATTCCCCGCGAGCTGACGTGTAGGACGGCGTTTGATCTGACCATCCAGGGAGAAGAAACTCCAGAACCTCCCAGGAGAAAACGTTGATTACACTAACGCGACTAATGACCAGGGCAGTGGACGTGTCCAGCAACAACAATCATTCATAATTAATTTGTCATGAAAAAATAATACGCAGTGCGGCATGTGCCATATTATCGTTTCTTTTTCTCACTAGTGGGTAAAGGATCCCATCAAGGTATTGTTTTAAGAAGCCAATCTGTCATAAATTTCGAACTCGCAAAATTCACCAATAATTCGTCGTAACAAAAATCAATTTTTTCTTGTCATTGCTTGTTACATTCCAAATATATCTTAGAAATGGCAAACACTAATATATATTCTAGAAATAGCAAACACTGGAAATTGAAACTTCGGAAGAAGTGACCGACGTGAACACTGGTTACGGAAAATCCGCAAGGATAACAATTTGGAACTATTTTAGTACTCACTCCAGTACGAATAACGTGTTACACTTATTTATTTTTAATGAAAATAGTTGACTTTTTGATATTTTATGTCAAGCAATGATAAGCATTTTTAGCAATAAATGAGTAGGTGAAAACCAGAACAGTATCAGTGACATTTAATAAATTCTGAGAAAACGTGATTCTTTTAGGCTATATTTCAGTGGCAAGGCATTTTCGTGGGTTTAATGAACAATTGAAAGGACGTGGTTTTCATGATGAAACAATACACTACGACTTTACAGTAATATTGACTTAAATAAACAAATTTCTCTGAATTTATAAAATGTCACTTATACCGTTTTGGTTTCACACACTCAAATGGTAAAAATTTGAGGGAGAGAGAGAAGGAGAGAGAGAAGGAGAGAGAGAGGGAGAGAGAGAGGGAGAGAGAGAGGGAGAGAGAGAGGGAGAGAGAGGGAGATGGAGAGAGATGGAGAGAGAGGGAGAGGGAGAGAGATGGAGAGAGAGGGAGATGGAGAGAGGGGGAGATGGAGAGAGAGGGAGAGGGAGAGAGGGAGAGAGAGGGAGAGGGAGAGGGAGAGAGAGGGAGATGGAGAGAGAGGGAGATGGAGAGAGAGAGGGAGATGGAGAGAGAGAGGGAGATGGAGAGAGAGGGAGATGGAGAGAGAGAGGGAGATGGAGAGAGAGGGAGATGGAGAGAGAGAGGGAGATGGAGAGAGAGGGAGATGGAGAGAGGGAGAGGGAGAGAGAGGGGAATCCGCCGGGCGTTGGGCAGATGGCAGACGGCGGCGCGTGGCGTTGCGCGGAGATGCGCGGCGCGGCGCCTCGCGGGGAAATGTCAGGCGGCCGGCGCTGCTCAGCGGCTCGGCTGCGACGCCCAAAACGACGCACCAGGTGCTGTACACGCGCTTGGCTCACCCGCTGTGTGCGCCCGCCAAGCGAACTGCGCTGGCGCAACTGTGCGACATCGATGTCCATGTTTTCGAAACATCGATACCTTTATACAAACGTGGATGCATTTAACATCGATTTATTGATGTGGACATTTTATTGATATCGATGATTTTTTGAGCTCGATGTTGTTTATTTTTTGGTTGATGCAGTATTTTCTTTTTGAATGAAAAATATTATTAAAATAAAGATTATAATAAAAAACTACAATAAGTTTTAGATATCGAAAATATGATCATTCTTCAGACCAATGTCACCAAGACAGAAAAATATGTTGGACGATATATATATATATATATATATATATATATATATATATATATATATTGTTTATTTTTTATAGTATCCGGTAAGATAATAAACGTCTATTGAGTATTTTTACTTTTCCGTATACTAACGTATATACGAAGTAATATACGTAGTATAGGGAAAGTTATATAATTTAAATACACTTTTGAGGTCTCCTGATACCGAAAGTTTGTTTGTTTTTTCAAAACGTTCGCATGTCCGTTCGTCTGGTGTCTGTGAACACTACTAGCGCCTAAACCATGCGTTGGTTTTTTTTCCAAATTGGAGATACCCGTGTCTATCTGGCTCGAGTCGAATCTTTGAGATTTTGAAAAAAATATCTAAAATTTGGGGGTATTTTACATGATGCTCCCCGGACATTTTCAAAATTTTCTTAAAAACGGCTCCAAATTATTTCTTTAAATTTCTTGTAAGAATAGAGCAACATAGACTTATGAAGGTGGCATAAGTCCGATTTTGAGGGTTAACTTTGAATTTTCAAAAATTTCAACAGTATGAATTGTTTTCGGTGTCTTCCAATAACTACAATATTAAACATAGAGATTTTTCCTTCAAATAAAACTTGTTCTCCATAGTGAGTTCTTTCATTAATGTCATGTACATTTTTTTTTAAACTTTTAGCAGTTTTCTCGCAATATTGCGTGCAAAATGTGCAATTTAAAAGAACTATAAAACACGAGTTTCTCCTAAACAGCAACACATTTTTTCTTTAAACTTTTGATAGGGATAGTGAAAAATGTACTCTATAAGATGACATAAATGCCATAACGCTCTATTCTTTTCATAAAGCTGTTTTTATCAAAAATTACAAAAATTTTTTTTGAATTGCCAATCATATTTATGTCATTAATATTTTGAATTAGAGGCAATTTGTTCACATTATTGTATGTATGGGTATGTGTGCTTTAAATAATGTCATATAAAGTTTCTCGAAAACCACCGTTTTCTTTGAAACTAGCCCACTACTCCGTATTTTCAGAAACATTAAAATGCCATTTTCTCAAAAACGGCTCAAAATTTTTTCTTTAAACATTTCGAACGGGTAGTGCTAATTCCACGCGTTAGAATGACGTACAGTTCATTTCGGGGTATCTTTTTTTTAAATATACACAAATGTATATTTTTAGAAAGATCTCTCACACCGTTGATACGCACACTTCCAACAATTTGTAAACACTATTGTATTTGTGAATTAATGTACTTAAAATTACTGCAAATTAAGTTTTTCAAAAACTCAAAAATTTCTGTGAAAAAGAGCTTCAAATTTTGAATTTACAGTAGCACTTAAACGCCATTTTATTAAAAACTGCTCCAAATTTTTCAAAGAAAATTGCCGAAGGACGATGTTTTACTGTTCTTTAACATACTTAAAATAATATTTACGTTCTACTGTTAGAAAACTGAAAAATGAAGAAAAAAAAAAAGGCGGCGATAAATGACAGACGGCAAGAATATGTGGCAAGGTTCGAATAACTGGCGTGACCATGACAAATAGAAAACTAGTACGGGAAAGTCTGTGCCATTCTGTAGCCCCACTAGTTTCCTTCGTTTTGTTTGCTAAATCTCAATTGTAAATGAATAAAAACGATCACTGTGACATTGAAACGACTCACTCTGCATGTTCACTCTAATGTTCGATGTAACAAAAGAAAAAAAACTTTTACAAACATTAACATTTAAAAATGTGGATGGTTTAACATTTAAAAATGTGGATGATATATTTTGAACACCCATTTTTAAAGTTACAATATCGACATTTTGAAACATCGAAGTTTTGATGTCGATGGTACATCCCTAAAGTGCCAGGTAAAAGCAGATGCAAAAGTACATTTTTTTAAATATGACCGCCCTATCTGCATTTCAACACCGTTCAGAACAGTGAACGATTATTCTGACAGTTTGTATAAATGTGGAGCATCGCTTAATCGCTGTACCGTATCGTTCCACTATCACCAGCCAGATGGCCGAAACTGATAACTGCAAGTGCTTTGGAGATTCAGCAGGTGCAGTTGGACATTAGGAGCGATTTAATTTCTTTCAATATCAACTCAAAATAATATTTGGAAAATTGATTGAAATCTTCTCAAATACATGTGAATATATTAAAATAATATTCTCTGCCATAGATTTTTTCGTTGCGGCTTTTTACGCAACAAGTAACATCAACCCGTTTTGGGCATTGAGAGTATATTGGCGTAATTATTCGTTAAGTTATAAGTCGCTTCTCTCGTAACGTCGCAGCCAGTCGATCCAGTCAGCCTACAGCCATGGACTTGGTGCCGTTACTAACCTGGGTTTCCACACGGTAGCCCATCCGGGAGTCACCAGAGTCTCGAATTACTTCACTTCGGTGACTACACGGGGTATTGTTAAGCAGTTTGGTTAACGTCGCCAATGCTCTAACGGTAATGCTCATCGAAGGTAAGTACCCCCAATGCACATTCCACAATCATCAAATATTAAAAAGCCCCTCACTTCCCCTTTTATCACGCTTCTGCCTAAAATCGCGTTATACCGACGTTTAATAGAAGAAGAATATGTTTAAATTATATTTCTTTAAATTTAAGTTTCGATATGCACTCTTCTTGATTCCTATTAACGTTTCCCAGTTGACCGAATGACCAAGATAATACAGAGTATCAGAGCCCCAACACATGTTAACCAATGTAAGTGAAATGCATGTCCATTATTTTTACATGATTCTTTCCAACAACGCCCCCATTTAGTTTGTCATAAATGAATGTCAAATTATTACGTCACATGACTGAATAAATTATTGTGCGCATATATATGCACACACTTGATTTATGGTAGTTACGATTACTTTGCACTAGAACTCTGTCGAGCTTTAATGGAGCTCATGGTGATGTCCTCACACCGGCCACGCCGACTGTTTGGGTTAACTCGGCGATACGAAGACAGTTATCTCTAGGAAAACTAGGGGGCCCAAAGAAACCTCCTCCCTCAATTGACCACCTTGCCACGAGAGAGTAGTGACGGAAACAATTCTGGAACTTACACGTGAAGTACGATTAACCGGGAGTTAGTAAAATAAATTATTATACTATCATTTTCACTTTTACTTCACATTTTTTTTTCAGTATCAAAATATTTCATATCCTTTGACGAGCATTCTGCTAAAAACTTGAACAACGCTATCCTCTAGCTGTAGAAAATGAGCGTGCGTGCCACTCACGGTTTTATTTCACGATACTAGTTGCATCAATACGGTCGTGGGATGCTATGATGGTTGAAGGCGTTCTTCTACAAGCTTGTCGTCATTGACCTATCTCATACCAGATTGGGTAATCGTTTGCCGTCGCCGATGTAAACGTGTAGTTTAAAGGAGCTCAGCAGTTCGGGAATAATATTTTAGTATATCCCTATCGGAGTTTGGCGACAGAGAGCATAGCTTGGCTTTTCTGT
The DNA here is from genome assembly GCA_038098605.1 of Gryllus longicercus. Lineage (NCBI taxonomy): Eukaryota > Metazoa > Arthropoda > Insecta > Orthoptera > Gryllidae > Gryllus > Gryllus longicercus. Next base: position 3,054,068 of record JAZDUA010000145.1, read on the forward strand.
GCAATTACTCGTAAAAAAAATAGTGAGCAGTATGGGATATGATAAATGGTCAATAATCAAAAATAAGAAAGCAAATAATTACAAGGTCAAAAATCACACATTTCATGGCCACATAACGTTAATAAGGAAAACTTTTGAAGGTGAGGTGAGTCTACCAGTACCGATGTTTTTTTTTATCACGGATATTTTACCCGAATTCCGATGACAGAATTGTATTTTTCGTGACTGTCTAGTCAACCAATAAATTCAGAGACATCACCAAGATCCGGTCAACATCAAAAATGTAGAGACCCCTACCATGTATCAGATCTCCGATGAACGTTCTCAAAACGTAGGAGCAAGATTTGGTTTTACAATACACTCATCAGATTGCAGTTAAATATTGTTACTAAGTTGGCATTTTAGCGCACTTAGCAAAGCTGATAATGCTATGAGGAAGATGATTTGCCAAGTGATTCTGCGTCCTACATCACACGTACAAACAGTAGAAATATGCCAGTCTTCCTGTCTGAAATCTACATTTAACCAGGTCGGGGCTGTTACTGCAGTCATGTGCAAACGGAATTGACGGAATCTAAAATCGCAGCCCGGCAGACGGTAGAACTTCGAAAGTATTCCACGAAACAATCATTAAACTCCCGTTAAAAAAAGTGTGAAATATATGCGTAACACTTAATTATATTGCTCTTAATTTGAATTAAAATATTCTGTGTGGCACATTGTACAGGAAGTAACACTCAAGAAGTCGTAGATTACATAGAAAGGAACTGGGACGGATCGACTTCGATTACGCACTTCCAAGTCGGCGCTTTCAAAAAGCTTCTACTTTCCCAGTGCATGTCAGGCCCCGCCCCGGCTTCCCCGCTGGGGTGTTATTACTACCGCTTCACCCTGAGTCGACTGGTTAGGTATGCGGCGCGGCGACGCGCCGGCTGGCCGGCGCACAACCCGTCTCATCCCACCTTCCCCTCCCCTTCTTCCCCCTCCCGCTCGCGCACCCCGACGCTTCCTCTCTTTGTTTAACCTTTCGGCGACGCGCGCGCGCGCGAGCCTAGTCGAGTCGAGTGGCGTGGAGTCGAGTGGAGTCGCGTAGCGTTGCGTAAGCGAGAGCGGCTGCCGCGAGGGGGCGGGCGCCCAGGTTCCGCATTGCTGGGGTCACCCACCGACGCCGGGGTCATTCAGCCGCACGCCTGCAGTAACTCCCCCGGAAGCTTCCGCGAACGTTTCCCCGAAAGGTTGATAGACGGCACCCGAGCGCCCTTTGCCGCGCGGGCGTTTGCGTAACAAGAGCGATGCGCTCGTAGCCAACTCGAAAAAGTGTGCGTCACCGTTATTGGCTTCCGCGGCGTCGATGGTTGGCGTGTTCAACTCTTACACCCGATTTCGTAAGTGCATGCACAAAGCCGTTTTCCAGATTTGATAACCTCAGTAAATTCTAAACACGCATATCGCCCCAGTAATATGTTTACACAATGCAATGTAGGTGATAGGTCTAATATATAGTACTACAAAAGAAGGGCAACTACATTCATGGCTCTTGAAGTATAGTTATGCCACCGGCGAAAATATAACATTTGTTTATACTGTTAAATAATATTGGTATAATTATATAAATTTTCTCTCGTTTTTTTAGATTTAGCATTCCATTAAAAACTCTATTTTTTACTTTTTGTTTAATACTCCGTGTAGACAAAGTTGGCTAATACTCTAGGAAAATATGTTGATATTTTGACAGCATAACGCGTTTTGTGGATATGTTTACTTAATGATATAGCAAAAGTCCGATTGTCATTAAAACGGTAAAGTCGAAATTGAAATCAGAAAGTCAGTTTTTAAACCCTTTTGATTATTTATTATTATCTATGACGATTATTATTATTATTATTATTATTATTACTATTACTATTATTATTACTATTATTATTACTAATAGTATTAATAATAATATTATTATTATTATGATTATTACTATTACAATTATTATTACTAATAGTATTAATAATATTATTATTATTACCAATATTAATATCATTAAAGATTATAAAGAGTGCAAGGAAAGGCTACGGTCACCTCGATCATATTTTTAAAGCAGGCATCCGTGCAAAAGTCTAGTGACTTTCTTCAACGGTCCATTGCCAATTACTATCCCGTTACGTTATTACGATACTTCTTCATAATTACTTTCCACATTATGTAGTTTAGAGTAATTCCAGAGTTTATTTCTGGCTGGAGATGTCATGTCTGTCCCAGGCTTCAAACACTTTAACAAGAACACTCTGTTCCGGAAAATTTTTTGATCTAGGAATTTTAAACTGGCGATCTGCGAAGGTGTCTTGGTGAATAACTACGACTAGTTTGGAATGGTCCATCATATGAGGTGAATCTAAATTATGGGGAAAGCTTGTCTACTCAATGCTATCTACTAATCTCGATACAATTTTGGAAACAAATTGCGAGTTTTCTTTTTAATTTATTGCATTATTTCATTAAAAATAACGCCAAATCTAATGTTTTAAATTGGAAACTAGGGATGAAATAATTTAAAGTGCCACTATTTGTGAGTGGATTGCATTAAAAAGATTCAATAACGGATTCATATGTTCAATAATGAATGTGGAGGAGAGGTTCAAAAAAAAAGTTGAAATTTTGTTTTCTAAATTTCAGATACTTTAATGAAAACCGGATCTTTACCTAATTTATGAGCCTATTTTGCTGTATTTGAGCAAGCAATTTAAAGCACAAATCTAGATCCATTTTTGAGAAAATGTGGATGATTCCCTGTGCGTGTAGTACGTAGTACTTTAACTGAAGTGCTTGAATCAGAGAATATAATTTTTGAACATTCCCTACATATGGTTTAGGCACTAGTGTGTAATGCAGAATTAAGGTATTGTGCCATTTCCTAGTTTATTACTGTATCTTTGGACTGCAGTATCAGAATATCATTAATTTACCACGGTACCACTGGGAAATTTATGGAAATGGCACATTTCATGAAAAGGAAAAAACATTTAAATTTGGGTAAATATGCGAAAGTCATTGCGGGAAAAACATAAATATACACGATGAACTGAGTAACATTGTATCATAAGTCGTTTAAAAATGGCCATTGTCAGGAATGATGTTGAGATTTCCTGGGGAACTTTACATTCAGTTCGAGTGAACTCTTGGAATGTTTGTTTGAAGAGTTAAGTTGATTGTGAACTCTTATTGTCTGTGAATTGCGATCTGTCTTGTCGGTTGCAAATTTGACAGCCGATATTTTCCAAATCTCCACGATAAATTCCATCCATGAAGGTCTAATAGCGAGAGAGAGAAGGTGGAGCGCTCGGAATAAAATCGCTGCCTATTATTTCTGAGTATGGTTGCATTAGCGAGGTTTCCACAGTTCTTCAAATTTTGCTTTCTGAAGTTGGAGACAGAAATGTTTCTACTTTAGATAAGAACGTAACGGCTTATTTAAAACGTAAGTTCTCATTTACGTTTAACACACATTTGTGTGAATATTCGTCAACCAGAAGGCTGGATGAATCCTCAAAGCGCAGTAGCGCTCTAGTAAGAGAGGAGCACTGGGGAGTCGTATGAGGCAATTTGGAAGAAGCGAGCTAAATTGCGACATTTGATGGAATGTAATAAGTTGTGGCAATGTTTGCTCATTCTGTCACTCTCGAACCAATAAAAAATACTAAGTTTGTAGTTCAAGGTCTGCATGCTGAAGCTGTTTTACATTAACATAATCGTATAAAATATTGAGAAATATGATGAAAATAAAAAACCGATCTCCTGGTGAAAGTCATAGTGTATTTCTTTTGGGAAACGTAGTGAATGTGGTTGCAAGATCTATTATGAAAAATTGTATGCTTCCATTCTTATATACACATCAAACAATCTGCTTTTCACACAACGACAATTTTCCAAAGAAAATATTATATGACATGCAAGCAATCAACATTCGGCAACAAATATCTGTTGTTTTTAACACCAATGTATTTTATTCCAACAATTCCAGTTTTTGTTGTTTTCTTTCACAAAATATAATCGTTGAAGTCTTTCGCCGCTTATCATCTTTTAACTTGTAACTTTAAGTAAAACACTGGCCAAGGATCAACATTTTTTGCATATTTCTATTCTGAATATATTCTGTTTCCTTTTAAATTATTCTTACTATCTTTAGTTTACATGGAATATTAATGTTCACGAACAAATTGAAATACTAAAGAACAAATTGAGTAGGTACTAGAATTTCTGTCCGGATATTTCCATATCAAGGTGGCTCACGATTGGGGTATGTTTAGGCTTCTGTAATATACACCATCAATCTACATAAAACAAATATGAATTAAGTTGAAGCCGTAGTATGTTTCATATTTATGTTTATTTGGTGATTCTTTTGGACGTAATATAATTTCAGACAACAATTGTAGTGCAATGATATTAAGAATCATGCTTACACCTACTCACAATTTATCGTGTTCATTTCCGTTACTTTATGGTACTTTTTCGTTGAGGTTTTCATTATTTTCTCTGGTCTTTGCTTCTTTACCATCAATGATAATTAACTTCGACATATTGCACTCAATAATGTTATACTTTGAACTTTCTCTTGCGAATATACATTTTCAGTATTAGATTTTCCCGATTTTCCCGTTTTGCATGTGACAAACAAATCGGAATACAGTTCTCAATTTTTTTAATTCTTAGAGTGAAGTGAAAAGTGAACTAACACGAGAATATTCCTCTTCATTAGACTTCATTCAAATTACCAAAAGCTTAAAAAGCACAGAGTTCAAAGTGACTTTCAAACTACTTTGTAAATTCTATTAAGTATCGTATCGCATTAAAGAATTGAACAGTATATTCCTTTTATATATACAGTGAGAAATAAATATTTATTAAGAAAATAATTAAAGTTATTTTAGTGAATTAGTTGGAATTCAAAATGTAAGACATTTCCTCGTGGAATCATTTTTTGATAATTCCTTCAGTACAACAGCTTGAAGGTCAATTGTATATGCAACATTAAAAGTATACTTCATTTCTATTTTTTCAACATTACATCATTTTTTGTAACGTTTTATTTATCCAAAGTTACGTGAATGTCCTCAGGTTCAATAACAGTATTCGAAACTTGCTTAAGTAGAATGATGCAATAAATGATCGTAATAATTGACATTTTTTCTCAGAAACAATATATACAAATTCCCTACCATTTTATAAAGTTTTGAAAACATGATAAGATTTTCTGAACAAACGAATGAATTTTTTTTCACAATTTTCAGTTTTTTTTCATATTTAGAAACGCGTCTTTTGACAGTGGTAGTACGAAATGAAGTCTTAGTACAAAGTGGTTTAATATATATAATATTTGTCGAGTGAACGTATAGTCGAGCGATTCCCATTTTTGTTAATATCGCTCGATTTTAAAATTAACCATCAGTAAGCAAGACAAAATTTCACTTTGCATTTTTATTATTATTGTCAACATTTGAGAGGAATTTTAATTAATTTAGTCATATTTAAAGCTCTTGTTTCTGAGCTGTGAACGAATCTGATTTCGCGAGTTTTTAAAGTGAGGTTTCATATGAATCACAACACTAACATCAAATTTATATTTCAAAATATAATATAAATTAACGGTATTATAACTTCTTTCTTGCTAGAAACATTAAATCTTGATTCCATCGAACAAGGCGTAATTTGCACAACACTGCTCCTGAACATAGAATCATGAACTCATGTTTTCGATCACTCCTTTCACACACAGTATTTTGAATGATCGCCATTTTATTCGTCAGTCAAACATCAAAGCACTATTCGCAAATATTCACATCGGAAAGAAGAAATACCAATTATCACGTCCTTCGGTTCAATCACACGTCTTCCACATTCGTTCTTTGATTGCGTTCCGAGCAGCTTTGCTAATCGATCGACCGGCTCGAGGAGCGAGCGTCGAGTTGGCACGCGCGCACTGTGAAGGGCCATCGGGCCCTTGAAGGGCCCCCGCCGCTCCGCTGGGACCGTCGCCACCGCCGCCGCTGCCTCCACCTCCGCCGCCACCGCCGCCGCCGCCAGCCACCTACCTGGGCCGCTGGGAGAGGAGCTGCTGAGCTCTGCGTGTGTTCGCTGGGGGGTCGGCTCCGCTGCAGCCCTGTGTTCGCGAACTGGAGGGCGGGGTCGGCCGCCGTCCAATATATAGAGGCAGAGGACCCAGGCGCACCACTCTCACTCTCTCCTGGAGGACGAGCTGCCGCCTCCGCCGCCGCGGCCGCTGCGTGTTAGGTAACGCGAGGGTGGAGGGAGAGGCCGAAGATGCGCGGCTGCAGCCTCCGCCTCCGCCGCCTGAGTACACATGGGCCCGCCGCGCCGCGCCGCAGCGGGGCTCGCCATCGAGAGAAAGACGTTACGCCACCGCCAGCGCCGTCCGCGTCCCGAGGCCGCGCAACCGCCTCCGATCGGCCGAGCGCAGTGTCGCCTTCCCCGATCGATTCGGCCCAAACCAATGTCCGTAAAGTTAGCATATCCACTTATCACAATATTGAAAAACTGTATCCCAGAATTTTGTTCTAATTGAAGACTAATTTACACCCAAATTTAAAAATTTTCTACTAATGCACAACATCGAAATATTCAACACTAAATGTGGGTACGCTAACTTAACGTTAAGTTAGCATACCCACACAAGAAAAACGCATGAAATATAAAAACAATGTACCAGACGTTTGCCCGAATTAAAGACTAATTTATACCCCAAATTATTCCAAACCGCATGTTTTCACTGGAACGGTTACTCTGGAGGCGTATGAGAGGGAAGGTGTGACGAGTTAGGCAACCCGCCGGTCAGAGTGCGTCAGAACCGAATGAAATGCCTATAGTGCCCCTGAATGTTTAAATTCCCTCAAGGAATTCTGTACGTACTACTTAACTTACCATGCCGGCAGAGTTGGCTCAGGGCATCTATTGATGTCACCGCCCTACCTCGGACCGGAAGGTCCCGGCGGTGGCAAGATTTTCGACTCTGGCTAGATAGCTAGGTCGAGTTCTGTCGCTGTCTGGAGGAGAATTCTAGCGACCGGCTGCTCTGAGCGGTAGTTTTCTCCGATTTCTCCAGTCAACACCAGACGAATTCCGGGGCTGTATCCTAACAAAAAAGCCGCACACGGTATTTCCTTCCTTTTCCTGTCCTATCCTCATTCCCTACTTAAACTTACGTTCACTACACTACTACACATGCCAGGACGCTGGCCCGGAGTTTACAGCTTATCCCGTCTGGGGCGGTGCCCCGCTGATGGGAGATACCTGGTTGGGAAAGCTCCCGCTCGCCGACGGTAGGTCGGCGCCGGATCTCACCAAGTAGCAGGGGAAGAACACAGTCACATCATGAAGAAATAGCGTGCACTACACTTACGGGTCCAGTGGTCTTAGTTGTTGACGCGCACGAAATCTTTAATCAATTAACTTACCATAAAAGCATACTTTCGGTTTAAATGTTTGAACAGTTTCACTTGAAATAATAAACAATGTATTATGTTGTAACCCTTTTAATAACAAAATACCCACATATGTCAGATATATGTCAGTAAATGTTACAACTCCAAGTTTCAAAAGGGGGGGGATAGATCATACCCAAGGCGTGAACTTTTCACTCATTTTCTAGCAGTATGTATTCCTTTTCTTTTTCGATTTGTTCCTACAAAAGCTTTCGCAACATTGGATACTCGCTGTCCTGCCTAGATCATGCAGAATTGGCCAAATATATATAGCGGATCATCTCTTCAATTGAAGCGCATTGAAATATATGCCGTGTTCATGTAATATCGTTTTACTTAACTCCATGTATTGAGCGAGGAGCGCGCGACGAGTGAGGACCTACGTCATCACCCACGCCAGTGCCCAGCGATCATAACTATATACGACGTACCACAGCAAAGCTATCCGTTTTAGACTAAGACTAACGAAACCGACGAAATCGAACGCAAAAGACTGACATTGGATAATATACCCAGAAGCCTGTTCCGCAGAGTACTTCGAGAAAGCAACCGCCGCTTCTGGGAGGAGAATAGGAAGATTCTGGAAGCGGCGCGGCTCCAGCCGCTGCCGGTCTCCGAGGACGAGATGTCGGACGCGGAGATGACCGACGCGGAAGCACCAAGGACCAGCGGTGAGACATCCCGAGGCGCACAGCGGAACCTCCGACGCTCCCTCGACCCCTCCCCCGACTCCTCTCCTGACAACCCGAGCAAGAAATTCTTAACGGATGACGGCTTCCAACTTGTAACCAAAGGCGCCAACCCCCAACCCCCAAAAGAAAATCCTCCAGTTGAGACAAGAAATCCTTTCAACCCTCTCTCCCAACCGGACCCACCGCAATCAAATCCCGGAACATCCAACGACCCCGACACACCAGACGATGCACCGACAACCCAACAACCACCGCAGCAACTGACAAAAACGACAAAGGGAAGAATCGGACTATTTAGAATTGACCTAACGACAATACTCGACCCGACGGAGCTCATAAAGGAGCTCAAAAAGAATTGCAACAACCACCTGACCGCGAAATGCACCCGGACAGAACTATTAATACAACCGCTGACTGTGACTGCCCACGGGAAGATCAGGGACTGCCTGGACCTGATCTCCAGAGACCCACGACGTAAAGGACTGTACTTCACAAACATCTCTTACCACTTTAACAGGGCAACGGAAGAACAACGTGACAAATTTGTCATTAAAGGACTACCGACTAAATACGACTTGACAGCCATTAAGACCAACCTGACCACCCTCAACATTACTGCACACCACGTAACAGAAATGCAAAGACGAGACGCCGACGGAAATCTGACCCCAATAGGCCTTTACACTGTCGAGACCAACAAGAAAGAAATGACTGAAATCAAGAAGACACTACGATTCATAGACTACTTTAAAGTGACTATTGAAGACTACAAAGCAACGGACAGAATTCCACAGTGCAGAAATTGCCAACGACTATACCATACCAAGGCCTATTGTAGGAGACAAACGACTTGCGCCCTCTGTGCTTGCTTCCACCCAACTGAAGACTGTCCCTCCCACACATCCAAAAATCCTTTTACCCCCAGATGCGCAAACTGTTCCCAAAACCACCCTGCCTATGACCAACAATGCCCCGTAATAGCCAAAGCTCGAGAACTACGGAACACCCAATTGAACAAATCCACAACCCACCAACCCCCGTCCAACACACCCCAAAACTTCCCACCCTTAAGACCCCAGAACCAATCCTACGCCTCTGCTACCAACCCAACACAAACCCCAACCCAACAACAATCCACCTCATCAACCACCCAAGACATCAAAGAACTCCTCTCCCTCCTCCAGAACCCGACCATCAAAAAGATCATCCTCAACCTAAAACCCCTCCTCGAAATCCTTAAAGGCCCAGAGGATATCATTACAAAACTGATAACAGTTGGCATTAAGTTAGTTGAGATCCTCAACTAATGGTTCCTCCCCCTAAAATCCTAACCCTTTCCTCGTGGAACGCGCGAGGCGGCATAAACCAGAAGAAACCTATCCTCACCCAATTCCTTAAAGACTACTCCATCGGGATACTACTCCTACAAGAGACATGGTTAACACCTGACAGATCCTTCTCCATCCCTAACTATATAATAACAAGAACTGACAGAACCTCATCCGCTGGAGGCGGCACGGCAATCCTAACCCGAAGATCCATCCCACACACCCCGTACCAACTACCTCCTACAACAGCCCTAGAGTGCACAGCAGTTGCCATAGGTACATCCACATCCCAAATCCTCCTGATATCCTGTTACAAAACCCCTCACATACCAATTCCCGACTCCGACTTTGACACCATTAAAAACCTCCCTTACCCTTTTATAATAGCCGGAGACCTCAATAGTAAATCAACATCATGGGGCTGCATGACCAGTAACGCAACCGGACTACGACTTGACCACTTTATAGACACAAACCCCCAAATCCAACTGAAAGTACCTACAGAACCCACCCACCTAGTCCAAAACAACCCCCACGACATACTAGACATAATCCTACACTCTTCCCAAGTATCAATAACCATCCCCCACCCAAAATACGACCTATACGACCTCTCAGACCACCTCCCGATCATTTTCACAAGCTCCTCAACCTCCAACTACATACTCCCAAAACCCGCACCAATACCAAACACCGACTGGAAAACATTCAAACGCCTACTGTCAAAGAAAATCCACGTTCCCCCAACCATCCTTACAACCCAATCCATAGACAACTCAATAGACCACCTGACCCACCACCTAAAACAATCATACCGGAAAACCACAACCTACTCCAAAAACACTCACCCCACCCTCCCTGACGAAATATTGACGATCATACGATACAAACGACAAGTTCAACGACGCTACTACAAATACAGACGAGATGACGACAAACGAGAACTAAAAAGGACACAAAAGACCATACATAACCTACTCAAACATCACGAGACGCATAAATACGACGAATTACTAACTGACAATAGCAGCCCCAACGCCATACACAAAATTATAAAAACAACCCGAAACCACCCCACTCCCATCTCCCCTATCCTAACCTCCAACAATACCCTAACCTTTGACCCCCAAACTATTACCAACACCCTTGCCCAATCCCTAGCCGAACGCTTCCGCCCCTCCAACACCCCAATCCCAGACAGTGTCCTATGGAACTTCCTTGAAACCCCACCCCTACCACCCGACCAACAACGAACCTGGACGACGAACGACAACGAAATCAAAAAATTACTAAAGACAATAGACTGCGGAAAATCGCCTGGACCCGATGGAGTCCTCCCTTCCCAACTCACTCACCTTACAAAAAATGCAATAGACTTAATAACCCTAATCCTCAACTCCTGTCTAAAACTATCCTACTTCCCATCCGCCTGGAAGATCGCCCGCGTTACCATGATCCCCAAACCCGGCAAGGATCACCGGCTCCCATCTAACTACCGTCCCATCAGTCTACTACCTATCCTTGGAAAACTATTTGAAAAAATAATTCTCCTCCGTCTAACACCTCTCCTCGACCCTATCATAACCCCTAACCAGTTTGGTTTCCGCGAAGGTCGCTCAGCGGCCCTTCAAACCCTAAACCTTGCCCTAACCATCGCCACCCCACTCCAGGACAGAAAAGAAATCCCTGCCATCTTCACAGACCTAACACAGGCCTATGACACCGTCTCCCACCCAATCCTACTGATGAAAATCCGACCCCATATCCCCGACCACATTCACTCCCTACTTCAAAGTTACCTAACCCATCGCTCCTTCCACATCCGACACCTCTCAAAAACCTCTCCAAACTACCCCATCCAAGCCGGCGTCCCGCAGGGCGCTGTGCTATCCCCAATCCTTTTCTCCATGTACATTAATGACGTGCCACAAACCCCAGGTGTACAAACCTTCCTATACGCCGATGACCTTGCCTTCCTTGCTTCCTTCAAACACCTAAGTAGATCCCTTTCCCACCTACAAGAATCCTTAAACGACTTCCACCTCTGGGCCTCCCAAAATTCCATCATTATAAATCCTTCCAAATCCCAAGCAATCCTGTTCTCCTACAAAACCTACCCATCCAACCCCCCTCCTATAACCATCGGAAATGAACCCATCCCCTGGAAGACAGAGATATCCTACCTCGGTGTTACCTTCTCCCGCAGACTCCTTTGGTCCCATCACATCCACAGAATTACAGTAAAAGCAACCAGAATCACCAACACCCTACACCCTATTCTCACCAATCCGCACATACCCACCAAAAAGAAAATCCAAACCTATAACTCCTACATCCGTCCTATCCTAACATATGCCCATCCCACCTGGTTCACCACATCCCACGCAAACCGTACCAAACTAACCAGAGTAGAAAACCATAACATCCGCCTCATCTTCCGCCCACCCATGTATACCATTTACAACTCCATCCGCCTCCGAAATAAAATCCCCCATATCCTCACATACCTCCACAACTCCACAATAGCCCAAATCCGAAAATATATAAACAATCCCCTATTCCGTAACCTAATCCTCCCCCATTACCACATCCTTAGAAACCCGCCACGACATACCCGCAAAAAACACCCCCTGGATATCCTCAAACTTCCCCCTCCTATAACCTAAGCCAGAGGACACATACGAACCACGAAACACATAACCGACTAACGGACCGACAGAATGACTAACACGCTACTAACGCCGTCTGCAACAGAAAACATATCCGCCACTCCCTGAGCGCAACCCTTGCCAATCATTCCCCCCCACCCCTCCCCCCCTTATCCCATCCCATCCCAGTCCTCCCCCTCCCATCCCCCCGTCATCCGCAACCCTAATAAAATAACCCATCTTCCAAAGAAAACTAACCCCTCCTTAAACAACCAAGACTCCCGGTCCCCGTCCCGTACGGGGGAGAGGAGTCGAAAACCCCCTTAAAAACGACCTGCGAATAACACCCACCGTTCGAAGAGACCCCGCAAGGGGTCAGGCGAACATCACCTGTACACATCATGAAGCGTACTTAACTCCACGACCTAGCTATCTACCTACGTCCGAAAATCCTGCTGCTGCCGGGACTCAAACCCAAGGACCTCCCGGTCAGAGACACTGCAGTGACGTCAGTTGATGCCTTGGGTCACTTTAGCCTGTACCGACTGGTCTCCAGACATTTGTGATAGTGTAGTGCATGTGAGTATAAGTGTGTGTGCGTGGGAAGGGAGAGAGGAGGTGAGAAGGAAGAGATAGGAAAACTTGTGCGTGAACCTTGGCCCGTTCTTAAAATTACATAAGGGGCTTCATATAAAGTACCCCCAAAACTGAAATATCTATTTCAAATTCCAGGGGTTTGGACATCAGCCAGATCTATTGGGGAATATCAGTTTTGGAGAATACCGGCTGAACAGTTTAGTCACTAGAGTTGTTCACAGACGAACAGACAGCTAGACGGACAGACATTTTACCGTCATTCGATTATTCGGTATGAAGCACCCACAAAATATGGAATCAGGATACACCATGTGTTACAGGATTTTTTTCTAAATTTAGCAGCAGGTTCTGTCCACTTTTTCGTTACCAGGGCTCTGTAACTAGAGTTTTTCTACCGAAAATTCGTCTTTTCTTTCGCACCATTATATTACTTTCTCGCTACTCCGCAGCGAGTATGTTAAAGGAGATTATGAAGAAGGAATGAAGGTGAATAGAAGAAAAGAAGTAGAAGGAGTACGTGTAGGAGGTGTAGGGGTAAATGCATGAGTAGGGACAGCAGCCGGATCTAAGGCAGGACCAGGTGCACGTGGAGGGGAAGTATATTCTGCCCTCCAGGAACAAATCCGAAGATTATAATTTTCAACCAATTATGTTGGGAGAAACTGAAAAGCTTTCAATTATTGCCAAAGATTCCTTCGACATTTTACAGATTTCAGAATTCTACCGTCCACCAGAAGGATGGGGCAGTATGTGTATATGTGTGTGTGTATATGTGTGTGAGTGCGTGTGTGTGCGCGTGTGTGTGTGTGTGTGTGAGCTAACGTGTACACAAGCCACGGAAGGCATAATCTTCATAAAATCCGAGCCAACTTTCGAGTGCTTGCTTAGCGGCTTAGAAGTGTGCCTTGCCGACCGGAATGGAAGATCTTTAAGTGCTTTCTCCAATGCACTCAAATGTCTGTTCTAACAAGTCGTTAATGTGATTTATTCTATCTAAAGAAGTAAAAAAGGGTTTCAAAAGTAAAAGTATTCGACATTTAAAATGTAAAGAATTTGAATGTAAATATTTTTATTTGCGTATTTATCACTTATCCACTATTTAATGAGTAATTAGTGTCGGATACTAGCGTATGTGAGTATAGACGTTCATCCACCTATGGTTTCTTCAACCTTTTTATTCTTATATGAACGTCAAAATAACTACGCACTTTAACATTGTAACTAGAGTGAAAAAAGGTAATAAGATCAAGATGGTATTTAAACAATGACACAATACGTCACTTTATATTGAATGATGTCTCTTCTACAATTGTACGTTTCAGCAATCGTTTGCATACATAACTGTAGCTTCACTATGCGCACGTTTTGTTGAGCTCTTCTTTTGCTGCTTGTGTTAGGAATAGAGCCGAGGTATGGGTTACTATTTTGCTAGAGATACTGAAACCTCAAATCTGTACTTTGTTTACTGATGCAATGACGTTTTCTATAATTCGGGAGTGAAATGTCTATTTTCAAATTTACTACCATCGCGTTGTTGGTAATTTTATACAACATTCAACTGCTAACCCATAAAAGAGGTTCCAGAAAACGTGCGCAAATTGTACTTCGCTCCATACCTGACATACAGTTTTTCTGTTCTTTGAAAAAATAAATCAAATTAAATAAAAACGCTGAGATTTATGTGAATTTTGTTTTAGAATTCTCGCAGTTTGCTGAACACGTGCTAAATTCGGATAACTGCAGACCTGGGTTTACAGTTATTCGCAGGGCGTGATTTCTGGCGGAACGCGACGAAACGGCATTCCGGTACCTCGAGAATAATTATTTGATTACATTAAAAACATATAATTATTTATATTACATTAATAATTAATTTGGGGCGCGTTACAGGACCTAAAAGTTTATAAATCAAGCACTGGTTATTCGAAAATAGCACTCAAAACTCAAATCCGAATTACAACTTCACTCCGGGTTGTGTAAAATTTTCAATCGGAAGAAGCTTTCGTACCAATTACCTAGTTATTCAAATTATTGAATGTGAACTTAACCAGAGCGCATTTGGTTCAGCAATTCGTCATCTAGGGCCGTCATGTAAAAATCTCATTATATGACGACCACACCACATGCAACATGTAAGGCACAGTATCTCTTAAAATTTGGATCTCTGGATCGGCGCCTATTCGCACCATGCTCATAACTAGACACATGGAAGCACCAGAGCAACACATCATGTTGGGTCCCTCTTTTGCTTCTACCAACCTAACCCCTTTTTTTAGTCACCTAAAATGATTTTCTTAATAATTAAAAGAGATTTACATTCTTTAATAAAACAAACATTTTCAATAAATGTATCGTAGTTGAGTGTTGTTTATTGTTTTTTTCCTTGTCCTTAACATTAATTAATATGTAATATCTCTAGCGAAGATGAATTCTTCTATTTAAAAATGTGTTCGATAAATATATTTTGCTGCCCCGGGGCCCCGTTAAACTCGGAACCCTCGTGCACTGCTCCGTGGCCCCATTAGTAGTTTCAGCCCTAGTTCGGACCGTACATAAGTCTGGGATTGCTGAAAATTCATGTCTCAATTTACTTTTCTGAAAAAAAATGAAAAAAAGACTAGTTTCAAACCGGGAGAGGTGGTTCAGTCAACGGATGCCACTGCAGTACCCCTGAGCTAGAAAAATCTTCAGGCCAGAATAATCTTCAATTTTCTTTGAGTTAGTTTGGCAAGGAAGATTTTATAGGATTGGCGGTGTTTAGTGGCTATTCATAAATGAGATACCTTTGTTCGCACAATATGATTCCTGAGGGGACCCCACTTTATTTATTAATAAATGACTGATCTTAGGGTATACAATACAAACACTTTCAACGTCTGCATCTCTCAGGAACACACATTCAAAACCAAACCGCGGTTTTTGCGCTTGAATGGCGCGCTGGGGACGGGTCGGCCAGAGGCCCATTAGCGAGTTTTAGCGCCACGCGTAAGGTAGCGACGTTATGCACTAACATTCAGGTGCCGGACCTTGAAGTTATATCTTTTTGCCTTAGGCCCAAAGTACGACCTTCGTAAATAGTGCACGCCTGTAGGTGTCTCTACGGTCATCTTACAAACGGCAAAATGGCCGCATAAAGCCAGCAAATGTTGCATTTTTGCAATTCTAGGAAACCGATTCTGGTATGTGAGGCAGATGCAATTATTCCTTACCAACTCCACACCGCTGGAAAGAATTGAAGGAAGATGTTGGAAAGATGACAGGTAAGAAATTCGCGAAAAAGAAGTTGAAATCATTTCTTCGGGTTAGTTTATGTCTTATTCTTATAACGAACACTGTTTTATATACTCCCTACATTCTCAAGAAAAGCCGATTCAAAATTACAAACTGCGTACTCATCGCGGAAGGCCACAATATCTAAAATTCCATGCACAATATAGATTTGTCATACTCTGGTTTAAATGTCTCACCACTAGCATACATTCTTTGATATATTATGCAACTTCTTTGTTCAATGCTGGACATGCGTCTTTTGTTATACTGCATTATGCAATGTCGCTTGCTAAAACTTTTCTGAACGTTGATCATTATGACACTATAAAGTCGTTAATCACGTGATCAATAGAGTTTAAGGATGTCTCCTTGCACCTGGCGCTGAAAACTTGTGCAACAATCGCATGTGAAATTTGTTCCAACAAAATGGGTTTATCTGTTTCACAAGGGATAGTACAACGTCTGTGAAGGGTTCTAAACCCTACCGCTGTCCTAATTCTTCCCAATTCTGGCTGCTGGTTAGTGACGCAGGAGCGCATACAAGGGGGCGCGTAAGCGCAGATTGCTACCTGGCGGTCTTCTGGGCAACTGACTGCGACGAGACGTGACATATGGCATAGTGTTAATGAAGAATTAACCCTAAAAGGGCACTGGTTAATGGAGGATTACTCCAAGCCAAAACTCTCAACGCCCCCCCCCCAATCGGCTTGGACAAGCGTTGCATCAATTCAGACGCAACAATTTTTTTTTAATGTGTAAGATGAAAAATTATTTCTGTTCTTTACGATGTTTCACGGCAAATTTGAAGCTAAATTGGATATTTTGAAAAAAATAAGATATAAATAAATATGTTGGTAACACAAATAAATTGAACTAAGAGGCGGACTCATAATTGCATTACTTTATTTAGAAACTAACGAAAATAATTGGCACTGATTAGACAATAATTTACGCAAGACACACAAAAAAATACATTGATTAATAAACTAGTGCATCATTTCAAAACGGTATAGTTTATTCATCGAGCACAAATGTGCAAAGTTTCAACAATACTGCACAGCTTCTTATGAATACACAGAAATTTAAATTTGGCAAATGTTAGTCCCTGATTCAGATAGTTTAGCTAACCAAATTAAATTACACCCTATCGTGTTGCACGCTCCCTTGCAAAATTGAGATGACCGGAACGGCCTTTGCGCCGTTGCGGTTGGGAAGTTATGAGAAGCATGTGGAGCGATTATGAATGCGTCGAATTTAATTATGTTGATTCAGAATTATCAGCGGATATACAGCGTGATATTAAGTTTTATTTAGTGTATTAACTTCTTTGGAGGTGTAAGTTAATTTGGTTAGCTAAGCTGTTTGAATCAGGGAGTAATATTTGCCAAATTTAAATGTCTATGTATTTATAAGAAGCTGTGCAGTATTGTTGAAACTTGGTACATTTGTGCAAGATAAATAAATTATGCCATTTTGGAATGCTGCATTAGTTCGTTAATCAATGTATTTTTTGGTGTCTTGCGTACATTATTGTCTAATCAGTGTCAATTATTTTTATTAGTTTCTAATTATAGTAACGCAATTATGAGTCCGTCTCTTAGTTAAAGTTAATTGTGTTACTAACATATTTGTTTATATCTTTTGTTTTTCAAAATATCCTATTTAGCTTGGAATTTATCGTGAGAGAACCTAAAGAACTGATCTTCCACTAGGTCGGGATATAATATGTAATACTCCCCTTTTGTCATTATTGTTCTGTTAAGAAGAGAAGAAAATTTCGACTTCCATCGACTCCTTGCCTAATTTACTTCTGCTATTAAAAATGAGCACAATGCGATTGTTCTTCACTTAAATTATGAGCCGTCGCGCACAACACAAGACACGAAGCGAGAAGCCAAGCTGACTCAGAAGTGGCCATTCTGTCTCGGGATTTCCCCTCTCAGGAATCTCCCCCTGCGGGATGCTGCGACAACCTCTACGCTTCCGAGTGGTCTCCTACCATGTGTAGCAGTGTAGTGCATGTAAAAGTGTGTGTAAGGAGAGAGGATAAGACAAAGAAGAGGAAGGAAAGGTCGTGCGCGGTCCGTGGCTTTTCTGTTAGGGTACTGCGCCGGCATTCTCGAGAGAAACAACGGAAAACAACCGATCAGAGCCTCTGAAATTCCCCTCCTGGCGGCATCCGAATCCGATCTGGCTGGACATCCAGTGTCGAAATTCCCGCCCAGTCCGTACTCGATACCTAAAATCCTGAATCCTAGATCCTGATCAGAGTCGCTGCTGAGTGAATGACAATGTTGTCTCTGAGCTAAATCACAGCCAGTTTGACGGCTTAGGGTAGAGCAGAGGAAATGAAATTGTTATTTTAAAATTTAGGAATAAGAAGTTGCGCGAGAAACAAATACCCAGATTGGAGTTGGTGGAAGCTAGAGTCGGAGAGTCCTGCAGCTCAGGCCGCGCGTGGCTTTGGTCCGGCGGAGGCGCGCGAGGGCCACTGCGCGCCGGCTGGCCGCAGGCGCCGCGCTCCGCGATGTCGCCTCGCGTTGCGACGTGTCGCGGCGCGGCGCGGCGCGTGGGCGGCTGCGGCTGAGGTCGCCGTCATCGAACGGCGCTGGCGCTGTCCTTTCCGCTAACTTCGAGATAAATGGCAGCCCGACTTTCTCGCGCCTCTCGCGGCCGTCTCAACGCTCCATTGTGTCGACGCCCACGCATCTCCTCCGCTCACCTATCGACCCACTCACTCGCCTCCGCTCATGCGTTCGTCCACGCCATCCGCCCACGCATTCGTCTCCGCCCGCCTACTGACCACTCCTTCGCCTTCATACAAGCCTTCCTCCACGCCATCTCCTCCGCTCACCTCTCAGCCCACTCGCTCACTTCGCCTTCACACATGCCTTCGTCCACTCCATCGCCTACGCCCGCATATTCGCCTCCGCTAACCTATTGGCCCACTTCCTAGCCTTCACTCACGCCTTCGTTCACTCCATCGCCTTCGCCTACACATTCACCTCCGCTCACCTCTCGGCTCACTCCACATTCACACAAGCCTTCCTTTTTATTGATTGATTCCGGTCTCGTCAACCGCTAAGATTAGTGGTCCCGGTAGTGTAGTGCATGTTTTCATCGCGGAAGGCGGCGGTGATCTTCCATCGCTGAAAGATAAGATCCGACGTCGACCTACACGCCAGCTCGCGGTGTTTTCTTCCACCAGTGCGTCACTACCCCAGCTGCGAGAAGCTCTAAGCTTCCGACTAGTCTCCCGGTGTGTGGTAGCGTAGTGCATGCAAGTGTGTGTAAGTAAGAGGAGAGGCTAAGACAAGGAAGTGGAAATAAAGATCGCGTTCGAAATGTCGCGAGTCGCAAGGTGAGAATGGGTGTGTAATATTTATACACATCTATAAAAAGTGGTAGGATAAATAGTTATTGAAAATTGTATTTGTTTAGGTTTGAGTCAATAATACATAAGAAGGAAATTACCTTCAATAAGATATCCTGTCACCATTTGAACATATAAATGTCAAAAACTGCCTACGAACTTCAGAAATCTGCATTAATATAACGTATAATTTGTGATTAAATTGTGTGTACATTCTTATTCTTTTGAAGCCTTACGGTTCTGAGACTATTACGAGTCTCTTAAATCTGTGTTTTTTTATTTGTATATCATATTTGTCTTGTTCTTATTTGGAACTTACCGTCCCAAGTCTCCGCACATACGTATTCTTCCTGAAGGCGAAACTCCCTTTTCATTCGGAACCAGCATCTGTGGGCTGCTTGCGTCCGGGCATTTCGCCAACTCACTTCTTCTGAAGCTCAATATGGGATTAGCTCATCGTCCCCGTTTTCAACGCTACTCAGACCATCACTTTTGACTTTTACCCCTACTTCATGATGTGCATGCGTATTCTGTCGTCTTTGCCAATCATTATTGTAATCGTCGCTACTATTCTTACATTTGTTCTATTAATTTTCACGGCTTTTGAGTGAAAAAAATAGTTCTAATAACCGCAATGGGCTTTCTTTCTACACAAATTAATTCTCTATAATACTTAAAAATTGCAGAGATTCCGAATTAAGTTGAGAATTAATTCTGAATTAACTCTTTCACGAAATGGTTGTACGAGTATTGCAATCATTAATCATCCGCAATTATAGTACAACTAGTTGGAGTAAAAGTAAGGCACATTGTGCTGTAAAGAAAGAAATCACGCCTTAACACAGGCTATCATAGTGAATTCACACAGAAAAATTCGACAGAATAATTTAACGTCTGTGAGTATTATTAATTTTCCATACTCCAGAACTTGTTCCCATACTCCTCAGCCCGATTCAAATGTTTTTAAAGTGAAAATAGCTTCATACTAGTTCCACTTTCAAACGACCAGCCCCTGAACTGTATGTGAAAACGTTATTATCTTATGATGGGCCTGTTCAGACCGCTATGCACGCGTGAATATTTTCACATCCAAACAAATAAAAGATAACTAGTGATGGTACAGAATGGTACGAACTTCCCAGCATTAGTTTTTTGTTTCCTAAGGTCTCTCCAATTATTCTAACTTGCCGCATATTTTGGCCTTTTGCCATCTATCGCCGCCCAAAGTACATTTTTTTGGAATTTCCGGTTTCCTTTTTTGGTTTCCTAACAGAAGATAATAAATATAACTTTAAGATAATTAAAGAACAGTAAAACATCACCCTAATGGAAATTTTCTTTGAAAAATTTGAAGCCGTTTTTAAAAAACTGGCGTTTAAGCGCTACTGTAATTCGAAATTTGAAGCTCTTTTTCACAGAAATTTTTGAGTTTTCGAAAAATTTAATTTGAAATCATTTTACGTACTTTAACTCACAAATACAATAGTGTTTTCAAATTGCTGGAAATGTGCATATCAATGGCGTGAGAGATCTTTCAAAAAATTTACATTTGTGAAATTAAAAAAAATACACCGAAATGTGCTTGGTGTCATATTAATCAGTGGAATTAGCGATATTTGTTCTAAAAGTTTTGAAGAGAAAATTTGGAGCCCTTTTTAGAAAAATGTGAGCGTTTCAGCGTTTCTAAAAATGCGGAGTTTTAAGCTACTTTTAACAGAAAACGATAGGGTTTTCGAGAAACTTTTTTTCTTTACATGTTTTAAAGCACATCTACCCATAAAAACAATAACGTGAACAAATTGCCGCTAATATAAATATTAACGACATTGCAGACAAGTGCATTCTTGTAATTTTTGAAAAAACAAAAGAATAGAAACATATGGGGTTTATGTCATCTTATATAGTACATTTGGCACAATCCCTACCAAAAATTAAAAGAAAAAGTGGAAACTTTTCTGAGAAAATCTGATTTTTGTGATTTTTTTTTTAAATTGCTCATACTGCATGCAATATTGTGCGAAAACTATAAAAATGATTATAAAAAATGTACATTACCTTCATGTAAGAACTTACTATGGAGAACAAATTTTATTTAAAGGAAAAATCAATCTTTAATTTTGTAGTTACAAAGTTTGGAGCCATTTTTTGAGATAAATCTTTTTTCTTATTTTTTAAATTGCACATATTTCACACAATATTGTGCGAAAACTACTAAAGTTTTCAAAAAATGTACATGACCTTAATGTAAGAACTCACTATGGAAAAAAAATATTTGAAGAAAAATCTTTCTTTAATTTTGTATTAGTCATCTTGTAATAGTAATTTTGTAGACGCTGAAAAAATTCACACTATTAATATTCAAACATTAAGAGTTAACCGTGGAAATGAGACCTATGCCACTTTTGTAAGTGTATGTTACTCTATTCTTCCAAGAAATGTAAAGAAAAAAATTGTAGCATTTTTTTAGAAAATTTTGAAAATGTCCGGAGGGTTTCATGTAAAATACCCCCAAATTTTGAAAAAAAGTCTTCAAGTTTTGAATCGAGCCAGATGGACAGGGGTTTCTTCAGTTTGGAAAAAATGCAATGCGTGAACAAGCGGACGGATGGACGAACAGACGGAAATTTTGAAAACAAATACTTTTTCGGTACCAGGGTACCCCAAAACGTGTATTTCTGTTGAAATCTCGAAATCTATTTTCCGTAGCATTACATATCTTTTCCTATACTACGTATATTACTCCGTATACGGGAAAGTAAAAATGGATATTTAAAAAAGGTATGTCTAAATTTATCATGCCCACAAATAAAAAAAATATAGAAAATATGGTGGATTTATTGCTGCATTATCATCTGTATTAGCACCATTATTAATAGGTGGTACTAGAGCTATTTATGATGGTATTCAATCAAATAAGAAAAATAAAAGCTGAATGAGAAGAAATGAAACGTCATAATTTAGAAATAGGAAAAAAGGGAGCATGGCTTAATAAAAATCCCATTTCTATATTAACAACATTAAGTAATCGGTATCCGTACCTATTAAGTAATTATGATATAATTTATTACATTGAATATTTTAAAATTCCATATTTTCGAGACGTATTTATGATTGTGGAGTGTCCAAAAATATTATGTAAAACCGAATGTGTTGTTGTGAATGTGGATACATCTAAAAATAGTTGAACCCATTAGACATTACATTAAAAATAATATACATACATACATATATTTTTGATTCATTTGGTGAATATCCCTCATCTAAATTAGTCAATTATCTTGAATCTCAACAATTGTATTATATTGCTAAGATAATTCAAAATTTTAATCAATTTACTTGTGGCCATTTGTGTATATTGTATTAAAAATAATATCTTTGAAATGTACATGGTCAGAAATTTCAAATATTACAAATGCCACAGGGTATATATGGTTGTAAGTTGTTTGATCTAAAATCTGATAAACCAGGTCGAATATTAAGTGTATTTTTATCTGTTCGACATGGTCATTCTTTAAAAGAAAAGGATTTTAAGGATCTTCTAAAATTGAAGAATCTGAGATCAGTGTATAAAGAACATTATTGAATTAAGCTTTTTACATGATTGAAATTGTGTGTATTTATATATATATATATATATATATATATATATATATATATATATATATATATATATTGTGATAATACAGTCAATGCTAGACCTTAAAATATGAATATATTGCATAGACCTCAATGTACCTCAATGCGTGAGTATATTGAAACTGAAAATGAGAGGAATTTGTGACCTCTACATACCTCAATGCGTGAGTATTTTGGGATAAATGGTAATATTTAAAAATTAAAATAATGATGTCGTGTATCTGAATCAGACATCAACACGTAAAAATGAAAATATTTTGGGATAAAAGTATAACAGTATAGGTTTATGGAATTTTAATATAGAAAAGAAAATATTAAAAATTGAAATATTACGGACTGTGGGAACCTGGTATATTATCTAATTTTTATACCATTTATAAATTATATTCATGAAATCATTTCTATCAGCATTGTAATTTTACAACATTCATATTTCACAGTTTTCGGAAAACGAGAGTGTTCGCGGAAAATGGGATCAGCGGTTTTTTGCCGTCCTTACTACATAAGGCGAAAAACTTTAAAGATAAATGAGAAAATAATTGTTTAAAAATTTCTATTTTAACAACTATTTTTGAAAAATCGTACGTGATCTTATTTCAAGATGTCATTCAACAACATATTTCGTTAAGAAAAATGTCAATAGTCAATATTGTAGTTGTGGGAAGTTTACAAAAAATGTCGAACTTTTCCTAGTGAGAGATTTCAACAAAAATATTTCATTTAAGAAAAATGTCTATTGTCAATAGTTTTTTATTTTATACCGCACTTCGCGTCTCGTACAAAAAAAGGGCGATCCGTCAGATATATATATATATATATATATATATATATATATATATATATATATATATGTATGTATATATAATAACGTCGAATATTATTAAACTTATTGGACACGTGACTTAACTTTCTGTAAAATGTGAGTGAATGAATTAACAACTATATTTAGAGTCTGAATAAAATCAAGAAATTGTCTTCAAATTTGCTCAATGAATCAAGGGAAGCTGACAAGAAAATGTCTTACAGAGAGTCACATACCATAATTTTCCAATACTTTTATAGGTATTTAGTTTTATGTATTACTATTGTTTGTCCGGCTTCTTGTAGCCCCGTTTGCGATCCCCTTTTCGGGTATAACGTAATTCAAATATTAGTTATTATATAGCTGCAAGCAATGTAAAAGATAAAATGAGGTTTACAAATGCAGAGTAATTATTTTGAAATAAATATTCGTTTCATTTTTAAGCCTCAATGAAATATATAAAAAAATTATCCATCAGAAAATAATTTACTTGACATTTGAACTTGTGTAGCCCTGGGAGCGGGCGCAGCGTAGAGCTGTCCACAAACTTTCTCCTCGTGAAATCTAGCCGATGCCTAGAGGTTGCGACGTTGTACCTCCACGTATCATCACGGGCATTCTTCACGGGCTGCTGACACAAATACATGCTGCTATGCAACTGCGAACTCGGCCTGTGTTACAGGGAGTGGAGTGGCGAAGGAACTTTAGATGGTCGTGATTTTTAAAAAAATACAGGTTACTCACCAATCTCAGCGCTACTCGGCGGCGCTACGCGGCGGCGATGGTGTAACGGTTAGCGTTTCGGACTATTGTACCCAAGTTGGCGGGTTCAAACCCGATCGAAGCCGTGGATTTTTCAGGGCGACAAAATCCTTCGTACGCCTTCCTTCGGAGGGGAAGTAAAGCCGGCTGTCCCATGTGAGTAGATTAACTTGCATGTAAAAGATCCTCACGCCTAAATGACGCCTCTGAGCTAAATTCAAATCGCTTGTTTCTCGCCCAAGAAATACCTCCTTTCTCTGCTAGTTGGTGAAAGGAGCGTAGCCAAACTTACGTGGTCAGACGGAAGAGCAGCCTAATGGCCTGAGTCTCGCCACGTAAAAGAAGGCATCAATTCAATTCACTCTTATTTTGCTAATGGAAACTGTCAATAAAATGCATACAAAATAGAAGAGTCTCCCGCATGCATATGCCGTAGAATAAGCGCCTCTCCACATATAATTATTGGTATAAATTTATCAGTAGATACGATTTATCAGTAGATAAATTTATCAGTAGATAAATTGATCATGAAGATTTTCTAAATATGTTCCCGCCCTCTTGCTAGTAATTTACGAACAAAATACTATATGCTCATGTCATACTAATTTTACAGAAAGTATGTGAAATATGGCAATGAATCAGAAAGGAGTATATATTGACCCATAATTCCAGTACCGTATTTTTACTCTCTAATATCATTGTTTAGGGTATGAACATAACCAATCTAGAGCAATACCACGAATTCCACAGGAAGATAATTTTGAAAGTAAAATGTTATTATCAATAAAGTCAAAAGTTTTGAAAGATCTAAAAATATTCCAATAAATGCTTCTTTCTAATCCATTGACGAAGCAACATCACAAAGAAAATAAAATTGGCTTTTTTCGTAAATTTTCATTTTCTACATTCATTTTAGCAATCTGAAAGCTCGCCATTCATCAACTCTGCTACTGGGTACATTCAGATTTGATTATTTTCTATTTCCGGGCCAGTCATCGGTTATGGTCATTAGCCCCGTAAGTGTAGTGCATACATTGATGACGCGAACTGGCAGTTCTCTTCTCGCCGGATATGCGTACCGGCGCAGACCTACGTGTTGGCATCCAGTGTTTCCCCTTCTAGATATCTCCTACCGGCAGAACCCCACCCGATTGTTTTGTTGTGTAGTGTATGTTAGTGTAAATGTATGTAACTATCGGGTGAGGATAGCTCAAGAAATAAGAGGGGTAGAACTCCATCGCTCCGTGGCCTGTTTGTTAAGAAACTGCTCCGGCATTCGCCTGGTGTTGATCGGATAAACCACGGAAATTTACTGATCAGGGTTGCTTGCCACTAGTATTCTCAAGACAGCTACTGAATTCAACCTAGCTAGCCATCCGAAAACCTGCCATTATTGCAACTCGAACTTTTGGACCTGCCGGTGAGAGGTACTGCAGTGACGTCAGTGGAGGCCCTGAGCCCCCTCGGCCGGTGGCCGTCCACAGCATGAAGCGGCCCGTTCTCTTTCTCCACGCTGTGAAACGGAGCCTAACGTCCAGACGGTGACACGAGGCAGTTACTGGTCGCATTCCTGGTATCGACATGGATCTGGAGGTTATATAAATTGTCCACTCATATACCAGACAACCCAAAATCAGACACGTTTTTGGTAATTATTATTAGTAACAAGTGTCAAAGTAGTTTCATGTATTTTGCGCACAATTTGCTATTTGAGAAACTCTCAAAATTGGGCATTGGCATTAAGATCGTGGTGTGGATTAACGAATTTCTCGAAAACCGTAAGCCGAAAACCGTACGAATAGATGAACAATTATTAGAATCTGCGAATGTCAAGCCCAGGGTCCCACAGGGAAGTCATACTGGTCCCCTACTCTTTTTTTCCTCGTTAATCACGTGACGAAGAATATTACATCGCAAGTCCGATTATTTGCAAATGACTGTGTATATTCTATTGTGTCATTGGATCAATCATGTATAACAATTGCAAACAGATTTAAACAAAACATAATACTGGGAAATCTCTATCAAAATGAAAATTAATTGCTTTAAAAACAAAGCCATTACGTTTTGTGGGACTCGCTGTTATCTTGTTTTATATTACCAATTAAATAAGTAATACCTCAGATCTCTTGCTGTAAGTATTTGGGAGTTTTCATAGATACAAAACTCAGCTGAGATAAGCATGTAAATTATATTCTGGGAAGCGCGAGGAGCAATTTACACTTTGGTATGCGCATTCTTAAAAATGGCACGTACAAAATTTCAACATTCCCATGTTAGCGAATTATGGAAAGTTTGTGTCCAAACTTCTAATTGGCAATTTCCGGCATGTGTGACTTGTGCAAAGCCTTTGAAAGGTCGGGCACACTTTAACAAATACATTGTTTCTTTTTGTAAATTAGTATAAATATAATTTAAAAATTCATTCCAACAAATACATTGAAAATGTAGGTAAATTGCAGCACTAACCAACCTAATGTTATAGAATGTTTTGTAAATCAAATTGACGGTGAAAATAATTTGCTAATAAGTATACAAAAGCTAATAAATTTGAACCAATAAGAAATGTTATTTACAAAAACGTGAAGCGTAGCTTATAAATGAAAATACCCCTATCTGATATCGAGACAGCCGTTTAATGTTTTCTTAGGAGACTTCCAGTGCCTGCGCGTGCAGCGAAAGAGCCTATTGTTCTTGCGGTTACCTTCACCTTCAGTGGCAGAAGAAGCTTATGAATAGGTCACGGGGAGAGAATGCTCACTTCTTGGTGCTTCTCGCGCAGTATTGAGCATTGTTCTTTTGAAGCGAAGGAGCAGTGAGAAATGGCATTTAATTTCATTATATCCTGCTAAAGATGGTATATCTACCATTTAGGCAAATCTTACATTTTACGATACGAGACGACTTACCGGATATTGTTTTCGAGTACTTTTTGCTGGTATTACGTTCAACGATTTGGCGCGTCTCATTAAACTGAATCATGATTATTTCGAAATTATTGTGCTGCATTTTTAGTGTAGCTTTCTCTTCTTACTCTCCACTTTCTCTATTATCTACAAACGATTCACTTACAAATAAGTAAGAGAGTATTATAAACGAAGTTTCCCCAAAGGTACAGCAGTTAGTAAATTTAATATTTCCCTTTTCTGTCCCTTTTCTGTCCATTTACTACTTAAACCTTAGTATTTTAATTCCTGTTAATGGTATTTTTATATTAATTTAATATACAGGTTTTCTCAGAATAAATGTTACCAACTTCTACGGCATGTCGAGGAATTCAAGATAATCACTTTTTGCCAAAGGAAATGTGATGGATATTTCATATTACGGAGTTACTTGTGACTTTTATGTTTGGTGGTTAGGCAACTCATCACGCACAGATGTTCTTCTAATGACGTTCTGATGCAATGAAAGATATTTCAGGTATGTAACGAACGTCGGTTCAGATTTTTAAAATTCTGTTACATGCGTAACCCCATATTCTCATGTAAAAAGTGATCACGTTGGATCCCTCAACATGCCTTACACGTCCGTAACATTTCTTCCGAGATATCTGTATAACATGCGAATATCTGTCTCCCTGTTCTTGGCACGACAGCCCGCGAATGGGCCAGGGCCTACCAACAGCGTTCCGCGCAGCCATGGGTTGAGGTGGTACGTGTGGTTAGCACGAAGACGTTTCCACGCCGTGTTTCGGTCTTCTCTACCAGAGGTGTGTGTTCTCAACGTCACACAGCAACATATCCCGGGAAATTTCAAGAAAAACGCGCACTACAATCTTGGCCGACCGAGAATTGAGTCCGTCATGGAAAGTGAACCAATGAGCTTACCCGCCAGGGTCTGTGTGGCATATAATATTATGTAATATAACATATAATAATCTAAATAATGGTAATAATAACAATAATAATGACAATAATAACAATAGTAATAACAATAATAATAACAATAATAATAACAACTTTATTTGGAAAAGCCATCAAACACACTCACCTGACATTGCGTCTCCGGTCCCCCTTCATCCTGAAATTGCCCAGTACGCTTTTGAAATCCTCTGCCTTGCTCATGAAGAGGAGGAGTTTGCGCTTAGCCCCTTCTGGACCATGTCTGATATCAAAATACAGACAAAGCCGAGGAGAGGCTACACCCAAGCTCACCTTGCATCTCCATTTCCAAGCCTCTCTCGTGCGTTTGACAGCATGTTGAGCTTATATGCAGCACATTTGCAGCCGCGTCTCTTTGACTCGCACGTTTTTCCTTGGATTCTTCGTCGGTTGACAAACATTCCGAGTCTGCATAGCACTGCCTTTGTCTTACGTTGCTATTTCATTATATATTTGATTAAAGGTATTTACAGTTCCTTACTTGGAAACAAAATAGTTTGGTTAGAATCGGAATGTAAAGTGAAACAACAAAAGCGTTGAGTTTTGTTTTTTCCTCTAAATAAATTCCCTTGGTGTCAGGTACAAAAAATGTACAAGGTCTATTGCATAGAAATGTCATAAAATAAATTTCCACGATGCCTCGCGTTTAATGGTGTGAAGGTAATGTTCCAAAATTAACGCACTCCATGCCATAAAGCATCAGTAATTTGAGTGATGCAATTTTGACGACATCCATTCGCATATTCCTGCAAAAGAGATATTGGCAGCTTTGCACGGATGACGTAGCTACGCCTGCGGCCGTACAGATTATGCAGCCGTTGGGGCAGGCAGGTAGGATGAAATGCCTGCTTTAGGAGTCAAGAGCCAACAATGTATGTTTTGTTGTCATCTATGTTATGTAAATTGTCAATAAAATAATGTGTTTACTATCCAGAAAATGTCTTCAGGACTTGCAAAAAAAGCAAATATTTCATTGAATATTGGGGGTAAATTTGAGAAAAATAAAACGTTATTCAGACACTGTACTGATACTGCCGCTGCAAATATTCCGCATTTTCTAAGTCATCGCCTTAAAATTGAAACATACTTCAGACAGAAACACATATTTTAAGTGTCAAATTCAGATCTGTCAATTACATCTTGCCTGCGTGCATAAACATTCTCAGCGTTTAATACCAAAAAAACTTAGATCTCCACAATGAAATAGCAAAACAATCATATAGTCTATTTAATTTTACGTACATTTATGGGTTTGGTACATTTCTGTGTACATTACATCAGCTGTGCAACGATGTGGGAGTTCAACGTAATAGAAGACTAAAAATGTCACATTTTGAGGATTATTATATTTTTCTATTGCGATTAAATCTTTAACATTCTTGTTTTAATAATAATATAATAACAATAATAATAGAAAGAAGAATAACAAGAAGAAGAAACGCGCGACCTATTGCTGGCATGGATAAATTTCAACAGCTCGTTATATGGAAAGTTGTAGATGCCTTAAAAAAGGAGCAATAACCACTAGTCTCCACATTTCCTTAGATAAAACAGAAATGACCGTCACCACCCAATCAACATTGATGAATTACCTGTGAATGGATCAATGATATTGATATCGGCAAAAGAAAAGGCTAAATCTTGAGAAAATCCTTGCTCATCAGAAATTCCACGCATTGATTGGCGTACGAACCACGACCTCGGAGATAAAATAATGTTAATCGGATCTACCGTAGCACGTCCGGTACCCCAATATAAAAGAGAAAAAAAGACTGTCAGTCTGATCACGAATCCCCTGCCCCCCCCTAAAATGTACATCATGATATCATAGTTTCACGTTATGATCGTTCCCAGCCATCAGTGTTCGCGGCCTGTCTAGCGCATTGATCCGGACCCTGTTCGCCGCGTCGCCCACGTCGCCTTCGCCAGTTGAAGTGAAGAGGAACTGCATTCGTGGGAATTCGCGCGGGGCAGCCAATTCAATGGCAGCCAGCGCCTCTTCGCCTCTTCTCCGCCCGCGAAGGCTGGGGCCGCGGCCGCCTGCGTCAGCGCGCGCCAAGAACGAGGAAGCGGAATTCTGCGCGGCCGCCGCCGCCGCCGCCGCCGCCGCCGGCGCGGCTGCGTGGGAGAAACCCGGAGGAAAACGAACTTGAACCTCTCGCAGGAATTTGGCCACCATGAATTCTCGATTACGTGGGCAACCTTTGCAGTTCACTTCGCGATCACACCCACGGGATTCCGTACTGGAGCACAGTAGACAGACTGGGAGAGGGAGTGAGAAAGACAGTGAGAGGGAGAGAGACAGGGAGATCTCGAATGACTCTCCATCACTTGTGTCCCTCTTCTCACGCCGGAATGCAAGGTTGACACGTCGGTATGCGGAGATCCCCGAATACGACGAAGGAATGTTTCGCGGGAGAAATACCTGATACGTGACCCCGTACGAAAATACTCGCGATTATCTTGAAGCTCTGGGTGAACAAACCAGTCCTTCTGAACTTGCTAATAAAAACTGCCTTTCTCCAATGACCTTGTTTGCCTGCAGTTGGACTGGTTGCCTGCGAGAAGCGTTGGAGTGGGATGTGTTACTTCTTGAGCGCTCGTAAGCGAAAGTGATTCGATGACTGTTACACACTGCAACTTACTCTCTCCGTTTCCTGCCTTTCCTTTCGATGTCTTAACATTTGAGTCGTTAGTTAATAGTGTTTGTAAGCTAAGGTGGAAAAGTTACTAATAGTTCCGAAGCGTCTTTTTAAAGTCCGATTTCCAGTGATTCAAGTATTGTTCAGAAAATTGTTTTCGAAAAATTTTGAATTTTCATTCATGTTAAATGAATGCCATTCTCTATCTCCTCTCGCCACGTAATTTGTATTCTGAGTTTCCAAATCCCAATTCGGCGAAATTTGTTCTCTCTGATGGATTTTTTCGTTGTGTCTGACTAGCAATATAGAAAGGAAAATTCATCTATATATTTTCTGTAATTTAAATCGGTAAAATGATAGAAATCATCTCCATGGCTAACTTGTACATTCTAAATCGTCGCAGTTCTATTGCATAATGTTAAGGACGTTCTACTAATAAGTGCTGTAAACTAACATTACATAATATCTGAGAAAATATAGCTTTTGTTTTCGACTACCGACATGTACGTCTAAGGTTCTTGATTAACATCGTTATTTACAACACTAGTTGTACTTTATATAACCTAGTGAGTAATATTCGAATCCAAAGAAAGATTTTATGGGCAATTTATTTTACATTTAAAACAATTTCCATGGCCAAGAAAGGAAAAATGAATAATCCAAATTAATAGTTACCAGTTAAATACACGTGTAACCACACAAGTACCAGTTAGTATTTAACTGCAGTGTAATACAAGATCCAGTAAAATGCATTTCTAGTGAAACATAATACGTATGTTCTAAAAATATCAAGAAATTTAAAACCTTTAATGCATGTAATGCATGATAAAAGTAGTAGGCCTTATATATTTACATTTCAGAGACAATAAAAATGCTATCTAAATACATTTGGACATCTGATTACTATTGTTGTCTGTTTTCTCTTTGTTGAGAACATTCGTATTATCAGCAAATAGAATCACTGTCTTTTAAATTTAGGACTTCCGTTTCTAATCTGCAAGGGTGCTTACTCTGCGATAAATTGGCAATTAATGTGAAAGATGAGTAAAAAACATCCTTTCATTCGAGGTATTTCTATACTTTGAGATTTAAATTTATAATACCAAGACATTCGGTCTAGGGCAATATTACGAATTCCGTATGAAGATAATTTTGGGGAAAAAAACAAAAAACACAACAACAACACATATATGGGCAATGTTGCGAAATGCTTTTGGAACATCAATATGCATTTAGGTGTGCTTCACTTTCATTCATTGATGAAGAAACGTCTTGAAGATGACTGTTTCAGTATATTTAATTCTTTAGACCTATGTAGGTAATATACGCCTCCAATAATTGAGAAAAAAGTGACAGAACCAATTTTCAATTATATTTTGTTGCCTTTGTAAATAAGGGCGCTATCTTGACCGCTTTGAAAATATCAGGAGATATTCTGTTCAAAACGTAAAATTGAATATGTGAATTAGCCTGTGTATAATGTAGTTTCGATTATGATACTAATGTTGAATTTGGTGGCTGAGCCTTTATACTCTTTATTTGTCATAACATTATGCTCGGATTTCCAGTTGAACAGCTACATTTAATGACTGAAAGGAAAGTAATTTTTAATTTGAAAAATGTGCTTTTTATCCTGGCAATACATAATGGATGTAAGTTTGTTTTTTGCTTTTTTTGTTTTTGTTTTTTAAATTGGTTCGCCTTCATCGACGCAACGCGTCTCGAAACCTTTGTTGGGTGTTGAGTGCTTATGTATATTATAGGAGTAATAATTTTCCAATATTTCTGCTTTGCAACTGAATTATTATTATTATATTATTATTTATTATTATTATTATTATTATAAAATTCTCATATTTTGATTATTTTAATTCCTACAACACGTAATGATAGATTACGTATATTCTTATTAGGTTATTGCATGGGAGATCCTACCATTAGACGAAATTCGCCGATATCTAACCGCATGCTTTTAGTTACGCCATTGATAAGATACAACGAGCACAGTGTGGATTCCAAGAAAAGACGCCGGGAGAAAAAACCCGTAGAAAGCTGCGTGGATCTTCTGTTTCGCTTGAAAGTTGCCAAAACAAGCTGCGAACATCCTCGCCGGCGCGCTGACTGAGGATTTGACCCGGATATTACGAAAATGATAAATGCACGGCCGTTTTGCCGTTTTGGCGGCGCGTGCGCCACGTTGGGCCATTCCGCATTGCACCCACGCATTC
Organism: Gryllus longicercus; assembly: GCA_038098605.1. NCBI lineage: Eukaryota > Metazoa > Arthropoda > Insecta > Orthoptera > Gryllidae > Gryllus > Gryllus longicercus. Next base: position 3,087,417 of record JAZDUA010000145.1, read on the forward strand.
CTGAGCAGCGTCGCGCGCGCGGAGGTTTCGATGACGTGGCGCAACGCAGGAGGCGCCCGGCTTGTCGCCTTTGTACGATGATCCATCTTGTTGGTCAGCGCGCGCCGCGCCGCGCCGCGCCGTTGCTGGGGAGGAGAGTGGGATGGCGGCGCCGACGGCGAGGCGCCGGGATTTCACGCTCGATGCGCACGTGTTAGGTCGAGAAGGCGGCGTGGGTGGTAGCAGGAAGCGAGATTCATGCTGGTAGGTCATTATCTTACTAAAATTGTCTGTATTATACATTACTTTTTACGTTCATATTAATATTATGAATATTATTAATATTATGAATATTATTAATATTATTAATATTATTAATATTATTAATATTATTAATATTATTCACATTATTAAGATTATTACTTGTTTGTTTTGCGAATCGACCACCATGGGGTCACACGATACGTGTATCCAACCGGGGCTAAGATTTCTTATCGGGGTAGATGTAGGTAACTTTTCTATAGGGGGAATCAGCGTTTCAGTGCTGATTCCATTTGTATACCCCAGGGTTGTAAGGGGATGGAATGAAATTGATGATGATGATGATGATGAATGATGAATGATGAAATAGACACACAAAAATACAGAGACACACACAACTCAACCATGCCCTCTCGGGACACAGACAGGACACAAACCCGCGATCTTCTGGTCCGAGACCGCTGCCTTACAGACAGCGGCCATCGGCATTATTATTATTATTATTATTATTATTATTATTATTACTATTATAATTGTTGTTGTTGTTATTGCTATTATTATTCCTATTTTGAATGATCACATTTCTGCGTAACAGGAAGACCTGGTTCTCAAATCATAATGGACTTTTTCGAAAAGTATGTTATTTCCTGTTATTTTGATTAATTATCTGTAGAACATAGAAACTTTGTGGACAATACGAGGATTCAGATAACAGACTTCTGCATCAGTTTCAAGTGTCTTGGAGAATGATCAATTGTCTGAATTTTTTTTTCTGGCGTTTTTCTCTATGAGTGCGCTAGTGGGGATACTGTTAGGAACAATAAATACTGATTGTGCTTCCGTTGTTCCCTCCGACGAGCTAGATCGATGTTCTTATTTTTTCTGAGAAGACCTTTTGCATGTTTCTGTTGAAAGGGACAGCCTCATGAATAGAAAACGATCGACTAAGTTTAGCTCAGAGCAAGCATTACCGCAGTCTCTGCAGCAACTCTGGACGATAGATTGGAGCGTGAATTAGTCCTTGCTACCTCGCTAGTCTCAAAAATCCACCACCGCCGGGACTCGCCTCTAGGACCTCCTGGTGAAAGACACTGCAGTGGTAACAATTGTTGCTTCGAGATATCCTATCCGGTCGGTGGCGGTGTGGAGGAGGTGGATGTGGTGACGTGAAAGCGTGCAAATGGTCGGGTGGGTCCAGTGACATGACAGCCGCGTGCACGTCCGAGCTGTGATAGAAGTGACCTAATTTGTGGGGTTGGAAGTAAATCGTTTTCTTCCTTCGGAAGTCTTAGCATTTTTAATTGTAAATTTATTCAATGTTTTGTTATAAAGTAATGTAATAGCAGTTAATGCAATTAGTTGAGTTCAGTTTAATTGCACGAGCCCATATTTTGAAAACGAGTGACGTTAGCGAGTTTTCAAATTTGTGCAAATGCAATTAAACAACATTACAAACGAGTTGCATGGGGTACATTTTTAAATTAAATTTATTAGAAAATCCAACGTAATTTTGCGAAACCATTTTCTTGTGACGTCTTGGGCATGTGACATCTGTGCGAGAAAACGGTGGTCGGCTGTTTCGTTTACCTTTTCCTCTCCATGATTCTCTCGCTGTGATTGGATGAAAGTGATGACGCAAACATTCCTGCCGTAAAATGGTAATACGTCATCGTTTGCGATAAAAAAATGTCCTTTTATGAACGATTTATCGTAGCAGAAAAGGTCGTTTATAATGCTGGTATACAAAACACACTTTTATAATACTCACCTAGCTTTATTTGCAAAATATCATCTATTATAGTCCTTCAATATAATCACTCCCATATCCATGTAATGTCATACATTGTCAACGCGTCCACCACTTGACGTCGCCTTACGCTGCGAATAATGACTTCTATTGTGCCATAGTGCTGCCTGCAACGTGCCTTCATTTTGGAGAATTATCGCAATTGTATGGACTCGTCGGGTGAAAGATGGATAATGCAGTATCTTCCTCTGCTAGTTCCGCACGAGATCCGTCGCAATGATAGATGTGTGTTAGTCGTCGTGTGATTTCGTACATTATCATGAAGGAAGTGCGTGGCAGAACGAGCAGTGGCTAGCTTTTGTGTGCGAGACGAAGATGGCTGTGCAACTAGTTGCAGAAGTAGGGCGCATGGATATCGTAGGCCACAATAAACGTCAGATTCGCATCACCTTGTGCCGGGGACACGTTTTTTCTGCGTGGAGAACCTGGATTTTTTGTTAATTGGATTGCCGCATTAACCGTGTTTTAAACGACCGAACATATAGTGATCATGTCCAGGAGGATTTCATATTCCCTGTTGTAGTGAGTAAATAACTCCTGTATGCGTGAGTAACGTTGGCACTCTAGAATCTCCGTCAGTACATGCGGTATCCAACAAGCTGCAATTTCCATAACCAAATAATATCTCGCAGAATGTGCAATGGATTGTTTGTCTTGACTAAATACATTATTAGAGCCCATTTGCTTTCGTAGTCGGATTCACGGCACTCCTGGTTTGGACCATCACAGTCATCGTCACTCGCCTCAGTTCTTCGCCCTTATGAGGTGCGAAACCCATTCCCTAATGAGGTACGAAAAGGCTACGACTCATTCATCCGACGTGACAGTAGCATTGACCTTACATCGTATCCAATCTTTGTGAATAGGAGCTCTCTGCATTCCAACTGACCTTATGCCAAGACTGACGAGCTATGTGGTCTAGTAGAGTGATGATACCAATGCGATGATTATGGAATTAATGAACATGGAGCATTCGTAAAATGAAGGGTAGAGAAAACTTGCCCACTGCGAGAAAACCCTCCTTTTTACCCAACAAAATTCACCTGGGAGTGAAGGGAGTTTCAGGTAATTTATGAAAGTCTAAACCAGCATTGACCAATGGGTTGAATGATATACGAGTCACTTACAGAATTGTCAGGTTGAACAATTCCAAGATGAAGCCAAACACAAAATCATCTTGACCAATTGCAATACTTAAAAGGGTATCTGCATATTTAGTTTTTCTTGGTGATTAGGACTGAAGAGTTGTGCATTAGCCGTACTTTACACTTGGAAAGAGCTCGGGGGAGATCGTAAGCTTTTTTTTCGCCGCAGACGGAAAGAGACGAGAGAGGCGCGCGACAGAGAAACGACCGCGACTGCGTGGTCATCGTTCATCCAGCCTGGTTCATCGCGCACGCCTCACCATTTCTCCGCTCTGGGCGATGCATATAATGCACGCCCGCTCTTGTACACATGTAGTAAATAAAATTTAAAATAATAAATAAAATAATTAAATAAATAAAATAAATAATTAAAATAAATAACTTAAATAATTAATTTAAATAAATAATTTAAATAATTAATTTAAATAAATAATTTAAATAAATAAATAATTTAAATAAATAAATAATTTAAATAAATAAGGAAAGGAGTGGAGAGGCGGCGGAGCGGCGGCGGCGGAGGCGGCTGGCGGCCCGGAGGCGGCGGCGGCGCGGTATGCATGCGGGCGGCCGTGGCCGGCAAGGCCGAGCGATCTCGGGCGCCGCGTTCCTCCGCCGCTGAGGCAGGCCTTGACTTTGCATCCGCCGCTGGGCGCTGAGAGGCGCATACCAGCGCGGGCCCGGCGCCACCGCCCCCGCCTCCGCATCGGCCGAAGCGGCTCGCGGCCGGACCGAATTCTTTTCCGTAAGGAACGCCTTCCACGTGCAGTAATAGGCCCGGCTGGCTGGCGGTGGCGCCCTGGCGGGACGAAAGCGGAGTGATGAAAACAAGCGTGTTATGAGACGACGGAATGCTGCTGGGGAGAGGTGACTCAAGTGCGGCGATTAAGCGGGATTAACCGAGCCGACCCCGCCCGGCCCGCCCGACCAGCGGATGCAGACCGCACCCGCCCCGCGGCAGGAAGCCCATCAACCTCTGCGCCACTGGCTTGGATTCGAGTCCCGCGTGAGGCATGGATTGTTTACCTTGTTATTGAGTCGTGTAGGCCAAGGCAAACTATCACGTATGAAGCCTCGTTCATCATTACATAATTGCCTACGAGCGCCATGTATTTGTCTCTGTGCTTCGTCCCCTCCTTTGCAGTCGGAATATGGCCCGACAATGAGAAGTTAAATATATTGCCTGGTTTCATAGAATAATTGCACACATATCTCAGAACATTGTTGTGAAAAATCGCAGTTCTGAAATGGTTCGCGGTTTGTATTGAATTTTAAAATGGTAAATGGTCATTTTGCCAAGTCTGTCAAAGTGTTGATGTGCGCTTCTTGGATTTCATTGATTTGTAATCAAGATACCGTTAAATATCCTGTAAATGTCAGTTACATCATTGTTTGTGTACGATAGCTTATGTACTTACGAGTGCCAAGCACAATCTTGTTATTCCCAGGGGTTCTGGTTTCGTGGCCATCGTTGTGTACATTCGATATCAGCTGCGAGGCTGGGTCGATGCCGAAAATTGGAACTTCAGAAAGGCGCAGGAAAAAAGCTAGGAAAGTAGATAAATAGGAAAGGAGGAAAACACACGTCAAACTAAAACTGTATACTATAGATTGTTACAATAATCTTTCGCAGAGGGCCGATTGAAGACGAGGAATACAAAATAGCGAAGATTTTAATTTTAAAAAACGTGAGAAAAGGGAACGAGGCATTTTGTCCTGGATGATATTTACCCGAACTGTTTGCAGTTAGCTAAATTACACAATAAGAGTAATAAACAAGAAATGAAACAAGAAAGGAAAAATCAACGAGTCAGGGAGTGTGAAAGAAAGAGGAAATCTGAGTTTCAAATGAATGTCGAAACCGTAGTTGGCGTAGATTGTTTGCTGCGCAGAAGCGAGGGCGAGGGGGGGGCGGGAGAAGGCCCTGCGTCCGTCGGCCTAAGGGCGCCTTCCCACGTCGCGACGGCGGCGCGCTTCCATCAAGCAGCAGAGCCCTTCCGACGCTGCCACCGCTGCAGCCACGGCCGCACCGCCGCCCGCCGTGGAAGAGGGTGGGTTCTGCAGGGATAGGTTTCGCCGACCCTCCGGCGACGTCGAACAAAGGGACCGCAGCAGGTAAAACGCAGCGACCGGCGGCACAGTGGGAAGCCTACCATTTAAAGCTGTACCAAAAAAGCCATGTAAAGCTATACCATTTAAAGGGGGCCCTAAGGCACGGTTCGAGGCGTGTCGACGCATGGCAGTGCGGGTGGGAGCATGGGCGGGTACGGGGCGGGGCAGGAATGGTGACGGTCTCGGTGGTGGGGGAAGGGTGCAGGCGGGGCGGGCGGAGCCGGGCGGGAATGGCGACTTCTGGAAGCTCGCGGTCCAGCACGCGTCCGCCGTGGGTTTGTTTAGGGCCGCTTCCCACGGCGCGGCCGCCGCGCGCTTCGTTCAAGGAGCATAGCTCTTCCGACGCAGCCACCGCCGAAGCCACCGCCGGAGTCACGGCCGCACCGCCGCCCGCCGTGGAAGGGGGTGGAGTCTGGAGGGGTAGGTTTCGCCGGCCCTCGGGCGACGACGAACAAAGGGACCGGAGCAGGTAGAACGTTGCGGCCGCGGCGCAGTGGGAACGCGCCCATTTAAAGCTGTGTTCTGCTAGCGGTGGCGCGTGGCCCCTCCTCCGCGTCTGGTGGCTGGAGTTCGGCGTCGGCTGCCGCAGCAGCCGCCACCCGCTGCACGTGGGAAGGCCTCCATTCAAACCAATGCTCTGCTACGCGGCCCGCTGCTGCGTGGCGCTCCGCGTCCGCGCCGTGGGAAGGGGCCCTTAGAGCCCCTTCACAGGTATACACAGCAGCGCGCTTCCGAACACCGCGGCTGGTAGAAAAGCATTGCTTTAAATGGAGGCCTCCCCACGTGCGGCCGATTGAGGCTGCTGCGTCTTTCAGCGGCGGACGCTACGAGCAGCCCGGCATGGCGTCCGCTCCAACGTTAACAGAAACCAGCTTTAAGTATCGCGAGCCACAGCGGGGAAAATGCGGAGGCTTGTGCATAGCGCAAGGACCCCCACCCCCACCCCTCCCAGCTTTGGGTGCTTAACAGCGTACCCGATAAGGACGCGTGCTCCCTGGCCCACCGCAAGACCAATATCCGCCAGCGAAAGTGAGTCACTCTCACACACTACAGGAGGCGTCGACGGCGCGTGCCTCCCTGAGACTCATGCCGAGAAGAGTCTAAATGAAATTCTGGGCCCAAAGCTCGAGACGCAAAATAATTAAATAAATTGGATTAAGGTAAACAATGGAAATACGTCCCTATGGAAATAAGCTCAATTCAGGAAATTAGTTTCATGGATACAATCTTTGAGTCGATGAACGCATAGAAAGTACGCTCTTAGAAAATCACCTGAGGTTGAGTAACCTCGTTCTAAGGATTCCTCAACATTTGTTCGTGCGTTGCGCAATTTCCTTAACTGTTGATCTAAGAAGATTGAAGAAAGGTGACCTTTCTTAAGTACACATGAGTATTGACTTAAATGATGGACGAACTGAGCGGACAATCGAGAGCTGGATTCATTATTTGAAAAAGTCGTATGTAGGCAAATGAAAGTAGGGTGAGTGAAAATCGCGTATGCTAATCTTCCTGAATTTCGTCGAGAATTCGCAAGTTTTATTGACGATTATATAACTTTTGAATTTATTAACAGAAGAAAAAATGTTATGAATCAAATTTTGTCCCTTAACACCAAAAAACGTTTTTACAAAATATTGTATCAGAGGAATATATATATATATATATATATATATATATATATATATATATATATATATATATATATGTATATATATATATATATATATATACACATTTTTAAACCAGTTTTAACATACATGTAGCCCAAAATATTAAAAACATAATGTCTATTTATTAGCTGACAATGTAAAATTATCGTCTGAATAGTTTTGTTTTAAACATTTAATATAAAATAAGAGGTTAATAAAGATTACGCGAATGGGTTTTCCACTTTCAGCATTGTTTGTGAGACGAAAGCACTAGTTCAGATACTCTGGCACAGCAAACACATCCAGACATGAGACAAATTCACTAATTACTTGTAATGCCCTTTATTTGTAATTTTCTTGCCCGTCGATTCAAAAAATGATGACAATAAAATCACTAAATTTGTAAAGATTATTATATTCTAAGCGACATAAGCATAAATTAGAAAGTACGCTCATAAATATTATTCCATAATTGGATGAGTTGTTTTCCCGTTTAGAAACATAACTATGTATTAACTGAGTCAATCCATATTGCCCGAAAAATTAGGTAAATGACGTACTACAATTTTTAAACGTAAATTTCATAAGTCACTTTCTCACCTAATACGTTAATAACAGTACAATGTAAATCAACTCATAGTGTTTTTTTTTACATTGCGATTACATCGTGCTAAAATATAGGTAAATGGCTCATGAATAAACAAAACGTAAGAAAAAATAATCATGACTAAAATGTAATGAATTATCTTCACTCAATCGCAGCACATGGACAATTTACATTGCCCCATATGTGTTTCACAAATTGGTGTACTACATTTGTTTTTAGAAAGCCATGTAAGTCTGTAACAGCGAACATCTAAACTATTGTAAAAGGAAAACGTAGAATAAGAGGTAGTGTGATTCATTTCCTCCTCATAAATTCTCCGCCAACGGATTCGTGAGTAAATAGGAAACAAATTACCTCTTGGTCTTTGTTCGCATAAGCATGTTTACATCTAAAACTATTTTAACGAAGTTTTAATTTCAGGAAATGGTCTACTTCACAAATATTTAATTGGCCTCCTGTCGAGTACTGATACATGTTGTCTCTAAAGGGCGCTGTCTCTGGACAATGTCTCTCAAAGGATACATATATCTGAAAAGTAATTATGACTTATTTTTGTAATAAATAGGTTATACTTTAAAATAATATTTCTGAAAAGTTTTAGTTCAATGCCTCGGAAATTTTTTGACCAATAAAATATCCAGAAGACGCCCGAGAAGAGTTTATAGCGGTGAAACGAACCCCCTATACAGAGAGTGCCAAAAAAATGTATCCACACTTCAACCGTGTTAAGATAACAAAACTGAATGCACGCAAACAGAAAATGATGAGTAATAATCATCTTAGACTTTTACAAGAACAACAGTTATAACAGATGCTCAAAATTTCAAACAATCGGCGTCGATACACTTCTGAGTACGTCGTACTACTGTTTGAGTTGAGCAAAGTTTGCGAAAGTGTCCTCAGCGATTGTACTACATGCCGTTTCATTTTTTTACCGAAATGCTGCCAATGTGGCTGGTTTTCTACGGTATTCAACATCCTGTTGGAAGAAAATTTACTCCTTTCCATAGCGAGTATGGCGGAGGTGCGTATCATGGCTAAGGACTCTTCGTCAATTACTGTTCCTTTAAAAAAGAGTGGACACCTAGATTAAATCCACACCAAACATTAATTTCGGGTAAATTAACAGCCTTTTCCACACAAACATGTGGATTGCTTGCACACCTGGATTACAATTCTGCCGGTTAACAGTTCCATTCAACCTTATCGGACCAAACAACTTCCCTTACGAATATACCCTGTACAATGTGGCCATTGCCATTCAACTTCAACAACTTTTAGGGTTTTCCAATACCACTTCACAATTGCGTTTCGATGTTCAAATGATAATCTTGGCTCCATTTTGATGTAGCAACTCTAGTGGATTTAATATGAGGCATTCTGTTTACAGTACATCTTTGAACCTTTTTATTCTGCTGTCGATAGGCTTGCGATAATCTTGACTGTATTCTGTACATTGTTGATCTCTATCTTCACAATCGAAATTTTCCTATATTACCTTTTTCCAGTTTTTAAACATATAAAGTTCGAAATAAATTGGACCAGTACCACTTTTTACCGCCCTTTGATGAGAAGAATTTTTTTTTAAAAGTTGAACCTGTTTTTGAGAATATAATTGTGTACAAATTTCTTATTTTTCATTCGAAAACTACTCATATCCTTTAAAAAATTGTACATGAACATTCTTTCAAGAACTTTCTATGAGCAACAGATTTGGTTTAGAAAAAATCTCTTTCTTCAATATCCCAATTGTAGGAAGATGCGGAATATTTTTTTTATTTTTTGCGATTTCAATGATGATCTAAATACTTGTAACAAGAAGGAATGTGAGATAAAACATGAAACATGGACATTCTAATAAAGAAGTGTTTAACATAACGAATTTAAAAACAATAAACTATACACAGGTACAAAACGTTGAAAAGAAATATGATACGCAGATAGTTTCCACAAGGTTACTAAACAATGCAATATACTTCCGCGTGGTGGGATAAAAATCGTGAACCCCAGATATCGCTTCAGGGTTATCGTTAATCTCTATTGGCAATCGCTAATTGCCACTCCGCTACGTTGGATACCTTCCTTGAGGAAGAGACATTAGCGTGAGAGATCAAGATATTGAGGGAGAATGGTGGGTTGTAAAGGAAATATCGGCGAAATCCGACGCAGAGAGATTTAGGTGTGAACCGAAATAGGCTGAAGAGAATATATGAAAATAAAGAACGCGAGGAAGGAATTTCTTGTGGAGTAACGGAAACAAATTCCAAAAGCTGTTTGGGCTTAGAAGGTTCCAGGCATCAACTATTATCACTGCAGTGTCTCTGACCTAGAGGACTTAAAGTTCGAGTACCGACGCTGGCAGATATTCTACTTTCGCTTCATAGGTAGGTAGAATTCAGCCACTGTCTGGAGGAAAATTCTAGTGTCCGGATGCTGTGATGTCGAATGCTCTGATTTTCCGGGTTGTTTTTTTTTTCGATCAACACCAGCCAATAAAAGACGTATAGTAAAAAATGAGGCATATATTAATGTCAACATTATGAATAATCTCCGTTGGAACTGTTTGCTCTTCTAACGGCGGGGGGGGGGGGGTCAAACGTGTGTTGAACGAAATGGAAAAATTGCAACGACTTTTCTTGAAAGCATGTGAATAATTTTTTAAAGAACAAGTTTTGTATTTTATATTTTGAAATACAAATTGGCATAAAAATAAGGCAAACTATATATTTAATAAACTATCAATTTTCTTGAATACTGATTTGGGGATTCCTTCCTTCGATCTAACAACATGTTTATATAATTCATGAAGGTAACCAAACGAAAAAAAGAGAATACTGAAAAGTCTGGCTATGTGGGGAGCTCCTCACGCAATGGCTAGCCCATTCGCCCGCCATCGCCGGGGCCCGGGGTCGATCCGCGGCCAGTCCACTTGAAATCTCTGCTGGACGCAGCAAGCACTTGACAGTTGGCTCGGAGTTCACCCTTCTCCCGTCGCTTATTCCACCATTGTTACGTCATTACTCGATAATTTACACTTTGATAATTGAACTTTAATATGAACTTATTTCTATATCTGTTTTGAACTGTATTTACAAAAGTCCTCATAAATAAACGAATACAACGTTCTTCATTTTGTGTATGCAATGTAATCTGCGTTCACTTGAGCGCGAGCATCCAGCGAGCACTTCCCGGCCGGCCGTGAGTAGTTGGGCGATCTGCCCCTCGCGAGGTGAGCGCGCCACCAGCACGTGTCGATCGCGATTCGGTTCGGATCGAGCCGGCGGTGGTCGGAACTTCCAAGCAAGCGTCCGTCGGGCGCCAGCGACCGCGCGCTCCGTCTGAGCTCCGGTCTCCCGCGACTCGCAGAGCGTCCATCTCCTCCGAGGAGCGGGCGCGCCCCGGGAGGGGGCGGGGATCTGGTCGTCGGGCGCTCGCGCTTGAGCTCGCGTGAGGCGGTTGAGCGCGAGCAGTATGCGGCCCGTGCGACCAGTTTTCATCGCTTTCTCCCGGGACGCCCGCGGCGCCCTGTGCTCCCCCGCGCTCGCCCCGCGCTCGCCCCGCCCCGCCCCGCCTCGCCCCGCCTCGCCCCGCCTCGCCCCGCCTCGCCCCGCCTCGCCCCGCCCCGCCTCGCCCCGCCTCGCCCCGCCTCGCTCGCTCCACGCCTGCCGTGGGCCTGCGTTTGGGCGGCCGCCTCTGCTGGGCCAGCAAACGCCCAAGGCTTCCTTTTTCCTTCCGTGTCCGTGTCCCCCTCCTCCAGTCACCCCTACATCGCTCTACACCACCCTACATTCCCTACACTCCCTACACGCCCTCCTCACAACTCTATACCCTTACACCCCGCACACCCCTACACCTCACTATACCGCTATACACCCCTACACACGACTGAATACCCCCTACACCGCCACGCCTCCTACACCCCACTACATAACCTTTACACAGGCCTACACTCCAAAACGCTGAACGGTCTCCACATCGCACTGCAGAACCCTCCACCCCTCCAGTCGCCCCCTACATCGCTCTACACCACCCTACATTCCCTACACACCCCTACTCGTCTTAACACCCCCTACACCCCCACACTCCCTAAACGCCCTCCTCACAACTCGATACTCTTACACCCCGCACACCCCTACACCTCACTATACCGCTATACCCCCCTACACACGACTACATAGCCTCTTCCCCCTACCACCACGCCCTCTACACCCCACTACATAAACTTTACATAGCGCTACACCCCCAAACGCTGAACGCTCTCCACACCGCACTGCAGAACCCTCCACCCCCACCCCTATTCCCCTTAACACCCTCTACACCACCACACTCCCTAAATGCCCTCCTCACAACTCTGTTGGCTTACACCCCGCACACCCCTACACCTCACTATACCGCAATACAAACCCCCTACACACGACTGCATACCCTATTCCCCCTACACCACCACGCCCCCTACATCCCACTACATAACCTTTACACAGCCCTACACCCCCAAGCGCTGAACGCTCCCCACACCGCACTGCAGAACCCTCCTCCCCCTACACTCCGTCCACCACTACACCCCTGTACAATCCCGTACTCCCCCGTACAATCAGTGTACCCGTACCCCTATACCTCTACACCCGTACACACCTTGGCGCCTCCAGTTGCGCATGATCCCCATCCCTCTGTTCAGCGGCTTGAGGTACTGCACTTGAGGTGCTGGGCAAAAGGAGGTCCGACACTATATTTGGAGGTATCCCATGATTTGTTTCACCTCAGTGTATGACTCGAGACCTCGTAACAGAAATAATATAATTAATGCATATTTATTTGTACTATTCATTTAACAACAGATTTATTCCATATTGATATGAAGCAAACAAGTTTATAATGGTAACTATTTCGAAATAAAATGTGTAAATGCTGATAATGTTTTATTTGATTCTACCATGGTCGTTATTGCAGCTTGATGGAACTTCTCTCTTCCTGGTAAATTTTAGAAACGTGTTGAATGCAACACGTGTTGAATGCTCCTTGTAATCAGTCGCAGTCGAGCCTCGATTACTCAAATCTCGACATTTGAATTATTCGATTCCTCGAACCACCCATCATTTCGACTTATATAGTTGATAACTCATTACTAGATATCTCCAATTACTCTAGATATTAATCTATCGACAACTTGAATTCCTTGTTTATTTTTTCGTTTGTATGTTGTTGTTTTTACTTTATTATTTAAAATGTGTTCATTTTGTGTGAACATTTAATAGTAAATTTATTGATAATTTCTTGTATTCGATTGTTACATGTGTATGATCATATTTAGCACTATGTTTTTCTGCATTATTAGCCATGTTGATGGATTTCTCAAAGTCTGGTAAACTAGCTTAGATTTTATTTACCTGTGCAAAATCTTATGAAGAAAATACTTCATAAGATTTCTTTTCGTCATTAGACTAGGCATGGAAATTCAAAAATATTTCTTTGTGACCCAATTGCGGAATATGGTTGCAGCTTACAGCGCATATGAGAATCTTCGGTTCTGATTCTCAGTAATATATGGATTAGTTCAGTATATAATTATGGCGTGAAAGACTTTTATTTAAAGATCTAATTTTTAAAACAGATTTCGTGAAGGAAATAAAAAACTATCAATATTAAACTTTGGGAATGTGGAATTTTTTGCAAATTTCGAAAATAAAGGCAATTGGATGATTATGAGACTTACGCCAGTATGAAATGTTTTCGCTCTATCCGAGGAAAACATTTAAAGCAAATTTTTAGAGTCGTTTTTCAGGGAATAATTGTTAAAAATTATCTAAATCTTACGCTAAAACTATTCATTTTCGAAAAATTGAAAACGGCCTAATGTAAATACGTATCTTTGAAGAATAGTTTTTTAAATGTCGTTTGATCTATGAGGAAGAAGTTCAATAAAAAAATTGGATCCAATTTTAGGCAAATTCTGAAAATGTTCAGTTTTCATGTAAAATACCTCCCAAGATTCAAATTATGAGTTTCAAACTCTCAAGACCTTGAGTTCGACCAAATGGATGAGACAATATCAATTTTGGAGAAAATCCTCTAGACAGTTAAGGCGTCAGTCGTGACCACAGACACAGGATGGAGAAACGGACAGACGGACGGACCGACGGACGGACGGATTGACGCACGGGCCGACGCGACGATCAGACAGACGGACGCTGCCAACCAATTTTCGGTTAAAGGACTACAAACCGTGGATTCTATCTACCCAATATGTTAGAAGTAATTTGCTACGTATAGATACAAACTTTATTCTTATATCAGAGGCCTTCAATATACGTTTTTCTGTTCAAAATCTGCAGTTTTTTGGAGTAGCACTACAATGTTTTTTCTTAACTTCATAAGTAATATGCGAGTAAGTAAAAATTAACATAGTGCTTTTTTTCCCTCAAGGTTACATGAATGATTCATCTCGTATTTCCGAGGTAAAGTTTCAGTCCTTTGAAACTTGGCGGCAGTATTCCGTCAGGACTATGAACCGAGAAGATTTGTTTTGTCTCACTCAACTAAAGGTTTTACTGTTCTGGACTAACTTCTCTAACGCCCTGTCTTCCTGTATAAATCCCACAATTGGTACTGAGTAAGGACGAGGAAATGTCAAACTGATTCGCTTATTGCAATATTTCCTCATTCTTTTCCTGAAACATTCCCTCGTGGCGAAAGGAACTCCATTGTTAGCTTGAAGAAATCCGATGTATATAGTTATCGGATCTGCATTCAATAGGATATACTCCCTTGTAAAAAAAATACCTTGGAGATCTAAAAAAAACGCTTAACAAGTGTAACAATATTTCTGCATGTTTTTTGAAAGATATAGAAAACGTAATTTTGTTAACTCACACTTTCTCTTTTGTCTGAGAGATGGTGTTTTTTTAATAATACAATATTATGAAAGTATCTTCAGTCCCCCCCTCCCCAAACAGGAAAGATAACCAGCCAAAAATAGATAAATCATTGTTTGCAGTCATATAGAATTTTTTCTAAAATATCAGAGTATAAGAATCTGTGAATAATAATAATAATAATAATAATAATAATAATAATAATAATAATAATAATAATAATAATCCAAAGGCAAATCATCAATGAAACTGCAATTATTGAAGCAGGATTCTGAGTAATTTACAATATTTTTATTGCAATGGTATTGTTAATGCAGTTGAATTTTTGAGCCGTTCTATGGGTGAGATAAGTATTTACCATGCAATGAATTAAGAAATATGATAAGTTTTGTAGTAGTTTATTTCTGAATTAGGTTTTTTGTTTATTTATTCAAAATGGCTAGTGCTTAAAACAAAATCGAGATCTTTGAAACGCATACTAAAACATTCTCTATATTTCCTTCAATACAAACAAATGTTTGACATCTAAAATATTTTGAATATTAGTTTGATTCAGCTGTCTTTACTGGTAGTATTAAAATCAAAAGAGATTTTCTAAAAGATGAAAGACGTGTACAAGCCGGGTCCGTTTGGAGGCGCTGCTGCAACCCACTGTGCATCAGCGATGAGATGGTCACAACTCGCTCAATTACATGGCTTCCAAGGGCCCAAGATACATTTGTCGGTGGAATCCTCTTTAGAGAATGATTAAGCCACCTCTTTATTCTAGACATGTCCGCCGGAAAATTTTGAGAGTCGAAGGTTGTTGTTTTTTTCCCCTACCGTCCTTCCACTCCAGCATCGTATCATCAGTTCTATATATGATAGCACTGTAATACTTTGTTGTAAACTAGATATAAAGGGTTCGTGCATGAACAGAAATTAAACATTTTGAGGAATTTCTCCATTATTTTTCCCCAAAACGTAAAAAAATGTTTTTTACAATGGTTAAAAATATAACCACACCCTTGATACAAATACTATTTTGGTTCAAGCACTGAATATTCTCTTGAACCCATTCAAAATTAGAATTGAAGCAATATATAATTTGTAAATATAGTTCAAATCTAAAGTTATGTCACAACTCGGTTCCTGCTTTTCTTTTACTGGCCTGGTATCAAATTTAGATAACTACAAAATTAAATTTTCAAAAAAAAAATGTTTTCGTGTTAATTCTATTTACTAAAGTTAGACCCCAGCTTCAAAACAGGATCCCCAATATTTGCCTAGAAAGACCGCTAGAAAATCTCAGAACTAATTCGTAACCATACTTTCTTGCTGCGATACCGTTGGGCGGCAATCAGAGCAAGTTTCCTTGGTGTTGAGTGTAGTTTCCTGGCGTTTTTTGTAATTGTTGCATTTGTGGGGAGAATACTTCGACACTATAAAGGAAACGTTTGTTTTTTCTATCTTAGCGTGTAGTATAAAAACACATCTAATGGGTTATACATTTGCTTTAGCGTTTTGGATCCGTTATAATTGATTGTTTTCAATATGCTTTTTACCAAATTAATGGCCCTGCGTATTCCAATGTTCCCTCTGCATCAACGCAGAGAAATATTCTGGCAATGAATTCTGGCATGTCTGTTTTTTCTATACGGTATCATTAATATTTTATAGGATTCAATTTGAGGGGGGAAATGGATCCGAAATAGGAGCAGTTTTTCCAAGCGATCATTTTTAATGCTTGTTAAAAAATTAATATTTTTCCGTCAATTCTAATTTTTCTACATCTATATGCTTTAGTACAAACTCTGGAATGACACGTGAACGATTGTATTGTCTTCAGCAAAATGATTGTAGCGTTATCAATAATAAAGCTGCCGTAGAAAAACGAATTGGGATGCTACTTTGGTAAACTTATATTGATCCACTAAACATTTAGTAAAATGTTATAAAGCGGTATTACTTAAATAAATGTTAAGATTTCAAAAGCAATGAAAGAGGTAACTGTTTCTCTACTCTCGCAACCTTAACGTAGTGTAATATTTTATACAAAACGTAATTAGTGACGAAAGATGACTTATCTTTTTTATGAAAGTTTGATAGGCTTTTATTCTACGTAACCGCCGAGAATATAATTGAAAAGTCATTGCATTCAAAGTCAAATTTCGTTTCTGTCGATATTAGTTAAATTTAAGAGCATGAAAACCACGTTTAAAACCAAAATTTGTCAATTTCTACGGGATTTAAGTCCAGATCTTTCGCTTGTTTCTTACATTAAAATTATTTGTTTTTCTTTATAAATGTTGCGAGGCACAAGAAAATCAGTCGAACTTGAGGCTCTCCAAGACACCACACACGTTTATGTTGAGGGCTGAATTTGAACCCCCGACCCTTCGCACGGAGGTGTTGCGTCGGTGTCCGCTTTAACAATCCCGGCCACTCAAGCACGCGACGCACGTCTTAAAAAAATTAAATTAAAACGAAATACAATTCAGTAGATAAATGTTACAAATGAAGAACCAGGTTTGTTACTTTCTTTTTGTTTTTTGAGGTTTTCATTATTTTATTAAGCTTTTCTTCAAATGGACATGAAAGCAATTATTGAATACAATTGTGTAATTAACATGGATTGAGAAATGCTGGAGTAGGTCTCAGGGAAAAAAAATCAAACATCAATGAACCCTAGAGAAATGTCGTGAATCTATATAAATGAGAGAATGCATTTCTCTTAGTCATTGACGGAATGAGAGAAAGAAGAGTGGAATGCGTGATTTTAACGTGACGCAAGATAGACAGAATTGAAAAGATGGGAGACGAAAAGGAATAATATAAGTTGAAGACTGCAAATGTGTTGTTTCTCTGATCATAGCTCCCTGCCTCCGACCCACGTGCGGAGAAAGGTCTGCGACCCGCGGTTTGCGCAAAGTTAGCGCCAACGGTTCTCCAAAGCGCGGGGGCGGGGCGGGGCGGGGCCGAGCGGGGCGGTGCCGCGTCATGTTCGATGAACAGTCTCGTTCTCTCTCCCTGCGTCTTCCGCCCACGAGACCTTTCGGCCCCGCATCGCCCCCTCCCCCCGCGCCGCTCATTCCTCGCGACCCCTTCCTCCCCCTTCCCCTCCCCTCCCCCTCCTCCTCCCGCGTGCGGGCGCTCGCGGCATTCGCACTAACGGAACCGGCGACTGGGCTCCGGCGGAGGATGCGTTTCTCCTCTTGCCCAACAGGACCCGGGCAGCAGTCGAACACTTTCCTCGCGAAAGGTCGCCCCTCGAAATTCACGACCATCGGTTTCATTAAGAAGCGGCTCCGATCGCGAAGCCGCGCGGGCGACGAGGCGGCTCCTCCGGGGAGGCTGTGAAGGAACCGAGAGCGAAGGAAGGGAACGAGGGCCTGCAGGAAAGCCGCAAAGGAAGAAGCGGACCCGCTCACCATTATACAAGTATATTAATGTGGAATAATTAAATTAATTAATACATTAACATTTTTCGTTCAAATTTCTCAAATGTGGAACACTACTATTGCAGTTTAGGATAGTTTAACCCGCAATTTAATAAATAGCGTATCGTGCGCTCTGATTTTTCGTGAGCACTCTAGTCCCATGCCTTTGTCTTTTCTTCGCCGAATATTTTTTGAACGAAAAGCTGTAATAATTGGGAATATACCCTAAGCCGTTTTAAAAATACCATTTATAATACGAGGATAACTCAATAAGTATCTGCACTCAATGTTAATAATTGATCCAAACAGTACAAAATTTACAATGTTCTTCATACCACCATCTTTCCGGTACGCCAAACCAATCATTCGATTGGCAGCAAGCCATGTATGCACTGCTTCCCCGGCTGTAAATTGGAGACGGATTTTTGTCCTCTTAAAGCATCTTTTAATGTACAAAACAGACGCTAATTAGACATGACAAGGTGTATCCGGGATGCTCTAAGACTTCGAAATATTGATTTTGGCGACCTTGCGCGGCCGTATGTAGATGCGCGTTGTCTGAAAAAAAGAATGTTTTTCGACAATCTATCTCGGCGTTCTCATATACGCTCACTAACGCGCATATGGTTTTCCATTTCATCAAAAGATACTCCTCGGATATTCTGAGGCAGAGCACGGGAAAAACTGGGATCGGTAGGAGAGGAGCCTGGACATCTTGCTTTTTCCTCATCATGCATGCTAGTTTCAGTGCTTTTGAATGGTTCAATAGACTGGTGAACTCTTCGCCAAAAAAGAGCATGGCTGTAAACACATGGTGCTAAAGGTCTTCTAAAGTTTCCAGCTTTTGGGACACATTAAGATCGCAAAAAAAGATTACGAAAGCTTGATCTTTTTTGTACAAACGGAGAGTGGCGCTGCCATGTTTACGTCGTAACACTCTAGTGACCATTAGGTGGCAATGTTGAAAGTTACCACAAGCAAAATTAACGATGTCATCCTAAGGCTAGTAAGTGCACAAAGCCGTACATTCGACCTGCAGACAATTAGTTCGAAAGTACAGATATTTATCGGCTTACCCTCCTCGTATTTTATATGAAACTTTTTATGTGACACTTCGTGGGGAGAATATCTAAAGATAAAAAATCAATGAAAAGTTTTCCGGTAAATGCATCTCGAATGTTCATACCTCAAAAATATTATCTTGTTCCCCCGAAAAATCATTGTCACTAAGTGATGTCCGTGCTCCATCTACTTTCACACTAAAGTTTTGAGTCTATGATTGCTGAGTTATAAAATCAAACTGTGTTTCGAAACAAGACTGTTTTGAATATTTGATTAAACGCGTAAATTCCCACTGCACAACTTAAGAAGAGGTATTTTTATATAATGTACAAAAAAGCGCTTAATCCATTTTTATAACTTTCGCAGATATTTTCCAACATTTTATTTAAAATTTTTGCTGGAATTTGGCAAATGTGGGTTAATACGTAACATGGAAAAAGTCCGATTTTCGTTAAAAATTTTGTCAAAAAAGTGTTTTGTCACTGTTGAAAAATTAACATTTTAACATGAACATTAGTTCTGAAATACGCAAAGTCTATGATTTTAGATAATGTGTCATTTTACTTTCTCGCTCTTACTTCCTAAGAAGAGAAAGTTATGTAATCGTGCGAAAACGACGAAACATTTGAAACGACGAATTTTCGTCAGAAAAAGGTTTATTGCCAGGCACTGGTATCGAAAAAGTGGCTAAATTCTGTTACTATAGTAAATTACGAGTACTTCCTCTAGCATGTGGTGTAGTCAGAATCCATGTTTTGGGTCCTTGATACCCAAAAATAGATTGACGGCAAGACATCTGTCGATCCGTCCGTCGATTCGTCGGTCTGTACGATTGTCCGTTTGTCTGTCTGTCCGTCCGTCCGTCCGTCCGTCCGTTCGTCCGTCCGTCTGTGATCAATGGTAGCACCTAAACCGTTCAGCCGACTTTCTCCAAAATTGATATTCTCCAATTCATCTGAAGGTACTCGAGCGTTTGGAAGTTTCAAACGAATATTTTTATTTTTGATGATACTTTACATGAAGTGTCGAAAATATTTTCAAAATTAAAAAAAACGGCTCAAAATTCTTCGATTAAACTTTTTTCTGGAATGGACGCTTAAGAGAATGGTGCAGATCTCATGTTCGTTGAAATCACAGTTTGTTTTTTCAATTGCAAAAGTGCAATTTTTGTGCGTCTTTCTACAACTGTAATATTGAATATTCATATTTTTTCCTCAATGAAATCTGTTCCCTAAACACAGATCATGTTCAGCTTCATGTTCAACTTCAAAAAAGAGTAGTTTTCGTGTAATTTAGAGCGAAATATAGGCATTTAACATTTTTTGAACAATTGTTTCCTCAAAAACCGATCTTAACTTTTTTTAAAGTATTTTGAGAAACTTTTTCCAGGTTTCATGTAAAGTGCCTTCAAAAATAAAAGTATCTGTTTGACACCCGAGGCCGAGGCAAGGGGCCGAGTTTGTTCAGTTGGATCGGGGATTATCAATTTTGGGGAAAGTCGGCTGAACGCTTTAGACGCTAGCGTTGTCCACAGACGTACAGACAGATATTTTGACGTCAATCGATTTTACCCACAAAACGTGGATTCTGGCTACACCACGTGTTAGAGGAAGTAATTTACTATATATAGCAACTGGAATTATCTACTTTTTCCTACCAGGATCCGGCAATAAGAGCTTTCTGCCAAACATTTCGACGATTTCCGGCGCACGATTACATAACTTGCCTATACCTTCGAGTAAGGGCGAGAAATTAAAAGCTATACGTACCTTAATGTTTTATTTCCAACTCCTGCCAGCTAGTATTTTTTTCTAAATTGAGATAATGAGGAAGGAATAATCGCGCTAATGCGGCCCTTGTTCCAAAGCACTGGTCCGATGTCCGCCTGACAGTTTTCGAATGCAACGGAAACACCGATAAGACTAACCGGGCTCTAGCATTTATATCCTCCTAGTGACCGACTTCCACACAGATATTGAGCTAGTGTCGAAAATCCACTACATTCGGATCGCACACCTTGTACCTGCCAGCCGACGAAATCACAGTTGCAAATGATTTGGAATAAATGACGATTTTTTTCTGTTTTCCCCGCCACAGACCTACAGTGCTTAGGGTGACGAAACGGAAGTCAATTGGGGCAGCTGCAATGCACAGGAGTAGGCGAAATTCGATTGAAATGTCACTTCCCAGCCGCCCCTTGGTCATTGACGGCACCCCTGCGCGAGGAAATTTGCCGCTGCATCAGTTCGGATGGCGCTGGCTACACTTGAAAGTGTTCTTCCGATTGAGCGCCGCTTGTCCGTTCTGAAAATGCTCGCTCCATCGCTTTTCTCGCTACGGAGTAGGGAGAAAGTTAAATAATTCTACGCGAAGAAACGGCGAATTTTCGGCAAAAAACTCTTATTGCACGACTCTGGTAATGAAAAAGTGGATAAATCCAGATGTATTAAGAAACAAAATCCTCTAATCCGTGCTGTAGTCAGAATCCATGTTTTGTGAGTCCTTGATACCGAGAAATCGAATGACAGCAAAATGTATGTCTGTCCGTTCGTCTACGAACAACGCTAACGGCTAAACCGTTCAGCCGATTGACTCTAAAAATTAATATTCCCCAATCGATCTGGCTGTCGTCGCGGCCCCTTGAATTTGAAACCGATATTTTTTGGGGGTAATTTACATGAAACCCCTGGGACAAATTTTCAAAACAATAGCTCCATCCTTTTTCAATAAATTGTGTTAGTAGATAGTGTGAAGGGCGTTTAAGAGAATGGTGTAGAACGGAAAATCCTGATGTTTTTGAAAATTGCAAAAGTTCAAAATTTTTTCCTAGTCTTCCTACAACTAAAATATTAAAGATTGAGATTTTCCCCTGAATGAAATCTGTTCCTGAAAGATAGATTTTGATATCAGGCAGTGTACAATTTTTCGAAAATTTGCGTACTTCTCACGTAATTTTGGGTGAAAATACGGGCGAGAAAGTACGTGCCCTTTTAGCATCACTAGTTTAGGGACTGTAGGTGTCTCAATCGCTTGAGTGTTTTTATAAATGTTGAAGGTTTTCCACCGTTTGTGTCTTTTTGGTACTGAATGTGTTAGTTTCAACGTTTGTGTATTTTCTGTGTTCGGGAACTGAACTGTTCCTGCGTTGGCTCGGCCCTGAGAGCGTGTTGGCTCTGAAACTGCTTATTCTACGAATTCGACGATCATCTCAAGCCCGGAAAATCTTACGATTTACGTGTAAAACGTACTCTGGAAAGGGAGCTTACTTAAAAGTAATCTGGAAAGAGAAACTAAATTTTTGGAGAAGAAGAAAAACGGGTAGTATGGATAACGTTTTTTCTCGTTTTAAGTCGAAAATTGTCTTTAATGTAAGGAGAAAAACACTAAGAAAAAGTAACGCAAAAAACAATTTCAAGAAAAATCAATAGTTTTCCTGTTTCAGTAAGTTACTATATAGTATTTCGTATTCCGGTTGTGGAGTGTGATTTTGTTTTGTAACCAGTTGTAGACTACATGAACCGAGTAATTTATCGTAGTCATCTACCTTAAGCATATACTATTTTGCTTCAATTTTTCAATCACACAATAAAGAGCATAATGTCAGTGAAAATTCAAAATTAATGCTGATGTTTTTGAAAAGAATTTAAAAGGTCCCTTCTCTGATATTACATTTAATTTAAAACCATATTTTCGTTTCACAAACGCTACACAGATTTATCACGATACATTCTTCTCGTTGAACTGTAATTGGTAACTTTCAGTGTGCTGTTTAATATCTGGCATTATCTTCTGACAAAAAAATCAGTTGAAACATCCGTAATATTCTCTTGTTTGTTTTCAATATATTAGAATCGAAAAGTCTAGCGGCCACCTCTATCGGATTCAGGTTTTATTCATCTGGATTCCTCTAGTTCTCTCGCAAATCTCATTTATTAATTGAAGAAATATGAAAGAATAACTAGAACACCAAGAACTACAAATAGCTATATCGTAACAAAAACTACGACGTTGATTTTAAACATTACCAGGCATGTGTAATATTCACAAAAAATATTCCCGAATCTTAGTACAAATATTTCTGGCTTACTGTGGCCGTTAATTTAGCTGGTTACGAATCTATCCTTCACTTTCCGGCAGCTTGATAAAAACGTTCCCTTCAATAACGTCTACAATTTCTCGATAATCTTATTATCAAATTGCTTCTACATAACAAATACCGTCGTGGATTTTTATAAATAACGAATACATTCAATGTTGCTGTGACTATCAATAAAGTACAAAATTTCTAATGGATTCTTCACATCAATGCTGCATACTTAATTGTGATGTCTCGTTTCAATCAATAGTATTGTTGAATATTGACGAAAACGGTAGTAATAACAATGATAAATACCATTTGTCCCAATACGATGTCCTGGATAAACAGTTTGTGACATTGCATTACGATTAATTAATACAATTTAATATATTTGGACTGGATTGTGACGGACATGGAAGGAGCATTTAACTATTAAAATTGTTTACGCTCTTTTAGTACAGCAAGTTTTTGATAGATTTACAAATCATTGATTACAATATCGTGCAAATACATTGAAAACAGTCACAAAAATAGTGCCTAAAAAAATCTGTGAATAACTAAGTTTCATGCTCGTATGAATCTCATCTACTTTACAACAGAGAATAAAAATTGTCGACATTTAATGCTTGCGTAGTATATAAATATTACGAAGAGAATATACAACGTCAACATTTAGTGTTGCATAGAAGAGAATTCTGTTTCACAAAATTAAACGAGTAAATTGTGAACGACGACCTTGTGCAACGTCCAGGACCTGTAATTACGTGAGATAACAATCTACATTGTGATATAACTCTACGAATAAATTTACATTCTGGTAACGACGTGTCTTTCTTCGTTCTTCCATGCAAATGTTCACTACCGGCCAGCACATAAAACGTTTGTTCAGTAAAGGAAACAAACCACGGTTGCGAATATCGCCGGCCAGGAAACGACCCAGGCTAAAGTCCAATATCTCATGGGTCTATTGTACGCGAAGCCGCTTCGCCCTGCCAACCCTCCACCACTGCATGCATTGGCGCCGCCCGCCAGCGCCGTCCGCCGCCGGCCGTTTGAATGTTGGCGCCGGCGGCCGCGCGTCAGCGGCCAGCGGCGCGCGCGTGGGGCAACGGCGCCAGCCGGCCGCTCCGGGGCGCCGGCGCTCTTCCACTTCCGCCATCTTACGCTTACGCTCCGCTGCTTCCGGTCCGCGCGTTCCGCTCGGCGCCGCCTCCACCTCCGCGTCGGTCACCGTCGCCGCCGCCGCCGCCGCCGTCGCTCCCGCCACAATCTTGAGCGCGTCCGCGGCCCCCGCGCCCCGTCGGCGCTCCCGTCGGCGCTCCCGTCGGCGCTCGCGTGTGCGCTGTGCGCACTGCGCGCGCCGGGCCGCCTCGTTCGGGTATATAGCGCGAGGAGGCCTTGCGGCGCGCCGCGGCCTCGCCAGCCGCGCCAGGAATGCAAGCGAAGGTCGGGCCGCGTGCGCCGCGCCGCGCCGCGCCGGGCCGCGCCGGGCCGGGCGGCGGGCCGCTGCCGCGCCGCGTCAAAGGGAATCCCGCGCGCCGGCCCGCGCCGCGCGGCGCCGCGCCGCGGCGCCTTCCTGTTCGCTGGGTGACTCACGGGCGCGCGACGGCAAGCGCGCGCGCGGGCGGGCGAGAGCGCGGGCCGGCGGCGGCGGAGGCGGTGGAGGCGGCGGCTCGGTGCTCTGAGCGCGGGTCACCTCTCTGCACGCTATGGAATCGGCTTCTTCCTTTATTTCGAGTTCGCGTTCTCCTCCGACCACTGCCTTTTTCTCCTCCCCTACTTTCCCTTTTACTTCCGTTTGCTCATCTTATTTTTTCTTTATTTTCTCCGACAATATCTTCTCCTCTTCTTCCCCCTCCTCTTCTTCCCCCTCCTCTTCCTCCTCCTCCTCCTCCTCCTCCTCCTCCGCCGCCGCCGCCGCCGCCGCCTCCTTCTCCGCTTTCTCCTCCGGCTTGTCGTGCTTCTCTCTTCCTCCTACTCATAATCATCTTCCTGCTTTTACTCTCCTTACTTCTCTTCCTCCTCCTTTACCTTTTAACCTTTAATATCCATTTTCTCTTCACTTTCTCAAATTTCTCCTCGTTTATATCATTTTCCTCTCCTTTCTCCACTTACTCCTCCCACAGCGTCTCTCCCTTTTAACACTTCCTTCTTTACCTCTCTAACTCCTCCATCACTTGTTCCTTCCCTCCTCATTTTGCTTCTCTTTTTCTTCTCCACCTCTTTTTTAATATACTCTCCTTCTTCTGCACTACAAGACATACGCAAACAGTATTGGATCTCTCCAAAACTTCGTCGGTCTTCCTTGATTTTTTGTTGTAAACAGTAAAAACCCGTATGACAATTCGTGGCTTTGGAAAGAAGCCCTATAACAAATGCAACTGTAAAATTGAAATACTACTGAAAAACGTTGTAAGAACAATAAGGGATGTAAATGGCGCGAGGTGCAGGTGGGAGGAACAGTCACTTGTCCTAAAGCTTCACTCTCTCATTAATCATGAAGACTCGCGTTGGAAATAAATGAACTAGCACGTAGCACTAGAGCACTAGTTCGTAGCACTAGAGGTAAGTTCGAACACTGGAGTGTGACATCCGAAAACGCGATTGCGTCAGCAAAGCGGATGGGTGACGTTAGGTAAATTCTATGATTTAAAAAAGTTTTCTTTACCAATTAAGTATTCCAATAATTTGAAAATTAAAATAAGTATGTGTCAGGTATTTGCTAGATGTTTGGCATAGCGCTTCAGTTTTGTTTTGTAAGTTTCCACCAGTTATGTAATGTGGGCACTTCAGTCATTACATATAACTTGCTACATTGGCCTTTTTTCTTAAGGATATTGCTTCATCGATGGATCAAAAGGAATATTTTTAGATTTTTCAAAGCTAGTGATGTCATTAACCATAATTGTTTGCATTCAAAATTACCTTGATATGGAATTCGTGGTATTGCCCTATATGCAATTACATCCTCGCAATTTAAAACATCGATCGCAAAGAGTTGAATTACCGCACTGGCACAAGAGAACATTATTTACTCCTTCCCAATGCTTGCAAACTGAGCATGATGTCCCGCAGGGTTTCATCGTAGGACGTTAGTCCAATTACTAGATATCTGCCCCAGGGGAAAAATCCAGAAGTTTCTTTCTCAATGGATCTATATGTTTTGGGGATATTTATTTGGAATTGGATATTCGATATCTCGAAAAAGTTCGGCCTCACAAAGAAAATAGCAAGAAAACTAAACGTTTCGCACTTTTTCAGTATTTTATTATATCTCCAAAACTATGCGTTTTATCGTAGCAACCACTATTTAGAAAATTGAAGTTGACTTTTGTCCCTCTGGACAAATGGGATATTAGCTTCCTCCAGTGCTCCCATCTCGCGGCGGTGTTCTAGTTTTACTGTATCACACAACTATTGTTAAGAATTTATTAGAATTGTTAAATGATTAACACTGATAGTGGTGAAATCTGTCGTTTTGGTCAAGACTGACCAACTTAGGGAATGGAAGCGTGTTTTCATGCAATACATATATTTATAATCACAACACTTATCGTCGGAATCATATACGTCAGGAGTCAATATCAGCAGCCCACTTGAAGAAATTCACATGTAATGCATGTAGTCTGTGTTACTTTACAACACATTGGCAGTTGCCATTAGGCAATTAAAATCGATACACAAGTTTAAATGACATGAAAAATATTTTTTGCTGCATAACTGTTTCTATACAATTACAGACCAGTATATTGACCTTAGTTATCATTTGTAGTGTACATTTTTTAAATAAATATGTTTCTAACAAGAAATGTACTTCAGCTTCTGGATCAATGACCCCATTTCGATCTGGTATTTCGTCTAGTTTCCCTGATTCATTGAGCGAGAGCTGACATGGCCCCTTGTTTTGTTTCTGAACATAAAACAGCTCTATTATGCACATGTTTTATGTAGCTCTCCTTTAGCTAGTAGTGGTAGGAGTAGCGCCGGGGGGGGAGGTTGTTATTTTGAAAGCAGTACTAAAAAACAAATCTGAAGTACGTTTACCGATGGACATAAGTTTTCTATAGTTCAGGAGCGAAAATATCTAGTATTCAAATATTATTAATCTTCGTTCGTTAGTTCTATACACCATTCAACTATGTACAGTAAAATGATGGGAAAGAAAATCTGTAGGTCAAGAAAACATGCGATGAATATAATTTCTCCAGTACGTCGCATACAGTTTGTGCTATTCTTCGCCGAAAAATAAAATCTTATAATGACAGTGCCCGAGAATTTGCCCCAATATGCAAAAAAATGTCTCTCTATAAACGTAGCCTAGTGTATCAAACATTTCTGAAAATCGAACACATCTATGGTTGAGAATTTGAGAGAAGAAATGTCTTAATTTGTAAATACGCCCACGATTATACTACGAGGCAATGCTACAAAAGGTATACTTGCAATATCTGTAAATTATTGAGAATTTTTTTTTAACAATGTCCTTATATACCCGTTCGAGAATAGCCCAGATCTTACAAAACACTCGATACATCAATGTCTTTATTCGCGCACACAACGGGTCGTCTTCTCTTACAATTTAGTGTTACCAGATGTGTGCCGTAAGTGAAAAGTTAATACTGAAACCTAACAATCAATCTCAGCACGTCAGCAGTTAATTAACACAAATTTCAGGTATTAGATTGCTAGATTCCATTGAAAATTCAGATGTTTTGCAAACGTTTGAAACATACTTTTTTCATCGAACCGTATTTGTGAGTTCGTGGCGAATGTTTCGTGTACGCCTCACGCGCCAGCCGATCGTATCTAATCGGCTTGATAACTTCCTTCATCGAACGGTGCAACATAATATGGTTCATAACGAGTTTTATGGATATTTCTACTAGCTACTGTCTATTAGCAGCAGCTTTTTGTACGTTTGATTTCAATGTAGAAATACATTAGTTTTCAGTCGTAATCCAGCATTTTCTCATTGTTTCGCTTCACATTGTCTTAAATTACTTAAACGTTTGGATTTAATTCATTTTCGGTATTTCCCCAACAACTCAAAAATTGAATTGAAAATTTAACAATATATTCGAATTTTACAAATATTAAACACTCTTTGAAGAGATCTTCTCGCCCATACGTCATATACAGTTTTTACTGTTTTTATGACTAAATAAATCTAAATCTGAAGAGAATGTTTATGAAAAATTGACCTTTTAAAACGTTAATCACAAATTTTGCCTGAATTTTTTTAAGGGACTTTACGGCTTTTATGTAAAATATCCCCTAAAAATTTAAAGATCCTTTTAAAGTCAGAGTCTTGAACTTGGCCATATAGATAAGAGAATATTAATTTTGGTGGTAATTTTGTGTCTGGTTTTGGTTCTAGTGTCGTTGGAGGGACAGACATCTTATTTTCCAAAATCATCAAAAAGATTAACTTCTACAAACAATAAACTGCATAAGAAATTTGTTTTTGCTGTTTAGAGTAACTGCAGAATCAGTTAGGCTACGAAGATAGGTTAAGTAAATAAGGTAAGCATATTAAGTGAAACTGAAATTTTGTGAAACGAAAGTACCTTGTTTCTAGTAGCAAACAACAAATAAAAACAAATAAACTTGTATCTTTCTACTGGAACACAGAGCTATAGTAACATAATCTGGTAGGAATGTGGCATTTCCAATCTGGAAGGGCATTTCCTAACGTTACCAATATGATGCTGCATTTATACTGCAAAACATGCTCATTACTGCGTTACGTATTTTAGAGGAAGTTATTTTATTTATTTATCTATTAATTTACTTATGAATTAGTTATTACAGGAAGTGACAACAGAATTAAATGAAATTAGCGATTTAAATTCTCTTATGACTGGTGACTTTAATGCACGAGTAGGAAAAAACGTAGACGATACAATAATGGGGGACACACTGAAAGTTAATTACATATGGACAGACGAGATGTAGTCTTCGAATGCGAGGGATAGACTGACACTGTCCGTATCACTACCTCCACCAACATCTACCACTTCCACTCACTACTACTTTATCTGAGCTTTATCTTATCATCCCATCCCCAACCATTCCTCCCGCATCGTTCACCCCTCACGATAACCTCTCCCATCATGCATCCAATGGAATACCCTGGCAAACCACCGCTATATTCGCAAACCCAGGAAAGGGCAGGGTGAAGAGAATTGTCCTCACTCACCTACACTCGGCCACGAGGCGCTTACCATTAGCGGTTTATTGGAACGAATGGCAGATCCCAAAATCGTCCGGAAGCATGTGGTCTCTCTCTTTCATTGACACAGCCCGAGAGTAATTGAATCACTCATTGGAAAAATGGAGAAAGTCCATTCCCCCAGGTTTAGTGAAACCTTCGAATAAAAACTATTAACTCGCAGAAAATAGTTCCTACAGTTTCGTGGTCCGTTAACGACTTGCACAATGTTATTTGTACGTACTGAATGGACCGTTGTTTCAACACTTTTGATAAATACTTTTTTGCAGTCTCACCTCTGAAGTTGGATTCCGCGGATCAAATGTAGTTTAATAGGTCAATAGACAAGAGGATGTGACTTTGGTCTGAAGGCCGGTTCCGATTCCAAACATTATCAAGGCAACATTTTGCCGAGGTTGGTGGCCGAGGGAGAACAAATGTATTAGCAATTTCGAGGGCCGTGTGTTCATGTCACACATAGACATAGTTGTTTATACGTGTGTTGTGGCATGGTAAATCCGGCACCACCACACAGTATCTTTTCTCCAATATCCCTTATTTTGTGGCTCGTTCAGGTGGAGAAGTAGCATGCGTGTAAGAACGCGCTGTATACTTGGTCACTTGGTTTCGTTGTGGCAGTGGCCCGATAATTTGGGTAAAAAGGATGGACGTTTCTCTGCGCATTGTGGTTGGGTATTGTTTGGACTCCGGTATTGGCCTGAAAAGCTGGCAGAGCGCCTCGACCCAGATATTGAATGGGAAGCTTTCCGAGAGAGATAACTGCGTTCCAGCGGGATCCGGACACCAATAGCCGAAAGCGTGTGTCTTTTCCGGGGGAATGAGGATAAAGGCATAAACGCCGAGGCGCCCACTCTGGGGATTTATCCTCTCGGTAGCACATAATCGAAGTGTGGAGTAGTAGCTCACGTTGGGATTACGCTGCGTTTAGGAGGCGCAACCCAGTCTCCGGCAGAAGATGTGGTCGGATCGGACAGCAAAGAAGACTTAAAGAGCGCCAAACTGCCCTAGAACTTCAATTCGCGTATTATCCGCGCGTGTTTTCTTGAGGCCCGGGATACCAAATCCCCACTTCTGTAATATAATTTGTTGCACTACAAATAAATGAAAGCAATGAACGTCGTTCCCAAAATCTAAGAGCTAGAAATGTTTGCTCCTTTGTAATAAAACCGCTTTTGCATCGAAAAACAATTTTAAGCATTGATATGATTGTCTTAACGTCGATGCAACCAAACCTCCCACTCCTCTCAAGTCTAACAAAATAAGGGCTCAAGAAAACTAGCGCGGAAAATACAACCTTCTGCATCAGTATGGGCCACTTAAACAGGTTCATCAACAACCTGTTCCATCTCTAATACCACAACTATTTCATTTATTGCATTTTTTAACCAAACAAGTACAAAATTTGCCAGTTCAAATTTCTAAAATACTGAGCCAGGCTCCTAAACTGGATTCAAGGAGGAAGTCTAACTGAAGACAACGAAATTTTGGGATTTAAGATATCGGAACCGTAAGTTCAAAAAACATTGGTCTTTCGTTACATAAATAATTGGTCTTTCGTTGCATAAAAATGGAACCAGTGCGCAGAAATGCATACTTCTCCATGATTTCATCACGAGAGACGTGGACAATGTTGTATCGTACTATGTTTCTGAAAGATATGTTCATATAACATTTGAACTGCAATTGAGTATTACCTGTTGGCAATTCGTTAAAATTTTAATAACAATAATAATAATACCAATAATAATAACAATAATAATAATAACAATAATAATAACAATAATAATAATAACAATAATAATAATAACAATAATAATAATAACAATAATAACAATAATAATAACAATAATAATAAATTACAAATTACAATAAATACCGAATTGAAAATAACACAAACGGCTGTTGCTGTGAAGCTAAATCAGAAAATCCAAGCATGAGCTCAACGTAGAATAGATTTCCGTGTGAGGATTGGTTGTTTGAAACAGACGGAGAGAGATGCTATCGCACTCTCTCAAAATCGAATGGCAAAGCTCTCAGACCTTCAAAAGATGACGTCGAAGCATTTTGGGCAGGAATCTGGGAGGAAAGTTGATCCTACAACAAAGACGCATCGTGGCTTCAATCGGAAGTTGATGCTGCCGATGAACTTGTGGAAACAGTTGAACATGTTCACGAACTCTCGCAAGCGCACCTCTTCCAAGTAATTAAGAACAAAGGAAACTGAAAATACCCCGGGATTGATAAAATCCAGAAGTATTGGATTAAGAAATTCACAGCAATACATTCTCATCTACCAAAGGCTGTTAATAAACTTTTAGAAAATCCAAAGAACTTTCGAAATGGCTCACACGCGGCATTAGGTATTTGCTACCCAAAGCGAAAGACTGCTCTTTGGCGAAAAATTACAGTGAAATCACCTGTCTGTCAGTACTGTACAATGTTATAACTGCAGCCATAGCTGACAAAATACCCAGACATCTAGAGAGGAACCATCTGTTGCTTGCCGCAAGGAAATCTTGCTACTAAATAAAATTATCTTGAATGATATAAAGAAACGAAAGCGTAATTTAAGCATGGCTTGGATTGACTACCAGAAGGCCTTCGTCAATGTTCCACGCTATTGGATTTTGAAGATCCTGGTGATCTATCGATTTCATGTTAGACTTATTGAATTTTGTATGGCTAGTATGAAGTTGTGGAGTACCAGCTTACTAATATACAGCGGAAAGAAAACAATAGAAACAAGAAGTATTCAGATCAACAGGGGTATTTTTCAAGGAGATTCGCTAACCCCTCTGATGTTTTGCATTAGTTTGATCCCACTATCTAGACAGTTGTCGCAAGGTGACTTAGGTTACAAGCTCCATGGTAACGAAAGACCAGCATCATATCTGGTTTCCATGGATAATCTTAAACTGTTTGCTAAGAATGAAGCGATTCTCTTCCAAATGCCTGCCGTGAATGACATTAGCAATGACATTTGCATGAAGTCTGGTCTTGACAAGTGTGCAAAAATCTATTTAAAGAGAGATAAAGTGACAACTTCGGAGAGTATTGAAGTTCATATGCACACTGTGATTCAAGATCTTGAACCAGGTAAAACTTAAAAAAATATCTGGGCATGGAGGAATGTGAGACATCTCGAACGACACAATTAAAGAATTCACAGGGAGTATTACAGAAGAGTGAGATTCGTCCTCCAGTCCGCCGTGAACTCCAAGAATAAAATATCTGCAATTGTGGCGGTGCCTGAAGTCGAGTACAGGAAGACCCATTGGGAATAGTTCTCAGAGGAGCTCTAACGGCCGGTAGAGTCCCTGGTATGCCCCTCAGGGGCTAATTGATGGCTGACGGGAGAGGGTTCGCCAAAACCGATCGAAAAGTGAACATCTTCTCTTCTTCCTCCTTCATCTCCTAAAGCTGGAAAGTTTGTCTGCGCTCCGTACGAACTAGAGAAACACAGCCTGCCTCTTTGTCTTATTGATCCAAGTGATAAGGATTCCGGAGGTACACACTCGGCACCATCTTGTATTATCTGGCCAGTACTGCAAAGATAATACAAGATGGCGACGGGTTAATTCCCACGTGATTAATACTGATACTTTTGGATGTCCTATTTTTATAGATTTTTACTTGTTCTTATTTGTATGTCATCTATTCCGATTTGTTTATTTAAGTTAATTTTATTTGATATGTTAATTAAATTTGTTAATCTTTTTTCCTCTCTGTAGCCACTGAACATGGGATTAAATTTCCGAAACGTGTGTTTAACTAATTTCTTTTAATATTAAATATGCTTTTAATACACTTTGTAGTTGATACTTCCTGTATCCTTAATCATCATAAATTACCACAATATCTCTGCTGCCACCAGGAAACTTAGTGTCTTGAATATAAATAAAGGTGGCCGAGCCTCCATTTGTCCTGAGGCGCAGCTCACTTGAACCACTGTTGAAACGTATTATAGTGTATCAGAATGTACCAATCCTCTCTACCCCAGGTTGTTTACTACGATAAAGAATGTTCATTTAAAATTGTAAAAATTTAAACATATGCAATGTTATATGTTAACATTGAAGATCAATAAACTTTCTTAGGGCACCAATGTCGGAAATCTTACCTGGAGGAACTGGATACATTCTGCTGAAGGCATCCGCATTTGTAATTTCTTTGTACCTGAACCCAGGAAATAGTAGGGGAAAACTGATAGCTTATTTTCCTAGGTACTTTCCAACTCATTCCAAACTTAAATACAATTATACTGTGAATACTAACACTTTATCTCTTGATTTATAATTTATAATAGAATTGTAGCAGATCGTACATCTGGAAGCAACATACTAAATTTCGCCCTGGTCTCTGAATATCAGTTCTTCCATGCAGTTACAGTTTAAAATAAGTGGAGCTGACAAACCACATACTTTCTCGCATTGTTTCTAAAAGCTCCGCAACATTACACTACTGCATAACCAGCGAAAGTGTTGTGAAGCAGCTAATTATTATTCCGCTCCGATACTCGAACTCAGATCCTCAGAATTAACGTGCCGGCACTGATATCATTATGCCACAGGAGGGATGCATGGATCGAACTCTGACAAAGGTATAAATGCACGATTTATGTAAAAAAAACATCAACAATCAAATCCGTTAGAAACTCCCAAAGCCTCCAGTCCGTTAAAATCAATCAGGGTATATCAATTTTGAAGAAAATCAGCTGAACGGTTTAAACGCTAGCGTTAACCACAGACGGACAGACACAAATGGACAGACGAACAATTTGCCGTCAATCGATTTTTCGGTATCAAGAACCAACAAAACATGGATTCTAGCTACATCGCGAATTAGAGAATTTTTTTCTATATTTAGCAACAGGAGTTATCAACTTTTTCATTTCCAGAACTCGGCAATGAGGTTTATTCTGGCGAAATTTCTGCGTTTTCTGGCGCACCATTACATAACTTTCTCTTTATACGAATAATGAATAAGGCGGGAAAGTAATAATAATTTCTGAATCGTTAGGGATATCACATGGCTAGTGTTCATAATGTATTCAAATTTTATGTTGATAGATTCATTAGTTTACATAAATTGGTTCATACAGATGCACAGAAACTCAAGAATTGATTCTTTTGCGATTTGTAAAACGTATGTCACGTCGAAAGTTGAAAAAATGTTTAAAAGTCACAAATTGCAAAAACACGTGTAGAAACGTCCGGTTTATTTGTACATGTAATGATTGCATTTGTGAATAGAAATGCTTCAAATGATTTTCAATAAGTTTTCTCGAATCCCTAATAGTTTTCTACAAAGCTTTTATCAAATTAAATTCCCCGTGTGGGACTCCAACCGCTGACCTCTTGGTTTCAAGTGACGAACCCGAGCATGCCCCTTAACAATTAACAACATCGACCATCCAGGAGGATAAGAACTCAGGCGACATCAGGCAGATCGACTGAGGAGTATCAATTTTGGAGAAAGTCGGCTGAACGGTTTAGCCGCTAGCGTTGACCACAGACGGACGGGCAGCCGGGGAAGCGGGGCAAGCGGGGGCAGACGTGCAGACGTGCAGACGGGCAGACGGGCAGACGGGCAGACGGGTGGACGGACGGGCGGTCGGACGGTTGGACGGTCGGACGGTCGGACGGTCGGACGATCGGACGGTCGGACGGTCGGACGATCGGACGATCGGACGGACGGACGGTTGCACGGTCGGACGGTCGGACAGACGTTTTGCCGTCAATCGAATTTATGGTATCAAGAACCAACAAAACATGGATTCTGGCTGCACTACGTGTTAGAGGATTTTTTCCCCTAAATTTCGCAACGGGATTTATCAACTTTTTCGTTACCAGAGCCAGATTATATCACTTTTTCTGGCGAAAATTCGTAGTTTTTCGTAGGCAGATCGATTGAGGAGTATCAATTTTGGAGAAAATGGACTGAACGGTTTAGGCGCTAGAGTTGACCACAGACGGACGGGCAGCCGGGGCAGCGGGGCAAGCGGGGGAGACGGGCAGATAGGCAGACGAGCAGACGGGCAGACGGGCGGACGGACGGACGGACGGACGGTCGGACGGTCGGACGGTCGGACGGTCGGACGGACGTTTTGCCGTCAATCGAATTTATGGTATCAAGAACCAACAAAACATGGATTCTGGCTGCACTACGAGTTAGAGGATTTTTTCCCCTAAATTTCGCAACGGGATTTACCAACTTTTTCGTTACCAGAGCCCGACTATATTACTTTTTCTGCCGAAAATTCGTAGTTATCCGCCGCACGATAACGTAAATTTCTCTTCTTAGGAAAAATTCATGAAGCGGTAAAGTAATCGGGTAACTGCACGAGGGTAACTTTTAATCAGAAATGATATAGCGGGAAATCTATAAATTGCAACATACTTTAAACGATCTCGGCAATGAAGAAAACAAAATATATCGGACTGTCCCTGCCTGCAGGCGTAGCCACTAATGCCATCGCTATCACTTGAAGTGTCACAGTCACCTCAACCATTACTACAACCTCCATCTCCCCCACCACCCTATCTGTCGTAACAACCTCCACCGTAACCGTTTTTACCACTTCCGTCTCCACTTGGAATCTTCTCGGCCACAAGTTTCCACTCCAGCCTCTAGCGCCCCCACGCCGCCTGTTGTGTCTTCACGACCTCCATCGCCGCCACGTATTTTCGTAGCATTACTACTACTTGCTCTTCCACCTCGTCTCCGCCGGCGCGAGAGTCGATGCCACCCCACCCTTCTCTCGCACCTCCGCGACAGCTGCCTCCACAACCGTCTCTCGCTGCCTCCCCTCCGCCGCCACAAACTTCAGGGCATCCACCGATTCACCTCCGTTTGCAGTCAACTCAAACCTCGTCGGAACAACCGCTATAACTGCGATGTCCACCTCCGAAGGCAAAGCGCCGCCACTACCAGCGCCTGTACAACAGCTTCCACAGTTGCCCCCACCTCATTCACCTCCATATCCCTGCCTTTAACGCCATCTCACCACCCTCGCTGCCGCTATCTCCACCGCGATCCCTCCAACGCCCTTCACCACCTCCATCGCCACCGCCGCCTCCGTTTCCACTACCACCCTCCGCCTTCACTTCTTCCACCGGCATCAACGCCATCATCGCGACGCCGCATCTGTAACCTCCATCTCCACAACCACCACTAACCACCTCGAGGGGCTTCTCCGTCTCCACCGCTTGCTTTCCACACGCCATCTCCGCGTTCGCCGCCCCCGCCGCTTCCTCCGCCACCGCCCCCGGCGCCGCTGCCGGATGTGCGCGCCGCGCGCTCTACCTCCCAAGGCCGCAAGCGCGCGGCGGCGCCGCCGGCTTAGTTCCGCCACGCGCCCACGCGCCGCGCCGCCGGAATGGAATGGCATGTGGCGGCGGGGCGCGCGGGGGCAGGGCGGAGCTGAGAAGAGCAGAGAGGAACAGAGAAGAATGTAGTAGAGCTCAATAGGGCAGAGAGACTGGAGGGGAGTAGAGCGGAGAAGAGCTGAGTAGAGCGGAGCAAAGTGGAACAGAGGGAAGCAGAGAAGAATGTATTAGAGCTCGATAGGGCAGAGAGAGTGGATAGGAGAGCAGAGAGAGTGGAGTGGAGAGTAGAGCGGAATAGAGCGGAGTAGAGCGGAATAGAGAGGAATAGAGCGGAGTATGGAGGGTTAGAACGGATTAGAGCGGAGTAGAGCGGAGTAGAGCGGAGAAGAGCGGAGGAGAGCGGAGAAGAGCGGAGAAGAGCGGAGAAGGGCGGAGAAGAGCGGAGAAGAGCGGAGTAGAGCGAAGCAAAGTGGAGCAGAGTGAAGCAGAGAAGTGTGGTAGAGCGCAATAGGGCGGGGCGGAGTGGAGGGGAGTTGAGAGGAGATGAGCAGAGCAGAGTATAGCGCAGCAGAGCGGAGTAGAGCGGAGCAGAGTGGAGCAGACAAGAATGTAGTAGAACGCAATAGAGCGGAGCGGCGTGGTGCGCAGAAGAGCAGAGAAGAGCGCAGCAGAGCGGAGTAGAGCGGGATAGAAAAGACAAAAGTGGAGCGGAGTGGAGCAGAAGATTGGAATTCCTGATTCTCTTATGCAAGGAAAAGGCAAGGGACTCTGCAAAGGAAAAAATGGGACATGTGATAACCACAAAACCATCCATCAATTAACTCCATAGCGACTGTTTACAAGCTCTTCACATCTCGCAACACTGCGAAAACGTTTACGTCTTAGAAGAGCAAAAAGGTTGTATCAAAGATCGGTGGGTTGTAAGCATCAGCTGACAATTGACGCAGTTACCTTGGAAAAAGTTCACAATCTGCATATGTGCTACATAGATTACCAAAAAGCATTTGGTCTCGCACAGTTGGTTGCAAAAGGTGCAACAGATATAGCATGTGCGTCCAAATATTAAACAGACTCTTAGTGCAATAATGGTGTAATGGATAACGAACATATGAAAGAGTTGGGAAAATATAAGAATGGCCCTTATATATACACTTTTTGCTGTGTTTTATGTTCTTAAATTCAATTACTGATAAATTAAACATTATATCTAAATTTTCGAGGGGGTTAACTCCCTAAAAAAAATTCTGCTATCCGTGGTTGTTATATAAATCTGACAGATTTTTTTAATACATTTATTCTAATTACGAAATCTAAAAGGAACACCACAGATTTTATTAAACTAAGGCTACTTCCTCGCATTTAACTTTTTCGGTTTTGGAAAATTCAGAGTGTTCAACGAAAATGAGACCTGTGACATTTTCAATCGTTCTTTGCTATATTTGTGGACAGAATTTAAAGAAAAATTTAGTAGCCGTTTTTGAGCAATAATATTATTATAAACTGAATTAACTTCAAGCCAAAATTACGGGAAACTATTAGTTTTTTCAAAAAAGTGACCTTATTTAAGGGTATACTTTTTAGAATAGATTTTATTTAAAGAAATAAAAAACTATCATTGTTGTAGTTTTGCGATGGTTGTTTTTGTTTTGTTTTTCGCAATTTTCAAAAATACAGTGTGTTCGCAAAATATGGGACCAGGACCAATTTTCTTACCGTCCTCTGCTACATTCGAGGAAAATATATTAAAGACAAAATTTGAAGCCTTTTTAAGAAAAATAATTGTTTAAAAATTGCTTTCAGTCAAAATAACGTGAAAACTACTAACATCTTGTGAACATTGTACATAACTTTACATCAGGATCTATCTTCGAACAACAGATTTCATTAAGGAAAAAATCTATCTTTTGTGTTGAACTTGTAGGAAGACGCCGAAAAAATTCGACCTTTTCCAATTTTCCTAAATTTAGTGATATAAACGAAACTTCACTGGAAGGCGGCAGATAGGCGGCCGGCTGCGGGCGGTTGTGCAGAATGCAGAGCTCTAATTGCGAACACAGAAATCCCTTGTTCTCTGCGGCGGAGGTCGCGATCAAATGACGCATAGGCCAACGGGGTTGCGTCAGAGAGGGAGAGAGATACACGGAGAACGTACAGAACGGCGTCTCCTTTACGTGTTTCGTTTTTAATGCTTTGCCGTCAGTCGTGTTTCTGCACAATATTATAAAATGTTCTGTTAAAAATATATATTACATTAGATAATATAACCCAAAATAAGCTAAAACCCGTCGGTTGTGTCGTTTTGGGGATATGCTGTGGGAAGAAATTAATTTGAAGTTACATTTATGTCCAGAAGCAAAACAAGGGGCCATGTCAGCATTTGCTCGAGGATCAGGGAAACTGGACGAAAACCTGATCGAGATGGGGCCATTGACCCAACTATTTATTTTGTATATATTGTTTAATCAAATACCGAATTCATTTTTTTCACTTAGACCAGTTATATTAAACCCAAAACTGGAGATCGAAGGGAAAAAATCCAGTAGTTTTGAATCTTGGCATGACTGTTTGTTGGTACCTAGCGCTCATTATACTGCAAACCCTCAATTAGGTGGCGTAGAGGGAGACCGTTTAAATGTGTTTTCCCCACTTTTTTAAAAATATATATCCATAACTATCAATCCTACCCAAAAATTCCGTTCTATACTAAATTAAAGTAGACAATTTCCTACAGAAAACGTTCCTATAAGGTTCTGTTGTAAAATTAACTGTTTTTATTTACAAGATCCTATTTTAGATATCTCCCTTATAAAAATGATGTTACGAATATTTAATACACGGAAGTAATTATATGTTTGAAGACAATATATACTTGCATATTTTGCGCAGAAATCATGAACATTTTATATCTTATCAAATCTTATTTTGTATACACTTGAGAGTATCTGGGGTTATTTGGTCCGAAATTACCTCGGGTACGAAAACTGATAATCCGTAGTTTATTTGATATTGATCGAGTACAAATATTTGGTCAAGGATTGTGTACACTGTCAACATATAAATTGCATTACACAATATAGGGGTACGAATATCGTAAATGGAATAACTATATTTACCGTGTACGCAGAGGGAGAACGAAAATAGAGAGACAATGACTGACACACTCGATGTTTGCCGAGGAGATCTAATGATTAAGAAATTGGGAAAAGTCCTAATATTCCAAAAATCACTACCAACTACCACTATTGCAAAGAATTACGCTATAGGCTTTTCCTAATGGCTGTCTCAGTTCATCAGGACTCGGAAAATCTGAAGTCTTCTCTAGTATCAAGTTTCATCTTACGATCGTACGCGGGAACTTTGTTTTAAAAAACGTGAATATTGATTTTGTTCTCTTCAGAATAGTTCCCTTTGGATATAATACATTTGTGCCAGCGTTTTGACAGTCATGGAAGAACTTTTAAAGCGCAGTTTTTGATATTTGAATGACGTTTAGAATTCTGCTTTTATTTCTTCAATGTTAGCAAAACCTCTTCCTTTAAGTATTTCTTAAGCTTTGTAAATAGTTCGAAGTCACATGGCCCTATATTCACGTCCATATCACGGTGATGTTTTTGGTTAAAAATTGACGAGCGGTGAAGTGTGAACAGATGTATTATCGTTAGGCACTTGTCATCAATTGTTTCGCCACAAATCCGGGTGGTTTCTTCAGAGTGACTCACGCAAACGAAGTAGTACTCTTTTTGACTCTACAAACTGTTGGCAAGAACTCATGATACTCTACGCCGTTGAAATTCATGAAAACATTGGCAGAACCTTCAAATTTGATCCAATTTGTCATTTTGTTTTTAGTCTCCGCAGAAAGCTTCCATTTAAACGATTGAGCCTTCGTTTCGACGTCATATCTGTACAACCATATTTCATCACGTTATAACCTTTTTGCACAATTCTGGATCGTTGTTGGCTTTATGCAGCATCTCCTAACGAATGTTCACTGGCCACAGCTTTTGACAGGAATTCATCAATTTGGTAAAACATTTTTACCACTACTGATCTCACTCCCAAAACATTCAAAAATAGGAATAATGGGACGTTCTCCAATTCCATTATCACTAGATCCCCTCGGCAAACATTGAGTGTCTCCTTCGTCATTGACACACTCAATGAAAGTTGTCCCTCTATGTACCCGATAAATATTTTTATTCCATTTACAGTATATTGTGATGTGTTACACATCTGAGTTAGAGTTTAATACAAAGAAATGTGCTGAAAATGAGTTTTCTAGGTCGTACGCGTGAAAAGGGGTGTCGATTTATGCATTAGACGCATATCCAGTGTTTTGTGACGAATCGGGAAAGCTTGCCGCGAGCGCGCGAGGCGACGGCGGTGCGCCGGGCCAGGCAGATTTATGACGGGCAAGGGGTAGGGCGCCTTCCCACGTCGCCACGGCGGCGCGCGTCCGTCAATCGGCAGGGCTCTTCCGATGCCGTCACCGAAGGGGCTCTAACCCTTCACACGACGCCACCGCGGCGCGCTTCCGAACGGCGACGTGTAAAGACTCCCTTAAAGCTGTGTTCTGCTCCCGGTGGCGCGTACGCCTTCCTGCGCTTCTCGAAGCCAGAGTCCTGTTCCGAACGCCGCAGCGGCGCAAACCCGCCGCACGTGGGAAGGTCTCCATTCATATCAATGCTCTGCTCCAAGCCGCGGTGTTCGGAAGCGCGCAGCGGTGGCGATAAATAAGCAATTTCCTTGGCGTTTGCTGTACTCCTTTTTAAGATGCGCATTACAAAGTGAAGAGATATCCAGGCTTTCCCTACAACAAAATCTACGTCACTTTTCCAGCTTAATTTATTATCGAAATGGTGTCCTCGGTACTTGCACGAGGAAACTCTTGGAATAATGTCGTTATTTAAACCATAATTTGTTTCTCTGTAATTATGACTGTTGTGACCAAGCAAAATTTTAAAAAATTAAGTTCAAACAAAATAAGTTTATTACCACTGCTCTCCACAGTTCCAGAATCGTTAACCAAAGTTCATAAGCCGTTCAAGCAAAATGCCAGATCTATTGAATAATAACCGAGTCACCAATAATCCGTAATCACACCAAAAATACAAAGTGCAGGATCGTTATACAATTACAAATTCCTCAACTTGAAGGCTCGGCCCGGCTATCGCTCTCAAAACTCCGACTTGCCGCGACTGTTTATGCCAAAACGCCTCAGTGAGACAGAACCTCCCTGCCACATATGCGATCGAGAATCGCCTCTGGTACTTACCGT
Organism: Gryllus longicercus; assembly: GCA_038098605.1. Lineage (NCBI taxonomy): Eukaryota > Metazoa > Arthropoda > Insecta > Orthoptera > Gryllidae > Gryllus > Gryllus longicercus. Next base: position 3,129,240 of record JAZDUA010000145.1, read on the forward strand.
CAGTGGGATCGCATTGTGTCAGGGCATCCAGGGTGGACGGGAGTCGTACAATATCTTTCCTGACTCCTCCTTATAAACTGAAGTAGGATATGTACAAACATTCCGTATTCCTTGTATATGCGCGCGCACGTGTGTGTGTGTGCACGTGCGTGCGTGCGTGTGAAATGAACCTTCATGCATGAATTGTGGTTTATTGTCAATGTAAAACGTACTGTATTTTTTGTATCATGTACTTCTTGTTTGTTAAACCTAATTTATCAAATTTAATAGAAATATTTTATATTTCTTACGATTTTTTACTTTATTTCTGAACCTCATCCAGTCATCTGGTTTTCACGTATTCAAATCAACCCTATCCTTGTTTAATTCGGATAGCTGGAGTTCCGCTGGAGCTGAAGGAGCGCCGGCTGGTTAGGCTGCCCGCGTGGTCCCTCCGTATTTCCGGATGCATCCGACCCGTCTCGTTGCTCTAGTTCAGGTAGGCCGAGAGCCAGCAAGAAAAAACACGTATGATAAGTTCAAAGCTTAATTTTTCTTTGAAAAGTTAGCAAGTGTTGTGAGGAACACGGATACACAAGTATGTACGGCAAGTATGGCCGTAGGTGACGGCGATGCGCTGCACGTTTTTTGAATGTGTCGAAAAAAAAATATGCCATCTGGGAATGAGTAAAGAGCTATCTCTTGTTTCGCACGTTCGAGGCATCCAATCTGCATGGGACTTAGAGACTCGTCTTGTACATATTAAAATCAATGAAAACATATTTCTCTCGTTCGTGTACGGACAATTTTGAATAAGTATGGCAGCTACTTAGAGACGCTGAAACGGTGTGACGTCGTCATAATCAGCAATGAAAAAGAATTTTCTACCATTAAACCAAAAAAATTTGCTTTGATCTCGTAATACAAGAGGGCATTAAAAATGACATTTTGAATTCATTATGGCGTACACTTTGAGAGGTCATATCCGTATGACATACAACTGCTTCACGATTTGGTTATCTAACGAACAATATACAACAAGAATTAGCTGTGTACTTATTCCCCAATGGCATAGTTTTTCTCGACACATTCAAAAAATTATGCAGCGCAACGCAGACACCTACAGGCCGCCATTCATGCGTTTCCCTATCCCTCATAACACTGTCTAACTTCTCAAAAAGTTTTAGCTTTGAGCTTATCATACGTAGTTTTTTTTATGTCTTCCGGCTTAAGGGTGGCAATCGCTCTTGCACGTTTGTGCAGAATGTCGGCGCCACGCACACGTCCGTACAATGGCATATTTCGGATCTGGAGATCTGCAGAGGAATTGATTATCCCCGGCCACGACGCGCGCATGCGATGTACACTGTTGGCGATGAGGGAAAAGCTACAAGAGTTCAATTATAAAGTCACTGTCTTATTCAATTAAATCCACAATCAATTTCTAAAATAATCCAAAAATGTAGATTTATTAGTACAAAAATATGTCATCACACGAAATTATTTTGTGAAAACGAATAAGTTTGACACTATAATAAAACTTCAGCGGACAGTGAAGGAAAACTCTGAAGAGATAAGATCGTGAGCGATTCTCCCCTTCCCTGCTCCCGCGAGAGAGACAGATTATGCCCGTACTTGCGATAGTCCGAACGAGCAGCGATTGGCCAACCGTGCTCTAGTTAGCCTCGGCAGGGGGTCCCAAAGTGACAGCCGCAGATCCAAGGGAGATCGCGCAAATCTGAGCGCTTGGGAACGTTGTTCTTCGTTTAAAAGATTTTTCTTAAGGTAGTTACGTGTTTTATTGTCCTAACCTATGTGTCTCTTTTCTATTTCTTCAGAAAGAGTTTGCAATTATTTACGTTTACTTTATTCATTTCTCAAATCTATTTTATTTGTTAAATGTTTTGCATAAATAAATAAATACATAAATGAATTAATGATGAATGAATGAGGGAGGCAGTGATTTGCTTTTATTGCGTGGCGAGGCTCAGGCCAGGTGACCTGCTCTTCTATCTCTGTATCATTGTATTGCTTTTTTGTCCAAATTTCTACTCCAAAGTCTGTAAATATTTCCCCTAAGTTATTTCAATAAAATACAGTTCAAAAAGAAAGATACTTGTTCTTCCACCTCAGTTAAAGTTCCATTTTATGTCCGGGTTCCAAGGGCCTTCCGTACGGTCCGCTGAAGTTGGAGGGATAGTTACGCAAAGCTGAGAGTACGTTCGCTCCTCGATGGCGTCTAATAGAAGCGTCTGGTTTCTAATAGAAAGGGCCCATATCTAATGTGATTTTCCAAAATCTGTTTTGTATAAATAAATAATATGGGGGTAATGGTTTGAATTGCAACTTCGCTATATTTTTTCTCGGCCGCTCGAGAGAATTCGTGAGAAATTTGGGATCATTCGCTTCAGTAGTTGAGAGGTTTCTGTGATACTCCCAATACATAAACTCATATATAAATACTTTCACTTTTGTATAATACATTAAATCTGCATTTAACTTGCATTGCAATCTGTTTGAGCAGCTACTTGACTAGTTACGAGGGTTAGGTCAACGCCTGACAATGGAGTGTACCGATAACTGTGAGGTCAGGATTTCGGCCAGGTGCTTCACGCATTGAATTTCAGCGAGTTTCTGGCTCCCCTGCGTTGGGAAATGTTGCCATGTTACGCGTACGTGCTTTGGTTAATTATTTTCAAGTGAATGCGGGAGCAGCACACCATAAAACAGATCGCCATGCGCGAGAGGCGACCCAGTGGCGAAAGTTTTTGAATTGAACCCTGATGCTAATTTCTCCCTGATTTTTTCATTGCTCTGGGCTGTTTTGTAAGGCAATTCCCCAAGCAGCATACCACTACCTTATAACTTTATTCTAATTCGGTGGATGACTTTTCGTCTGCTCCACGAAGAACTAGACGCAAATGACACCATGGTGCTATGGAAACAGATACGACGAGAAAAATTCACTGAGAAAAAAATGGAGCCGTGGAGTAATATGGCTCTGCAAGACACAACTAGCGCACCTGTGCGAGAACTCGCGCTTTTTAATCCCCGCTTTTCCTTCATACCCATATGACCCGATTTCTGGGCTTCCTTTTCACGATTCCTGAGTTGCAGCGAACGCATTTGAAGTTCCAAAAGCCCCTCTGCACAGGCGCGTTCGCTAAAACCCTGAAGTCGTTGAAAAGAAGCATGGAAGGTTCGTCTTGGCAATTTTTCCTCAGACAAATTCTGAGAAGATTCCTCATTTTGCTTCTGAAGAGTAAATGTACGATAACATAAAATAATCTTTTATTTGATTGTTATATTTTAGTATTGGTATACATTTATTCATTTCTTGTGGTTAAAATAGCTATTACAACGTTTCGAAAAACATTTGTTTCCACCTTCAGGTAAACTGTGAAGAATAAACAACAAATATTTGTAATAACATTATTTTCTTTACATACAAATTTTCTTGGTTTTAAAATATTAAATACCAAAGGACGAAGTACAATATATAAGAAAGTAAAAAATAAAATCTGGATATATTAAGAAATGAACATTCAAGGAAATCAAAATATCAAATGATTAAACAATAAAAAAAGCTGAGAAACGTTTATTAAATTAACGCATCTAAAATGTATACGAAAGTGAATATTTTAAATGTATTGGCGCCGTAACGGTGTAAAATACGATGCTATTCGGATGAGGAACTCGAGGAGAGGCCTCCAAGCTGAGGTCTATGTAGCGAGTGAAGAACTTGCAGAAACAAACGGTGAGGGGGTAAAAGTCCGCCGGATAACGGTTGAAAGGAACTGCAAATGAAACTGCATAACTCGTTAAATATTAATGTCAAATCAAATGTACTTCCAAATATGCCTGTCCATTTACTTCAAAATAAAAAAAAATCAATAAGACTTGGTAAACATAAACAATGGCAGCCATTGTTTCATCAACACTTTAATTTTTCCTATGGCCTAACTGTTCCTTCCAACCCAAACACGTATTTTAAATGGCACTTCTAAATTTTGTTCTTTAACGTTACAATTAATATATAACTTTCCGACTTTCGTTTATAAGAGAACGCATGAGTTATCGGTCTCGTAAGCATTTCTTGGCTTCACTGCAATGTTACACCCCTCTCTTTGCAAACCGATATGAACAAATAACATACCGCTTTTATTCAACATTCTCTGATAACTATTAACTACACTACACAATTCGACAAATATGACTAAAAAGAGTCGAATAATTTCCATTTTAAAAATGTCACATTTTTTCTGTAAATGTCCATAATTTCTTGTAAAAAAGTTCCTTGCAGTTTATTTCCTGAATTTGAAGTCATTTTTGTTTAAATACATGTGCCAAAATCTTTATCGGTACACGCAACAATGGTCCCGGATATGAAACATATCTTACACTTGTAGGTTTTGTAGGTTTGTAAGTTAAAGAAGAGAATATAGTAGACGTCTAAAATTAACTTCCTGTCAACTGCACTGTTTATAAAATATTTATGGAGATAAGCATGAATACTAATAGACCTGAAAAACTATTGCAGTTAATAATGCATTTATTTAATGCAGTTAATAATTGGTTTAATAAATGCATTATTAACTGCAATAGTTTCAAGAAACTGGCCGTCTCATGAAAGGCCAAAATAATTATCCTTAGTAAGGAAAACTGACAGACAAGAATTGTAATAATTAGTAGACTGCTTTTGAAGACAAATTAGAGAAATCTCTCCCTCAGAAACAAAACACTTTCTTTTTGCCCAGAACACATATGAATGGTAAAAGTTAGTTTCCTCAAGCGCAAATTCCCGAAAGGCTGTGAGTCGTGTTGGGTCGTGGTGTAGCCCGGTCAATCTCGGAGGCGAACTGCCTGCGCAGCGCAGGGAAAACCAACGCCACGCTGCAGGCGCCTTCACTTCCTGCATTCCCAGAATGCCTCCCCAATAATGTTATGCGAAGAATGCGTGTGTTTCGGAGGCTACTGCTACTCTGGGTCACAAAATCGACGCAAAATTGGTCGTATATTTTTTTTTCAATGCTCTGTTATCCTATTGCATTAGGTTTTCCGGATTTGTCAAAAACTTTTGAAATGAATATTCATTTTATATTATTTACAACAGTTCCTTATAGAATACTATTTTTTTTATTTGACGCGAATCCCATTATACGCGCGTTTTATTGTAATATCGTATACCTAACGATGTACAGTTATCCAGAAATTATTTTTCTTCTTTTACTTTACCTCTGTCTGTGTTTATATGATATCGACTTTTCAATTTTTAATATTTTTATTATGTCGTTATTCAGAAATGTCTCTTTTCCCATCTCTCTCCTTGAAATCATTAGACACTTTGGCAATTTCAACACGGGTCTTCATTTCATTTCGTTTCGTAAAGCCCTCAACAAATTGGAAAGCTTTAATTTATTTTAGTTTCAGTAAATAACATAGTATAACTAGTAGCAGAAATACTGAGTTGATTCTTCAACATTATGATTGATTTGTTTATTGTAATAATACTCAAAAGCATCATTTCATGCATTACCAAATACTGATAATGAAATTTTTAATCAAGTCTTTTCACCTTTTTTAAAATTAAAATTTCCATTGGAATCGGAAAAACTATGTATTAGATAATAATGGTTGTTCCCAGTATTAAAACAAGAAAATATGGTTCAAAAGTAAAATAATTAATATTTATTCAAACAAATGTGTGGCGAGGTTAGAAGCATTCTGCAATGTGTGAGTACAGTTGGTCCAATTGCGTCACATCATCGATTACCTATGTGTCTAAGTAACCTAATACATTGGACGCCGGTTGTTATAATTACGATTATTGTTAGCATCTGGCTAATGTTAGTATTCTCGCGAAGTCCAGCTCGGAATATTACAATATTAAGAAAACTATTGTGTTCAGAATTTGTGTTATGTTTTATGTTTCATTATTTTGAGACCATTTCAATTACGAACCGTTTTTAGCTCTCATTGGTTTCAACTCACGAAGACCAAACACATACGATTTTACGTTATGTGACAACATTCTGTGCACTTGACATCCCAATACTAAGGAAAACGAATTTAGGGAATGGGTGGCTGTGGAAAACATCACTACATCTTTTTGGCAAACAGAATACGATATACGTGAAATCATTACTTCTATACACATACAAGCGGCAGCACGAGTGCATGGAGGACAAAATTACGACGATGTTCTGGAAACGTCTCAACCTCCAACAGCAGCTGAAATGAGAGAGACATTAAACAAATTGCGACGTAGTGTTCAACACAGGTCAGTTGATTTCAAAAACATAAAGAATTCGAGATTTTTATATTGATGGAATCCTCAGGAAAAGCAAGAGGAGACCTTAGTCGAGAACTTTTTAAATTACAGAAACTGTGCTTGACATTGAAATTTGATTTTTAAATTGTAGCACATTTTCTTTTCTTAGCGAAGGAATTAATTGAATGGAGGCAAGAATGGATTTCATTATAAATGGATGTTGACCTCGAAGTAAACTGCAGTAGTGACTTTTTTATTGAATGGATAATCTCTGATTAGAATGCGTTGTCTAATATCGTCGGTTATCAGTCGGTTAATGTTATATTAACTGTGTCCCAAAATACTAATCCAAATGAGTAAAAATGTATAGTGTAATGACAACTGAATATTTTCACGATCTTCTAAGTTCCATTTTCTTTTGTGTTATATTGCATTTACGAGAGCGTTCTATCTTTCATTTTTCATTTTCAGCACTCCAATCGACAAAGTTCGCGAATAAATTAATGAATGCAAATTCCTTCCCGCGCGCAAGCGCGAGTGGCGGGTGGGGAAGGCCCATGCGGCCGCGCCGAAGCCTTTTCACTCGGAGAACGTTCGCAACAGGTTGTGTGCGAGAGACATTTATATTTGAAATCCAGAAGGAATGTTGGTCTTGACATTCCTTACATGTTTCGTTTTATGTTGGGGGATTCTACGCGGAAGTGTTAACCATGATTATTTCTTTATGTCTTAGAAGAAATAGTAGAACGTAGATTCAAACTTCGAGTTTCGCGCATTGATAACATCCTCCTGACTAAGAAGCTTTCAAAATTCCGCAAGAAATAGAGAGATTTTATTTGCAAGAAACAAGCATATACTTTATATATAAGGCCCTTAATTTATTGTTCTAAAATACTTATGAGGTGAGCTACAAATTGTGACAAATTCCATTAAAAATCCAACTTTGAGAGAGGATGAGAATGTTCATATTGAGAATATATGTTTATGTTGTCTACACAAATTTCATTACACAGAATCGCTTTACGGATAGTAATTCATTAGTGCATATTTCTGTCTTAAAATGAAAGTATTGAAACATCGTAAACTCAAACACTTAAAAATATTGTTTTAATCATTCGTTGCTTTCTCGAATACGCCTAGTTCAGAATAGTTATGTAATGCTGCTGGAAGCACGCCGATATTTCCTCAGGAAACATGTTTGGTGAGTCTCGTTACCGAAAAAGTGTTATTACTTTCTCGCCTTACTTCGTACGAAGAGGAAGTATTTACACTTACTTCCGGTCCCTTGTAACTAAAAAGTGGATATATCTTGTTCGTAAATGTAGTAAATTACTCTTCTAACACGTTGTGTTCACAGAATCCATGTTTTTGGGGTCATTGATACCGAAAACTCAATATTGACGGTAAAAAGTGCACCTGTCCGTCAGCCACATCTGCTCGCTACCCGCCCGCCCGCCCGCCCGCCCGCCCGCTCGCCCGCCCGCTCGCCCGCCCGCCCGCCCGCCCGCCCGCCCGCCCGCCCGCCCGCCCGCCCGCCCGCCCGCCCGCCCGCTCGCCCGCCCGCTCGCCCGCCCGCCCGCCCGCTCGCCCGCCCACCCGGCGGCCCGCCCGCTCACCCGCCCGCCCGCTCACCCGTCCGTCGGTCCGTCCGTCCGTCAATCTGTCCGTCCGTCTGTCCGTCTGTTTGTGGTCGAGGGTAGCTACAACATTCTGAGGATTTTTTCAAAATTGATATTTCACAATCTAAACGAACTCGAGGCCGTACGAATTTGTAACGGATTTTTTTATTGTAATTAACATGCAAAAAGTTAGTCCTTCAAAAGTACAATCTTGATGATGGTAATTGGAATTTTTATCTTACAAGAATCTGATCTCAAAGTAGATCAGTTAAAAAGTCATGTAATATTTTCTTAATATGAGCAGTTTTGCGCAATTTGTGCTTGAAATTTAATTTATTTTAAAAAAACATTTTCTCAAAAACTGCTTCAATTTTTTTAATGCCTCAAGCAATTGAAACGAACCTACACAGGAAAACATACAGCACCGCGTCCTGCCACGTCGGTTGGCTTACTACCTGAGATCTGACCACGATCGACCTGAACGAACTCGAGGCTTTGCGAGTTTGAAACGGATTTTCTGACTTTTGGAGGGACCTTACATGAAGCCTCAACGCATTTTCAAAATTTTCTCAAAAATAGCTTCAAATTCTTTGATTAAACTTAGTTCTCAGACAGCGTAGAGGACGCTTAAGACAATGGCGCAGATCCCATGTTCGTTGAAATTCCTATTTTTTTTTTTTTGAAAATTTTCAAAGTGCAATTTTTTCGATGTCTTCCTACAACTAAAATATTGAAGATAGAGATTGTTTTCCTAAAAGAAATCTGTTCTTTAGAGACAAATCTTGAAACATGTTCATGTACAATTTTTCGAAAATAATTGTTTTCGCGTAATTTTGTGTGAAATATAGGCAATTTTTAAACAATTTTCTTCTCAAAAACAGCTCTATTTTTTAAAAACATTTCTCGTAGGTATGAAAAGGCAGTAAAAAAGTGGTACTAGTCTCATTTCCGGTGAACTCTGGATTTTCGAAAATTGCAAATGTTAACATTTCATATCTACGAAATTGAAGGTAGAGATTTTTGCCTCCGGGTCAATTCATTTCAAGTGGTCGAGCACTGATCGCCCGACCATCTCAAAAAAAAATCATATTTTGTACATCAATTTCCTTATGTTTTGGCAGTTTACAAACATCTTTAATTTTTTATTGTACCTGGTTTACAAATGGCAGCCATTTTTGTTTAACGCCGTGCGCCATTTTTCGCGTTTGTAGACACTATTTTTTAAATTATTCATCTCTGAGATGTGTTAGTATTCTATAATAATAGGAATTGTATTCAGTATACTCTGGCTTACAAATCGAATTATTATTTATCTACCTTCTATGTTTTTATTTGGGAAATACACTGGCGGGGAAAAATTTCAGCATCCCGATTGTATTGTACAATTTATTCCTTCGTACAAATACAGCACATATAGACAGAATATTTCACATGATTACACGGGCAGAGCCATGTGACACTCGCACGTCCAGCAACAAATAGAATCATGGGCCGGAAACCCACATCAAGACTGCGTTTACTCGCCGCGGGCAGAACGACAAGACCTGATCATTCCATGGCTGGCATCATATCGTATAGGGGGCGAATATGTATAGGGGGCGAATGTCCTGCGGTACACTGTTCCACGCCTCCTGCACCGCCTCACGCCGGGCAGAAAGAATTGTTGGGGAAGTCGCAGCACGGGTCAGGCGTTGGCCCATCATGTCGCCACATGCTCGATGGGGGACGAAACCGGAGAGCGTGGCCAGGCAGTTGCCGAACATCGCTGAGAGAGTGTTGCGTAGCGCGGGCAGATTGAGGGCGGGCATTGCCCTGCTGGAACAGCGCACCACCCTCCCTTTGAAAGAAAGGTATCAGCACAGGCCGAACAACGTGCTGGATGTATCAAGCGCTGGTCAATGATCCCTCCGCGAACACCAAAAACGAACGCGCGTTGTAGCTAATGGCGCCCCAAACCAGAAATCCCGGGGTGGGTCCTACGTGACGTGGACACACACTCCGGACGCACGCGCTCGCCTCTGCGACGCCGCACACTCACACGACCATCACTGGCGTGAAGGCAGAAGCGGCTCTCGTCACTGAACACCGCTGCACGCCGTTCCGTCTCCCAGTTGTCCCTCACATTGCACCACGCCATCGACGATGGTTCGGTGTGAGTGACGGGCTAGCGGTATGCGCGATTGTAATCCTGCAGCAAGTTACCGGTTCCCAAAGGTTCGTCGAGACAAGTTGGGGCCACATGTGCCAATCTCTGCGCGGGTGAGCGTACGGTCTGTTAACGCCACCCCCACGATGCTTCCATTTTGACGTTCGTCAGTGCTCTGCGGTCACTCCGAAGTGGGTCTACGGCTATGGGAATGCTCGTCTACCCATCGTTCCCAACACCGCAGCACCGACGACGCATCAAGGCCCACGTGATGAGCAATGCGCTTAAAGGACCACTCGGCGTCCCGCTCAAACTGGTCCATTTGCTTATAGGTCGAACGAGTGCGATGCGGTAGCATACGTCCCGACTAGAACTTATCGCAGTGGACAGCGCCCTTAAAAGCCGCCGAGTAGATGGCACATTCGGGCCATTTCGTCACGCTGTCATTACGTCACCGAGTGTCAGTCATCCGTGGAATGTTAATCACGGCTTCTACGACCCCCCATCCCTAACGTCTCCTACCGTCTACTTGATTGATTGTGCCCTTCCCGGTGTTGCAAGATTTTTTACGTCAATGTATTTGCTACAAAATCTATGGTACACAAATGAACCAATTTCTATTTTCAGAGAGTAATTTCTGAAAGAAGGAATAGAATAAGCGGTTTAATGTTTCTGTGCTTTTTACACATAACAGTATAGTTACTTTTTGTAAAATTTACGTATGTATGTACTTTGGCACGACAGCT